>CM031611.1:21438636-21446136 GCA_018398815.1 Conus ventricosus | reverse complement strand
TTTTTAAAAGGGTTGGGGGAAAGAACGTTCTTGTTTAGGGGCCCACTAATCCCGCCACTTTTTTAACCCCACCTTTAAGAAAATTTGGTTTTTAACTTTTTCAAATCTTTTTTGGTTTTAATTGTTTTGTTTCCCCCCCCCCGCCCCGATTTCACGTCAGAAATAGCAGATGACTTTCTTGTTCCCGGGCTTAATTTTTTGCTTCTTTTCACACCTTTTTTAAATTCACAAAAGGGCGATGAAACACTTGGGGCAAAACTGTTTAGATTTTTTTTTCCCTTTTCCTCTCTCTCCCCCCCCTCTTTTTTTTTCCTATGTTTTTTTCATAAATAACCCACTACGTCAAACTTTCAGATTGTGGGGGGCCCCTTTGGTTTTCCTTTCTTTCCCCCTCCTGCGGGAAAATAGTGATTTTCGGCCCCCCTGTTTGTTTCCCAACGCCCAAAATGGACCGTGTATTGATTCGGGGTTAGTTTGTCGGGCGGAAAATCAATAAGTGAAATTTACCCTTTAGCCGGGAAACCCGGAAGACTTCAAACAGGGGGCCGAACCCCCCTCCTGCAAAACTGTTCGTATCGTTTTTCCCAGAAAATATTTGCGCTTTTTTTTCTTGTCTTACGTTTCTTTTTTCCAAAAAGAAAAGAGAGAGAGAGAGAGAGAGAGAGAGAGAGAGAGAGAGAGAAGAGAAAAAGAGGAGAGAAAAGAGAGAGAGAAAAAATAAAAATGTACTGAGTTTAAGTTTCCCTTTACGGAGTCCCCGGGGCCCCCCCAAAAAAAATTTTTTTGGCCCCCCCCTTGATTTAGGGATCAAATTTAAATTTTTTGTCTGCGTCGGGTTTAAATTTTAAAGGGTTTTGGGGGAGGCCCTCCTGTCGTCGTCCCTTTTTCCTTTTTTCTTCTTCTTCTTCTTTTTTCTTCTTTCTTCTTCTTTTCTTCTTCTTCTTCTTTTTCCCTTCGGGGCCCTCCTTCTTCGGGTTAAATCCTTTTCCTTTTCCTGTTTTTAAGTTTTTCTTCTTCTTTTTCTTCTTTTTCCCCTTTTTCTTCTCTTTTCTTCTTTTTTCGTCTTCTTTTTCCCTTCTTCCTCCTCCTCCTCCCCCCAAAATTTTTAAATTCCCCCCGGGGCTCCTTTTCAAACTCCCTCCTTTTTTTTTCTTCTTTTCTCTCTTAATCCTTCTCCCCCCGTTCTTTTTTCTACGTTTCGAATATTTTAAAGCTTTTTTTTTTTTTCGCCAACAGAAAAATTTTTTTTTTTTGCCCCTTTGATCTCGTCAGTACATCAAATAGCAAAGTACAACAGACTCCCCCTGCGTTTTTTTATGCTGACCAAACCACCACGCCCTTTTCCTATAAAAAAAACACGCCAAAGCCGAAACGTGCCCCAAAATTTCTCTGCCTCTCCATCAAGATGATACCATCTAATACCCCTTTCCTGCACTTTTTCTGGGAAACCCAAAAAAACCCTTAACGACGACACCAAAAAAAGGAAAAGGTTTTTCCCCGAAAAAGCTGACCCCCACAACACGCAGCGACAACAGAAGGGAACCGTCATTCAGAATCCTAGATCCCGGGTTTTGCATGCGCTTCCAAAAATTCAACCCAACGCAAAAACGACGCAGGGCGAATCCTAAAAGGCCTAGCTGTAGTTTTCTCAAAGGGCAGACCTATAAAAAAAACACCCCTCCTGGGCCTTATTCCCATTTTAAAACACTCCCCCCGCCTGGCCTCCCATTTCAAAGGGGAAGGTGCCATAGTTTGCCTTCCCTTCTCACTTCAACATTTTAGGGGGGGAAACCAGAGTTTTCTGTTTTTTTAAAAACCCCTTCTCGGGGTTCTTTCATTGTTCCCACTGGATGGGGCGGGTTCTGGGCTTTTCCTTTGTCCCTTTCAGGCGCCGCTAGCAGATCTTTTGGGTTTTTTTGCTGACTGCGTAGTTCTCTCTCTTTGATCCGTCTGTCTCCAGGGGTTCGGGGTGGAGGCATGAGGTTTTTCGGGGTTTTTTTCTCCCTTTAAAACCCGCCCGGGTTTCCCGACAGCCTGTTTGGGGATGGCACTAGTTTTTAGCCGACGTGACGGATGCGTGTTTTCCCCTCGTAACATCCATGGGGGGACGTGGTGTCTGAAACAACCACCCAACAAGGGTTTCATATTTACATTGGTCTTGCATAACACGTGGGGGGCTTGTACTTTCAGTGGGGCGTCTTGGCACCCCCTCTCTCTCTCCCCCTCCCCTCTCTTTTCCCCTTCTCCTCCCTCTCTCCTCTCTCTCTCTCTCCCCTCCTCTCTCTCTGGGGTTTAGTGTGTTGTGTGTGTTGTGTGGTGTGTGTGTGCGTGTGCGGCCGCGGGGCGCGCGTGTGTGTGTGTGTGTGTGTGTTTGTGTGTGTGTGGTGTGTGGGTGTTTTGTGTGGGGGTGTGTGTGTGTGTGGTGTGGTGTGTGGTGTGGTGTGTGTGTGTGTGGGGTGTGGGGGGTGTGTGTGCGTGTTGGGGTTTTGGGGTGGTTTAAATTAAACCTCACCATTACCCATTGTAAACCACCGGGAAAATTCTCTCTCAACTTCTCTCCTCTCTCTCCCCTTTTCTCTCATTTTCCCTCTCCCTCTCTCTCTCTCCCCTCTCTCTCTCTCTCTCCTTTTTGTGAGTGGGGTAAGTGTGTGTGTTTGTGTGTGGTGGGGTTTTGTGGGTGGGGAAAGAGAAGAGGAGAGAAAAGAGAGAAGAGAGAAAGGGGGGAGAGAGAAAAGGGGAAGAGAGGAGAGAGAGAGGTTTTTCCCCTTTGGAAAAAAACACATGGTAATGATCATGGGTTTTTCAAATTACACACCAACACACACCCCACACACCCCACACACACACACAAAACAACACAAAACACACACAAAACCACACAAAGCGCAAGCGCGCGCTTTGAAAAGCAGGCAGGGACACAACACCAAAAACACACACACACACACACACACACACAACACACAACACACCAACCCCCACAACGCCCCAGCACAAAAACACACACCAAAAACGCACAAAACAACCCCACTCACACAAACAACACAACACACACCCACACACACCAAAAACACACACACACCCCCCACACACTCCAAAACACACAAACACACACCCACCACCACACAACAACTCACAAAAAACAAAAACACACACCCCCACACACACCCCACACACACACACCAAAACACCCACGGGGACAAGAAACCCCCCATCCAGCGCTTCTTTTTCCTTTTTCCCCTTTCCCTTTTCCCCCCAGAAAAACTTCTCCCTCATTCCCCCCCGCCTTAACCCTGGGCTTAAAATCGATATAGGACACTAACGGGCCGGGGCCCCCCGTTAAAAGGGGTCAATAAAATCATTTGGGGGACTTCCACCAATCGGATCCGAAGTCCCACGAAAAGGGGGTTGGGGGCATAATTTTTTTTTGGGGGCCCCGATCCTTACTCATCTGAGATTTGGGGGAAAAGAAAAAAAAAAACGAGTCAAATTCACACCACAAAAGAATCTTTTCCCGTGGGTGTGAGTGTGTTTTGTGGTGTGTGTGGGGTTTTGGTGTTTTGTGTTTTGTTGGTGTGGTTTTGTGTGTTGTGTTGCATCGTGGGGTGTGGCAAAGCGTGGGGTGTGTGTGCGTTTCGATCGCGCGTGGGTGTGTTTTGGGGGGTGGTTGTGTGTGTTTTGTGTGTGTTTTTTGGGGGGGTGTGGGGTATGTGTGTGTGTGGGGTGTTGTGTGTGTTGTGTGGTGTTCATGTTTGGTGCCAAAGCCGGGGCGTTTCTTTTGTGCATGCGTATGCGTGGAATACATTTCACTTTTTCGTTTTGGGTCAAAAAAAGAGAGAGAGAGAGAAGAGAAGAGAGGAAGAGGGGGAAAAGAAGAGGGGGGAAAGGGGAAGGGGGCGGGGGAGAGAAAAGAGAGAGAGAGGGGAGACTCCTCCCCAAATTTGAAAAAAAGGCAGAAACCCCCCACCTTTCCCCCCCGGGTTTAATTTTTTTTTTGATTTCAAAGGGCGGCGGGGCGAATGATGCGGATTGGGTGATATTTTTTTTTTTTTTCCCCCCTTTTCCCTTTTCTTTTTCCCCTTTTCCCTTGGGTTTAAGGAAATGCCCAGATCAAAAAAAAATTGGGGGTAAAAGGGTTTGGTTTCCGTTTTGGGGCTTTTTTTTTAAAAAGCAGACCTCAACGAAAATTGGGATAAGATCGCCCTAGCCTTACTTGGGGGTGGCAGGATCAGATCACCCGCGAAAATCCCTAAGAATTAAAGCATAACTCATTTTTTTTTGTTTCTTTTTTTTTTTTTTGGGTTTTTTTGGGGCTTTAAAATATTTGTGCTTGTTTTTTGTGTTGTGTGTTTGTGTGGTGGGGTTTTTGTGTGGTGTGTGTGTTTTGGGGGGGGTGTGTGTACAGGGGCGAGCGCGTGCTTGGGGTTGTTGTTGTGTGTTGGGGGTGTGTGTGGGAGTGTTTGTTTTTGTTTTGTGTGTGTTTGGCGTGCGTGCGTGTGTGCTGCAAAGCTATGAAACGTTTTTGGGAAGGGGGGGATGCGCGCCGGCGCGGACGCGCTTTTTTTTTTAATTTTTTTTTTTTTTATAATTTCCCAAAACACCAAAGTTTTAGAGACGAATTTTCGGGAGGAAAATTTTTTTCAAACTGCTGAAAACCCCACCAATGGGGGTTTTCCCCCCTAAAGTTTTAAACGGTTTTTTTTTTAAAAGGGGGGTGATGTGTTTGGGGGGGTGGGGGGGGTGGGGGGGGTGGGCGCTGCGGGTGCTGGTTTGATTTGGTTGGGGGTTTGACCTGGTTTTTTTTTGGTTTGGGTTTTTTCATATTTTTTTTTCCAAATTTTTTGTTTATCTTGGGCATTTTACCAAGTCATGAAAGAAGCCCCCCGGGCCCCTTCGATCCAATCATCCCGCCTTCACATCAACAGGGGGCCCGTCATTCGTTTTTGTTTTTGTTTTTTTTTTTTTTTTTTTGTTTTTTTTTTTAATTGTCTGTTGTTGTGTTTTTTTTTTTTTTTTTTGTTTTTTTTTTTGTTTCCTTTTTTTGCTGAACTTCCTGGCGCATCCATCCCCCTGGCAAAGGGTTTGGAGAGTTTTCTCCTGGTCCCCCCTGGCTGCGGTCTTCAAATGGATTTCCAGCATGGGTCCCGGGAAATTTAACATCAGGCCCACAAATCCATCCTTTAGAAAAACAGAGCAAGTGGGTTTCAGGGGGCAACGGGCGTTTCAATAGACATTACCCCCCACCAAACCCGCTAACGTTTCCCGACAGGTTTGGGCCCTCTTCAGGCTGCGGCCCCCCCCAAACGCCTGAACCCATCACCTCTTTACCAATTCAGGAAACGGTCATTTAGCCCATGCCCAAACCAAAAACCGGCCAGGTAAAACAACAGCAAATCAAATGCAGGAAATTTCCCTTTTCACGAAGCTCTGGGGCCAACGATTTTGGGGGCGGAAACAAACCCAAAATGGGAAAAAACCTACGGGGGCCCTTGGGGGCCTCAGCGCAAAAGGCCCCGCCCTTCGTTAGGGGACTGGCGTTTTTTTCCCATCTAAAAGGTGTTTTTTGGGAAAAAGAAAAGAAAAAAGAAGAAGAAGAAGAAGAAGAAGAAGAAGAAGGCCGACAATCCAAAACTGGTGAGATGAAGGAATGATTCGTTTTGACTCGCGCTATGGTTTCCTGTCCACTACGTAAACACCATCATCTGTCCACTCAGTTATCGAAGTCAAGATCATATAAATGTTCATCCAGGGATTTTATTTTCGTACTCAGGCTGATACTCTTGCCGACACTCACTGTATAGACAGGCAAGATTAATCCCATCTACCCAACAAAGGGAGTGGAGTTTGTGTGTATGACCGTTTTTTATTCCGCCATTAAGGCAGCCATACTCCATCTTCGGGGAAGGTGCATGCTATGTGTAACGTGTCATCCACACCAACGGCTAAACTGGCCTTCTCTTCCCGAAAGTTGGTGATGGGAATGGAGCCAGAACCAATGTTAACTCCGAGGGAAAAATCCCCCTGTACCGAAACGGCCCGGCGGAGATTCGAACCAGCAACCCCAAGATTACGAATCCGGCGCTCTACCACTGGGCTATTGCGGCCCCCGTTCATTCAGGGATGATTTTCTATTAAAGAATGTTTACAATAGTATGATTGCATTGAATTTGTGGTAAGTGTGCGCGATAAAAAACAACAACATATTCTGTAACTTCTGCTAAAACAGACAGAAGTCACATCAGATGGAATCTGTTGCACATTACCTGTTCTGGATATTCAAATCTGAAGCCATTCGCAAAGCACATCAATATGTCCCCAGAAACAGGTGTACAGTCCAGGTATCTGAAGCCATTCGCAAAGCACATCAATATGTCCCCAGAAACAGGTGTACAGTCCAGGTTAGAACAAGCACATCAATATGTCCCCAGAAACAGGTGTACAGTCCAGGTTAGAACAAAGCACATCAATATGTCCCCAAAACAGGTGTACAGTCCAGGTTAGAACAAAGCACATCAATATGTCCCCAGAAACATGTGTACAGTCCAGGTTAGAACAAAGCACATCAATATGTCCCCAGAAACAGTGTACAGTCCAGGTTAGAACAAAGCACATCAATATGTCCCCAGAAACAGGTGTACAGTCCAGGTTAGAACAAAGCACATCAATATGTCCCCAGAAACAGGTGTACAGTCCAGGTTAGAACAAAGCACATCAATATGTCCCAGAAAACAGGTGTACGTCCAGGTTAGAACAAAGCACATCAATATGTCCCCAGAAACAGGTGTACAGTCCAGGTTAGAACAAAGCACATCAATATGTCCCCAAAACAGGTTGTACAGTCCAGGTTAGAACAAAGCACATCAATATGTCCCCAGAAACAGGTGTACAGTCCAGGTTAGAACAAAGCACATCAATATGTCCCCAGAAACAGGTGTACAGTCCAGGTTAGAACCCCAAGAAACAGGTGTACAGTCCAGGTTAGAACCCCAGAAACAGGTGTACAGTCCAGGTTAGAACACGTGGGAAGAAGAAAAAAAAGAAGAAGAAGAAGAAAAAACACGGACGTAAACATGGGTGGATAGTATTGTTCGTCGATCATAAATGTTATCTGTTCAATATTTATTTTCAACGCTTTTTGACATCTGCATCTGCGACATAAGATGACAGCATTTTTTGGCATAAAGCATAACAATGTCGGCTCTGCTTTGTCGACGGTGTGTGTACTGTCGCTAAATGTAATGTCTCAGTTCAGGGTTAATTTCTTTCATATCTTTTGTAAATCCAATTCTGTTATCAACATCTACTCCCTTGAGCTTTGGCATTATGGTAGTATTTGTAATTATTGTAACCCCGTGATTAGTTCAATGCGATATTCCAGTCACCACCTATGATCACATTATCGTAGGTGACATCTCTTATAGCTTCTTTTGTACTACATACATTCCCGGATTGTCGTAATTTGCACCATGCAGATCAATGACAAGAAGACTTTTTCCCTCCCTT
>CM031611.1:21434268-21438536 GCA_018398815.1 Conus ventricosus | reverse complement strand
GCGCGGAGTGGCCTGCTCACGGCGTGACACGGTGCGACGGAAAGGTAGGGGAAGATGCAGGGGTGAAAGAGAGGGTTGAAGTCCAGCAAGGGGGGGGGTGGAGGGGGGGGGGGGGGGGCGTGGTCGTGGACTGGTCAGTCTGCATCGAGTGTGAGCGTCTTGATAGACTTTCAAACTGTTTTACTTTCATTTACATGTGTAGTGTGACAATACAAACTTTATTTTCAACTTTTTTGCTTTGTGTTCTTGATTGGATGTGAAGATGTCATGGTAAATACATATGTTTTTGATCGTGCAAAAAAATCTATCCAAATCTAAATGCCTAAATACTTTTTTATTATCAAAATTAAAACAAAAGAAGCCCAGATTCAAAATCTTCATTCAATTGCCTTCAAAAATGATATAGATTTCATTTTTCTATCTTTTGTAGTTTCTGAGCTAGAATTTTTTGTTAATTATGACTCCCAAATCATGAGATTTCCCTGGCACCTGGAACACCTTTGTTTGTACTATTTTTAGGCACTGAACGGGTAATCTTCTTTGGTTTAATTCATCTTTTTTTCTGTTTAACAAATATTTGTATTCTTTTCTTTCTTTTACGTACTCTTCTCTTTTTTCTGCACGTGATTTCTTTGAGGCTCGTTTAAATTTCCGTAGTGACCCCTTAACTGCCTTCTTTTTTCGATCACATTCCTTGTCAAACCAGTCGTTTTTCTTTTTCTTATGTCCTTTTGTTCTCATCATGCAAGAAGCAGCGCTGTAAAGTGATTTAACGAAGAGTTCAATGGAAATATTGACATCTGTATCTAGAGCTTGGTAGGCATTCTGTAGGCTTTCATCAAATTCACGAAAACTTAATTCCTCTTCAAAAGCACTAAGCAAATCGTCTGACCACACAAACCTATCTTCCACACCTTGTTCAGCTTCAGCTGGCTTTTCCACATCCTGTCCTACATTTGTCCACTGAAGTTTAACCGGTAAATGTCAGTGGTCAATACGGTCTCCGACATTCAGCTTACAATGTTGCGTAGAAAACATATCCTTAGACATAATGACATAATCGATCACAATAGAGCCGTGAGGAGAAACATACGTAAAATCCCCAGCAGACTCACATTCACCACAACCATTAACTATGACACAGTTGATCATGAAACATAAATTCAACAACAATTTACCGAAACTATTTATAACATCATCTTTTGAAAATCTGTGCAAAACATCATCAGTCACACAATCGTCATCATCAATATCAGGTGAGAAATTAGTCATCACTTCGGGTGTTGGTTGTTCAGATCCAGTTCTTGCATTGAGGTCACCCATTATCAAAACATTTACGTTTTCATTTTCTGTAGCTTGCAAGATACATTCTTCCAAGTTCACGATCCCATCTTTGATTTCCATTGAATTGTACAAAGGACCATTTTCAGGGACAACATAACATGCGAACAATAACACATCTCTATCCGAGTTAAATACACACCTGTCAATCCGTATGGCCACAACATTTTCACAATTAACATTGACTACTGAAATATATCTGGAAAAGGATTTGCGCACTAACAGAAGAACGCCACCAGAATGTCTTCCATGATGTGACAATTTTCTTGCTGGAGCAGTAAACTTAACAAAGTCTTGAAGAATATTACTGAAATCAAAAGAACTATCCACAAAAGTCTCTGTCAAGCACGCAACATCAAACTTCGAAATGTAATCCATGAAAGAAAAGTCATTAAGCTCACTGTACAAGTTTTCCACATTGTAAACAAGAAATGTCACTTCCTCAAGATGATCCGGCCTGTCCTACCGTGTAGTCGTCCGTGCACTTCGCCTGGGTCGTGCGTCATTGGCAGGGCTCTTGTTGACAGGGGGTGACAAGAAGCGGTGTAGACTGCCGTCGCCATGCCCACCTCGTCCCGCCCCACCTTTGCCACCACGCACACCACGTGCGCCCCGTGCAGGGTCAGACTGGCTGACCTCGTTGAAGCGACGAGGGAATCCCCGTCTCTGCTTCCGCGTACTTTCTGCTGCCCTCTGCCCTCTGTTGCGCTGTCAGCTGCCGGCTTCCTCGCGGTGTCGGCGTTGGCCTCGGAAGCTGTTCCTCTGGCATCAGCGTAGGCGCGGTCGTCTCCTGCGGCTGCTACCTCTGCATAGGTTCTGGGGTCCGGTCGTTTTGGTTCCACAACCAGTCTGCCTCTCTTAAAGTAGGCCACTTTCCCCTCCTACCTGGCTTCTGCCACAATAACTGGCTTGTTGTTTGGTCAGGTCGTTGGACACTGTCACACCTTTCGCTTTCAGTCTTTTTCTGAAACCACGGTCTGTGATCACTGCCATCTTCTTCTTCCACTGACTAAACTTGACCACCATTGGTTTGGGTCGGCCGTCTCTGTTCTCCCCTACCCTGTGAGCTCGGGCGATGTCATCTGTTGTCCATTTCATCGGCCCCTCCACACTGTTGAGGGTATCGGCGATCAGTCTGGCACAAGTGTCATAGTTTTCAGACTTGGCCGTCTCAGGCACACCGTAGAAGCGAAGGTTATCTCGACGTGAGAAACCTTCCAGTCCGTCACGATTTTCTTTCAAACAGTCCATTTCACTTTTCATTGTTTCGACACTGGAGGTGAGTTTCCGAAATCCTTTTTCATTTTCGGCACACTGCCTAAACAAATCCCCAACGTCTTCTCTGGTTTCATCTAAGGACGAAGCAATCTCTTGTATGTTCTTTTCAAGGCTGTCACATCGTCTCCCAATCTCCTCACACTTGCTTCTCACCAGTCCAATGTCAGATCTGATGGCGCCTATGTTACTTTCCATGCTGGACAAACGACTGACAATAGATTCGAACCTCTCACTTTGAAGTCTGAGGGTGTCCAGTATCTGTAATGCTACGTCAGAGGAGAAACCTGAGTCTGCGGCGAGCTGGGAAGGGGGAGTCATGGTAATCCTATCACTGCTGGATTCAGTCACTGTATCACTGTTTGCAGCAGCCTCCTCTGTGTGGGACTCGTTGTCTGTAGGCCCAGGGTTCATTTCCATATCGCCACAGCATAAGAGGTATGCAGCGACAAACACGAACAAAAAAACCCTGCAGTTTGTTCCGTACGGCCACCACTCTAGTTCGCATTTTCAACACGACCTGACACGCTTCGCCATGAAGTTCAGAAACGTGCCAAGGAGCAGGCCACAACTTGCGCACGAAATCGTACGTTGTCCACAGGCATGGTCACTGATAGTCACAAATTTTATGTCACTGTCATCAGTACACTTGCCGCTAGGTGACTGTTAGGTCAGGTTTGCCAAAAGGCACTAAGTAAAGCGCTAATTAACAAAAACGACTAATTTCCAAGAGAGCTCAGGAAAAAGCGTGTTGTCGCCACAGTGAGATCATCTCAGCCCCCGAGAGAGAGAGAGAGAGAGAGAGAGAAGAGAGAAGGAGAGAGAGAGAGAGAGAAGAGAGAATTCTACATAGTTAATCTTAATTATCACCCGTGCCGACATTAATTGCGTTCCGGGCTGTTGCCTCTATCCTTTTCTCTCCTTTCTGCTTCCTTATTTTCTTGTATGAATCTGTTCACCGCATCGGAAATAAATGTCCTTTCGCCGTTCTGAGTTTGAAAAGTGAAAACAAAATAAAAAAATACGTAAGTTGTTACACAGTCGATTACAATCAGTACCGGGTGTCGTATAATATCTGGGAACCCTGATATCTGGGAACGCGTTCCCAGATTTACCGTGATATCTGGGAACGCGTTCCCAGATTTCCTGAACTTCCAGTCGCGAAATCTGGGAACGCGTTCCAGATATCACGGTAAATCTGGGTACGCGTGCGAAAAAAAAAAGTGACAAGAAGGCCAAAGATCTCAACTGCACCTAAATAAATTTTCTACCTTATCTCGAAAATCCATTCTTTTTTCGTCTTCTTTCTGCCCTTCTGGGCTCTGAAAGACCACGTTCCCAGATATCAGGGCCTTCCCAGATATCACAGTACATTTTGGGAACGCGTTCCCCAAAAAATCTGTGATATCTGGGAAGCCTTCCCAGATATTACGTTCCCAGATTTTACGCGACAACCGGTTCTGTAAAGTTTTACGGGTATTCGGTATATTTCATTTTCTACTCAAACATCGTTGTTGATATTGTTGTTTGATATTATCTATTTGTTTGTTTGTTGTTTGTTTAGATCTGTCTTTTAGATTCAGCACTCGCCGAAGTTTGATCTACTGGTTCTGTAAAGTTTAAAGGGTATTCGATATATTTTATTGAGTTCT
>CM031611.1:21419268-21429268 GCA_018398815.1 Conus ventricosus | reverse complement strand
GATGACTGAAGGTCTACTGTTGGAACAAATAAACCAGTTTAACCTCAAAGAAAACGAACTTGATTTGGTCTCTCAACCTGTGTAAATATGTTCGTGAGCGTGGGTGACACGTTACAAAGAGGGTGGGGGGCTGAAAAGAAGTTTTACGTATGAATAAAGAATCCATTTATCTTCAAAGAAGATATCAACCTGTGTTAGAAAAAAAAGATGTTAGTATCGGTGGCATGCCACAAGGATGGTGATAGCAAGGTTCTCGTATGAACAAACTAAACTGAATTGACCCGCCGCTGTGGCGACGTGGTTAGCGTCGTAGACTCCTGGCTGGTAGGTCGTGAATTTGATTCCTATCAGAGCCATGTGGGATTTTTCTGCCCCGACAGGCTCCTACCCAGAGTTGAGTTTGCTACGGGCTCAGTTGGGAAGACTGGGACTACGCACAGTCGAGTTTCATCCACTTAATGGATGCGTCTCTGAGAGTGTTGCTCTAATTTCCTGACCAACACTGCAGGTGTCTGTATCTCACGGGCCTGGTTGGCGCGAGGATGTGTTATGAAAGGAAGCGTAGAGTACAGCCCTGTCAGCCAGTCTCAGATCGGAATGGAAGTCCGTAGCATCATCTTCTTCATCCTCATTCTCATCCATCAGCATAAAAAGTCTAAAATTATATGGCCTTTCACGCTTTGGTCTCATGGTGACCTCATTTTCGATGTCCTCTCTACGTCTATGGCTTTGTTTTGATTCTCTCGAGGTCACCGGTATCGGCAAATTCACGGGGGCTATCGTTGGACGGGTGGGCCCTCCGGAGGGAGAGCTCACTCACGCCGGCTCCGCGACAAAGCAGTTATTGTCTTCAGTAGGGGGCTTAGTAGGTGGTGGCCTGTGTATGCTGGATCAGAACAGGCGCCACTGAACACCACAGAAGTGACTCGGGAGCAGTATAGTATCTCTTCTTGTGGGTTGCCACTTTTCGACTTGACAATGACTGCTCCCTGTGGATTGCCGGTGCCGGGGCTGCGGCGAGCCGTGCTGGGCTGTGGCTGTGGGCAGGGGTTCGGAATGAGCAGTGTGGGTGCAATGCCACTGACGTGGCACATAAGATGGGACAGGAGAAAAAAAAAAGAAAGAAAAAGAAAAGAAAACCAACGAAACAAACAAACAAACAAAAACTTCACAGAATTTAAACAATTTTCCGTCAAACGTCGCCAGCAAATTACCAGTAGACAACCCAACTAAAAGGATTAAAAAAAACAACTTTATTATTATTATTGTTGCTGTTGTTGTTGTTGCTGTTACTATTATTATTATATTATTATTATTATTATTATTATTATTATTATTATTATTATTATTATTATTGTTGTTGTTATCATCATTATTATATAATTGTTATTATTATATCATCATTATTGTTGTTGTTGTTATTGTTATTGTTATTATTATTATTATTATTATTATTATTATTATTATTATTATTATTATTATTATTACCAAGGGATGATACTGTCGCGATCTGTCCACACCTCTTCATGGTTCGAATCTGAGCTGGGCGCATGCGTGTGTGTGTTCGCGCGGTTTGTGTGTGTGTGTGTGTGTGTGTGTGTGTGTGTGTGTGTGTGTGTGTGTGTGTGTGTGTGTGTGTGTGTGTGTGTGTGTTTCCGGGTCAACTGTTCATGTCAGTCTCACGACCACGAGCTCTTCAGATGAAAGACTTGGCGTGACTTGGCCGGGGCACAACTTGGCCAACACTCAGCACCAGAGCAAGCAACGTCGCCAGCCACCACCTCTAAAGTCCCACTGCGCTGCAGACTGCCAGGATAACACAGCATCATCCTGTAGCCAAGAGCCACTGCATCCCACTACACTGTAGACTGCCAGGGATAACAGAGCATCATCCTGTAGCCAAGAGCCACTGCATCCCACTACACTGTAGACTGCCAGGGATAACAGAACATCATCCTGTAGCCAAGAGCCACTGCATCAACTCCTGGCTGCTCTCAGATAGCGGGGATCAGCAAGAGCGTCCAACAGGACATCAGCAATGGCACTGGCCAGGCTTCCAGAAAATCCTCAGCTAAGACACCCACTAGGATGTCTGCTGCTCTCTTAGTACAAGTTCGCTCCTTTATACAACACACAGAACCACCACTACAGCAGAGATTCTATGGTCAGTCCTAAGATGGATCAGCAGCAGAAACTGGGCAACACTGAACCTTTGGAATGGCACCGTCGTCGGTTGAACCAAGCAACAATTCCGACACACACATCATGGACAGAAAAAAATGCAGGCAACACTCTTATGGCAATGCATATCCACAAAGGACATTTATATTTATCAGATGGTGGGAAAGAGAGAGAAAATATGGGGAAGAAAACGGGGAAAATGTTAAAATGTTATTCAAATGCTAGAAGTGATATTTTGAAAGTTACATGGTTTAAGAGTCACGTTGAAAACAAAATGGTTTAGCAATGGTGACCAAAGACAATCCAAGCTTTATTTTGCCTATTTTGTTTCTGGACAGCATTGCAAAAACAAACCAATAAACTCAGTGAAACCTTCTCCCAAATATTAAATCATCAGCCACAGTTACAAAAAAGCCAGAAAAGTTAACATGCACAAATAAAACGTTATACCTTATATACTCCATGTACATATTAAACATTGTTCTATTCCAGGCAGTGCCCATTTTGTTCATAGTAATGGGGATCAACTAACCCAGCTCAAATGCATTTCATATTTGAACTGAATTTAATATTGGTGTTTTTAGTTCTTTAATAAGACTTATGGTGCTGGCCTGTTTTGTGTATTCTTTATGTTATCAGAGGCAGTTTGTTGCTTTTAAAAGTCATTAAGTAACAATAAACAGTGTTCTTAATACGAGAAAGCTGAACCTTCATAGCACACACAGGGAAATCAAACAGTATGTCATGGTTTCCACGATCTAACAATTGCTTCACCATGTCACCGATATTTCTACGGTTCATGCTGTTTTGAAGCACAACTGTACATTCTCTAATAAGACCAACGCCACGCGTTGGGCCTTTCACTAGTGACATGTGATTGGCTCAGCAAAGACCCAGCGGGCAGTTGATTGGCTGGGCCGTCACTCGGGTGAGATGTAGTGGAGGGCTGGTGTTTGATTGGAGGACTGTCGCCCAACCGCAGGGTGGGAAACAACATGTCCTCCACATATTGGATCAATTTATTTGATTGAGCAGTCATTGGGATCAAGCTCTTATCCGCAGCTGGGTGGAGAGCCTTCGAGACGAATAGTTATTTAACAGAATGTCGAACTACAAACACAGCGACAGCAGACGACTAATGACAATGTATGAAGCCTCCTAGATATTGATGCGACAAAAAGAACGGGACCTCAAGAACCAATCAAATTGCGTTTCACACCACAGGGGTCAAGTAAATCTAAAAGGGTGATGAGAACAAACCCTGAGCCCTCTCTCTCTCTCTCTCTCTCTCTCTCTCTCTGTGCGCGTGTGTGTGTGTGTGTGTGTGTGTGGCATTCGGTTTTTAACAAACCCAGGATGGAACTGGACGGTACACAGCAGAGCGGAGAGCTCTCCAGTCAGATTCTCAGTCAATTTGTGCGTAACGTTGTCTCATATGACTGGTCATCTCTAAATACACTCGATTGCGCCAATAGCAAACGATAAAACGGATCACGGTGACAAAATGTCTGCATTAGCATGTTCGAGAAATCTACATTTGCAACACTGAAAATGGGGCATGTTGTATGCCCACATCAGTGGCTATAGAACACGAAAGTGGGTATTTGAAAAAAAAAGGCCCACTTTGGGGCATTTTGACCAGTTGGTAAACCAGTTTTATTGGTAAGTTGAGCACGCGCGCACCACACACACACACACACACACACACACACACACACACACACACACAGAGAGAGAGAGAGAGAGAGAGAGAGAGAAGAGAGAGAGAGAGAGAGAGAGAGAGAGAGAGAGAGAGATCAAAAGATACATAACATCCATTCACACATCCCCGAGACTTACATACAGCCTTGCAAGCCAGCACAACACAGCACAGTGTCTGCTGGTAATATCTGTATTCATTTGCTTTCAAAAAGCAATCAGAATGGACAAAAGTCCAGTTTCCTCTCCAAAGTACACGTCATCACTCAAAACAGCAGCACAAATTGCGCATCGTTTTTGTCTGTTGTTCCTTTTTGTATCTAAAAGTCCAAGCTATGGACTCTGACAGGTAAGCAATTGATTCTCAAATTGTCAGTCACTCCGGGACTGTTGTGACGTCAGAAGACAAGTTTATCGGTACTTTTTCCCCTTGCCTTTATTTTTATTTTTTGTTTGTTCTGTAAGTACGCAGTCCGTTTTAGTCTACTTATACTTGATTTTGTTTTTCCTAATCGTATACTTGATTTTGTTTTTTCCTAATCGTATAGTGCTTGCTCGTTTCACACACACACACACACACACACACACCACACACACACACACACACACAACACACACACACACACACGCACACGCACACACATACACACACACACACGCACGCACACGCACGCGCACTCGCACACGCACAAACGCTCGCTCGAGCTTGTTTACGCTCACATACACCCATTATCGCCAGCACCTAGCATACATAAACCTGTTTAGTTCTGCTATTATTCCTAGCTCCATTCAACGCCTCTCATAATCACGCAGTAGCATAGAAGTGAACAAAGAAAAGGAAATAAAGTTTTCGCATGAAGTAACACCTCCGACAGAAAACAATCTACTGATAGACAGATGCGTTCTCATTAATTCATAAACTTTCTACCATCGATCCAATATATAACTCTCTCTCTCTCTCTCTCTCTCTCTCTCTCTCTCTCTCTCTCTCTCTCTCTCTCTCCTCTCCTCTCTCTCTCTCCCTCTCTCTCTCTCTCTCTCTCTGTGTGTGTGTGTGTGTGCGTGCGTGCGTGCGTGCGTGCGTGCGTGCGTGCGTGCGTGCGTGCGTGCGTGCGCGCGCGCGCGTGTGTGTGTGTGTGTGTGTGTGTGTGTGTGTGTGTGTGTGTGTGTGTGTGTGTGTGTGTGTGCGTGTGTGTGTGCGTGCGTGCGTGTGTGTCTGTGTCTGTGCGACTTTGTGGCTGCTTCCCGCCCCTACCCTCTCTCTCTCTCTCTCTCTCTCTCTCTCTCTCTCTCTCTCTCTCTCTCTCTCTCTCTCTCTCTCTGTCTGTCCCTCTGTCTGTCTGTCTGTCTGTCTGTCTGTCCGTCTCTCTCTCTTCTTTCTCTTTCTCTCTCTCTCTCTCTCTCTCTCTCTCTCTCTCTCTCTCTCTCTCTCTCTCTCTCTCTCTCTCTCTGCCTTTGTTAGTGCCTGTTTGCCGTCCATCATTCCCATACACTTCCAACGTTTTTGTGGATCCTCTCCAAATTTGGCATGATGACATCAGCAAACTGTTAAGGTAAAGGGCCAGTCACGTTTGCACTAGAAACGTGCCTTACTTGCATCTTAATGCACTCATATGATGATGCTCATATAATGACGACCATATGGTGACGATCACATAATGAGGCCCATACAATGATGCCCATATAGTGTCGACCGTATAATGACGACCAAATGATGTTGACCATATAATGATGACCACATTATGATGGTAATGTAATATCGACCATTATCATGTCGACCGTAGGATGCCGACCATGTAATATGACCATATGATGACGACCATACAATGTCGACCATATGATGGCGGAAAAATTCACAATATAATGACGACCATATAATTATGACTTTATAACGACGTCCATGTAATGATGGCCGTACTATGACGCCTATATAATGTCGACCATATTATGATACCCATATAATGACGACCATATCATGACGTCCTTACAATGTCGACCATGTAATGTCGCCAGAATAATGACGACCGTATAATGATGACCTTATGATGACGCCCTATAACTACCACCATACTATGACGCCCATATAATGTCGACCATAAAAATGCCGACCATATAATGACGACCATATAATGTCGACTATACAATGTCGATCATAATGATGACTTCCATATGATAATGCTTATATAATGTCGACCATAATTATAATGTCGACCATATAATGACGCCCATATTGTGTTCACCATATAACGTCGACCATATAATGTCGACCATAAAATGTCGATCGTATATGATACCCATATAATGACGACCATATCATGACGTCCTTACAATGTCGACCATGTAAAGTCGCCAAAATAATGTCGACCATATAATGATAACCATTTGATGACACCCTATAACTACCACCATACAGTGACGCCCATATAATGTCGACCATATAATGTCGCCAAAATAATGTCGACCATATAATGATGACCATACGATGACACCCTATAACTACCACCATACAATGACACCCATATAAGGTCGACCATATAATAATGCCCATATAATGTAGAGCATAAAATGTCGACCATATAATGTCGACCATGAAATGTCGACCATAATGATGACTTTCGTAATAATAACGCCTATATAATAGCGACCATATAATGACGACCATATAATGACGACCATATGATGTCGACCGTACAATGTCGACCATATAATGACGACCATATAATGACGACCATATAATGTCGATCGTTCAATGTCAACCACACAATGTCGACCATATAATGACGACCATATAATGTCGACCATATAATGACGACCATATAATGACGACCGTATAATGTCGACCGTACAATGTCGACCATATAATGACGACCATATAATGACGACCATATAATGTCGACCATATAATGTCGACCGTACAATGTCGACCATGTAATGACGACCATATAATGACGACCATAAAATGTCGACCATATAATGTCGACCGTAGGGTGTCGACCATATAATGGCGACCATATAATGTCGACCGTACAATGTCGACCATATAATGATGACTATATAATGTCGACCATATAATGACGCCCATATAATGACGACCATATAATGTCGACCGTACAATGTCGACCATATAATGACGACTACATAATGTCGACCATATAATGATGACTATATAATGTCGACCATATAATGACGCCCATATAATGACGACCATATAATGTCGACCGTACAATGTCGACCATATAATGACGACTATATAATGTTGACCATATGATGAAGACTATATAATGTCGACCATATAATGACGACTCTATAATGTCGACCATATTATGACGACCATATAATGACGACCATGTAATGACGTCCTTACAATGTTGACCATGCAATGTCGCCAGAATAATGACGCCCATATAATGTCGACAATATACTGTCGACTGTATAGTGAGGACCATCTAATGACGACAACAATGTCGGTATTCAAAACTGGAAAAGAGGACGAGGACGGACCCTGGAGGGTGGGGGACGGGAGAGGAGGGGAGGAGGGGGTATGTGAGTGGACAACGGGGCAAGGTCAAAGAGGGTTGGGAAGGCAGAGTGTGGATAAGTGGGGGAAGGGGAGGAAAGTGGGACAAGGAAAAAAAAAAGCTGGGGGAGGAGGAGGAGGAGGAGGAGAGAGAGAGAGAAGAGAGAGAGAGAGAGAGAGAGAGAGAGAGAGAGAGAGAGAGAGAGAGAGAGAGAGGGAGGGGGGATTGGAAAAAGGTAAAGAGGAAAGGAACGGGAGAGATGGCGGATAGGATGGGGGGGGGGGGGGGGGGGATGACGGAGGATTGGGGACGGCTAGTAGCTTATATTCTCCTGGAAGCTCTAACTCGTGACGAAGCCACAAGGAACGCAATGAAATCCCCGATTGTGACGAGCGTGCCATGAGTTGACGAGGAAAGGTTCAGTCACAACTGGTAACAGACAATGCTACAGAATGCGCGAACCGTGAAGTAAATAATGTGTCTTCACCCGGCTCTCTCAGTATTTGTGTCGCTCTCTCTGCCAGGAAGATTGCAAAGCCGACGCGTAATGAAACTCGGTGGAACAATTGAATGTGCCCAGACTGAAAAAAAAACAAACAACAACAACAACAACAACAACACACACACACACACAACACACACACACACACACACACACACACACACACACACACACAAAACCAAACCCCATTCAATGTTAGAAACAATCGAGATCTAAGAGCGGATCTAGGAGAAATGTTAGCCTTCAACGGAGAACACACCAAAATGTGCTCACAACGATCACCATGATGGTCATAATGATGGCGATGATGATGATGAGGAGGATTATGATGATGATGATGATGATGATGATGATGATGATGATGATGATGGTTATTATGATCATGATGGTGATTGTGATGACGACGATGATAACGATGATGATGATAATAGTGACTATGATTATCTCATAAAAAAATCTAAAACACTATCCTGGAAATTAAAAAAAAAAATGTCAAAGAAAATAATGAATAAAAAATAAATGAAAAGATAGATAGAGAAATCAGCCAATCAATCAATTCATGCAAACATGCATACATAAAGAAACAAGGAAATCTACAAACAAATAAATAAACGAATAAATGAATCAGTAAATAAATGTAGGCCTACAAATCGATAAATAAATCTCTTACCAGCGGCAGGCCAGCAGCAACAGATATACCCAGGCGAACTGATAAAGGCCACTCACGCACTCTCTGCCATTCACAATTCACACACCGGTTCGCTGCTTAAAATACAGTCCATGCTGCGTTTCGCATCTCTATACCTGAGGCGAGCTGGCTAGGACGTTGGGGGCGTTTCTGGACGTTTCTGTGGCCGCGAGAGCGGGGCAAGATGTGGCTGGCCTATATTGCGATCAGCCTGCGTGCTGGAAAAGATGGCGGCATGGTGAGATTCAATCAGCAAAGTTGTGAGCTTACACTGAGATTAGAATAAGAACCCACACACCAGTCACTGGATGTCGAAGTACGAATCAGCTGTGTGAATCAGTTGTTTGATTTTTTTCTCTCTCATTTTTACACCTTTAAATTAAAAAAAAAAGTATTGGTTTTGTCCAAAGAAGAACAAAGGACAAGAACGGTATCTTGCGTCGTTTTGCCCTTATCCGCCTTTGTCGGAGTAGCGTTTGCTATCGCAAACAACTCACCTTTTATTCTGACACGTAAATCCGTTGAATTTGCTGGGCTGCCTTCCAGTGTCAACATAATTATATAGTTACCTGCTTCTTCTTGTCCGTTATCCAGCAAGGCCCATCTGCACGCCGGCTTTGCCCAGAAGTGAACCAGTATGTGTTTGCTTCAAACTTGACAGATAGTTTGATATTGTTACCAGCAAACAGCCAGCCAACTCTTGAACGGAAGAAAGACGCACCTTTAATCAGATCAACAGGTAGAAGAGAACGTCTTCAGTACGCTGCGTGGAATTCTGTCTTGCGAAATCTGTAACGATTGTTCCTGTCCCTCTGCTTCTTAGCTACATCTGATTGTTCCTGTCCCTCTGCTTCTTAGCTACATCTGATTGTTCCTGTCCCTCTGCTTCTTAGCTACATCTGATTGTTCCTGTCCCTCTGCTTCTTAGCTACATCTGATTGTTCCTGTCCCTCTGCTTCTTAGCTACATCTAATCAGGATCCAGATTCAGAAACCAGATTTGATAGGGTGAATGGGACTATGGGGAAATGGGGGTTGGGGGGGGGGGGGGGTAACAGTTCTCTTTCTGTAGTTTCCTTGGACACCTTCAACAAAGCGGTAAGCGATCTATACGGTAAAGAACTATAACTCTGGGTAGCAGTTAGAAGCCTCCAGTTTATTTTTGGTGGTGTCTTCAGCAAGTTGCCTATTGCGAATTTTAAGTGATAAATCTGAAGATAGCCGACACGTGGAAAATTGCGTGTGCAAAAACAGTTCTGCGGTGGAAGCCGCGAAGAGGTAGTGAGTGATGTGAAAGGATCATGTGCGGTGGTCTAGGCCGCCACTATAGGTGTGCCCAGTCGCACGGGAGCTCCCTTGGTAGCCACACGCACACACACACACACACACACACACACACACACACACACACAAC
>CM031611.1:21414268-21416768 GCA_018398815.1 Conus ventricosus | reverse complement strand
TTATAACAGAATGCTCATTGAAATCTTAGCGGATTTTTTTTCTGTCTACTAGCTGCAATAACAATGGACACTGAGCAGTAAATGAAATACACACTCACCTCTCACTTTAATGCGTGATGAAAGTTCATCTCAATAGTCATTGCACATCCATCAACAATCATGATCAATTAACACGGGCCAAACAGTCACTGAACACCCAATGAAATAGTCGATATCAACTCTCACCAAAGTGGTTACTGAACCCTCTCCAGAAGGGAAGTCGAATGCTCATTAACTGAAATTCATAAACATGGTTTCTGGAAAACTCGCCAAAGCAGTTACTGAAAAATCATTGTATTGTCGCTGATTACCAACATAAAGATCGCGAAACACTCCTTAAAATGATGATTAAACTTTCACCGAAACAGGCACTGCGCTCTTACGAAAACGGTTGTTCGAAAGTCACAATGTCGTCACTGAAAACCCACCAAACGATTACTGATCACTCACCAAAATGGTCACAGAACACTCACCAAAATGGTCACAGAACACTCACCAAAATGGTCACTAAACACTCACCAAAATGGTCACTAAACACTCACAGACATGGTCACAGAACAATCAGCAAAATGGGCACTGAACACTCACAGACATGGTCACTGAACACTCGCCAAAATGGTCACTGAACACTCGCCAAAATGGTCACCGAACACTCACCAAATGGTCCCTAAACACTCACCAAATGGTCACTGAATATTCACTAAATTGTCACTGAATATTCACTAAAAGGTCACTAAATACTCACCAAATGGTCACTGAACACTCACCAAATGGACACTGAACACTCACCAAATGGTCACTGAATATTCACTGAATGGTCACTGAACACTCACCAAATTATCATTAAACACTCATAAGATGATAAGTGAACACTTACCGAACTCGTCATTAAGCACTCTCTAAAATGGTCCCTGAACAATCACCAGAATGGTGACTCAATTTTGAGTGAACTCTCATCAAGATGCTCACTGAACATTCATCTATTGTTCACCACTGAACACACCAAAATGGTCATTGAACTTCTGCAAACATGATCAATGAATTATCACCAGAAGCCCATCAACATGGTCGTTTAACTCTCCCGAAAAGGGTCACTAAACACTGTCCACAATGATCATTGAACACTCTTTAAAATGAGCATTGAACTTCTGCGCCATTGGTCTTTGAATTGTTTGAGAAACGCGCATCCAACACGTGACACAATGGTCATGAATACTCATCACTACTTTCACAAACCTCTCACCAAAGGTAACTGAACACGCATAAAAATGGTCAAGGAAAACCAACAAATGGTCTTGGAACACTCATTAATCTAGTCACTGAACTCTCATCAAAATTGTACTTTCAATATTCACTGAGCTGTCAAGGAGATGATCATAGATTTCTCACTAAAATGGTCACTAAACGCTCATCACGAAGGTCAGTGAACATTCACGGACATGGTAAATGATAACCTACCAAAATGGTCATCGAACAATCACCAAACTGGTCATTTAACCATCACCAAAGTGGTCATTTAACCATCACCAAAGTGGTCATTGAACAATCACCAAAGTGGTCATTGAACAAACACCAAAGTGGTCATTGAACAATCACCAATGTGGTCATTTAACAATCACCAAAGTGGTCATTGAACAATCACCAAAGTGGTCATTTAACAATCACCAAAGTGGTCATTGAACAATCACCAAAGTGGTCAGTAAACCATCACCAAAGTGGTCATTTAACCACCACCAAAGTGGTCATTTAACCATCACCAAAGTGGTCACTGAACAATCACCAAAGTGGTCATTTAACAATCACCAAAGTGGTCATTTAACAATCACCAAAATGGTGATTGAACAATAACCAAAATGGTCACCAAGCACTCGTCAAAACAGTTTCGGACCCCTCAACAGGATTATTAGTGAATACTCACTAAAATGATTGCTGAATATGCACCAGTAAAGTCAATGGGCAGTCTCCTAAACCGTCGACAACGACTCAACTAAATGATACATTAATTCTCCCAAAATGTTAACAGAACACTCATTTACGTGTTCACTGAAACATTTCCTGAAAGAATATTCAATGAAAACTTTGCTGTGATTAAAATCTACAATGTTAGTCAAAAACCTGAATGAGATTTAAACTTTATATGTTATCCACACACATTTTTTTTAGGCAGTAAGTCTTTGTAATAATGTTTTGATTGTGTGTACATGCATTTGCATGTGTTTGAGTCTATGGTAAAGAATAACATTGGCATTTTCTTCGCACAAAGAAGCGTGAGTTCGATCAAACTTGGTATTATGACAGACATTGTTAACACCTTTCAAGTCATTCCATGCTCAAAGACGTGACTGATTCGCAACAGATAAAATCTATGATTAACATACTAAGCAACAAATCAACCTATCAAAATTGAGAGTTTCAAGTAAGTATAATCTTCATCAGCGTCTGCTTTCTGCGCCAATGGAAA
>CM031611.1:21391768-21399268 GCA_018398815.1 Conus ventricosus | reverse complement strand
AAGAAACAACAACACAAATGATAATAATAATATTAATAATAATAATAATAATTAATAATAATAATAATAATAATATAATAATAATAATAATAATAATAATGATAGCAATAATAATAATAACAATAATAATAACAATGATAATGATAATAACAATAATATGATAATGATAATGACAACAATAACAACAACAGCAACAATAATGATTATGATAATCATGATGATGATGATGATGATGATGATGATGATGATGATGATGATGATGATGATGATGATGGCGACGACGCCACACCAACAACAGCAACCACAAGATCAACAATAACAAAAACAAGAACATAAAAAACAACAACAATCATCATCATCATCATGACAATAACAACAACAGCAATAACAATAGTGCATGTATTTAATGCTCACAACTTTGCTGAATACATCATGTCAATGATAAAATTACGCATGCATAAATTCACTCAACAAACTACCCATAAAAAAGACAAACAAGCACACCCGTACATTTTCCCAACAATGTCGCATAAAATGAATAAATGCACATAGTCAAACGCATCATACATGTTTATTAGTGCAGACGTTTTGAACGGACAAACCCCAACCAAACCTATTGTAGAGAGCAGACATGCGTTTTAAGGCCAGACTTGAAAGAGGCAAGGAGATCAGTGCCAGCGGCTGTCAGGGAATCGGTTCCATGTCGTTGGAACCTACGGAAAAAACCCAAAACAAGAAAAAAAAACCTTTATTAGTTCAGTCTTAAATCCACTGCGAGGTACCCTAAGAAGTCGGGTATCAGAAGAAGTGCGGAACTGGTGAGATGGAGATTTAGCCTAGGCCGGTTTCTTGAAGGTACACCATGTGCTATGCCCTAAACGTACCCAGCTTATTCATTGCTTTTCTGAGGCAACTGCTCTCTCCCTGCTTTCAAGTTAAACGTCTGTACAGGCTTCTTTCACATCTCTCACACTTCTGCTAAGTTACTCAATGCTGTTCACTGATTCAGCAGAACCACCAGAAATCTACGAAAGCTTCTGCTGCCAGTTTCATCTTTGTCGATTCCAGATGCAGTGAAACTGCTTGAGGCAGAATTTTGCTCTGCAAAGGAGTTCCGCTTCTTCAACTCCGGTGCAGGGTTCACTGCCATAGACTGGACGCAGGCAGTCAATCCAATGGGTGACGTTTACGTCCTATTGGCCGAAAGTCCTTACGGACACGGTGAATTTGCAGATTGAAACATGAATTTCTCGTGGCAGTTGTCGTTGGCAGTAGCGTGTCTGGTTCCGTATGGGGGCTGTCGTCTGTCTCTCTCTCTTCAGCACTAGTTCCATGTGAACTCCGATTCATATTCTGGTGTTGGTCGGCCGACGATGGTCATCGAATTTCTTCCCCTCTTTTCCCCCTCAAAAGTTCTGTCTTCAGGGCCACCAGGCGGCCTTCTTCATGCTCGGGTGACGATGATCCTGTGCCGCGTGAGGCCGCCTCAAAGAGCGAGCAGGACGAAAGTCACCGGAGCGCTGCACGAGTCCCTTCTATGGTCCAAGCAGACTGCAGCCGAAAGGGCAACTTTTCAGGCAGGCAGTCTGGCTTTCCCTTAAACACGATCGCTTTGCACTGCTGCTGTATCTGTTCGATCCGATTGTCTGCCCACTGCTGGGAAGTCTTTGGAAGGGCGGTGTTCCTACTGCCTTTCCATTTGCCCTTGGTGCTGTCTGCAAGGCTGCAGTAGCATGGCGGCGGTGGTTCGGGCTCTCCTTCCCCTTGACAGATTCCCGACCTCGTCTGAGCGATCTCACTCACCCAGGTTTGAAATTAGGTTTCCTTCTACCAGACGCACTGCTCAGTCACGCTGAAGATCGCCGTCTGCCCTAGCTTGTCCATTGTTCTTAACTAATCACTCGGACAAGCGGCAATAAGAGCTTAGTTACAGAAGCTGTGACTTTGCGCAAAATGTAACAACAGTGAAAATTTGTAACAGTGTTACATTTTTGCGCGAAATAGATTGTAACAACTGCTACTTTTGTTTCTACATTTTGCATACGCAATCCACGCAAGATGTAGAATTGCTACCATTCGCGCACGTGATGCACGCAAAGCGTAGGATTTGGTCATATTTTCGTCGGCGAATGCATTTTTAAAGGAGCAGTGTGTGTGGTGTGTGTGTGTGTGTGTGTGTGTGTGTGTGGCGCGCGCGCGCGCGCGTATGTGCGTGCGTGCGTGCGGTCATGCGGTCGTGCGTGCATTTGTGCGTGCGTGCGTGCGTGCGTGCGTGTGTGTGTGTGTGTGTGTGTGTGTGTGTGTGTGTGTGTGTGTGTGTGTGTGTGTGTGTGTGTGTGTGTGACAGAGAGAGAGAGAGAGGAGAGAGAGAGAGAGAGAGAGAGAGAGAGAGAGAGAGAGAGAGAGTGTGTGTGTGTGTGTGTGTGTGTGGTGTGTGTGTGTGTGTGTGTGTGTGTGTGTGTGTGTTTACGCGCGTTTGAATTACTGACATCTGCTCTGAGTAAAATATATCAACGGTACATCTTGCGCTGTATCAAACCTGTCCTCGCTCCCAAGTAAGGCTGTAAAATTTCACCAAACATTAACGTCCACAAGACCACAGTGAGAACGTGTTCAGGCCACCATGGTGCAAAGATTAGTGTCTTGAATAGAGGGCTTCGAGACCTTGGGCTGAAATCCATTAAAGCCTACATGCGATTTTCCCCCCACTTATTACACGCCTTTTGGTTCCTACCTAGTGTTTTCGAGCATGTAAAACTACGTTTCTGGAAAATTTAAAAAAAATTGTACCATGAGAAAACTGGCACCATGCAATCGAAATTTATCCATTCGAAGGCTGAAACCGTACAATCGAATTATATCCACGAAAAGAACAGAACCATACAATCGAATTATATCATGAGCAAACCACAAGCAACAATCGAGTTACATCCATTATAAGACTGACACCCATACAATGGGTGCTTTCCACTTTAAGAATTGAAGTTGTGAAGTCACGTGCAACTTTCCTGACACAAACTATTTTTGGTTCAGTGGAAGAAAACGAACAGTGGCTGAAAAGATTAGAAACCTTTCTTTCTGACGTGTCGCCCGGAGACCAGAGTATTTTGTTTCTCTCGAAGATGAAGTGAAGCTTATTTACAAACTAGATTGATAAATGGCATCATTGTTTTGTTTTCAACTCTATTTTGTTATTATGTCAATAAATACCAGTGCGTATGCCAAGCGGACGTGATTCTCCCAATTCTGCACACTTTCCTGCAATGAGCAAAGAACCGTCAAATTTCACCTGCTGCTGCCGCTGCTGTCCCTCGTTTGACGTCATCACACCTGCTGCCTCCATTTGACGTATTCACTGAGATTTTCTTCTGTTTTTTTTTTTAGTGGTGGGAGAGCTCCTCACATAATGTGAACTGTAACGTGACAAGTAGTGCAGGTGCCTTCGAAAACTGGCAGTCTTGAAATGTGCAGGCACATGTTGCTTCCAAGATTAGAATAAACATAAAAGAAGAAACACGTTTGTAAACAAAACGAAACAAAACAAAACCGGTAACTTTTACTTTGCTTGGCAAAAGAAAAAAGAAAAAAAAAAGACACAAAAAAAGACAAAGAAGTGGCAATTCTATCGGATTTCATTATTTGGATTGTTTATCACATGCTCCTACACTCTGAGGTGTGAAGAAATCATCACAAACGTGGCTCAAGAGAAAGCAAGTCGACCGATGTGAAGATGTTAACGCGGAAACTCACGCGCCTTCCAGCAAGGAAAAAAAAAGGTGTGCAGCAGCCAAAAATACCTGCGCTAGATCCAGAATGCAAAACACCGTTCGCAATCCGATTATATATATATATATATATATATATATATATATATATAATATATATATATATATATATATATATATGTGTGTGTGTGTGTGTGTGTGTGTGTGTGTGTGTGTGTGTGTGTGTGTGTGTGTGTGTGTGAACCGCCGAAGGGAGCGAATTGTTGCGTTTGCCGATTTGCCGATGGCAAGTTCTTGGTATTTAGCAGCTTTGCCTCATTCCTGCGGGAGATTATTGACTGTATTAACGACAATACTTACAGAGCACCTACGCTGGTTTAGAGCCCAACTCCTAGGCACTTTACACTCCACATCTCTAATGTATACAACGAGCTGCTTATCTGGTAGAGCACACTGAAGAAGTGCACGTCAGCGTTACTAATCTGTTACCCGTGCCATTCAGTCCAATATCAGTCACCACTTCCTCCCAACATTCAGTGTAGAGACCAGCTGTCCCACACCATCTATAGACTTTGAACCATCCATGACCAACATTATCATCATCATCATGCCCATCGCTCCCGGTGGAGCATAGGCCATCGACGACCCTTCGCCATCGCACTCTGTTCTGGGCTGTTCTGGTCATTCCAGTCCAGCTGGTTCCTTGTTGTTTCAGCTCCGCCTCAGTATCTCGCCTCCGGCTGTTGTGAGGCCGGACTCTCTTCCTCTTTCCCTGCGGGTTCCAGGTCAGGGCTTGGCGTGTGGTGCTGGACGCTGGCTTCCTGAGGGTGTGTCCGATCCAGCCCCACTTCCTTCGCAGCATCTGCTTGGCCACTGGTTTCTGTCCCGCACGCTCCCACAGATCTTCGTTTCGGATCTTCTCCTGCCATTGGATTCTGTAGATGCGCCTCAGACAGGTGTTGAAGAATGTCTGAATCTTTTGTTGCATCGTCTGTGTTGTCCGCCATGTCTCGCATCCGTACAGCATATCAGGGGGAAATGACTAGCTATGGATGCTTCCAGAACAAATATAATTACACACAGCGTCATTATAAAATATGTCAACATGTAGTATTGCGTTTATTATTAAAGGAAGGGGGGGGGGGGGGGGCTATCGTCTTAAAATGAAAGTCTTTTACTAGATATTTGCCAGCCAACGTTGCGTGCATAAAATTCAAGCTGAGAGGAAGTCGGCGAGCGAAATACGTTTGTCCCAGACAATCCTTGTCTCCTATGAAAAACGTTCCAGATGATACACAGAAGGTTAATACCAATCCTTCTCTCTCTCTCTCTCTCTCTCTCTCTCTCTCTCCTCTCTCTCTCTCTCTCTCTCTCTCTCTCTCTCTCTCTCTCTCTTGTAATTCCGTTTGATTAAATACAACAGTCAACAAAACCATGAAACAACTTAGGAAGTAATTACACGGATCATTGGGTATACATGAAGGTAATGAACTATGCGTCATCAACTCCAGACATTCGTTAACAAGGAAGAGTGGAAAAAATTAATGGAAGTATGCATAAAACTCTCTCTCTCTCTCTCTCTCTCCTCTCTCTCTCTCTCTCTCTCTCTCTCTCTCTCTCTCTCTCTCTCTCTCTCTCTCTCTATATATATATATATATATTGTGTGTGTGTGTGTGTGTGTGTGTGTGTGTGTGTGAAAGAAAGCGAACGAGATATGTATTCAAACAAGGATACATTTGCTTACCTGAAAACAAACTCCAACGAATAGTTCAGAGAGAGAGAGAGAGAGAGAGAGAAGAGAGAGAGAAAGAGAGAGAGAGAGAGAAGAAGAAGAAGAAGAAGAAGAATCAGTCTTGATTAATCCAAATGCCATTCCGCTCGAGTTCATTCAAGGTCTCGTTAATATAAGATATTAAAAGAAAGGCGATTTGAAGCGGTCTTTGATACATTTTCATGCGGATGAAAGCTTTAAATTGCATTGAAGAGTTATCAGAATCCAGTAATTAGAACCATAAGCAAACAATTATTTTTCTTTCTTTTGTTCTTTTTCATAAGCAAACAATTCTACATCTCGCCTGTACTTTAAGAGAACATGCCTAAATCAACCTTAGACCACGTGACTTGGCATGCTTTTAGCCTACTTTTAGACATCCGTCCATCCATACACAGAACAACTTGGCATGCTTTTAGCCTAGTTTTGCAATGTCAAAGCTGACGTCACAAAGTGAAGATTATTACGAAGGAACACACAGTTTCAAAGCCGCGTTGTAATGTGCAAGCAACATCCTTTCAAGTAATTCAAGTTTGATGTCTAATGGCAATATCGGTTTTTAGCATTATTGTTATTATGAAAACTTAAACTGCGCCTATCCTTGATTAGAGACCAAGCTTTAAGCGCTTTACGATCAACACTCGCTTACACAACGGGCTGCCTACCTGGGTAGTGCCGACTGAAGATCTGCCAGCTGACGTTTTATTTGGTCGTTTCTTTTGTCGTCCAGTCAGTATCGTTCAATATCGATCACTCATTTTCCTTACTTCCTTCATTCTTCCCATTTCTCACGCAGGGTGCATGCTATGTGTAACGTGTCATCCATACCAATGGCCAAACTGGCCTTCTCTTCCAAAAGTTGGTGATGGGATTTTACGTGTGTGCAAGATGTTGTGCGTGCGTTAACACACGGAACCTCGCCTACAGTCTCATTCGAAGGACTGTATGGGAAATGGAGTCAGAACCAATGTTAACTCCGAGGGAAAAATCCCCCTGTACTGAAAACGCCCGGCGGAGATTCGAACCCGCAACCCAGGATCACTAACATTGCGAGTCCAGCGCTCTACCACTGTACTATTTCGGCCCGCTAGCATGTTCTTATATTACTGCAGATTTCTTCAATCCTCCATCACATAAATGACTTTGAACAGCATTAAACATGTTGTTATACCTAGGATAAATCTCAAAATATTGACCATCAAAAACTATTTCAAGATCACGACTTCGTATTTAGTTTTGTCTGACTGGGATTAAAACCCACTCTGCACAGTAATCAGATGAAGCATCCAGTAATTCCTGTAACTATTGAACTGTCTCTGAAAAAATGGCAACATTGTCGGCATACCGAAGAAGAAGCATGTTCAGCCTAACTTCATTTTCTTCGTTTGATCCAATTTCTTGTGAATTCATATATTCGTCTCGACACAGAGGCGCACGAATCATAAATGCAAATAACGAATAATCAAGGGAATATACTATCACCCTGTTGAATTCCTAATTAACTCTTGCAAAGAAAGGCTGTGTAATAATCTTCAGTTTGAACACATAATTTTTGCTTTGCTTTCAAAACAGATGACTCAATGTCCCTGAAGACAGCATTCAGTAGTGTTTGCCTTAGGGAGGCTATGTTTACACAGTCAAATGCCCTTGCGTAATCAATATACAATGCAGTCACTTTCTGTTCAGTGGGAAAATTTCAATGGCACAACTCAGAGAGCAGTTAGATTTTGTCAGAAATGAATGTCTAATCTCCTCAAATCTAGGTATGAAATGTTGATTGATATAATCAATTCATCTTTTGTTTAGTATATTAGCCACATTTTCAAAAACCACTTCATTGAACGGTTCCTTGGTAGCCACTCGAATCGCCCTTTGTTTATTCGTGCGGGTTTCGTAACTTCAGTAGACCAGTTACCATGAGTATGTCCTAAGTTAGCACACACACACACACACACACACACACACACACACACACACACACACACACACACACACACACACAC
>CM031611.1:21381768-21384268 GCA_018398815.1 Conus ventricosus | reverse complement strand
TTGCGGGTTCGAACCTCCGCTGGGGCGTTTCAGTACAGGGGGATTTTTCCCTCGGAGTTAACAATGGTTCTGACTCCATTTCCCATACAGTCCTTCGAATGAGACTATAAACCGAGGTTCCGTGTGTGAACGCACGCATAACATCTTGTACACACGTAAAATCCCATCACCAACTTTCGGAAGAGTAGGCCAGTTTGGCCGTTGGTATGGATGACACGTTACACATAGCATGCACCCTGCGTGAGAAACAGAAAGAATGAAGAAAGTAAGGAAAATGAGTGATCGATATTGAACGATACTGACTGGATGACACGGGAAAAGACTGAATGAAACGCCAGCTGGCAGCTCTTCAGTCGGCACTACCCAGGTAGGCAGCCCGTTGTGTAAACGAGTGTTGATTGTAAAGCGCTTAGAGCTTGGCCTCTAGCCGAGAATAGGCGCTATATAAGTATTCATTATTATTATTATTATTATTATTATTATTATAGATATTGTCTTCAGTCGTGACAAGCTCCTAGCATAACACAATCAGTCTCCAAAATCCCTCGAAGTCGGAGTGTGGCTGCCCACGCGGCGGGGGTAATCAAAAACGGTCACACGCACGTAATGTTCTCATCCCTAGCTGATGCATTTGCACCATAGTGTTCAGGTATTTGGGCTGTACGGATGATCCCTGGAGTCTTTTCAAAATAGTGAAACCCGTGTGGTTTACATAATTGTGGTCCGACTGTATGCCTGCACGCTTGATAACAAGTCCAGGGGGGTTTAATAGTTCAGCACCATCTTTGCCACCACAGTTCAAATACAATGCAGTGTGGATTACGCCCCCCCCCCCCCCCCCCTCCAACTGGGATGGATAAATGTTAGCAATACTAGCAGGCCCAGTGGTCAAATGGGTAGTGCATTTGTTTCGGTGTTTGTCAGTCGCGGGTTCGGACCACTCGCGTTGTGGAATATTTACGGCTTGAAAAAACAACAACAACAACAACAACAAAAACAAACCCTTGCGGTCCTTAAAATAAAATGACATATTACACCCGTATCATGGAAGATTAAGGCTGAAGAAGAAGAGGCTAGGCTCCGCCCTCCATCATGCCGAGCCCTGGAGATGTGCTACCTGGACTTAAACGTGTATTTGTTGTTTTTGTTTTGTTTGTTTTCTTTGGATTTAATTTGTATTTGTTTGCTTGTTTGTTTGTTTGTCAGCTTGTTTATTAGCAGGTACGAAACTGACATACATAGTAGACCTTGTGCGCGCAACTACGTAATGAATATGATTGTGAATGTATGCGCGCGGGTGTGCGTTTGTGTGTGTTGGGAGAGGTGGCTCGGAATGGGATTGAGGATGAAGGAAACTACGCAGCATAAAGACGTCATGCGCGCAATGCCTCGTGACTTCTGATATCAAGTGAGGAAATGAGGTTATGAAAACGATCGGTGTTTTTGTGAAGATAATACTAAATTCTAATCAACACCAATGAGAGAGAGAGAGAGAGAGAGAGAGAGAGAGAGAGAGAGGAGAGAGAGAGAGAGAGAGGAGAGAGAGAGAGAGAGGAGAGAGAGAGAGAGAGAGAGAGAGAGAGAGAGAAGGGCGATCGAGGGCCAGTGAAAGGAAGATTTAGTGTGAGATGTAATTTCTGATTTATGTACATGAACTTATGCGTGGGTTTCTGCTATCATGTTGTCATTATATATCGTCCCCAATGGAAGGTAAAAATATTCAAATACTGGGGGAATTTAGATGGTGGGCTATTTTAAAATGTTTCTTTATCTTTGCATGTGGACCCCGTAGACGCGTGAGTGTATGTGTGTGTGTGTGTGTGTGTGTGTGCGTGTGTGTGTGCGTGCGTGCGTGCGTGCGTGCGTGCGTGCGTGCTAGCGCGCGCGCGGGCGCGCGCGTGTGTGTGTGGTGTGTGTGTGGTGTGTGTGTGTGTGTGTGTGTGTGTGTGTGTGTGTGTGTGTGTGTGTGTGTGTGTGCGCGTGCGTAGGTGTGTGTTCGTGCGTGCCTGCGTGCGTGCGTGCTTGCGTGTGTGCGTGTGTGTGTGTATGTGTGTGTGTGTGTATGTGCGTGTGTGTGTGTGTGTGTGTGTGTGTGTGTGTGTGTGTGTGTGTGTGTGTGTGTGTGTGTGTGTGCGTGTGTGTGTTGCGTGCGTGCGTGCGTGCGTGCGTGCGTGTGTGTGTGCGTGTGTGTGTGTGTGTGTGTGTGTGTGTGTGTGTGTGTGTGTGTGTGTGTGTGTGTGTGTGTGTGTGTGTGTGCGCGCGCGCGTGCACACGCGTTCATCATGTTTGCATTTCTTGAGAGTGTCTGGCATTGTACGGTCAGGAAATATATTATAGATATCAGTACACTACCCTGTTCACTATGCTGCTGCTGCTGCTGCTATGTAGTTCATGTATGTGCAGTGGCCATGACCCCATAGAGAACTTTTATATATATATATATATTTCTAAGATTTATGTCTCTGTTTATTTTTACACACACACACACACACACACACAC
>CM031611.1:21369268-21374268 GCA_018398815.1 Conus ventricosus | reverse complement strand
CTTTCAAGTGAGGGGTTACGAGACCATCGGGTTTGGACCGTGAGGAAAGAAGCAAAGGAGGGGTGCTTGTCTTGGTGCGGAATTTCCATCGCCGCACAAGAACTCAAGATCAACACCAATCAACAGGCAGAGATCCAAGGGGTTGATATAGTCCTTAAAGAACACAACATCAGGATCTACAATGACTATTGCCCTCAAGATCGTGATCTTTCCCTCACATACATGAACATCCCAGACAACAACTGTGTGGTGGTGGGAGATTTTAACAGTCACTCAGAGAGATGGGGCTATGACGAGACGGACAAGAGAGGCGAAGAAGTGAGGATTGGGAGATTGACACACATCTTCATCTCGTCAACCCAAGAAGATGATGAACCCACTTCTACTCTAGACGCTGGATGACCACGTCAACACCAGATCTAGCGTTCGCCACCAATGACTTTTTGTCAGAACCAAAAGAACAGTCCTCAATCAGCTTGGAGGAAGTGACCACAAGCCCGTTAAAACTCTCTATCAACCTCAACTTGCAGGCTACTCAAGCAAAGTGTTTTCCCGCTGGAATTATAAAAAGGCGGATTGGACTCTCTTCGAGACCCTCACAGACACATACACAAAGCCAATCACATCAGGCAGAAGGACTCAAACAAGATGGTTCAAGACTTCACAAGGCCGTCTTGAAAGCTGCTACAGAATCCATCCCAAAAGGAGCACGCAAAAACTACAAGCCCTACTGGACAGAGGAACTTCAGAATCTGGAAGATGCTGTTACGGAAGCCAGGGACCGAGCAGAAAAGCAGCCATCACTGGAGAACAACATAGCGCTGAAGGAAGTAACTGCCAGATACAAGCTGTCCTGTGCACAAGCTGCAAGGAAAAGTGGCAAGAGAAAACTGAAAGCCTGAATCTCGACAAGGATGGCAGCAAGCTGTGGAAACTGGCTAGAACCCTCAGTAACGAAACAACAAATCAGTCCACAATAACAATACAAGAAAATGGAATTACCTCTCTGGAAAGAAAGCAGCAGACCACTTCATAGAGTCTATGAAAACATCAGCAATCTGGAAGTCCCTCTGAAATAGAGCTACAGTGCACAGGGCCCAAGGTGAACTTCATGAGAAAGAGCCCAAGAGGAATCATGACCACAGCTTTCACAGAGAAAGAGCTGGAGGAAGCGTTGCAGAGCCTCAACCTGAAGAAGTCACCTGGGCCAGATGGAATCACCAATGAAATGATTCTGCATCTTGGGATGAAGAGCAAGGCAGTCCTTCTAACAATTTTTAAACTCCAGCTGGAAGACAGGATCAGTACCACAGTGTTGGGGGGAAGCAGACATGATCCCCATTCACAAAAGGGAAAAGGACAAGTCGAAGGCTGACAGCTACAGCCCCATCAGCCTTACAAGCTGCTTAGGAAAGCTGATGGAGAGACTTGTTCAACACAAGGCTTGTCTGGCACCTTGAGGAGCATCAGCTGCTGAGCCCTGAACAGGGGGGCTTCCGCCAACACAGATCAACAGATGACCAGATCATATTCATCACGCAAAGCATTGAGGACGCCTTCCAAGAAAAGAAGAACACGCTTGCTGTCTGGATTGACATGGAGAAGGCGTTCGACAAAGTCTGGAAGGACGGACTCAGGCTTAAAACTACGTCGATGTGGTGTGTCTGGGAGGATGTACACCTGGATCAGCCAGTACCTACACAACCGCCAAGCCCGAGTAAAGATTCAGGGCCAAAAGAGCAAGAAGAAGGTGCTGAGACAGGGAGTACCACAAGGAGGAGTCCTTTCGCCAACGCTGTTCCTCATCTTTATAGATGACATTGTCAGAGATCTGCCAGAGGGGTCAGAGGAGCGATCTACGCAGATGACCTGGTGCTATGGTGCTCCGAAGAGTACACCACTTTCAGCACAGGTACGCCTCCAAACTGCGCTCATAAGATCAGCGACTGGACCAAGGAATGGCTTGTCTCTGTCAACTCAAGCAAAACAACCTACACAGTCTTTACCCAATCCAGCAAGAAGCAAGAGGCAAAGCTGACTCTGAACAGCCCAAAGACTTGCAGAGGAACCCACACCTACCTACCTGGGAGTGACCTTTGACCGCAGGCTCACTTGGAAACAGCAGATCACCAGATGCTGTAGCAGGGCCAAGCTGAGACTGGCGATCATGAGGAAATTTGCAGGGAACGGACTGGGGGGGCTGACGAACGAATCTTGAAGAGACTCTACACAGGGAGAGTCCGACCTGTAGTTGAGTACGGGACATCAGCGTGGGCATCAGCTGCAAAGTCAAACCTTGACCATTCAACAAGATACAGAACCAAGCTCAGCGTGTCATAACTGGCGCCATGAGATCCACCCCAATTCTGAAGATGGAGGAGACCCCTGGGCTGCAGTCATTGGAGGACAGAAGGGACACAAAGATCCTCATCAGGGAGCAAAATTCAACGCCTTGAAAAACCATCCAATGAACGACAGAATGAGCAGACCCCACCAAGAGCGACTGACAAGAGGCAGCTTCATCCCAGTCAAGACGCCTTGAAAGACAGATCCCAGTCTTGATGGAACACGAAGCAAAGCCTATCGCGGCAAATGTCACCCACCCGTCTTGGAAGAGGCAGGTGTTCCCAACAGTCGTCACCCGCATTCCCGGAGTGGAGAAGAGAGGAACACAGTCAGACACCCAAAGGAAAGCCTGGCCATGGAGTACATCTGCAACCAGTATCCCCAGGAAGACTGGACCCATGTCTTCACAGATGGCTCCGCCACAGAAGCAACGAGGGATGGTGGAGCTGGAATCTTCCTCCGATACAAAGACGGAGATGAAGAAATTGCAATCCCAACAGGAAAATACTCCACCAACTTCCGAGCTGAGCGAGAAGCTCTCTGTAAGGCAGCCACAACAGTCTCGCAGAACTCCATAAGAACAACAGGGCAGGTGGTGGTGTTCTCAGACGCTCTCTCCGTACTCCAAGCCATCAAGAATTCCCGCTGCAAAGAACAGAACCATCTTACTTCAGCCCTTGTTGCCTGAGTGCCAGAGTGGAGAAAGTGGTGATGCAATGGGTATCAGCACACTGTGGTATCAGAGGCAACGAAAAAAGCGGATATTCTGGCAAACGATGGTGCACAGAAGGAGCAGGCCAACAACCTGGGGTCATATGATGAAATCAAGACAATCATCAAGGAACAGCAAGGAATAAAGTGGCACCTCCAGCACCCCAAACACAACCCAGAAGACAAATACCATTTGCTGGGACGACGGGAACAGGTCAAGATCTTCCGCTGAGGACTGGACAATCGCCTGCACCACCACATGCACACAAAATATGGCATTGGACAGAGTGGAGAGTGCCCTTGTGGTGAGGGACTAATGACAACAGACCACATCCTTCAAGACTGTATGACGCATGCAGCATCTAGAAGGAAGTATGGCCAACACCGACAGCAGTGAAAGCCAAGTTGTACGGCACCCTGGAGGAGCTGCGGTGGACGGCAGCCTTCATCGATGACACCGGGCTGCTCATCTAATGGAAAGCGAACGAGGAAGAAGAAGAAGAATGAAAAATACCTCTTGAATTCACTGTCTAAATCGGATTACATTTAGTGTTTAAAAATGGAGATAGTCTTCATGAAAAGCTCTTGACTCATTGTTTGAATCAGATGTGCATCTACATGTTTAGGGGTATGGTGTTGGAGAATGGGGATGTATAGTCCTTGGGTCTCATTCGATCAGACTCACAACTCAAAGGTTAAATGTCATGAGTACCCTTGACCAACTTTGAGGGTCTATGGACAGAATGTATTAATAGTAACATAAAGATCGAGTCTGTTCCCTGGTTTCAGTATGGTTTGTATTGTAAGTCTTCATATATATGCAGCCTGTTATAGCCTGTTTTTTTTTTTTTGTTGTTTCTTTTCTATCAGTTTTAGTTCTAACTTGTTCAGTATGTTTTTCTTCTTCTTTTGCCTCATCCACCATTTATCTCACCTCTTCCATTAGTAGTAGTGTAGTAGTAGAAGAAGTAGTAGTAGAAGTAGTCGTAGTAGTAGCAGTAGTAATAGTAGTAGTAGTGGTAGTGTAATAGTAGTAGTTAGTTAGTTAGCTAGTTAATTAGTTAGTTAGTTAGTTAGTTAGTTAGTTAGTTAGTTAGTTAGTTAGTTAGTTAGTTAGTTAGTTAGTTAGTCAGTGTGTCATTTACTCATTTCTTTTTACAATCAGTCACGCAAACAAACCAGTGCAAGCAACTTGTTAAAAAAACCTTCCTTATCGATGGAAAATTCTAGGGTAATGTAGCAAGATTTGGATTGCCTTCCATAAAGGTGAAGCGCAGAGAGGAAAAACAACAACAACAACAACAACAACAACAACAACAACAACAACAACAACAATATATCAAGAGGATGGTGGTGGCAAGGGGAGGGTCTGGCATGAAGTAAAATTGCTGGTTTCCTTCACCGTCCCCCTGTGTCCCTTTTCTGTTTGTCATGGTGGGCAGGGGGGAGTTTCCCCAGCAGGGTGAGCTGATGAAGGGCAGAGTGGGAGTCCTCAACAGAGTGAGCTGACCAGGAGCAGAGTAGCAGATTGCTGCTGGGATGGACAAGTCGCCCCACTCCCTAGGCTCTCTGGCTGTGATGTGTCTAGTGTCTAGTGCTCACGTCTGTCAGAGAACCGGGTTCTGATCATCTACGCCGTGCTGGTTGAGAGAAAGCTCGTCCTTGTCTCCCCTTGTCTTTCCTCCCCCATCATGCCTTCCTCTCCTGCCCCTCCATATTTGCCCAACCCTCCAACCCTTCCCCATCCCCAACACACGTAGACCGTGCGTTTTTCAAACTGTCTTTCTGTTATGTGTCGAGGGGGGAGGGGAGGGGAGGGGGGAAAGGGAGGGGGGATGCTGGGCAGAAGAGAGGCAGAGAGAGAGGAAAGGCAGGAGGGAGGAGAGACAGGGAGAGTGGCTTTCCCTTCTCCTATCCTTTTCTCATTCCCAACCACCATCCCC
>CM031611.1:21356768-21359268 GCA_018398815.1 Conus ventricosus | reverse complement strand
CTAAATATTTGAAGCTGGTGACAACATCAACTTTTTTTTTATTTCCATAATGCAGTGTGTCCTGTTTATTTACCCTTGCACTGTTAAATATCATTATCTTAGTTTTAGCAGCACTAACTGTAAGCTTCCACAGATTACAATATAATAGCAAGGAATCTAGTATTTTTTGTAATCCCACTTTTGTCTCTGAAAATAGAATTGTGTCAGCTGCATATAACAAGACAAAAAGTTTGACATAATTCGTTAAATCAATATCCAAAGAAAGCCTCATTTCTAATGGTGAACACCCAGTGTCTTTCCGATATCCTTCAAGATCATTCAAATACAAAGCAAATAATACAGGACAAAGATTCTCACCTTGACGAACACCTTTATGGCTCCCCCAAAAGTCTGACAAATTGCCGTTCATAAATACGGAAGACTTCAAAATACTATACATATTGGTTTAAACAAGTTTTATTTGTTCGAGAACAATTTTGCAGCAATGTTCATCAAATAATGGAGTACAACAAGCATAGGCTTATAAACCGTACTCTTACAAAGAAAATGTACATTGGAGTGGCTGCGTCAAAAAGTTATCAAAATGGATACTATACATATTCATTATAACTCGTAGGATTTTGCCATTGATTTTTTCCTTTATGAGTTTAGACCATAATGCATGCCTCCATACAGAATCAAAAGCTTTTTTTTTTATAATCAATGAATGCACAGTACAACTTTTTCTTCTCACTCCGGAAAACATCTATTTAACATTTAATTATAAACACATGGTTCATAGTAGAATGATGTTTTCGGAAACCAGATTAATGTTCCAATAAAATCTGATTCTGTTGAAGAAAGGATGACAATCGATTATTCACACACACACACACACACACACACACACACACACACACACACACACACACTCACACAACCCCACCCCTCTTTCCCATACACACACACCTCTTTCGTTGCAAATCGCCCAAGGAGAACATAACTCTCGTAGCACTTCCTACTCATCAGCAGAACAGGACGCCTTCAGTTTGGTTGTGTCGTTTCTTTTTTGTTGCTGGCTTGTTATCATTATCGTCGTGGTCGTTGTCGTCAGTATTGCTCTTTTTATTGTTCTTTTATGGTCGTCAGCTTAGCTTGCTTACCCGTCGAAGTCCTATAGGTCGACACGCGTTGCTTTTCTCTGGTCGTTTGGGTCTTCCAATCGTCCGGCGGACCAGAAACAAAGCCTTTGTTTATGTATCTGTGTCGTTCGTCTGCTAGTAAACCGCGGCTAGAGTCAATACATAATTCAACCCTAGACGGGAGAATGAGCAAAACAACGACAAGAAGAAACAGTGGAGGAAAGGGATAGCTGACAAATAAAAGAGGAAAAGGGGAAAAAGAGGAAAGAACAGAAGAAAAATATCAGGAGAGAGAGAGAGAGAGAGAGAGAGAGAGAGAGAGAGAGAGAGAGAGAGAGAGAGAGAGAGAGAGAGAGGAGACAGACAGACAAACAGAGACAGGCAGATATAGAGACAGGCACAGACGAACATACAGACAGACAGAGAGAGACAGACAGACAGACTGACACACCACACCACACACACACACACACACACACACACACACACTCACTCAGAGAGAGAGAGAGAGAGAGAGAGAGAGAGAGAGAGAGAGAGAGAGAGAGAGAGAGAGAGAGAGAGAGAGAAAGACACACACACACACACACACACACACACACACACATACACACACACACACACACACACACACACACACACACACGCACGGAGCGCGCGCACACACACACACACACACACACACACACACACACACACACACACATACACACACACACACACACACACACACACACACACACACATACACACAGAAAATCAGAGAGAGAGAGGATGAAAGAGAGTGGGAGAGAGGGAGAGAGAGAGAGAGAGAGAGAGAGAGAGAGAGAGAGAGAGAGGAGAGAGAGAGAGAGACAGAGAGAGAGACAGAGAGACAGAGAGATAGATAGATAGATAGATAGAGAGAGAGAGAGAGAGAGAGAGAGAGGAGAGAGAGAGAGAGAGAGAGAGAGAGAGGAGAGAGAGAGACAGACAGACAGACAGACAGAGAAAGGAGAGGAAATGAGGACAGAAAAGAAGAAGTAAAGCCAACACAGGAAGGTGAAGAGCGGGAGTGATCCATCAGCACTGTTGATCACGATCCACGCATGCCAACGTTCGTCACACTTACTGTGAATTTTGTTTATTCCTGTTTTCTTTCTATTTTTTGTGTATAGAATGATTGTGACGGGCAGACAGTCCCATATGACCCCCTTGCGGTCGGCTAGGCTTTGAATAGCATAGCTTTAATGAAATATCTTCTTCACACACTCAGACAGGAACGCCATAGGCACTGACGAAGGCTGCTGTACAGCGGAGACCCTCCAGGGATCGAGATCCACAGAGCTTCTCCTTCGCCGATGTGTCGGCAGACCAGGACTCTGCTCTTAGCAATTCATGAG
>CM031611.1:21336768-21346768 GCA_018398815.1 Conus ventricosus | reverse complement strand
CACTGACGATTACACATTGGTGACGTCACAGGGTTGGAGTGTCGGATTTGCAACTTCCGCAGGTGTGCTTTCTACAATTTACGCAAAATAAATCCAAACGGTAATTTTTCGTCCGAAACAACACCGCGAGCGCTTTTTATACAACATAGAGACTTCTCAAAAAAAAATAGCCGAGCACTCAAGTAGGTTTTTAAACAAGTGCAGCGTCATTTCTTGTAGAGCAGGCTTAAGCGTGGTTTCTAAAACATGTGCAGGACCTTCGACGGGCACACTGAACGGATTACAGGTGATACAGGTTCAACTTTTTCAAAGCCGTTCAAAACACGTCTTGTCAGGGGCCAGACAAGGGGAAAACCACTCGGAACAGGGAGAGAGAGAGAGAGAGAGAAAGAGGAGAGAGAGAGAGAGAGAGGAGAGAGAGAGAGAGAGGAGAGAGAGGAGAGAGAGAGAGAGAGAGAGAGAGATTTCGCATAAAACAGGATTAAGTTCTGAGGCATTTGCTATTAAAGCTCACATTGCATCATTTACGTCCCCCAGCCCGAAAACGACACAAAACATGACAGCGCGAGCGGATCTACCACCAACAACACTGAGTGCCTCAGAAGACATGGTGTATGGTGGCACATCCAGCTGCAGACTGAAGGAGTATCACCACCAACAACACTGAGTGCCTCAGAAGACATGGTGTATGGTGCAACATCCTGCTGCAGACTGAAGGAGTATCATGAAAGATCAGGTTTAGTGTACGGACCACCCCTCTGCCTTGTTGCACCTGATGATGATGATGACGATGATGATGATGATTTTGATAATGGTGGTGATGATGATGATCATGATCATGATCATGACGATGATGATGATTTTAATGACGGTGATAATGATCATGATCACGATGATGATGATTATCGTCACCATTATTACAATCATTGTTGTTATTGTTATTATTATTGTTATTATTATTATTATTATTATTATCATCATCATCATCATTATCATTACCTTTAGTAGTAGTAGTAGTAGTAGTAGTATGTTGTTTTTGTTGTTGTTGTTTAGAGTACTTGAAGAAATTACTTTGGCTCAAAATCGAGGACAGGATTCAATGCAAGACTGCGTGTCTATGCCATACGATTATCGCAGATGAAGCGTGTCTATGCCATACGATTATCGCAGATGAAGCGTGTCTATGCCATACGATTATCGCAGATGAAGCGTGTCTATGCCATACGATTATCGCAGATGAAGCGTGTCTATGCCATACGATTATCGCAGATGAAGCGTGTCTATGCCATACGATTATCGCAGATGAAGCGTGTCTATGCCATACGATTATCGCAGATGAAGCGCCTGCCTATCTCTCTAACCTCTTCACAATATAGAGCTTTACACGTCCCTCCGTCCTTCCTCTAATGACCGATTTTTGTTTTGCTTTGTTTTTTGATTCCCTCACATAGCTGAAGGGAGCACAGTTCTAGAATTTTTTTTTTGAGCGGCAATACTCTGGAATTCGCTATTTTTCCAACTACGTCATGCCCCTACCTTCCTGACTTTGAAGTCTGCCCTTAAAACGTATCTGTTTCAGTGCCACTTGCAGAATTCCACCTGAAATTTTACTGAATTATCATATGTCACTTGCACACTTGCTCGCATGCGAATGAACTGTTGTACAGTGTGTGTGTGTGTGTGTGTGTGTGTGTGTGTGTGTGTGTGTGTGTGTGTGTGTGTGTGTGTGTGTGTGTGTGTGTGTGTGTGTATGTGTGTGTGTGTGTGTGTGTGTGTGTGTGTGTGTGTGTGTGTAGTGTGTGTGTGTGTGTGTGTGGTGTGTGTGTGTGTGTGTGTGTGTGTGTGTGTGTGTGTGTGTGTGTGTGTGTATGTGTGTGTGTGTTTGTGTGTGTGTGTGTGTGTGTGTGTGTGTGTGTGTGCGTGTGTGTGTGTGTGCAGCGTACATTTTAGATACTGACTTGTTAAAACTTGTTAAAGCATCCTGTAGCCAATCGGGTCAGGATGAGTGCTATAGAAGTGACCCTCATTATTATTGTTATAGCGCCTATCCTCGTCTAGAGACCAAGCTGTAAGCGCTTTACCATGCACGCTCTTGTTTACACAACGGGCTGCCTACCTGGGCAGAGCCTACTGAAGAGCCGTATGCTGGCGCTCCATTTGGTCGTTTCCCGTGTCATTCAGTCAACATTCCTTACATCATTCTTTCAATTTTTCACATTGGGTTCATGATCAGTGTAACGTGTCATCCACACCAAGTTTCATACTGAACTTCTCTTCCGAAAGTTGGTGATGGGTTATTAAGTGTGTGCAAGATGTTATGCGTGCGTTTACACACGAAACCTCGGTTTGTAGTCTCATTCGAAGGCATTTTTTGGGAAATGCAGTCAGAACCAATATTAACCCCTTGGGAAGAAAATTCCTGTCCCGAAACGCCTCAGCGGAGATTCGAACCTGCAACCCCAGGATCACCAAGACTACGAGTCCGGCGCTCTACCAGTTGAGCTTTTTTCTGGTCTGAAAGTATGGGATGGTGATAATAAGGCGAATGCTGAATTCATCGTATGTTCTGGAGGCATGGGAAGTTAACAGTAAGGCGAGGGCTGATACAGTGATAGGTTCTGAAGGCATGTACATCGGTAATACTTCGAATAACTGATTGAAACGAGAGAGATGTTGAGATCCACGATTGGCCGGATGACACCACGCCTACGATCCGAATGCATGGGGTGTTGATAATAAGGCGAATAGTGACACAAGGATTGAGTCAGAAGGCACGGAATACTGATAACAGTGTCTCTATTGGCTAAAGAATCGAAACTGAAGACGTGGGAACATGATGATAAGGCGAATACTGACGTACGGCTCGAGTCTAAAGGCACGGAATGTTGACAATAAGATGAATACTGACGTACGGCTCGAGTCTAAAGGCACGGAATGTTGACAATAAGGCGAATACTGACGCACGGCTCGAGTCTAAAGGCACGGAATGTTGACAATAAGGCGAATACTGACGTACGGCTCGAGTCTAAAGGCACGGAATGTTGACAATAAGGCGAATACCGACACAATCATCGAACGTGAAGGCACGGAATGTTGACAATTAGGCAAATAGTGACAAGCAGATCAAGTCTGAATGGAAATCATGTTTAAAATTAGGCGAATACTAACACAAATTAATATCTAGTCAGAAGACATGGGGTGTTGATGATAAGGCGAGTATCAACAAGAAAGATCGCGTCTGAAGGCATGGAATGTTGACAATAAGGCAAATATCAACAAACAGATCGCGTCTGAAGGCATGGAATGTTGATGATAAGGCGAATACTGACATAATAATTACATGGCATTGGATATTGGTAATGAGGCGAATATTGACGAAAGGATCGAGTCTTAAGGCATGAGATACTGATAATAAGGCGAACACATAGACAAGGGTAGAGCTGAAGACATGGAATGTTGACCATAAAGCGGATACATAAGGATTCCGTCTGAAGTCAAGGAGTTTTGATAAGGCAAATATTGAAACAAGGACAGATTCTGAAGACATGGGATGCTGGTAATAAGGCGAATGCATAACAAGTATCTACTCCGAGATGCTGACAATAAGAAAAATGATTCCACAAGGAACGGCCTTAAGCCATGGAATGCTAACAAGGATTTGGTGTGGAGGCACGGGATGTTGATTGCAAGGCGGACACTCAAACCAGGTAAGATAAAGTTATGTTCCTTGTGGCCCAGCCTACTGCAAATGGCCACATCAGGGCTGCCGGGGTTCGATCTGAATGAGTAGGATTTCAAGAATAAGGCGAGTTCTTAAGCAATGATTACGATCTTCGTGCATGCGGTGTTGCGAATAAGGCGAGTACTGCACATAAACATGATTTGAAGGTATGACTTGTTTTGAGTATAGTGGATACTTAAACAACGATTCGATCTGGTCATGGAACATTGACGAATGGCAAACGCAGGATTCGGATGGCAGGTATAAGATGCTGATAACAAGGCAAATGCTTTAAAAACAAGATTACGGACTGAAAGCATGGAATGTTGATACCAGGGCGAACGCTTAGACCATTAAGAAGACGAACATTAACACAGGCATTCGTTCTGAAGTGACAGGATGTAAATAGTATGGCGAATTCTCAAACTAGGATTCAGTCTGTAGGCTTAGGAAGGCGAATGCTGATTTAACTGTATGTTCTGAACGCACGGGATGTTGATATTGACGCTACGTCTCAGTCTCGGTTTCACCAAGGAGGTGTTAATGCGTGCGGACCAGTACACGTACGCTACACCACAACCGCTAACTTTCGGTGTTAATGCGTGCGGACCAGTACACGTACGCTACACCACAACCGCTAACTTTCGGTGTTAATGCGTGCGGACCAGTACACGTACGCTACACCACAACCGCTAACTTTCGGTGTTAATGCGTGCGGACCAGTACACGTACGCTACACCACAACCGCTAACTTTCGGTGTTAATGCGTGCGGACCAGTACACGTACGCTACACCACAACCGCTAACTTTCGGTGTTAATGCGTGCGGACCAGTACACGTACGCTACACCACAACCGCTAACTTTCGGTGTTAATGCGTGCGGACCAGTACACGTACGCTACACCACAACCGCTAACTTTCGGTGTTAATGCGTGCGGACCAGTACACGTACGCTACACCACAACCGCTAACTTTCGAGACTACACTGCGCATGATTTAAAGCCGATGGATAAAAGAATAAAAGTCCAAGACGAGAGAAATTAAGAAGAGGGTCTTATGGCTACTACCTAGCAGATGTCTGACCTACTCAAAAACTCTTAGGCAAGGATAGAGTCTGAATGCATGGAATGTTGACAATAAAATGGATACGTAAGGATTCGGTTTGAAGGCAAGGGATTTAGATAAGGTGAATATTAAAACAAGCATAGAAGCTGAAGACATGGGATGTAGACAGTAAGGCGAACACTTAACGTAGATTTACTTTGAGATGTTGACAATAAGAAGAACAATTCAACGAGGATACTGTCTGAAGCCATGGTATACTAATAAGGGAAATACTTAAACAAGGTTCTGGTGTGGAGGCACGGAACGTTGATAACAAGGCGGATACTTGAAGCAGGTAAGGTACAGTTATGTTCCTTATAGCCCAGCCGACCGCAAAGGGCCACATCAGGGCTGTCGGGTTCGATCTGAGGGAGTAGGATTTCAAGAACAAGGTGAGTTCTTAAGCAAGGATACGATCTCCATGCATGGGGTGTTGGGAATAAGGCGAGTACTGCCCAAGAACATGATTTGAAGGTGTGAGTTGTTACGAGTCTGGTGTATACTTAAACAACGATTCGATCTGGTCATGGAATATTGATAGAAAGACAAAACACGATTCGGATCGAAGGATTGGGATGGCTTTAACAAGGCGAATGCAGAAATCAAGGATATGGGCATGAGATGGCATGTTGATGGGCAGTTCATACCAGGGCAAAGCTTAACAAAGGTTATGGTCGAAAATAAGGCGAATGCCTACTCAAGTATTCGGTCTGAAGTGATGGGATGTTTAATAGTATGGCAAACACTTAAACAAGGATTTGGTTTGAAGGCATGAAATGTTGACAATAAGGCGAATGCTGAATTAATAGTATCTTCTGAAGACATGTGATGTTGAAATTAAGGCGAGGGCTCATACAATGACAAGTTCTGGAGGCATAAGGCGAATCATTAAACTGAAGGACGGTCTGAATGCATTGAATGCTGACATGTAGGGGAATATTTGAAGAATGACTCATCTGAAGGTATAGTATGTTGACAAAAAGGCAAACGCTTAAACAAAAGATGCTGTCGTGAAAGCATGGAATATGTTCAATGAAGTGAATGCTTAAATCAAACAACGATAAGCCTGAAGGAATAGGGGGCAGGCAATGACGCGAATGATTTACCAAGGATACTGTCTGAAGGTTCAGAATGTTGACAGCAATGCGAATGTTTAGACACATGTACGGTTTGAAGGCAGGTGAACAATGAGGTGAATGTTTTAAACAATACTTGTCTGAAGGCATGAGATGTGGAGATGGAGGCGATTGCTTAAACTGTCTGAAGACATGAGATGTGGACAATGAGGCGATTGCTTAAAGAAGGGCACTGTCTGAAGGCATGAGATGTGGACAATGAGGCGATTGCTTAAAGAAGGGCACTGTCTGAAGGCATGAGATGTGGACAATGAGGCGATTGCTTAAAGAAGGGCACTGTCTGAAGGCATGAGATGTGGACAATGAGGCGATTGCTTAAAGAAGGGCACTGTCCGAAGACATGAGAACTGGACGGAAGCAAAGGCTGACACGATGATACAGGTCTTGGGCAGAAGGTGTGGACAAACAGGCCATCGCTGAAATGAGGACGGCTTTGTTAGCATAAGTCACGGACACTCACGGCCCGACGAGTACGTTAGCTTGATACGTCGGTCAGGCATTTAACAACATGTATGAACCCTTTTCCTTACTCTGTCCTGATCACTGATCCACGAACTTATGAATGAATTAATCTTTCTGTATATCATCTATTCATCTGTTTCATAATTGATCTTTCATTCATTTTACAGAAACCCAACGCATTGTGACCGTATGGCCTATAAGATTGGGCGACGTATTTGGACTAGAATGCAAACAGTAACAGCCCCTTGATGAAGCTGGACTTGAAATTGAGTGAGCGTACAAAGCACACAAATGGAGTTTCTCTCCACTAAGGCCTGTGTCAGTGATTCTCCGCGATTTAAGCAAAGACCGCATAGTCTCTATATTGACGATCAGTCATATATATATGTATATATATACAGAGAGAGAGAGAGAGAGAGAGAGAGAGAGAGAGAGAGAGAGGGTCAGACAAACATGATGCTGTCTTTCACTTCCGAAATGACTGAGGCAAAAGGTGATAATTATAGTTATCATCTTAGTGGTCAGTGGCCATGTTTAGGCAACCTGAAAGAAATATATACAACGATCTTTTAAGGTCAGACTCGGTGGTAATTTGCGAGTCAAATGCTGATAACATGATAACTAACTGTTTATGCTTCAGAGAGTGTCTTTGATTCAAGAAAAAAAACAAACTGATAGCGTGTCAGTGGTCAGCTATAAATAAATTGGAAAATAATATCACCACTATCTCTTCCGAGAAGTGTCAGCAGTCACACATGACTCCAAGGAAGAGGAAACAGTTACTTTCTTCACAGTCGTTATGCATTATCACTTCAGACTCGCACAAAGATCGTACCTTTGACGGTCATATTACAGGTAACTTAAATGATGATTATGGAATAATGATCTTTTAGGTCAGTGTCTGTCAATGTATACGACGCCAACCAAAAGCTATGACACCGACGGACAGCATCACTGACGATGCTATAGAAGACAACGACCATCGTGGCTGCGTTCTTCTCACTGGCATTACAGATCCATGTTTGCTTCTATTTTGCGTACGTCTTAGAATTCCCTGTTCAACGCCAGTCAAAGGAAAGACCTCGGGTGCTGTCTAAACGGAATACATCTACTGAATATACTCTTCGTCTTGATATGGAAAAAAAAGAAAGAGAGAGAGAAAAAAGGAGAAAATAAGCAAGAAAGAGCGATAACAAACAAGTAAACTATCAAAGAAAAGGTGAGAGAAAACAAAGAAAAAAAATATCACCTTTTAAAAAACAAAACCAGCTGCAGTGCGTCAAATGCTTCATCCCTGATAGTGACGTTTAAAGATAGAGTCATAAAGTATGTTACTGAATAAATACATCTAAAAATAAACAAGATTACGATTAACTGCATGGGCCGTACACCCACACATCAAAATCACCTATAAATCGCACCCAGAAGATAAATAAATCACACCCGGAAGAACTGCACGCGAGCGCACACGGACGCACGCGCCCGTACGCACGCAAGTATGCATACATGCGCGCATATACGCACGCACGCACGCACACGCACGCACGCACGCACGCACGCACACGCACAGACACACACACAGACACACACGTGCGCGCGCACGCACGCACGCACGCACGTACGCACGCACGGACACACACTTATCCCAATATGTCCCTACTCAAAAGAGTTCCAGAATATTTCGTTCACACCACAAGTTTATTCGTTCTCCCATCAGCATGCCAACGTTCATTGGTTACTGCCCTTGTGATAAACATTCGGTCATAATGCAATAGCAATGAGTTCATAGCCATTTGTCTGTTTTGTATCCATGCATCCGCGAAGGCAGGTGATATTGTCACAGCGAGTTGTCCTACTGTGTGTGTGTTGTGTGTGTGTGTGTGTGTGTGTGTGTGTGTGTGTGTATGTGTGTGTGTGTGTGTGCGTGTGTGTGTGTGTGTGTGTGTGTGTGTGTGGTGTGTGTGGTGTGTGTGTGTGTGTGTGTGTGTGTGTGTGTGTGTGTGTGTGTGTGTGTGTTCACGTGCGTGCATGAGTGTGTGTGTGTGTATGTATGTGTGTGTGTGTGTGTGTGTGTGTGTGTGTGTGTGTGTGCGCGTGCGTGCATGCGCGCGCGCGTTTACGTGCGTGCGTATGTGTGCGCGCGCGCGCGTGTGTGTGTGTGTGTGTGTGTGTGTGTTCATGTGCGTGCGTGTGTGTGTGCGTGCGTGTGTGCGTGCGTACGTGCATGCGCGCGTGTGTGTGTGCGTGTGTGTGCGAGTGTCCCATCACCCCTCTTCTATCCCCCCAAGGCACATTCCTCTCTGGCTGTCTGTCTGTCTGTCTGTCTGTCTGTCTCTCTCTCTCTCTCTCTCTCTCTCTCTCTCTCTCTCTCTCTCTCTCTTCTCTCTCTCTCTCTCTCTCTCGCTGTGTTCACTAGATCTCCCCCCACACTTACTCCCTTTAATTCTATTGTTCGTGTATATTCTACTGATTCTGAATCGTTCTAATGCATGATGTACAGTTAAATGACCTTTTCTCTTCTTCTTTGTTTTCTTCTTCTTAACGTTGTCATCATAACAATCATCTCCTGTTTTGGTGGCTGTTGTTACTTTTCCTGTTGTTGCTGTTGTTGTTGTTATTGCTGTCGCTGCTTCATCATGGTCCTAAAGAATATGAAAACAAATGTGCTTACATACACACTCACACGCATGTACACGCACGCACGCACGCACGCACGCGCGCGCGCGTACACACACACACACACACACACACACACACACACACACACACACATATATATATATATATATATATATATATATATATAGATAGATAGATAGATAGATATAGGTAGATTCACATCTCCATGCGGTTTGGGCACCACTCCACAAAAGAAAGGCTTAGGCCAGATAATGCCTGCAGAAGCAAGCAGAAATATACAAAAGGAAATCATAAGACCCAGGCCACTGCTGTTCCAACATTTATTAGCTCGGAATTTTCGCCCGACTCGGGCTTCTTCAAAACAAGCTTCTGGTCGTAACCACAACAGGGAAAAGCGACAATAACCCCACCAAGAGAACAACTCACAGGAAAAAACAGGAAAATACACTCACTCACCACCGTTCAATATATTATATATATATATATATATATATATATATATATATATATATATATATATATATATATATATATGCGCGTGCACGCACATACACACACGCACGCGCGCGCCCGCTTCCACACACACACACACACACACACACACACACACACACGATCGATATCAAGGTGGCCCACAAAGTATTGTTCACCTTACATACACTATTGATTTGATTTCAGTGAACGGAGAACCAAAAGACGTGACGAAGTGCTTTGGTTTGTTATGGTTTTGTTTGTGACTGGTTGTCGGTTGATTACTTGTGTCCTTATAGGGAGAGAACGTGAGACATATAAGACCAATTCTTCATTGTAAATAACATAAAGAGGTCTGAATAAATAACGAAAGAACCACACACAAAAAAAAATTAATAAGAACAGCATCAAAAAGTGATGATAATGAGGAGTGGTGATTAAAAATGGCAATATGATGATGATGATG
>CM031611.1:21306768-21329268 GCA_018398815.1 Conus ventricosus | reverse complement strand
GTCTAAGTAGTTCACTACCTTTTTGTTTGCTTCAATAGTTATTTTTAAGTTATGATTTTGGAAGATTTTGCATAGTTCTTTTTTCTTGTTTTCAATGGTTCTTGGGTTGTTAGCTAGTGCTGCAAGGCCGTCGTCTCTGTATAATCCGACTTGCTTTCCAAGTTGCTTCTTGATGTTGGATAGCATGAACAGTCCGACCAGTTCGCATGTTTCTGCACCATCATATGATCCCATGGTTACGTCAAATGTTGAGTTTCTGTTCGTTTTCTTGATCCAGGTTTCATTTTTGCTGTGTAATAACGTTTTCTTGGTATGGAGGATGACTTCCATTTCTGACCCCGTTATGTCTGTATGGTTGCTAGCAAATTTTAGAGCTTTGGTGAGTAGTTCCTCATCTATGGATGGGTAGAAGTCTACTATGTCAAATGTGATAAATACTGTGTTCCTTTGTCAAGTGTTTTGAACCATTGAATAACTTCGTATGTGTTCTTCCAGAGGTTGAATTCAGAGTTTCATTTTACGTTTTTTGTTACTTTTTCTAGGATTTTCTTACTTATTTTGCCTAATTCAGATTTTGATGGATTTATAAGTCTGCATGTTGGGTTGTTATGGAAGTTAGGTTTATGGTCTTTGAGTGTTATAAAGGCTTCTTTTGTTGCTGTCGCTTCTACCCTGTCACTTAGGTCTATGCGATGTGCGAGTTCTTTTTCTTCAGCACGGATGCTATCGTGTGTTCTTTTGTCAGCTTTTTAAAAAATAGTTTTTCTGGATGTTTTTGTCAAGGAGTTGAGAGTAGTCATTTGGTTCCATATTGTAATAGTTACTGGTTTTATCAGCCTTCACAAATATCCTTTTGTCAATTTGTATTTGTTTTATTTGTTTTTTTAATGATGTTTGGAAATCGTTGTTGGATTTTTTGAATTCAATGTTGGCTATCATTCTTTTCATTTTGTTCTCGAAAGATTTCATTTCGTCTATGGCTGGTGGTGATCGCCATGATTTGAAGCCATAGGTGTTTTTTGTCTACTGTTTTTGCTGTCGGGTTCAGGAAGAAAATGCTTTCCATCTCATATTGCGTATGAATTTTTCAGTTTGTTCTATTAATCTTTTTACGTAGGACTGATGGTTGGAGAACGGTATATTTTTGTAGATTGTCTAAAATTAATTTCTTCCATTTTAAAACCTCTCAGGCCACAGTGCTCAACGTGAGGAGCGATTAAGAAAAGTGTAGCTGTTACGCCTAAAACGGTTTTAAAAATGCTCAACCCCTTGGGGAGCAACAGAAAAAAACAAAAACACGTGCAATCTACCTGCACGTCAAAAAAAACAATAACTGGGCCCCACACGCTATAAAAACACCGGTGGTGGATGACCCAAGTATTCATCCTGACGAGAGCCCAGCTTGAAACAACGTTGTAGATGATTTTAGACTTCGTTTTTATTCTTTAACTTTAAACAAATGTTGCTCCCAAGGGGTTGAGCATTTTTAAAACCGTTTTAGGCGTAACAGCTACACTTTTCTACATATATATATATATATATATATATATATATATATATATATATATATATATATATATATATACACTGCCGAACTAAAGTTAAGGGCCAGAAGAAGAATCATCTCTCATAACCCCAAAAATCAAAGCAACACCTTCAACTCTTGAAATGTATTAATACGACACGTAACCTTTCGATTCATGTAAACAAAATCACCAACAAAGAAATTTCATTCGCGCAGCAAACGTCGGAATTACCCCACCCCCCTTTTGAAAAGTTGCAAGAAAGTTCTTTCAGTTTGGTCAAGTTCAGTAACGGGTGTGCCCACCCTGGGCTGTAAGGCATTCACCGATCCGTGAGCGCATTGAGTTCACATGGTTCTGGAGCATCTGTTGAGAGATTGCCATCCACTCCTGCTGCAGGAACCGGAAGAGCTGGTCGACATCAGCAGATGGGGGTGATTGTCCCTCACCCGGCGCTCAAGGATATCCCAGAGGTGTTCTATGGGCGCCAAATCGGGTGATCGGGCTGGCCAGTTCATCCTCACAATCTGCTGACGCTGCAGAACATCTTGGACCACCCTAGCGCGATGAGGGGTCGCGTTATCGTCTTGGAGTATAGCGCCGGTACCCATGGCTTGCAGTGTAGGGAGGATCAGAGGCGTCACGATTTCATCGCTGTACCGTACGCCGGTAAGATTGCCTCTAATACGGTACTGTGGGGTCCTCCCGTGCAGATGAAAGGCAGCCCACACCAAAACTGAACCGCCTCCGTACCTGTCATGTTCCTGGACACAGGCATCGATGAAACGTTCACCTGGACGTCTCCAAGCGCGTATGCGGGCATCACAGGAAGACAGAGTAAACCGGGACTCGTCTGTAAAGAGTACCCTGCCCCACTGCTGTCTGTTCCAACGTCGATGGTTTTGGCAGAACGCCATCCTGGCCCGGCGATGACGTGGTGTGGGGGGCACACGGACGACAGTTCTCCTTGAGTGCAGGCGCACCTCACGCAGACGACGGGTCACCGTCATGCGACTTATGGTGACGTTGGTAGCGGCCCTGAGGTTGCCTATCAACGTCCTGCGGGTGATGGTTCGGTGACGTAGAGCCAAGACCTGGAGGTAGCGATCGTCTCTTCCATCTGTACATTTGGCCGCCCAGACCGAGGTCGCTCATCAGTACTTCCGGTAGTCTGGAAGCGTTGGTGGAGCCACTGAATAACAGAGTGGCTAACACCTAGCCGTCTGGAAACTTCTCTGCCGGAAACGCCGTCCTGCAGCCATCCCAGCGCCCGTCCTCGATCCACTGTTGTCAGTTTCGTTCTTGGAGGCATGCTTAATCAGAGCTCTGGTGCGCGCCCCTAAATACCCATTCCTGTGCAACTTTCGTTGAGAAGTGTTCAGTATAGCCATGGTTTGCTCGTGCAAAATGCCAAAAACCTACTGCAATACTGCTTCTTCAGCTAAATTCGAGCAAAGTTTCAAGAAAAGTCTCGTGTTTTGACAACCTTTCACTGCCCCTAAAACGGTGTTGCTGAACTGCAATTCTTGCAAAACATGGTCAGGCACGTGCAGCAGTGGGAAAGGCTTTGGGAAAACCCAAGTTGACCATTTTTTTTCGTCACGCGGTGTTGGCATGAAAAATACATACGGAAAGCTGCTGAAATCAGAGGCCGGCCCTTAACTTTAGTTCCGCAGTATATATATATATATATAATATATATATATATATATATATATATATATATATATATATAATATATATATATATATATATCATACACAAGAAAACAAAACAACAACACTTTTCCGGACTGCAAATATTTCGGCGATTGCCTTTATCGATGCTTATTGACAGTGACGCATTGCAGAGATCATCATCAGTATAATGACTTTTTCTACGAACCCTACAATGACGTCAAGCTCACAATGATAACCACGTTCGCAAATTTTCAATTTCTTTCTAAGACTCGGCATGGAGGAGCGAGGGGTGGTTATTGGGGGGGGGGGTGGGGGGGGGGGGGGGGGGGGGGGGGGGGGGGGAGGGGGGGGGGGATGCATTGCACAACTAGTTCGGTGAGGCAGTTTATGCATGTAGGTGCGTCTGCCATTGTGTATTTTCTTTTGCTGTGTGCATGAATATTGTATGAATAATATCGAATATATATATATATATATATATATATATATATATATATATATAATAATATATATATTATATAATATATATATTAAATATATACGAGGGCCACCCCATAAGTTCTCGGATGGGAAAAGATGGAAGTACACTGGCATTTCTTACCTAGCCCATCTTTTCAAAGTGTCGTCCGTCAGCGTGTATGCACTTTTCCATCCTTCTAAACCACGAATCCATCACCCCAGCCCACTCCGACTTAAATATACCAGAAATCAAGCCCTCGGGAAACGCTCGGGCATCTTCAGGGCTCTCAAACGGCTTTCCTTTCAGTTGTTTTTTTTTCAAACGAGAGAACAAAAAGAAGTCACAAGGGCTAGGTCAGGAGAATACGGAGGATGAGTGACGAGCTGCACGCTGTTCTCTTGCAAGAAGTCTAAAGTTGCAGCTGCCGTGTGGGCGCTGGCGTTGTCGTGGTGGAGGAGTATGTGGCGGATACCGGTCCGTGGTCGCCGTGCACTCCAAGCCTCGAACACTTTTGGCAGGCAGGTGTTGATGTATCATTCAGCGTTCACTGTCTTTCTTTCCAGAAGCGGTACAGTAGTCACATGGCCGGATCTTGCGAAGAAAACTGCAATCATTTGTTTTGTGTAGCTTCTTGATCTCTTAAATTTCACAGGTGGGGTTTCCCCTGGAAACAGCCAAACTGACGACTGCTGCTTTGTTTCGGGGTCATACTGGTAAACATAGGTTTCGTCACCTGTGACGACATTGGAGACCCTATCTGATCTTCATCCGTCATTTTTTTGCAGCATAAACTGACACCATTCAATCCTAGCCCTCATCTGCTCCCCAGTCAGCTGGTGGGGCACCCAACGGGCGCAACGCTTCCGTACAGAGATATTGTGCCGAAGAATGCGGTCTAAGCTTCCTGATGAAAGGTTTAGAGTATCCTTGAGTTCATCCTCCGTGATTCGAGGATTTTCTGTAATCATGGCCTTCACTGTGCTCACGTTCCCATCGGTACGCGGTAGTAACTGAAACTGGATGTCCACAACGGTCACGATCTTCCAACGACATTGTTCCAAACTGAAATTCTTTGAACCACCTATGGACTGTGGATAATGATGGAGCCATGTCGCCAAAACCGTTTGTCAAACTTATATAACTTTCCTTGAAAGACTTCCTTTGAAAATAGTATAATAAATCATGGCACAAAAATCACTCCAAGACAGGCTCTCTGCAACACTTTGAAAACCGTCCCCCTTGCCATCCATTTTTGCTGTCTAGAACAAATTTGGCTCTGACGATTTTTATCATTTTTTGTGTCATAACTATTATGACATCGCTTGTGATGATGATATAAAAATTGAAATTATGACGTCAGTGGTTTCTGCGCATCCGAGAACTTATGGGGTGGCCCTCGTATATATATATATATATATATATATATATATATATATATATATATATATATATATATATATATATATATATATATATATATATATATTGCAACACCAAGCTGCTCTGTAAATTGCTGGAATGGTGCTCGGTACTTATCCTTGGAATTTATTAGTTTATTGTAATTTAGTCCCTTGCAGATTCATTCCAAGAACTGGCCCTCAGCACTTGTGTCTTAAGAGGTTATCTTTTTTATATTTTCTACTTTTCACAAGAAAATGTAGCTTGTTTTGCTCTTTCATGATTTTCTTTTGCTTCTTAGGTGGCATCTTTGCTTGGTTTTTTGAAAACTCAACAAACATACTGCGGTATTGCACACCAGCCTTTTTCGGGGATAACATTCTTCTTAAAACCGAAAAGGCAGAGGAGTCAAATTACCACTTTCCGCGATCACTGAGGAGAAACAATCAGGTTTCGAAATATCGGTATCTGACCAGGAGTTATATGTTAGTGGGTTTCCTTCCCATTGGAGATTATCTCCCCCTTGGAGACTATAAACTTGCTGAAAGCTCATTTTGAGAAGCATTTATTTTATTTGTCCTCATTCACCCACTCAAGCACATACTGTTAGTTAGGCAGAATTATCTACCACTGCAGATATGAATGCTTATCTCTCTCTATATCTTCAGTCTAAGACATATTATTATTATTATGATATTGGGTATTTATATAGCGCCTATCCTCGGTCACAGACCGAGCTCTAAGCGCTTTACAATAACACACTACCTCACTCACTCAACGGGCTGCCTACCCAGGTAGAGCCGGCCGAAGAGCAGCCTACTGGCGCTCATTCAGTCGTTTCCCGTACCATTCAAATATCAGTCACTCATTTTCATTTATCTCATTTATTCCTCCAGTTTCTCAGTCACTCATTTTCATTTATCTCATTTATTCCCCCAGTTTCTCACATAGGATGCAAGCGATGTTTATACGTGTCCTCCACTTCCACCGGTACACGATGGCACACGACAACATAAGAGCAAGCTTTGTTTATAATTGAATATTTATTGCAGTTATTGCAACATCAAGCTGGTCTGTAAGTTGTTGGAATGGTGCTCGGTACGTATCCTTGGAATTAGTTAGTTTATTATTATATATAAAATATATATATATATATATATATATATATATATATATATATATATAATACCAATTTAAAAAAGGATTTTAAAATGAAGAGATTAAAACCTACAAGCTTGTTTCAAGCTAAAAAACGCTCTCCTCAGGGTATACATACAATTTGGGCACGCCACCGGTGTTATATATTGTGGTGTGTTGGGCGTGTGAGTTCTGTGCGTGTGGCACGTGGCCTGCCGGTTTTTTCTTTTTTGGGGCGCGTTCAGGGGGGGGACGTGCCACGGAATGGTGCACCGACAAAGATTTCCATTTATGCCTGCAATTGTTTATCGTTTCTACTTTAGAGTTCAGGGATGCTAGGTGGGTTTACATAATATCAGCCACTTTTCTGTAGTACATAAGTTGCATTTTTAGAAATGCTGTTGTATGGTGTTGCTCTTTTTATAATTTTCCATGATATGTTGTAATCTATTTTCTTATTTTTCAGCTTCCAAATATATTTACTTAATTCGGTTTGGTTTTTATATTTTTCATTTTTGAAAGACTGTTTATGGTTTGCATATCTGGTTTTAAAGTGGTTTGCTGTGATTCCTATGTATGTTTCTTTATCACTGTCTGTTGTTACCGTGGCTTGGTACACAATATTGTTGTAGAGACATTTATTATTCAGAGGGCACTGGTCTTTTTTGTGCAGTTACAAGATATCCTTTCATCACCCTCTTTGGTTGTGTTGTTTTTGGTTTTATTGGAAGAATCAATTATATTTTTAAGGTTGGGCATACACGAGTATGATAGCTTGACGGTATTTTTGTTGAATATTTTAGATAGTACATGTTCTTTTGGGAATGATGTTTTAAGGATTCTGAGGAATTCTTTTCCTACGTTAGTTTTTGTTCTTCCATCATATGGATATGGAGGGTTATACCATATAATTTTCTTTTCCTGTTTTTCCTGTTGCTGTTCATGTTGTTATCTGGGTTGTATTGTAATTTGTAGTTGTAGCCACTTTTTTTCAGCGCCTCTTGATATTCAGCTGCTGCACTGTTAAATTCTTTCTCATTGCATGACAGTTTAGATAATCTTTTGTTTATACCATTAGGTATGGTTTTTAAGATGGAGGGTGGGTGGTTACTATTGATGTCTACGTAGACAGGTGTGTCATTAGTTTTTTTATATGGTATGTCGCTCCCTACATGGTTGAGCACTTTTTACGTTCTGAGTGGCTTTTTAACTCTGATTATAAAATATATAAAATATATATATATAAATATATAATATATATATATATATATATATATATATAATGTATATGTGTGTGTGTATGAATGTATGTGCATGTGTGTGTATTTATGTATATTTGTATGTATGTATGCATAGTTGTATGTATGTATGCGTGTATCTCTCTATCTTTCTAAATAACTATATATTTATCTATCTTTAAGTCTGGAACGTAGCAGGAGTAGGCCGTCAAACAATTAAAAACAATGTTCTAAAGAAACAAAAATGGATAACCATGCTCCATTCCATTTCACAACTGGCATCGTATGAATGGATTCCAGCCATGTGCTTCTTAGATATCTCTGTCTGTCGTCGACATCTCTACTACTCCAGGCGAGCCACTCACTGCCATTGCAATCCCACATTGCCTACCAGCACGCTCCTCTTCCATTCATCGTTTCTCTCTCTCTTTCTCTCTCTGTCTCTCTCTCTATCTCACACACACACACACACACACACACACACACACACACACACACAACACATACACACACACATATATATATATATATATATTATATATATAATATATATATAATATATATATATATATATATATATATATATATATATATATACGCGCGCACACACACACACACACACATCACACACACGCACGCACGCACGACGCACGCACGCACGCACGCACGCACGCACGCCCACACACACACACACAACACACACACACACACACACACACACACACACACACACACACGTGCGCGCGCGCGCGCGCGCGCGCACACACACACGCACACACACACACATGCACACGCACGCACGCACGCGCGCACACACCACACACACACACCACACACACACACACACACACACACACACACACACACACACACACATTTTTGACATTCGTAAAGCATACGAACAAGTGTGGCACAAACGACTAATGTACAAAATATTGGAATCAGTGGGAACATGTGCAATTTTATTCAAGATTTTCTACACTGTAGGCACATTCAAACAAAAATAGGAAATACATATTCCAACCCCTTTACAAATGGGTTTACCCCAGGGTTCAGTAATTTCTCCCAATATTATTTAATATTTAATTTCTGATCTCCCTAACAGTCTTTCTAAAGATGTTGAAGTGGCTCAATTTGCTGATGATATATGCCTATGGACGAAAGCGACAATAAAAAAAAAATCATCATCAAGATCATTAAATTACATCAAATAAAAATATGAACATGAACGAAATAAGATCAACTTTTTAAATGAGAACGGCCTTTCTCTTTCTCCAGAAAAAAAAAAGATTCTTTTTAATTCTGGTTACGATCCAGGACAACTTCCTACTTTTACACTGCAAAGCTTATAAAATTGCCTTTGGGGTCCCCAGACATGCATCTAACTTAGGGACCTATAATGAAGCAGGGATTTTGCCCCTTTCAGGACTTCGGAAAGCTTCTACTTCAAAATTTGTCTTAAAGAGCTTTTCACAAAACAATTTTTGCTCAGAAGAAGTGGGTTTAAAATCAGAGGAGGAATTGGAAAACGTGCCAAAAACATACAGTCAGCAGGGTCTGTTTACTTTTTTTTCCTCTGATCTTCTAAAGGATACCAAAATAGATAAAAATAACATAGCCCAAAAGCCCCACGTATTCACCTATTCCAAAATGGGAACAATGTAAAGCCCCTTTGATATTGATTATACAGATGTTTCAAAAAAGGATTGTCCACATATCTTAAGAACATCTGTTTACACTCATTTAGAAACTAAGTACAATCATCATTTGAATTTTTTTACAGATGGCTCAGTGCTAGAAAATAATAACACGGAGCAGCCTTCATAATCCCTAGCCTCAAAGTAGAAAAGCTCTTCTATCTTGGTAAACAGTTATCGATATTCAGTGCCGAATTACTTGCTATACTTAAATCGTTAGATTTTATTCTAAATTTTCCCAAAAAAAGTTAACAAATTTTAATAGGTATTGATTCTAAAGCAGCAATCTACTCGATTAAGTCTGCATGTCCTTCTATCCGACTTGATATGATATTTCAAATTCATCACACTATTCACCTTTTATCCACGCAAGGCATTACTGTCACTTTTTGTGGTATAGTACCCAACGAGCGTGTAGATCAACTTGCACGAAAGGCAGCTCAAAATGTCAACTACGCAATACCACTCAAAGTTCCCTTAGATTTGAATGAATGTTTTTCAATTATAAATTCCACGTCAAGAGAAAAGTTAAACCTCATTGATGAACTCAGACAATCAATATTGTCACAATTGTATAAAATGTAGTGATGGGTACAATGGGAAAACGTTCAAACAAGTCTCCTCCTCGTCTAGGGAGATTGAAAACTTAATCCATAGATTCCGTTTGAACGCGTTGAAAACAAAACATTGTCATAATGTTAAATGTATGTGTGGGAAATCCTTAAATGTCAGTCATTTGCTGATTCAATGCCCAAGAGCAAGAGAGCTCCTAAGACATTCAGGTATTAATGGTTATACTGATGGATCGACTTCATTGCCTTTACCATATGTTTTAAACAATTACTCTGTTCTTGACTCAGTTTGTAAGTGTTTGTTGAATAGTTCAATTGGTCCTTATCTGTAGATCTTATCACTTCTCACTTAAAATTGTCAAGGTGGAAGAGGGATGGGGGAGGGGGGAGAGGAGGGGATGTCATATTTTATCGTTAATCGATAATACACTCCATCACTTACATACTTCATTTACCCACACATAAACTGTCTGAATCACTATAGTGGAAGGACATTAAACCGACGACGACGACACACACACACACACACGCACACGAGCGCGCGCACTTACGCACGAACGCACGTACGTACGCATGCACGTACGCACGCACGCTCTCTCTCTCTCTGTCTCTCTCTCTCTCTCTCTCTCTCTCTGTCTCTCTCTCTCTCTCTCTCTCTCTCTCTCTCCACACACACACACACACACACACACACACACACACACACACACAACACACACACACACACACACACACACACACACACACACACACGCACGCACGCACGCACGCACACACACACACACACACACACACACACACACACACACACACACACACACACACACACACACACACGTACTCTCTCTCTCTCTCTCTCATCTCTCTCTCTCTCTCTACTCTCTCTCTCTCTCTCTCTCTCTCTGTCTCGCAACCCCCCCCCCCACACACACACACACACTTACACACACATGTTCTCTCTCTCTCGTTCTCTTTCTCTCTCTCTCTCTCTCTCTCTCTCTCTCTCTCTCTCTCTCTCTCTCTCTCTCTCTCTGTGTCTCTTTGCCTCTCTTAAACACACACACACACACACACACACTCACACACACACACACACACACACACACACACACACACACACACACACACACACACATACACACACACACACACACACACACACACACACACACACACACACACACACATACACACACACACACACACACACACATACACACACCCCATACATACACAGACACTCAGATGCACACATGCATACATGCAGATGCACATGCATACACATAGGAAAAGGAGTGTTGGACAGAGAGAGAGAGAGAGAGAGAGAGAGAGAGAGAGAGAGAGAGAGAGAGAGAGAGAGAGAGAGAGAGAGAGAGAGAGAGAGAAATCTGTTGAACACTATAGCCGAGCCAAACACAAAGGCCTTCTCAGGGTTGGCAACAATCATGAAATGAAATTTGTTACATGACGGAAAAAAAAATGATTTTTTCAAACGAATGACAAATCAACGAAAAAAGTGCGTTCTTTACCCCCTTTGCACTTTTTTAAAATGGCCAGTGGGGGAAAGGTTTTGGGGAGACTCCCCCTTTAATTTCCTTTTGTCCCTAAAGGGTCTGCCCAAACCCGTTGGGCTAAGTGTAGGTCAGGGCTTTCTGCTAATTCTTTGGCCACGAGACCCTCTTCTTTAAAATTTCCCAAAATCTTATTTATCAATTCATTTCCACAGCTTAAAAATAAATCGAAATTTGGTTAAAAACTTTGGGAGGTAATGTACGATAGGGAAATGGTCCGTGTGTGTTTTGGGGCCTTTATGAAAAACTAAAATAAAAAGGGGGGTAAAAATTTTAAAAAGGAAAAAAGTTCAAACAATAAACTTTCTAAATTATTATTTGAAAATGGGTTTAAAAAAGATGGAAAAAACCCCTTTTGGGGTTAAAAGGGGGTTTTAAAAGGCATAAGGTTTAAAATAAAACTTGGGGCTTTTTTAAGGGGGAACCCAATGAAACATACCTAAAAATTTTTCAGAAAGATCACCCCCGTGGGTTTTGTCTGGAGCGAGTGAATAAAATTTTGACCCCCGGAGGGGACCACAGACAGACAACGGAAAAACACACGGACAGCATTTCTTCTTCGGGCATTGAAAAGTACTCCCAAATTCTTAAAGACAAAAAGAAATACAATGGGAAACAAAGGAAATCTATATGCTAAAATGATGTAACAAAAAGATGAGGGGGGGGGGGGGGGGCCCAAACCCGGGGCCCGGGAATGAGCATCTTCTTCCCCTTTTGTGAAAATAACTACAATGCCGAAAACAACAGGCAATGACTCAAATAAGGCGGATATGGGGCCGTGCCCAAAGAAAACGAAAAAAATAGGGGAACCCAAAAAAACACAAAAGAAAAAAGTAGAATGGTCCGAAAAGAAGACACAAGCAAAAGGGTTGTTTCACAAGGACAAGAAATAAACAAATGAATAAAAAAATAAATGAAAGAAAAGATGAATAAAAAAAATTAGTAAGTAAATACGCAAATACATAAAAAAGAAAAAAATAAATAAGTAAAAATATGAATAAATCAATCAATCAATAAATAAACCCAAAAAAATCAATAAATTAAAAACTAAGCAAGCCCCGAACCCGAGCCAACCTTAAAAAATAGGGAGAATTTTTACCACACTTAAGGCGATCGGGAAAAAAACTGTACTGAGAGAGAGGGGAGACGTAGCCCTTACGAAAAACAAAATTAATAAATGAAGAAAAAGGAGAGAAAGAGAGAAAAGAAGAGAAGAGAGAGAAGAGAAGGAGGGGGAGAGAGAGAGAGAGAGAGAAGGGAAGAAGAGAAGAGAGAAGAGAGAGAGAAGAGAGAGAGAGATTAAGTCGGTGTTTGTTTAATTAACTTTAAGGGGGACTGCCAACCAGTCAGGGAAAAAAAATTATAAAATGTTCCCCGTTTTGGGGGAAAAAGGTTTTGTGCAACTAAAAAAACCTTGAAAAAAGCAAACCACCCCAAGAATATAAAAAAAAAAAAAAAAAAAAAAAAAAAAAAAAAAAAAAAAAAAAAAAAAAAAAAAAAAAAAAAAAAAAAAACGGAAAGGAAGGGGAAAAAAAAGCCGGGGTGGGGGAAAAAAAAAAAAACCCCAAAGAAGGGGGAAAAAAGGGGGAAAAATAAAAAGGGAAAGGAAAAAAAATGAAATATCAAAGAAGGAAAGAAAAAAGAGGAAAAGGGGGGAAAAGGGGAAACAAAAAAAAAAAATGGGGCCCCCAAAGGAGAAAAAAGGAAAAGAAAAAAAAAAAAAAAATACAAAAAAAAAAGGGGGAATTTAAAAAAAAGAAAAGAAGAGAGGGAAAGGAAGGCAAGGTAGAGAAAAAAGGGGGGAAAAAGAAAAAAAGAAAAGAAAAAGAAAAAAAGAAGAAGGGGAACAAAAAAAAAAAAAAAAAAAAAAAAAAAGGAAAAAAAGGGAAGCCGAAGGAACAAGAGAAGAAGAAGGCGAAGGAAAAAACGGGGAAGGGAAAAAAGAAGAAGAAGAAGAAGAAAAAAGAAAAAAGAAGAAAAAAGAAAAGAAAAAAAAGAAGAAAAAAGGAAGGGGGAGGAAAGGGGGAAAAAAAAAGAAAGAAAGAAAAAGGGGAAAGGGGGAAAGGGGGGAAAAGGGAAAGAAGGGGAAGGGGGAAAAGGCAAACAGACAAAACCAGAAAAAAATTTGAAAAAGAAAAAAGACAACCGAAGAAAAAATAAAAAAAGAAAGAACGAAGAAGACAAAAAAGGAAAAAAAAAAAGGGACAGAGAGAAGGAAAAGGGGGAGGGAAAAGGGGAAGAAACCGGGGGAAAACAGAAAGAAAAGGGGGAAGGGGGGAAGGGGGAAGGGGGAGAAGAAGGGGGGAAGGGGACAAAAAGACAAAAAGAGAAAAAAATTTAAAAAAAAAAAAGAAAAAAAGGAAAGGGGAAAAAAAAGCGGAAGGGGAAAAAGGGAAAAAGGAAAGGGGGGGGAAAAAAAACCGTCGCGCGACAAAAACCTAAAGGCGGAGAGCCAAACCCCAAAACCCAAAAAAAAATAAAATTTGTAACCCCCCAGCGTTTTATCCTTTCCTACTCTTCTTTTCCCTCTTTTCTTAATTCTCTTCTTCTCTCCCCTTTTCCTCTGTAGGCCCTCCCTCCTTACCTCCCCCCTCCGCCCTCCTTCCCCTTCCCTTCTCATTTTCTCTCTTTTCTCCTCTCTTCCAAAACTCTCTCCTCCCAAAAATTCTCTCTCTCTCTCCTCTCTCCCCTAAACCCCCTCTCTCTCTTTCCCCCCCTCCTTTTCCTTTTCTCTCCCTCTCTCCCCTCCTCTCTCCTCCATTCTCCTTTCAAAACCCTCCTCTCAAAATTCCCCCCCTTTCCCCCCCCCCCCCTCTTCCCCCCCCCTTTTTTATCACTTTCCCCCCTTTCCCGTGTCCCCCCCCCCAACCCCTCCTCTTCCCCTTAAATTTTTCCCCAAACCACCGCCCCCACCCAAACCCCCCCCCCTCCCTTAATTACTCCCGTTCTTTTTTTTTTTTGTGTTTCCCTTTTGTTGTTTTTTAAACCCCTTTTTCTGTTTTGGGGCCCCCTTGCTGAAAAAAAAAAAATGATTAGGTGTCCCTTTATAAATTTAAACGTCCCTTTTGGCATAAATTTGGGTTTAAATTTGTTGTTGTTAAGGTTTTTGATATTGGGAAAAAAGTAAAAAAAGAAGGGGGGGCGAAAAGAAGAGGTGGGTGGAAAAGAGAGGGGGAGGGAGAGTGATGAGAGAGAATAGAGAGAAATAAGAGAGAGAGAGAGAGGGGAGAAAGAGAGAGAGAGAGAGAGAGGGGAAGAGAGAGCGAGAGAGAGAGAGAAAGAGGGGAGGGGAGAGAGAGAGAGAGAGAGAGAGAGGGGGAGGAGAGAAAAAGAGAGAGAGAAGAGAGAGAGAGAGAGAGAAAGAGAAAAGAGAGAAAAAAGAGAACCCCCCGTCAAAGGGGCATCCTTCTAAAACCCCTAGCCTTTAAAAGAAAAACCCAAATTTTATTCCTTGATGGGGGTTTAAAAAAAGGGATTTGATACGGAAAGAAGCTGGGATCTTTAAAATTTGTCTTTATATCTCCTTCCTGTCCTTTTCAAATTGAAATGTTTACGTACATGTCGGACTTCGTAAGTAGTCGATATTATAATCATTATGAGCTTCCTTGCTTTTTAGTAGGAGGAGTCGACGGTACCGACCTTATTTGATCAGTTTGACAGGGGTTGAATTAAGCTTGTATGTCGCTTACGTGCCCTTTTTGCATATTGGGTATCACCAGAATCACGTTTGTAGCTTGATTACATGTTATGTAATCTTACAGACCTTTCTGATTGCTTGCTTGTTTGTTTGGTTTGTTTTGATTTGATTTTATGAACACCCCCCCCCCCCCTCCTCCCCCTCTCTCTTCTCTTCTCTCGTCTTCATTTCTCTTTTTCATCTCTCTGTCTCTGTCTCTCTGTCTCTCTGTCTCTCTGTCTCCCTGTCTGTCTGTCTGTCTGTCTGTCTGTCTGTCTGTCTGTCTCTCTGTCTCTCTCTCTCTCTCTCTCTCTCTCTCTCTCTCTGTCTCTGTCTCTGTCTCTGTCTGTTAGTTTGTTCGTCTGGCTGGTTGGCTGGTTGTGTGTGTGTGTGTGTGTGTGTGTGTGTGTGTGTGTGTGTGTGTGTGTGTGTGTGTGTGTGTGTGTGTGTGTGGGAGAGAGAGAGAGAGAGAGAGAGAGAGAGAGAGAGAGAGAGAGAGTCTCTCTCTGTCTGTGTGTCTGTCTCTGTGTCTATGTCTTTGTGTTTATGTGTCTGTCTGCCTGCCTGTCTGTCTGTCTGACTGTCAGTCTGTCTCTCTCTCCCCTCCTGTCTCTCCCGCCCTCTCTCTCTCTCTCTCTCTCTCTCTCTCTCTCTCTCTCTCTCTCTCTCTCTCTCTCTCTCTCTCTCTTTTCTCTCTCTCCTCTCTCTCTCTCTCTCTCTCTCTCTCCCCTTCAGTTAAACGTAAAGTTTAGAAAGGGAGAAGGGAATAGTAGCAGGAAAAGATTGATAGTGACGTGAATGTTTGACTCAGCACAGCATAGAGAGAAAAGAGTTGGAAGTCTATCATCAATGGCACTGAGACCTAGACGCGTGAATTTCAGAAGATAGAATTCAGACTGTCACGTGGATGGACATTTCCTCGTGTAAGCAGTCAAGCTATCATACATAACAGACACCGACAGAAACAGACACACAGACAAAGACACATAGTTATACAGCAACAGACAGACAGACACTCCCCCACCTCCCACCCCCCTCACACACAAACACACACACGCACGCACGCACCCATGCACGCACGCACGCACGCACATATACACACATTCACACACGCAGGCACGTGTGTGCGCTCAGACATGCGCACACATACGAGCGCACACACACACACACACACACACACACACACACACACACACACACACACACACACTCACACACACACACACACACACACACACACACACCCACACACACACACACACACACACACACACACACACACACACATACAGTGTCTCACTGCCACCTCCCATCACCCCTTCCCTTTCTCCGTCTACACACACACACACACACAACACACACAAGAGAGAGAGATGAGAGAGAGAGAGAGAGAGAGAGAGAGAGAGAGAGAGAGAGAGAGAGAGAGAGAGAGAGAGAGAGAGAGAGAGAGAGAGAGACGGCGAGGAGACGAGAGGGGTTTATCTGTCAAGATTGGGGAAAGTGCACGCCAGGAGAAACATTATACAGAGCCACTAATGTTATTTTAAAGAGAGAGAGAGAGAGAGAGAGAGAGAGAGAGAGGAGAGAGAGAGAGAGAGAGAGAGAGAGAGAGAGATGAAACTGGAGTGGGGACGGGGCGGCGCGTGGGGGCGGTGGAGGGGGGGGGGTTAGAGGGTTAGGGGGAGCATAAGAAACATTGAGGAGGGCGAAGAGAGAAAAGTAGTTGTACTTTTTATGCTGACAGTTATTATTATATTATATTGGGTATTTATATAGCGCCTATCCTCGGTCACAGACCAAGCTCTAAGCGCCTTACAAAAAAACACACTACCTCACTCACTCAACGGGCTGCCTACCCAGGTAGAGCTGGCCGAAGTGCAGACTACTGGCGCTCATTCAGTCGTTTCCCGTACCATTCAAATATCAGTCACTCATTTTCATTTATCCCTCCAGTTTCTCACATAGGATGCATGCACCATCAGAACACAGGACAGGCATGAGCGGAGAGAGGAAGTGCAAGGCTAACCACTGGTAATGTCATTCTGCCCTAACACATAAGAAGCCCAAAGAAGGAGGATTCGTTTGTCAGCGGAGTTGTTTTTACTTGTGCCAGACCTGTTCAGAATCCCAACGTCAGCATGCCAACCATCCAACTATTCCCTTCCCACTTTTTGTCCATCCCAGGTTGACAAATGATGAGAGACAGCTTTAAAAGTGTGTGTGTGTGTGTGTGGGGTGTGTGTGTGTGTGTGTGTGTTGTGTGGTGTGTGTGTGTGTGAGTGGGTGCGTGCGTGCGGCGTGCGTGCGTGCGTGCGTGCGTGCGTGCGTGCGTGCGTGCGTGCGTGTGTGGTGTTGTGTGTGTGTGTGGTGTGTGTGTGTGTGTGTGTGCTGCGTGCGTGCGTGCGTGCGTGCGTGCCCCGCGCGCGCGCGCGCGTGCGCGCCCCGCGCGGTTGTGTGTGTGTGTGGTGTGTGTTGTGTGTGTGTGTGGTGTGGGGCGTGCGTGCGCGTGTTTGTGCTCGTGTGTGGCATCTGTGGCGTGTTGTGTGTGTGTGTGTGTGTGTGGGGTTTTGGGGTGTGTGTGGTGTGTGTGTATGTGTGTGTGTGTGTGTGTGTGGGTGTGGTTGTGTGTGTGTGTGTGTGTGTGTGTGTGTGTGTCTGTGTGTCTCTGTGTGTGTGTGTGGGTGTGTGTGTGTGGTGGTGGTGTGTGTGTGTGTGTTGTTGGAGGAGATGAGTTCAGATGCAGTGAGGGTGGTTTTGTGCAATGTTGAGGGTGGGTATTGATGTCATAAACCCCACTATACCCTTCCCCACCCACTGTATTTGCTGCACTTGCAATGTTCTCCCTCCTGTCCAACTGCCAAGATTTTTCCCAACTCCGAAGTTGTACAAGTATTTTAACCCCGTCCGAAACGACGGGGAAAAAACAAACAGATCAGCCAGTTTAGCTTGAAGAACCTGTTTTTCATTGTGCTCCTTCACCGGGAGGAGAGTGGAATTCTCTTCGTTTTGTTTAAACCAAACAGAAGACGTCCTACCTATGTTGCACGAGGACCAAAAAAAAAAATAAAAAAGAAAAAGAGAAAAGAAAAAGAAAAAAAAAGAAAAAAAAGAAAGAAAAAAAGAAGAACAAACGGGGGGCGATGGGGTTTACAGGCTGAAAAAAAAAGCTTGTGTTTTCGAACTCTTACTTTTCCAGACAACATGCATGTTGCTTGTATGAGTGTTATTTCTCCCCCCCCCCCCCTCCACCTCCCCCAGCCTCCCCAACTTTCCCCCTTCTAGTCCCACCTACTCCACACAAAATTTTCAGAGCCCCCGAAGACCTAGACACACAGAGAATATGTCTGAACCAGACAGCAAAAGCAGACCTGTTTGGCTTGAAAAGTGTTGAACATCTGCCCTCCACGGTAAAACAGAAGAATGCTCACCATGTTCTCGACCAATGAGAAGACAGTACCTTGATGGCACATGGTATAGGTAAGTTGTTTGCTGATTTTTTGTAAGCTTTCTTGGGTTGCTGCATGAAACGAGCGACTTAAAAAATGCCATGTGTTTTATTGGGAAAAAACCTGATACAGCAGCGGATCGAAAAGGGTTCCGTTGACTGTGAACAGTGTAAATAATAATGTGCCCGTCAATGACTTGCGTTGTCTTGCCACGGATTATTTTTGACGACCCCGATTCAACGTGATGTTTTAATACTGTAAAGCCAAAACATTTAACTGCAGAATACAATGCACCTTCTCTTTTCCAAATCCAATTAAACGTACATTAAATTAAAAGTAAACAAACAGAAACCCTCACTTTTTTTCTAGTTTTTGTTTAAGCCTGCTTTGCAATTGACAAAACCCAGTATTCATCATCTGCATAGCATTTGTCTTGCGTACCCTTCCTCCCCCTTTTATCCGTTTTCCTCTCTCTCTCTCTCTCTCTCTCTCTCCTCTCTCTCTCTCTCTCTCTCTCTCATCTCTCTCTCTCTCTCTCTTTGGTTAAGAATGTCAATGGCCAGTTAAGTACAGACTGGAAAATCTGAATGATAGTGTTTCTCCAGACTTAGGCCTACTGCCATTTATTTCGATGCCTCGTCTCCAAGTGTTGTAAGCTGCTTTGCACGAGCGGAGTGATTTGGACTGTGCCACAGTCTAAGGGGTCACAACAGCTGCCAGCACCCTTCATCACAGTGCACACACCTGCTGTGCGGTTGAAGAGAGAAGCAGACACTGTCCCGTGTTCCAGAGCCATACATGTTTGCAGAAGGTTCGCCACTAGGATTTCGGAACAGTCCACGTCATAGTGTACAATCATTGACAGTGCTTGGAACAAGCTTGCCACTAAACCAAAGGGGTGGTTCTTTTTTTTTGTAAGTTTCTAGTCCACTTTACATCCTTTGTGAGGACAACTTTTTACCACATGCAGCAAAAATTAATACTGCCCAGAATTAGTTTGCAATTGATTTTATTGGAGAGAGAGAGAGAGAGAGAGAGAGAGAGAGAGAGAGAGAGAGAGAGAGAGAGAGAGAGAGAGAGAGATGGGGGTGGGGGAGGGAGGGAGGAGAGGGAACTACTCGATATTTTTTTTCTGCCCAGAATTAGCTTGCAATTGATTTTTATGAGGAGAGGAGAGAGAGAGAGAGAGAGAGAGAGAGAGAGAGAGAGAGAGAGAGAGACTAAGAGAGAGAGAGAGAAGAGAGAGAGAGAGAGAGAGATGTTATGCACATAACTGCATCCTTTGCAATGCAGACTTAAAAACAAGTTTGTTTCTATCTTTGTTGATTTATTTTCACTTATTTGTTAGTACTTTTTACTTTTCTGTATATTATGCTGTTGCAGAATTGGTATCCTTCACCACACTTTATACTTTGTCGATGTCATCTTAAAGTATGATCTGCAGCGAGATCGCGCAAGTAGCTGACGTCACCATTCTGTGTTGCAATCAATGAGCTTGGTGTTCAACAGCAAGGGGAAAGCGCTTGACGCCATTGATGCTACGGCACACACATTAGATTGTTCGGTAACGACTAAGCAGATAATGAATAAATGAACGATTGAATTGATACACGAATACATAAACAAGCATGTAAGTAAATGAATAAATAAATAGTAAATAAATTTATAAATGATAATTGATTAATACATAAATGAATGAATGAATAATCAAATAAATGCATAAGGTGTGAAAACAAATGCAGATTTTTAGATGATCTAATGTCTTGTTCAGATTCTTTCCTTATGGAATCGCTTTCACATCATCTTCGACATGAAGAAGATAGATGTGATCTATATGGTCAGAAGCCCAAAGGAAATGTTTTGCAACTGAGTTCAGCCACTTATTCTCAGCTCCAAATCAATAGCCAGCAACGCTCCTAAACTGTTTGGAAGAGCAATCATTAGTGATACCCTCCAGCGTTCCGACACCGTTCCTTCACTTCAGCCTCTAATCCCGTTTCCAGGGCTAGTCTACCAAAGTTCCCCACACAACTTATCGATGTCAGCCGGTTTGCTAGTGTGTAGAGGAGGGAGCAGTCAGCCTTTCCAAACTTGGTTATGGAGCCGGCAGGGGTCAAACTGCTGCCACCCTCCAACGATCCTCTCCCAGGATACACACCGCTCCTTTCATGACTCCCTTGGTCTGAGTTGCCCCTTCTCCTTTCTTGCCAGCAGGGGAGGAAGATTTGTTTGTTTGTCTGTCTGTCTGTCTGTCTGTCTGTCTATCTGTCTGTCTGTCTCTCTCTCTCTTTGGTGTGTATATGTAATAGAGAGAGAGAGAGAGAGAGAGAGAGAGAGAGAGAGAGAGAGAGGAGAAAGCGAGAGAGAGACCATGTGTGTGTGTGTGTGTGTGTGTGTGTGTGTGTGTGTGTGTGTGTGTGTGTGTGTGTGTGTTATGTGTGTGTGTGTGTCAGCACAACACTATGTTAATCTGACAGTAAATGGTTTCAGTCAGTGTGTGTGTGTGTGTGTGTGTGTGTGTGTGTGTGTGTGTGTGTTGTGTGTGTGTGTGTGTGTGTGTGTTCTCCATGGAATTTTAACAGGCATTTTTGATGTTCTGATCATGTTACATATTCATAAGGATCGTGTACACAGTTTTATATGTCTGGTCTTGAACGCCTTCAACAATTTGCTGCTGAGCTTCTAGATTTCTTTTTGTTGCAATATGCGAATTAATACACACACTTTCACTGTTCACAGGATAAAAAAGGTATTTTCTTTCTCTCCTCAGAAAGACTCTTAAATTTCCCTCCTCCCCTCCCCCTCCACACACACATACACACACTCGTGCGCGGGCGCACGCATGCACGCACGCACGCACGCGCGCGCGCGCGCACACACACACACACACACACACACACACACACACACACACGCGCGCGCGCGCGCGCGCGCGCACGCACACTTCCATTTCCAGGTAGGCAGTGGAAAACCAACAACATTCTTTCAAGGTAAAGGTAAACGTTTCATTCTGGTTACAATTAAATTGGGATTGACATGCATTAAAAGAGCAGGGGGCATGGGAAGGAATCTTTTGTTTTCAGTGGACGCACTGTGATATTCATCACTGCTAGAAAAAAAAAATGAAGGTCGAAAGGACTGGCACGTGACAACTGTTTGGCTCGGTGAAGAGCTCATCAGGCCAGCCACTGGATCTTGGTTTCTACTGACGAGAAGCACGCCCAGCAAATAAAAAGGAAACGCCCTAATGCAAGTAGATGTAGCCTGTAGATAATGTTTCCACCAAATGCCAAACGTCGGCACTCAGTGAAGGGGAAAGGAGAATGTCAAATGAAGTGGTGGATTGAAATATGTGTAAAAATCAGAAATTGGATATGTACAAGACTCGGCCTAAACAGTTCAGTATTTGGGAATGTAAAAATTAAAAACAACAACAAACAAACCATTAGAGCATTCGATGTGACCCTCCTATTCTGAATGGTTGACAGATTCACGCAGAACACAGGAAAATAGTCGCGATAATAGACCTTGGCCCTAGTGTCTTCAACTTCGCTACTTTTTTATTTTACTTTTTTTATTTTATTTTTTTACAATAATCATTAATTCAGATGAATGCATTTGGATGCACAATGAGAGACTATCAAGAACAGGTGAAGGTGGTTAGAACCCCCTCCCCCCCCACCCCACACACACACCTTTCTATGTGTTGTGGACAAAGACTGATGTCTATGTCTAATCAGAACAGCTCTCATGGATTATTGTTGCGTGCAGTTTTGTGTCTTTCGTTTGGCACGTCTGAAGGAGTCATATTTGTCCGAGATTCACTTGTCTGGTTTGTTACGTGTATTGAACAGGCACAGAAGACGATACATATAATCTGTATGGTTTTTAAGCCTAAGGGAATTTTCTGTAACTGAGTCCAGCACTACTTCTCAGCTGTTACCAATGGACAGTAACATTTCCTGTTCCTTGACTGGTAAGAACACCAATCAGTACTGATACCCTCCATGTTCCAACACGCATCCTTCGCTTGAATCTCTAACCCCCGTTTCCAAGCTGGTCTACCAAAGTTCCCCACACAACGTCATTACGCATAAGTTCAC
>CM031611.1:21292349-21294849 GCA_018398815.1 Conus ventricosus | reverse complement strand
TCCTCTTTATGGAATATCTCACGCGTATTCACGATGAACTGGGAGTACGTTTATATGCTTTGCATCTTGTTTTCTTTATCGTCCTTTTTTTTTCTCTCTAAAACTTGCCATCCCGGCTTCCCTTCCCTGACATGAACTTGTGTGAGGGTTTCCTGCCAGCTGCTGACTGTTTTGATGACTTCCATTTCTCTTGTTTCTCTTGTCACCACTGCTGTTACTACTCTTACTACTGCTACGAATACTGCTTCCCCTACCACTGCTGCTGCTACCTCTACTACTACTTTGCCGCTGCTACTGCTACTACTGCTTCTCTACCACTGCTGCTGCTACTACTTCTATATTATTTTGCTGCTGCTGCTGCTGCTGCTATTTATGGTGGTGCTGCTACTGCTACTGCTGGTGCTGTTACTGCTGCTGCTGCTGCTGCTGCTGCTGGTGCTGCTGCTGCTGCTGCTGATGCTGATGATGATGATGATGATGCTTCTGTGCTGATGCTGCAACTATAAGCACCAAAACAGCCGCTGCCAGTGCTGCTGCTGCTGCTACTACTACTACTACTACTACTACTACTACTATACTACTACTACTACTACTACTACTACTACTACTACTATTACAACATCAATAGCATCAACAACTTCGACTACTACGATACTCAGACTACTACTACTACTACTACTACTACTATACTACTACTATACTACTACTACTACTCTGCTGATGCTGCTTCTCAAACCACCACAGTGCTGCTGTTCCTGCTGCTGTTGATTCTGCTGCTCCGCCTCCTCTCCCTCCACCTTCTCCTCCTCTTCCTCCCTCCTCCTCCTTCTCTCCCTCCACCTTCTCCTCCTCTTCCTCCCTCCTCCTCCTTCTCTCCCTCCACCTTCTCTCCTCTTCCTCCCTCCTCCTCCTCCTCTCCCTCCACCTTCTCCTCCTCTTCCTCCCTCCTCCTCCTTCTCTCCCTCCACCTTCTCCTCCTCTTCCTCCCTCCTCCTCCTCCTCTCCCTCCACCTTCTCCTCCTCTTCCTCCCTCCTCCTTCTCCTCTCCCTCCACCTTCTCCTCCTCTTCCTCCCTCCTCCTCCTTCTCTCCCTCCACCTTCTCCTCCTCTTCCTCCCTCCTCCTCCTTCTCTCCCTCCACCTTCTCCTCCTCTTCCTCCCTCCTCCTTCTCCTCTCCCTCCACCTTCTCCTCCTCTTCCTCCCTCCTCCTCCTCTTCCTCCCTCCTCCTCCTTCTCTTTTACCCACTCCTCCTCCTACTACTTCTATCTTCACAACCATCGCTCTCCCTCCTCCTCTTTATGCAACACATTTACATCCGCCTACATATGGCCTGATCTGCTTTGCTGGAAACAGAAATGGCAACTGTTGCAATGTAACTGAGCGTAGGAGGGAGAAACAAACAAAAGTAGAATGTGTTTCTTGAAACATTTAAGGTGGGGGGGGGGGGGGGGATGGATTTCAATTCAGCAACAGTCACCGAACCTGCAAACCTTCTTCACCCACAGCTAGCACACCCCCCCCCCCCAACCACCCCCACCACCTTTCAAACCCTCTACCACCATCACTACCCTCACCTCCCTCCACCCTCGCTGAAACGCTGTCCCCAACGTAGAGAGAGAGAGAGAGAGAGAGAGAGAGAGAGAGAGAGAGAGAGAGAGAGAGAGAGAGAGAGAGAGAGAGAGAGAGAGAGAGAGAGACAGACAGACAGACAGACAGACAGACAAACAGAGAGAGAGAGAGAGAGAGAGAGAGAGAGAGAGAGAGAGAGGAGAGAGAGAGAGAGAGAGAGAGAGAGAGAGAATCACACACACACACACACACACACACACACACACACACACACACACACACACACACACACACACACACACACACACACACACACACACACACACACACACACACACACACAACACACACAAACACACACACACACACACACACACACCACACACACACACACACACACACACACACACACACACACACACAGAGAGAGAAACATACAGACGTACAGACACGGAGAGGGAGAGAGTCCACACAAAGACGGAGCAAGCATGTCGTTGGCAGAAAGGGGGGGAAAATGCGGTTTGTTTACATAGAGCAGTGTTGGCATCATACGTCTTCGCATGTATGGCCCCTTCCTTGGCCTCCTCAACCCCCTCCCCCCCCCCACCACACACCTCCCTCTCCCCCCTCCTCCCCACAATTTGCTGATGTCAGTCAGCTCTGCACCGCCTGCAGAGGAGCCAGAGAAGAGTCCTCCTTTCAGAAGATGCCCATTGAAGTGCTAGCCAGGGTCCCTTTGCAGCCACTCTTTTACGATACACCATCAGAAGCATCCCCCCTTGTTATCCTTTTAGGATTTCTTTCTTCTCGTGTTTTTGGTTTCTTTCTACCCTTCATAGCATACACGCACGCACGCACTTACGCACGCATGCACGCATGCATGGACACACAGACACAGACACAGACACATACACAGACACATTCACACAC
>CM031611.1:21277349-21282349 GCA_018398815.1 Conus ventricosus | reverse complement strand
CTTTTTCTTCTTCTTCTTCTTGTTTTCTTCGTCTTCTTCTTCTTCTTCTTCTTCTTCTTCTTCTTTTCTTTCTTCTTCTTCTTCTTCTTCTTCTTCTTCTTCTTCTTCTTCTTCTTCTTCTTCGTCTTGTTCTTTTTTTTTCTTCTTCTTCTTCTTCTTCTCTTCTTCTTCTTCTTCTTCTTCTTCTTCTTCTTCTTCTTCTTCTTCTTCTTCTTCTTCTTCTTCTTCTTCTTCTTCTCTCTTCTTCTTCTCCTTCTACTTCTAGGCTGAGATGTCATCCTACCCAGGCTCAGTGGCTTCACTCATCTCTTGAAAAGGACTTTGTTTAGAAGTAGAGTCAGAACTATGCTAACTCCGAGTGAGAATCCCTAACAACAAGACGACTCTGTGGACATTCGAACTCACAAGCACAGAATCAGCATGATCCGTGATCGGACGCTCTATCAGCTGGGCTTTCCTTGCTCCCCCCCCCCCCCCCCCCCCCCCCCCTCTCGTCCGGTCATCAGACTTTCCGGGATGTTGCCCCAGAAGACGACTTTTCAAAGGATGCCTCTCTCCTGCTCTCCAAGCCATGAGGAAACTAACTGTAGACTGCCTTGACCCAAAGATCAAGCACGAACAGCACGGAGCGTGAGGATGTGCCATTGTGGCGTGTAAAAAGGGCGATCGGGCGTGTTTGTGTGACTGACTTATCCCCCCCCCCCCCCCCCCCCCAACTTGGCTTTTCTCCATTCCTAGTCGGTCTCGTGAGCGTTCTAAACTTGTCGATCTGTTTTGTTCAGTATCATTTGCCCTACACTCTATTCCTTGTTCTCCTGCTTTTCATCTTTTCGGTCTAGATCTTAAAAAGTGAAGACTGTTTTAATCTGCTGAGGCTGGTACATGGTGTGAAGTGAAGACTGTTTTAATCTGCTGAGGCTGGTACATGGTGTGAAGTGAAGACCGTTTTAATCTCCTGAGGCTGGTACATGGTGTGAAGTGAAGACCGTTTTAATCTGCTGAGGCTGGTACATGGTGTGAAGTGAAGACTGTTTTAATCTGCTGAGGCTGGTACATGGTGTGAAGTGAAGACTGTTTTAATCTGCTGAGGCTGGTACATGGTGTGAAGTGAAGACTGTTTTAATCTGCTGAGGCTGGTACATGGTGTGAAGTGAAGACCGTTTTAATCTGCTGAGGATGGTACATGGTATGAAGTGAAGACTGTTTTAATCTGCTGAGGCTGGTACATGGTGTGAAGTGAAGACTGTTTTAATCTGCTGAGGCTGGTACATGGTGTGAAGTGAAGACTGTTTTAATCTGCTGAGGCTGGTACATGGTGTGAAGTGAAGACTGTTTTAATCTGCTGAGGCTGGTACATGGTGTGAAGTGTAGACTGTTTTAATCTGCTGAGGCTGGTACATGGTGTGAAGTGAAGACTGTTTTAATCTGCTCAGGCTGGTACATGGTGTGAAGTGAAGACTGTTTTAATCTGCTGAGGCTGGTACATGGTGTGAAGTGAAGACTGTTTTAATCTGCTGAGGCTGGTACATGGTGTGAAGTGAAGACTGTTTTAATCTGCTGAGGCTGGTACATGGTGTGAAGTGAAGACTGTTTTAATCTGCTGAGGCTGGTACATGGTGTGAAGTGAAGACTGTTTTAATCTGCTGAGGCTGGTACATGGTGTGAAGTGAAGACTGTTTTAATCTGCTGAGGCTGGTACATGGTGTGAAGTGAAGACTGTTTTAATCTGCTGAGGCTGGTACATGGTGTGAAGTGAAGACTGTTTTAATCTGCTGAGGCTGGTACATGGTGTGAAGTGAAGACTGTTTTAATCTGCTGAGTCTAGAACATGGTATGAAGTGAAGACTGTTTTAATCTGCTGAGGCTGGTACATGGTGTGAAGTGAAGACTGTTTTAATCTGCTTGGGGTGGTGCATGGTGTGAAGTGAAGACTGTTTTAATCTGCTGAGGCTGGTACATGGTGTGAAGTGAAGACTGTTTTAATCTGCTGAGGCTGGTGCATGGTGTGAAGTGAAGACTGTTTTAATCTGCTGAGGCTGGTGCATGGTGTGAAGTGAAGACTGTTTTAATCTGCTGAGGCTGGTGCATGGTGTGAAGTGAAGACTGTTTAAATCTGCTGAGGCTGGTACATGGTGTGAAGTGAAGACTGGTTTAATCTGCTGAGGCTGCTACATGGTGTGAGGTGAAGACTGTTTTAATCTGCTGAGGCTGGTACATGGTGTGAAGTGAAGACTGTTTTAATCTGCTGAGGCTGGTACATGGTGTGAAGTGAAGACTGTTTTAATCTGCTGAGGCTGGTACATGGTGTGAAGTGAAGACTGTTGTAATCTGCTGAGGCTGGTGCATGGTGTGAAGTGAAGACTGTTTTAATCTGCTGAGGCTGGTACATGGTGTGAAGTGAAGACTGTTTTAATCTGCTGAGGCTGGTACATGGTGTGAAGTGAAGACTGTTTTAATCTGCTGAGGCTGGTACATGGTGTGAAGTGAAGACTGTTTTAATCTGCTGAGGCTGGTGCATGGTATGAGCCAGGAAGGCTGGTACATGGTGTGAAGTGAAAACTGTTTTAATCTGCTGAGGATGGTACATGGTGTGAGCCAGGAAGGCTGGTACATGGTGTGAGCCAGGAAGGCTGGTACATGGTGTGAGCCAGGAAGGCTGGTACATGGTGTGAGCCAGGAAGGCTGGTACATGGTGTGAGCCAGGAAGGCTGGTACATAGTGTGAGCCAGGAAGGCTGGTGCATGGTGTGAGCCAGGAAGGCTGGTGCATGGTGTGAGCCAGGAAGGCTGGTGCATGGTGTGAGCCAGGAAGGCTGGTGCATGGTGTGAGCCAGGAAGGCTGGTACATGGTGTGTGCCAGAAAGTCTGGTACATGGTGTGAGCCAGGAAGGCTGGTACATGGTGTGAGCCAGGAAGGCTGGTACATGGTGGGAGCCAGGAAGGCTGGTACATGGTGTGAGCCAGGAAGGCTGGTACATGGTGTGAGCCAGGAAGTCTGGTGCATTGTGTGAGCCAGGAAGGCTGGTGCATGGTGTGAGCCAGGAAGGCTGGTGCATGGTGTGAGCCAGGAAGGCTGGTACATGGTGTGAGCCAGGAAGTCTGGTACATGGTGTGAGCCAGGAAGGCTGGTACATGGTGTGAGCCAGGAAGGCTGGTACATGGTGTGAGCCAGGAAGGCTGGTACATGGTGTGAGCCAGGAAGGCTGGTACATGGTGTGAGCCAGGAAGGCTGGTGCATGGTGTGAGCCAGGAAGGTTGGTACATGGTGTGAGCCAGGAAGGCTGGTACATGGTGTGAGCCAGGAAAGCTGGTACATGGTGTGAGCCAGGAAGGCTGGTACATGGTGTGAGCCAGGAAGGCTGGTACATGGTGTGAGCCAGGACGGCTGGTACATGGTGTGAGCCAGGAAGGCTGGTGCATGGTGTGAGCCAGGAAGGCTGGTACATGGTGTGAGCCAGGAAGGCTGGTACATGGTGTGAGCCAGGACGGCTGGTGCATGGTGTGAGCCAGGAAGGCTGATGCATGGTGTGAGCCAGGAAGGCTGGTACATGGTGGGAGCCAGGAAGGCTGGTACATGGTGTGAGCCAGGAAGGCTGGTACATGGTGTGAGCCAGGAAGGCAGGTACATGGTGTGAGCCAGGAAGGCTGGTACATGATGTGAGCCAGGAAGGCTGGTGCATGGTGTGAGCCAGGAAGGCTGGTACATGGTGTGAGCCAGGAAGGCTGGTACATGGTGTGAGCCAGGAAGGCTGGTACATGGTGTGAGCCAGGAAGGCTGGTGCATGGTGTGAGCCAGGAAGGCTGGTGCATGGTGTGAGCCAGGAAGGCTGGTACATGGTGTGAGCCAGGAAGGCTGGTACATGGTGTGAGCCAGGAAGGCTTGTACATGGTGTGAGCCAGGTAGGCTGGTACATGGTGTAAGCCAGGAAGGCTGGAACATGGTGTGAGCCAGGAAGGCTGGTGCATGGTGTGAGCCAGGAAGGCTGGTGCATGGTGTGAGCCAGGAAGGTTGGTACATGGTGTGAGCCAGGAAGGCTGGTACATGGTGTGAGCCAGGAAGGCTGGTACATGGTGTGAGCCAGGAAGGCTGGTGTATGGTGTGAGCCAGGAAGGCTGATGCATGGTGTGAGCCAGGAAAGCTGGTACATGGTGTGAGCCAGGAAGGCTGGTGCATGGTGTGAGCCAGGAAGGCTGGTGCATGGTGTGAGCCAGGAAGGCTAGTACATGGTGTGAGCCAGGAAGGCTGGTGCATGGTGTGAGCCAGGAAGGCTGGTACATGGTGTGAGCCAGGAAGGCTGGTGCATGGTGTGAGCCAGGAAGGCTGGAGCATGGTGTGAGCCAGGAAGGCTGGTACATGGTGTGAGCCAGGAAGGCTGGTACATGGTGTGAGCCAGGAAGGCTGGTGCATGGTGTGAGCCAGGAAGGCTGGTACATGGTGTGAGCAAGGAAGGCTGGTACATGGTGTGAGCCAGGAAGGCTTGTACATGGTGTGAGCCAGGAAGGCTGGTACATGGTGTGAGCCAGGAAGGCTGGTACATGGTGTGAGCCAGGAAGGCTGGTACATGGTGTGAGCCAGGAAGGCTGGTGCATGGTGTGAGCCAGGAAGGCTGGTACATGGTGTGAGCCAGGAAGGCTGGTACATGGTGTGAGCCAGGAAGGCTGGTACATGGTGTGAGCCAGGAAGGCTGGTACATGGTGTGAGCCAGGAAGGCTGGTGCATGGTGTGAGCCAGGAAGGTTGGTACATGGTGTGAGCCAGGAAGGCTGGTACATGGTGTGAGCCAGGAAAGCTGGTACATGGTGTGAGCCAGGAAGGCTGGTACATGGTGTGAGCCAGGAAGGCTGGTACATGGTGTGAGCCAGGAAGGCTGGTACATGGTGTGAGCCAGGAAGGCTGGTACATGGTGTGAGCCAGGAAGGCTGGTACATGGTGTGAGCCAGGAAGGCTGGTACATGGTGTGAGCCAGGAAGGCTGGTGCATGGTGTGAGCCAGGAAGGCTGG
>CM031611.1:21269849-21272349 GCA_018398815.1 Conus ventricosus | reverse complement strand
GGTAGACAGGGCAGCTAAACATGGCGCTAAGTGTGGTTCTCAGTCTGAATGCCTTCATTTTCCTCTTTCCTTGCACGAGCATTTTGGCCTACTAAGGTCGCACATTTGGAATGTTTTCCAAAATGAAGTGAAACATCAAAACAACCAAGACCATTTTAATATTCAAAATATAAAAGATAACTTTATTACGACTGAAAAATTACTTTCCTTAATGTACAGATGGAAACTTGATGCTTTCAAAACAAAATATGTCAAAAATATAGTCTGCATTTGTGGATGCAAAATATCTCCTAATCATATTCTTTCATGTCAATGCTTGAAGATATTCATTCCAGTTTTATCGCAGAATAACTCGCTCAGTATATTCGATTCACCAGCTTTGACCTTTGACTTTTTTGTAAGTCTAGAGAAAAGTCCAATTGGTCACTATTTATAATCTTTTTTTTTTAATGCGGAAGTGATTGAGGGGTAGAAGAGGTGAAGGGGTGAGGGAGAGGAGGGGGGGGGGTTATAATTTTGTTGATTTTTTGTTGTTGTTGTTGTTATTATACTAGTATAGCTATATATTCTTCTTGCATTCAAATGCACATACATTTTCACGCCTAAGCATCCGCATGTATACACACATACATGAATATATAGAACTCCATACAGTTTAGACATGCACAAGTTTTACTCTTTTACTCATGCACTACTTTCTCTGTTTTTTTTTTTTTTTTTTTTTTTTTTTTTTCGTCTAATATCACGATTAGTGGAAAGACGTTAAATGAATGACACACACCACACACACACACACACACACACCACACACACACACACACACACACACACACACACACCACACACACACACACACACACACACAACATACACATCTGGATTTTATTTGTCAGCAACAGCGTGGAATGTTCTGTGCTGCAATGGCTGAATTCTCTGGACACTAAATGCAATATTGTACAACCATTTCCATGCTTTAAATTCGTTTGTCGCAGCGCACTGGGTCTTGGATGAGAACAAACATCTTTGTCCTCTGCAGCAACAGTTACGACAATACACCTCCCATATGTCCTGACCCGTTTATGAGAAATCGTTGCAAAATGACCTGATTCTTATCAGTTAGTTGGGCAGCCAGTCGCAGTGTCTACAGATTCCTGTCTTAATTCTTTAGCTTTAGTTTAAAAGGCAGTTTGCTTCACTCTCTCTCTCTCTCTCTCTCTCTCTCTCTCTCTCCTCTCTCTCTCTCTCCTCTCTCTCTCTCTCTCTCTCTCTCTGTGTGTGTGTGTGTGCGTGCGTGCGTGCGTGCGTGCGTGCGTGCGTGTGTGTGTGCGTGTGTGTGTGTGTATGTGTGTGTGTGTGTGTGTGTATGTGTGTGTGTGTGTGTGTGTGTGTGTGTGTGTGTGTGTGTGTGTGTGTGTGTGTGTGTGTGTGTGTGTGTGTGTGTGTGTGTGTGTGTGTGTGTGTTGCGCGCACAAGAAATGACTCTGTGGATTACCACATGTGAGATTCTTGTGTATGTGATCATTTCGGAGCAAATTATACAAACAGCCATATTCAGTCTTAATAGATGCTGCATCATGAGGACAGTAGTGTTCATAATTATTCATGTCATTCCTTCTCAAAGTCACATGATAACTTACTCATCTAAGAAGATGTAACTGATTGAAAGCGCAAGCAGCCTTGCTTTAACCGATACATTCATGTTTAAAGTCCCACTTAGAAGAAGACGAAAACATAATTGGGATCTCCACTAACAAATGGAAAAAAATAATAATCTCTCTCGGCCATGGTGAGTGAGAATCTAAACTCCTGACCTAGGATCAAACGTCAGAAGCCCTACTCTGTAGTTCAAAGAGGCCCCCTTTCCTTTCAATTTCTTGATCCTCTTTGGAGAGAGAGAGAGAGAGAGAGAGAGAGAGAGAGAGAGAGAGAGAGAGAGAGAGAGAGAGAGAGAGAGAGAGAGAGAGAGACAGACAGACAGACAGACAGACAGACAGACAGACAGACAGACAGACAGACAGGCAGACAAAGAGGGGACAGAAAGACATAGAAACAGAGACAGAGAAATAAAGAGTGAGAATAAGAAAAAGAGACACCTAACTCTTTGCTGAAAATATAAACACCTAACACTTGACTAAAATAAGGTTTAAAAAAGGTTAAAGAGGTAAACGCGTTAACAGCCAAAAAGTAATAGGGCAAACGATCTGGTGGCAGATCGACATATCAAGGTTACTGCATTATAGAAGGTGAACCTAGTGCTACTCTTTCCACCATCTCAATCTTCCCTGACCTGAAGCAGGTACGCATGTACTACATTATAGAAAGTAAACCTAGTGCTACTCTTTCCACCATCTCAATCTTCCCTGAACTGAAGCAGGTACGCATGTACTACATTATAGAAAGTAAACCTAGTGCTACTCTTTCCACCATCTCAATCTTCCCTGAACTGAAGCAGGTATGCATTTACTACCGGCTATATGGACAGGGATTCCACGCCACAAAG
>CM031611.1:21266577-21269749 GCA_018398815.1 Conus ventricosus | reverse complement strand
CATCCGACTCTATAAGGGATTTGAACTCACGGCCGTCAGTTCTGTGTTTATACATTCTACCACTTTGACAACAGACCATTGCACATTGTATGCTGCATGCCGAATACTCCTGTGACTGCACGTGAATCTGTCTGGCCAATGAATAAGGGAATGGTATTTCAATGACTTAAATGAGCGATGGATCCGTAGGAAGGGAAGAGTTAAGCCCTGTGCGTTGGAATGCTGCATTTTCTGTCCTCGTGTGACGGTGGTTTCTGTCTCTGAAGATGTTCTGCTGTCATGCTCTCCCTAGAGATTTGTCCAACAACAACGTCGACCGAGACATCATAGCCAGGAACGCAAGGCGCGAGCAGCATTCACCATGCTAAAGATTATTTGGGCCTCAGGAGAGATCAGGACAACAAAATCGCGTATCTTCAGTTCAAACGTGAAGTCGGTTCTGCTCTACGGCTGCGAGACTTGGAGAATGACCACGGCAATACAACCAAAAAATCAGACCTTCATCAACACCTGTCTGAGGCGCATCTTCAAAATCAGATGGCCAGAGAAGATCAACAATGAAGATCTATGGAAGCGCGCAGGACAGGAACCAGTGGCCAAGCAGATTCTGCAGAAGATGTGGGGCTGGATTGGACACACTCTCAGGAAGCCAGCATCCAGCACCACACGCCTAGCCCTGACATGGAACCCGCAGGGGAAAAGGAAGGGAAGCCGACCTCGCAGCAGCTGGAGGCGAGACACTGAGGCAGAGATAAAGAGGCAGGGGACCAACTGGACAGGCATTCAGCGAGCAGCCCAGAACCGAGTGTGATGGCGGAGTGGTGTCGATGGCCTATGCTCACCCTTGAGCTATGGGCATAAGTAAGTAAGTAACTAACGTCGCCCAAGAACAAAGTATTTTATATTTGGTACTGACTGTATTGTACATTATCATGGTAGGACGGATCCAGTGCGCGTTATCTTTCAGGCAGTCTCTGCTCTTGCATGTGCCATTCTAGTTTTTGATAGCAAGTCCTGACAGTGATTTCAGAGACGTGAGATGCCACTGCTTCTTTTTCTTTTTAATATGAGAACTCTGCACAAACAGAAGGGGATACTTACAAAGAGTAAGAGAGATAAAAACATAAAAACAAGCGGGTTATATGGTGATAAAGGAATAAGGAAGCAGTGAGAGATGGGAGCAAAAATAGTGAAACTGTGAACAACGGATCTGCATGACAAGGACGACGGACAGAATCACCAAGACAGAGAAAATAAAGGAGAAATATGGCTGACGAGATGAGAAAAAGGCATGCACGCCAAAACATTAGAGAGAGACGTTGTCATGGAAACCACGAGAGGAAGGAGAAAACTGAAAGGAGTCTGAAGAGAAAGGAGGCGGGGTGAAAACAGTGAGGGGGAGCCATAGATGGAGGGCAGATGGGGTCAGTTAGAGAAACAGGATGCGGATGAAGAAAAACAGCTTCACAAATACGTCGTCATCCCCAGCAACTTCCAGGGCTTCTCTCTCTCTCTCTCTCTCTCCTCTCTCTCTCTCTCTCTCTCTCTCTCTCTCTCTCTCTCTCTCTCTCTCTCTCTCTCTCTCTCTCTCTCTCTCTCTCTCTGTGTTTGTGTCCTTGTCTCTGTCTCTCCTTATCTCTCTCTATCTCTTTCTTTCTCTATCTCTCTCTCTCTTTCCCCTCTCTCTCTCTGTGTCCTTGTCTCTGTCTCTCCTTATCTCTGTCTCTCTGTCTCTGCTCTCTCTCTCTCTCTCTTCTCTCTCTCTCTCTCTCTCTCTCTCTCTCTCTCTCTCTCTCTCTCTCGATGCCTCTCTCTCATCTCTGTAACCTTAGCTCACTAACGATAAAACACTCAAAAGGTCATCATAATACTTATTACCATACTGGTGGTGATAATGATGATGCTGCTGCTGCTGCTTGCTGCTGCTGCTGCTGCTGCTGCTGCTGCTGCTGCTGCTGATGATGATGATGATGACGATGATGATGGCGATGATGATGATGATGATGATGATGATGACGACGACGACGACAACGATGATGATGATGATGATGATGATGATGATGATGATGATGATGATGATGATGATGATGATGATGATGAATCGAATTGAACTACGTAGAGCGTCATAGCACCAAAATAGAATCAGCTGTAGGCACAAAAACGTAAAACCCGAATGCCGCTGAAAGGCGACAGCGCAAACACAGTTCACAACAGATTCGTTTTCTTCTCTTCTCCTTAAAGCCATGAAGATTCACTGGGGCATAACAAAGAAAAAAAAGTCACCTTGGTTTCTTCAATTCTGTCAGTTGTGTGCAGTGGCCTGGGTTTCTGCTTTCTGTCATGCTATCAGTTATCATCTCTCTCTCTCTCTCTCTCTCTCTCTCTCTCTCTCTCTCTCTCTCTCCTCTCTCTCTCTCTCTCTCTCTCTCTCTCTCTCTCCTCTCTCTCTCTCTCTCTCTCTCTCTCTCTCTCTCTCTCAACTTCGGCCTCAGCCGTTTGTCTTACTTTTTGCTGATGACATTATTTTTGTGTCTACAACTGTAGTTGGTCTGCAAAGACAATTGAACAGTTTGTATTCAGCTGCTACTAAACTAGAATTAAAAGTTAATATGAATAAGACCAACATTATTGTGTTTCGTAAAGGTGGATATTTAGCACGTAATGAGAAATGGATTTATGGAGGTGAATACATGGTTGTAGTCAATGCATACAAGTATCTTGGGTTCTATTTTACTACCAAATTAAGTTTCAGCTTTGGATGTCAAGACCTAGCAAATAGAGCAAAGAGAGCAGTCACAGTTATACTTCGTATTTTATACAAATTGAATAGTGGCGCTTTTTCTGTTTTTTTCGAAATTACTTGACTCTCAGGTGCAGCCAATACAGTATGAAGCAGAAATCTTGGCTTTTGAGAAAAGTGTTGTAATAGAGAATGTTCATTTATATGCTGTGAAAAGATTTTTGAATGTAGACAATCGAACACCAAATGATTTGTTTATGGCGAACTTGGAAGGTATCCGATTTATATTAATTCGTTTTTAAAATGCATTAAGTATTGGCTGAAAATAACCAGAATGGAGGAAACAAAGATACCATATAAAGCTTATAGGACGTTACGAAATGTGGATTATAATGGTAAGAAGACATGGGCTACCACTGTTCGTCAGTGGTT
>CM031611.1:21259077-21261577 GCA_018398815.1 Conus ventricosus | reverse complement strand
ATTGTGTTACCTTTGATGTATGACTTGCATTGAGGGGGAGGGGGGAGGGGGTATGGTATCCGAAATTTGTGTTTAATTCTTCATTTTGTGCTCTGTATGGTTTTTTTGTCTCTCCAAAAGGAGACCAGTGAATCACTAAAACAATAATTGTATTCCGTGTGACAGTACTTTTTTCCTGGCCCCTGGTGAACAATTGAAAAGTGGAGCACTTCAGGAAAGAGAACAAAACACCCGAAAGTGGGAATGGGACCCAGACAAGCCCTGTCCTCATCTTTCGAACCAACCAGCTGGGAGTAATTCTTCGCCGCCCTTGGCAGCCTGCGCTGTGTTCATATAGGTGTAGACACGCATAGAGCATTCCGATAAGATGTCAAGGGATATAAATGCTCCCTGGCGGATGCTACTGCGTAACGGTCACTGGATGTGACGCGGCAAACCATCCGAGGAAGCGTCCCCATGGGCGTGCCAGCCCATAGTTCATGACTGCCGGGCCACTGGAGGAAGAACATGTGCATTCACAACCTCACTCGTTGCTGTTCCGCCGACAGTTAAAGACAGTCCAGCTCCAGACACGGCCAAGATTTTGCCACAGGAACACTTCAACATAAGTGACTTACTTGACTTAGTCCTCTTTGCTCCTTGAGAAGCATATGGCATCAACAGCAACCTTCCACCTCCGTCTGTCCCTGGCACAGGTCTTGATCTCCCCCCAGGTCAGACTGGAGGCTCTCAGCTCGTTTAGCAAGCTCCTCCTCCAGGTCTGCTTTAGGCGCCCTCGCTTCCTCTTGCCCTGCGGGGGTCCACTCGAGCGTCTGCCTGGTGATGTTAGAGGGCTCCTTCCGCAGTGTGTGGCCGACCCATCGCCACTTTCTCTTCCTGATCTGGACGTCCGTTGGTTGTTGGTTTGCCCTCGTCCACAGGTCGGTGTTTGGCACTCTGTCGAACCATTGCAAGTGGAGGATCTGCCGGAGACATTTATTGATGAAGGTTTGGATCTTCGTGGAGGTGTTGGTGGTGACTCGCCAAGTCTCTGACCCGTAGAGTAGCACTGATTTTATGTTGGAATCAATATAAGTAACATCTCATAATGTAGTCGACCTGCTCGCCTTGGATCATATATTCGAGCCCCGATGCCTTAAAAAACTGTAAAACTATTTCATAACCAGATGACAAAGAGAGAGAAAGAGGAAAGGTTGGCTAGAATAATGTCATCGAGTCGCAAAAAAGTGTCCAAACTATTTCGAATATCTTCTTAGAAAGGTGAACTGGCCACAAAGTGTGCTTCTGCTAGTGCTGACTGCCATATACACATTTTTTGTACTGGCCGTAACAATATATCTACGTACCCATGGGCTCCCTACCACCCTGTAACCACCATGTCCTGGTACACTTATTTGTCATATGAATCAAATAGGAATACTACTTGTTTAAACAAAACCAACCAAAAGCCAACGGCTAAGTGTGATGTCTTCGGGTACTTATTCCGTTTTTCTTTCAAAATTGCCTCGTATTTCTCTATCATGAGATTCATGCCGGCTGGCATGCTCTTGATCTGTTTTGTTAGATTGTGGTTTCGTCCTGTTGAGATGACATACCCATGCCGTTATGTTGTAAACTGGCGTGTCTCTGCAACCGTCACTTTCTTCTGACGTTTTCCTTCTTAGTTTTTGGTCCATATCTTAGTCACCAAAGCGCATACACTTTTTTTTTTTGCGCCAGACGGACTCATATATCAGGTGCAGTTCAAATTACCCCCCCCCCCCCCACTCCCTTCTTTTCCATGCTTGTTTGCAATTCTGCGTACAATGGATTAGGGAATAGCGGTGAAGTGGGTGTCGACGATTTTACCATGGAATGGAGGCGAAATGGGAGAGAACAGTGGGATTGAACTATTCCCACCATTGAACTTCTTCTCTGCAGACTACATCAGTAATCTTGTCTTTGACTGCCGAAGGAGGCTCTTTGTGTAGCTTGTCAAAACAGTTCTCACGGTCCTTCTCTTTACCACCCTCACCTCCCCTCAAATCCCTCATCCCAGTCCATCATACCTCCACTCACTGTCCCGTTTCTATCCTCCTCCTCCTGCTGCTGCTGCTGATATTACCACTATTATTACTACCGCTGCTGCTACTGCAACTACTATTGTACTGTTACTCCTATCAATACTGCTATAACTGTAACTACCACTGCAACTGCTGCTGCTGCTGCTACTTCTACTGATACTACAACTAATACTACTACTGCCGCTGCCACTACCGCTTCTACTGCTGCTGATACTAGTACTACTGCTGCTGTGTCAACTTCTACTATGTACGTCCGCCACCACCACTTCTTCTACTACTACTACTACTACTACTACTACTACTACTACTACTACTACTACTACTACTACTACTACTACTACTACTACTACTACTACTACTGCTGCTGCTGCTGCTGCTGCTGCTGCTTCTGCTGCTTGTGCTGCTTGTGCTGGTGCTGGTGCTGGTGCTGGTGCTGG
>CM031611.1:21241577-21244077 GCA_018398815.1 Conus ventricosus | reverse complement strand
CTGCAACAATATTTTTGTGTTATAATAAAGCCGTATTTATAACTATTATTTACCATGACATTCTCCTCTTAAAGAAAAAAAAGTTAGTAAAACAAAAAGACCAAGAACGTGTCAATTATGTATTTCCTCCATCCTCTGAAAAAGCAGATAATTTTCTTTCATTTTCTTTGTCTCCAAAATTTATGTGAAACAAAGAAAACGACGAAAATGCTTTGCTTTGCGCTTAGTTTATTCATGGATCTATATCTTCTTCTTTCATACCCGTGAGTTGTGGAGTCTTTGTCATATGAGCGAAATGGTCAATTAGTGTTATTTGAATATGTAAGGCGCAGAATGGCAACAGGGTCAGTGCTGCAGTGCAACATTTTAGTAGTGTTTTTGCACATGCAATGCATGTAAAGTGTCACATCCATACAGCACCTGATCTGTCAACTCTTCTGATAAATTGAGTTCTTTTAACGATCCTCTTGCTAATCATAACTGTTTCCTTGGATGATTGGGTACGCAGACGTGGAAAAACCAAATTATCTGTATATTTACTGTAGACCTAGATTAGGATTCTTCCACGCACAAAGTATTGGAGATCGAATCATCAATATTTACTTAAAATTTCGAAATGATTTGCATTTTTTAAAACAATATTTAGTTGCAGCGTCCTTCTCAGTCTCTATTATCTGTCATTTAGAATTAATCAGCACACAATACTCGTGTTTCAGAGGGCGACAAATCGCACCAGCTCCTACACAGCACATTCCAGAAATGGATGGGAGAGATATCCGCACCTTCCGCTTTCAGTGCCAGACTTGGCACCTGGCGACATAAGCTGAGCCCCTGAAAGACACAACGGAAATACAAGCAGCGAGACATATCGATTTTACGTCGGGCCCGGATCTCCCCCGACAAGGCAGACCAAGGGGGACATCACCCTCGGAGGTTTCTCTCACAGTGGGTCACTTCCCGTACCTCCATTCCACCCAGATCCCTCCCTCCCTCCCTCTCTGCCCCCCCACCCCCACCACCCCCCACCCTCTCCTCCTATCCTCCGCACTCCGGTCGCTAGTCCTACATGGCCCTAATGAGCTTTCAGTGGAAGTTCGGCTGAGCAGACTCTGACAGATCCGTTCACACTCCGCAACATCGGATAGGCAGGGATACGTGAAACTTGGTTATTACATCGTTGGAATGCCATAAACATCACTTATGCTACTTGTAGTAGTAGTAGTAGTAGTATAGTAGTAGTAGTAGTAGTAGTAGTAGTAGTAGTAGTAGTAGTAGTAGTAGTAGTAGTAGTAACAGGGATACGTGAAACTTGGTTATTACATCGGTTGGAATGCCATAAACATCACTTATGCTACTTGTAGTAGAGTAGTAGTAGTAGTAGTAGTAGTAGTAGTAGTAGTAGTAGTAGTAGTAGTAGTAGTAGTAGTAGTAGTAACAGGGATACGTGAAACTTGGTTATTACATCGGTGGAATGTAATGACATCCGTATGCTACTTGTAGTAGTAGTAGTAGTAGTAGTAGTAGTAGTAGTAGTAGTAGTAGTAGTAGTAGTAGTAGTAGTAGTAGTAGTAGTAAGTAGTAGTAGTAGAAATAGGGATACTTGAAACTTGGTTATTACGTCGGTGGAATGCAATGAACATCACGTATGCTACTTGTAGTAGTAGTAGTAGTAGTAGTAGAATAGTAGTAGTAGTAGTAGTAGTAGTAGTAGTAGTAGTAGTAGTAGTAGGGATACTTTAAAACTTGGGTTATTACGTCGGTGGAATGCAAAAACATCACTTATGCTACTTGTAGTAGTAGTAGTAGTAGTAGTAGTAGTTAGTAGTAGTAAGTAGTAGTATAGTAGTAGTAGTAGCAGTAGAAGTAGTAGCAGCAGCAGTAGCAGCAGTTAATAGTAGTAGCAGTAGCAGCAGTTGGAGAGCTACTACTACTACTACTACTGCTGCTGCTGCTGCTGCTGCTGCTGCTATTAGTGCTAGTATTAGTAATTGAAATGGTAGTTGCCGTTGTTGTAGTAGTTCTTGTTGCTGCTGCTGCTGCTGCTGCTGCTGCTGCTGTTGTTGTTGTAGTTGTTATAGGAGGGGGAGGAGGAAAAGGAGGAGGAGCGACAGCAGACGCAGTAGCTGCAGAAGGGGGAGATGCAGTTTTGCTTTGTTACTGGTGTTATAATGTTGTTTGTATACTCACATGCACCCACAAGTACAGCAACAACACCAAAGTGTCTACAGCCATCTCCCTGCCTGTTCCTCCCATCCTCCCATCCTCCCTCTCTCTGTGTCTCTGTCTCTCTTAAATATACAAGAGAGAGAGAGAGAGAGAGAGAGAGAGAAGAGAGAGAGAGAGAGAGAGAGAGAGAGAGAGAGAGAGAGGAGAGAGAGAAAGAGAGAAGAGAGAGAGAGAGAGACAGACAGACAGACAAAAAGACAGACAGACAAAAAGACAGTCAGGCATACAGACAAACACACACACGGACAGACAGACAGACAGACAGCCAGGCAGA
>CM031611.1:21219077-21231577 GCA_018398815.1 Conus ventricosus | reverse complement strand
TAATTATGAGAAAATAGATGGGTTTTAAGTTTTAGACTTGAAAGAAGAGATAGAATCTGAATGTCTGAGAGAGTCTGGCAGTCTGTTCCACGTCGCTGGAGCTTGAAAAGAGAAAAGATCTTTCACCAGTAGTAGTCCTGAAGCGAGTCGTTCATAGAAGGCGGTCGTCAGCACAGGAGCGTAGTTGTCGAGAGGGGGTGTAGATTTTACGGAGATCTAAGAGATAAGAAGGTCCATTTTCAAAGAAAGCAGAGAAAGTGAGAGTTGAGATTTGGTACGAGATACGGTTTGAGACAGATAGCCAGTAAAGAGAGTGAAGTAGAGGCGAAATGTGATCATATTTTCCTGCTCTACAGACGACTCGGGCTGCATGATTTTGGATTCGTTGTAATCTTTCTATCAGGTATTTTGGAAGGCCGGCCAAAAGTGAGTTGCAGTAATCTATTCTAGATAAGACAAATGCACAAATGAGAGTTTTTGTAGCATCTGTAGAGAGAAGGTGACGTACGGAGCTGATTCTTCTTAGTTCTAAATAAGCAATCTTGCAAATATTTGAAACCTGTTTCTCAAAGGAGAGGGATTGGTCAAGAATGACCCCTAGACTGCGGACAGAGGTGGAGACAGAGACAGTACAGTCATTGATAGTTGCAGTTGAAGGCAGATACACATAGTATGAATAGATAAAGCGAAAGTGGATCTGCCTGTCTACAGCCTCTTTCAATGTGAAACCAATCCGAAGTTTGACCGTTAACAATAACAGTTGATTTTAAGTTTTTATAAAATGTTGGTATCCAATTACATATTCTCTCAAACTTTTAAATAAAAATTCCCAGTCGAGAGAATCAAAAGCTTTCTCGAAATCTAAACAGAGTAAAAGTCCGGGTAATTGTCTCACGTCTAGATAGTTAATTAGGTCATAAATAAGTCATATGTTATCCCCAAGATATCTATTTGCAATGAAACCTGTCTGATCTTCACTTATTAGGCTCGGAAGAACCTTTTTATTCTATTTGCGATGCATGCAGACCCAATTTTATACAGAACATTTAACATTGAAATAGGTCTCCATTTTTTTTTAAAACATATTCTCTCGATTTATCCGGTTTAGGTATGCAGGTGATTATTCCTTCTTTTTGAGTGGTTGACAGTTCCCCATCCTTCACTGACTGATTTAGAGCACGAACTACAAAAGGACCAAGTTGTTTAACAAGGCTGGACCTGGTCAATGGATGCAACCTGAGAAAGTGACATCTTGCGATATAACAGGGAGGGTTAGCTTGCGAGTGTGAGCCGCGAACATCACGATGCATGTGCTGAAGAAAGATCGATTGTAAAGTTAGTTTGGTCCCCACAGACAATTCAATAAGCAGGCTGATTCTAAAAATGGTTCTTCTTTCCTGATCAAAGTTAGCAGAGTCAATACATGGGCACCTCGGGAACTCTGCAAGTTCAGGAGGATAGAGATGGGCGCAGTAGAGGAAGCATGGGAAATGGGTTGTGGGAGGGGGGGGGGGGGCTGGAATAGCTCGGTTGGTAGAGCGCTGGACTACTAATCTTAATTATCCTGGGGTTGCAGGTTCGAATCTCCGCCGGGCCGTTTCGATTCAGAGGTATATTTCCCTCGTATTAACATTGGTTCTGGCTCCATTTCCCCATACAATCCTTCGAATGAGATTATAAACCGAGGTTCCGTGTGTGTGCGCGCACGCATAGCATCTTGCTCACACGTAAAATCCCATCACCAACTTTCGGAAGAGAAGGCCAGTTTGGCCGTTTGTATGGATGACACGTTACATATAGCATGCACTCTGTGTGAGAAATCGAAAGAATCAAAGAGTTGTTAGACTGATTGAACCATATTGACTGAATAACACAGGAACCGACTGGATGAAACGCCAGCAGGCAGCTCTTCAGTCGGCTCTACCCAGGTAGGCAGCCTGATGTATAAAGGAGAATGGGGATTGTAAGGCGATGTATAAGTGAAAGAAGGTGTCGAAAAGGTGGGGTGGTGGTGGTAGTAAAGCCGAAGGGTGGAAATAGTGACTGTTGCAAGCGGAAGCGACAACTTCCTTTCTCCTTGCTGCTTCAACATCGCTTGTTTATTCGAGTGGAGAAGGGCGATGGTGGATCAGTTTAACCTGCGTTTGTCCATGCTGCCTTCATTTCGGTTGACAAAGCAAAACTCCAGTTCCGTTTCCTTCCCCATGCCCACCAGATGCAAAGAAGAAGAAAAAACAAACAAACAAACAAACAGAAAACAGGGGTACATGTGATTCAAACAGACAGACAATATACCTGGTGTATGTAATTTTGACTCTATTTGAACATTAGAGGGCTCTGCAGTGGTGGCGGAAGCTGTCCAGGATTAGGGGGGGCAATGGATATTTCAAATCATTGAACTCCGACAATCACAATATGGCAATGTTCGATAAAAAAAATTAAAAAAAAGAATCCAGCATGCAATATTCAGTTCACACACACACACACACACACCACACACACACACACACACACACACACACACACACACACACACACACGCACACACACACACACACACACACACACACACACACACACACACACACACACACACACACACACACACACACACACACATACTTGAAATACACTTTGTATAGCTGGACATTAGGCACCGTAAAATGCAGTTACTAAGTCACGATTGTCACAGTCTGTACATTAGCAGGTTACACCAACAGCTGGGAGGTTACACCTTTACACATTTAATTTTCCGAAGTAACTTTGACGTCGTTCGTTTCTGCAAACTAACTCGGAAAAACATTTCCAGCGAGATTGAGCTGATCAACCTTGCCTTTGAACACATGCATAATGAGACAGTTGTCAGGCGCTCCTGAGTCATAGTGCTTCGGAGGTATGTTTTGACCCGCTTCAAGGCAGAAAAACTGCGTTCAGCTGTTGCAGCTGTAACTGGAATGGTCAAGTACAGCCTGATAAGTTTGTCTACCTCACTCAACAGTCTTTTAACAGTGTCAGAAGCTGTCAGTTCTTCTAGCAGTGCCTCAAAGACGGACTTCTTGTTGTCCCCCACAGCATGTGTAAGGATGGCCAACTGTGTTTTGAGTCTGTCCATGTCAATGTCCGCAGCATATGTGTCTTTGATCTCTTGAGGAATTTCAGGATTCTTTCCTGCAGCTCCGTCACCCAAGAGAATTTCAATCTTCCTTGGCAACTGAAGACTATGTTGGTCAAACCTGTGCTTTACATGCTCATTGACGTTGTCTATGGCCTCATAGTACTGCTGTCTGTAATAAGCAGAAGGGTCAGAGTAGCTGTGACCCTGGGAGCCCTCATCAAGTCTTCATGGAGGCTGTGTCTGTCTCGGAATGTGGGGCTCATCAGACACGTTTGCAGCCGTGGTTGAGACGTCGGCAAAAAAACGTCTGGAAACTGTTATCCTGGCGCATACTTTCAAGCGTTCTCAGACAGAGGTTTGCAGTGTTTGCTGCATCCACACAGGACGTTTGTTTCCTTTGAACAGCAGTCGCCTGCTCTTCAGTCACAGCAAAGACATCCCGTGAAAGTGAGAGCCCAAGACAGGTGGAGAACTGCTGCATAAGTGCTAGAAGGCCGGATGCCCTCCTGGCATACTCATCATGTCCTTGTGAGACTAGTTCAAGTGTTTCTTGCAAAGCCTCATAGTTCTCTATGAGAGATTCAAAAGCTCTTGTTCGAACAGTCCACCTTGTTGGACACAGTGGTTTAATGGACGGGCTGCACGAAGTTGATGTTTCATGTTGGATTGTTTCAAAAAGGATCTGTCGTTTTGGTGATAATTTGATCAACTGAATGACCTCTGTGGCAAAGTCAAGGGCATCTCTTATTACTTTGACCTTTCTGGAAGCCTCTTGTAACACAAGATTGACTGAGTGTGCCAAACAGTGTACGGACGCTGCTGACGGGACCTCTTCTTTGAACCGTTTTGCAACTCCTGAAACGTGACCCTGAAAATTACTGGCCCCGTCGTAGGCCTGACCCCTACACTTCTGCACTGGCAAGTCCAGCTTGATCAAGCAATCCTTTAGCGCATTAAAAATTGTCTCAGCGCAGGTATTGTCAACATGCACCAGTCCCACAGGCTCCTCTATGACTTCAAACTGCTCAGTTACCCATCTTATGCAAATTACAACCTGCTCCCTGTTTGCAACGTTGCAACGTCACGGGTTTCGTCAGCTGGTATCGAAAACCAATTCGCTTCTCTGATTTCAAGTACAACAGGTCGCAAGCCTTTATGTGCCATAATCCTGAGGATCTTGTTGACAATATCATGTGACAGATATTTTGAACCTGTGTTTGTTTTTTCCTTGCAGCCCTCTCCAAAACAGAACTTGAGCAGCTGTTGAAGGTTGCCTTCCTGCTCGTCATGTCCACGGAGAGGCAGACCCTGTCGCAGGAGAAACTGAGGGCTCTTTAGTTCGTTCATCAGGCTTTGCAGGCGTTTCTTTTGTTCTGTTTCATGCTGACACCTCACTGGAGCATACACTGACGTTGTAGACCGCCTACAGTTTACGTCATACACGGCTGCTCCATGTGAAGATTTTTCGTGGCTTGAGAACTTTTCCAGTGCTTTCTTCCAGTTGTCAAAACCGCTACATACAAACGCTGCGTCAGGTTTGCAGCCTTGATGATTAGCCCCCATGCAGAAGAAACAACATACCTTGTTGTCTGTTGTGCATAGGTGAAGCCAAGGGTATTGCTGGAACCAAGATCTTTGGAAATAGCGGGGCCTTCCTGAACTTACCCTGGTCAGTTTGGAGAGGACTGTGCCGCTCTGTGGCTGAAAGGGGTTGACTGCGTCCTTGCAGCACACAGTAGACTGACATTTTGGTTTTCTTACAGCAGCAGGTCGGTCAATGTCATCACGAGGAGACTGCGCAGGTCGGTTGGCGTCGTCACGAGGAGACTGTACGATTGATGCACCTTCTGTAGGAGATGAGAAAACACTTGCATCCTTTTCTTCATCATTTTCACTGTCCCTGGTTTGATGAAGTGTTAGGCTCACAAAATGTTCCTCGCTCATTTTCCCTATAAGGACAGGTGGAAGGGATGACTCAATGTCTCCCGTCAAGATCTTATTCATCGGGTAGCATATCCTGGAGCTCTCTTGCTGACTTGTTACGATGTGTATGTCCCTACCAATCATTCTCGCCATAGCTTGCACTACCACAGCATCAGCATATATGCCATTCTTGGCAATGTTGGTCAGGTACTGGTCAGTAATGTGTGCCCAAAGTGGGTCAATTGCAGAGAGGTTCCCGAGAAATGTGTTGACATCTTTCCTAAGCGGGTTTGACAGGAAGTATGACGACAAGGTGATGCACCATCAAACATCTCTCTCTCTCTCTCTCTCTCTCCTCTCTCTCTCTCTCTCTCTCTCTCTCTCTCTCTCTCTCTCTCTCTCCTCTCCCTCTCTCTCTCTCTCCTTCTCTCTCTGTCTCTCTGATTTTTTGGAGGTGCTCAATATTAGGGGGGGGGGGGGGGGGGGCAGTATATATAAGGCTGCCTCCCCCCCCCCCCAATATTTTTCTGGAGGGGAGCATGGCCCCCCCGCCCCCCCTGCTTCCGCCGCCTGTGCTCTGGTCATAGGCTATACGTGAGGAGTCTTATCTATTTATTTAATTGTTTATCTATTTATTTTTATCATTTATCTATTTGTTTATTTGCTTATTTATTTGCTTAGTTATCTTTTTATCTATGCATTTATTTATTTGTTTGTTTTACATCGGCAAGACCATTGCCAGTAATAAGGAAGTGTTCAGGAAGATGCGCAAATGCTGCTCCTGCAGAATATATAACTGATGTGTGAATATTGCTACTGCACTAGATTGATAGATAAATTGTGGCAGGTTGTGTGTGTGTGTGTGTGTGTGTGTGTGTGTGTGTGTGTGTGTGTGTGCGTGCGTGCGTGTGTGCGTGCGTGCGTGCGTGCGTGCGTGCGTGCGTGCGTGCGAGCGTGAGTGCGCGCGCGTGTGTGTGTGTGTGTTGTGTGTGCGTGTGTAAGAGAGAGAGAGAGAGAGAGAGAGAGAGAGAGAGAGAGAGAGAGAGAGAGAGAGAGAGAGAGAGAGAATGAGAGAGAGAGAGAGAGAGAGAGAGAGAGAGAAGAGAGAGAGAGAGAGAGAGCAGTTTTTTTCCCATCTGGCTCTTGCTTCTGGTCTCTGCACGTGTTGATGTGTCAAAGTGATGACATGGCTTTTCCACTTTTCCCATCAACACCAGCGATTGATCCATCAGTTGTTTGCTCCGGCTTTATGTCGAGTACAAGAAGATGTTGAAATATTCAGATTGGTGCTATAACAGTATAAGTGCAGAGAGAGAGAGAGAGAGAGAGAGAGAGAGAGAGAGAGAGAGAGAGAGAGAGAGAGAGAGAGAGAGAGAGCATGAGAGAGAGAGAGAGCGAGAGAGAGACATGAGAGAGAGAGAGCGAGCGAGAGAGAGAGAGAGAGAGAGAGAGAGAGAGAGAGAGAGAGAGAGAGAGAGAGAGAGAGAGAGAGAGAGAGAGAGAGAGAGAGAGAGAGCATAAATGAAGTTTATCGCTATAAAGCTTGACAGCCCATTCAACGAACTGGCACAATGTTATTGGGGGGAAATAATAATAGATAATAATATAAATAAATAACGTACAGAATATCATTGTCTAGGAAACCATAGCAGTATTTTGTTTCTGTTTTTCTTTTCTCATTACATGACATACATGTGAATGACAACATACCATTAATATACCTGCGTGGACATTTCTGTAAATGAACACTGGGTCAAGGAGAGTATTCACCAGTTGTAAAGCATACGCAAGCAGTGTTTGTATGTTCATGTTCCTGATACGTTTACCTTCTGGAGGCTTGCAAGTTTCATACGTTCATCTCGTAACATGTTCGTTTGTTCACACCTAACGTTCCATAACGCTCAATCGTCCTCCTGGTATGGGTCACAGGAACATTCTCCACAACGATCACTTGCTCCATACGGTAACGTGTTCGTATTATTTATATCTGTAGAGTGAAACACAACTTTCCTGGTGTATGTGCTGAATTTGTGCAATTCTCTGCACTTGTGAATTGACCAAAGTTTTTTTGTTCTCTTTTGTTTGCTTTTTTCACCACCCCTAAGGTCAAAACCAGTAAGTGATCCATGAATGAGAGCATCTATTGAGATATGGGTCTGGGCTTAATAAAGACAAAGGAGGAAGAGAAACTTCATTTTTTCCCGTTGAAGTCAGGTCCACAGTTCACCAGCTTTTAATTTGCATGCTTTTAAGCCTGCGATAGTGCATAGCCGCAGCGTGGTCGCACGACGATGTACAACGCTAGGAATTTGGTTACGTGATCTCTGCGCTGAATTTGTCTTGCGTAGTCTGGTACTCTGTGTGTTTGTGAAACGTTCTACCCAGCAAGTGTCTAACCATCCACGTAGCACTGAAGAGATGACCCCCTGCGTCATTCGGCGTTCTTGCCGCTTGATTTCTGTTCCCCCTCGCAGAATGAACTGAGTTCTTCCTGTTTTTTCTTCTACGCATTCAGAGGTTTCTCTTTGTCTGTTGATATTTCGCCGATATCCTGTTCAGTTTGTAAAGGAATTTAAGTTGCTTTGCAGTTCATTGTATGACATAATGCCTCGTGTGTCCCTTGATTTTGTGCCTGTTTACAGTATGTGCTTTTCTTCCCTCCATCCCTCCTTCTCTCTCTCTCTCTCTCTCTCTCTCTCTCTCTCTCTCTCTCTCTCTCTCTCTCTCTCTCACACACACACACACACACACACACACACAACATACACACACACACACACGCACACACACACATACATACACACACACGAGAGAGAGAGAGAGAGAGAGAGAGAGAGAGAGAGAGAGAGAGAGAGAGAGAGAGAGAGAGAGAAGAGAGACAGAGACAGAGACACAGAGACAGACAGAGAAACAGAGAGAGAGAGAAAGAGTTAGAGAGAGAGAGAGAAAAAGACATAGACAGAGAGAGAGAGAGAGAGAGAGAGAGAGAGAGAGAGAGAGAGAGAGAGAGAGAGAGAGAGAGAGAGAGAGAGAGAGGTGGGGGGGGCAGTGCACCACATATGCAACGCCTGCAGCAGTATACAAGCTGTCAATTCCTTGACAAGTCGAGCTGCATTTCCCAGTACTCTCTCTGATTACAATTGCTTTCTCGGACCGACAAAGAAAAGAAGAAGAAAATCAAATTGTCACTCTTTGATTTCAGATTTAGACACGGTATGCATTTTTTAAAACAGTGTCTATTGACAATAAACCATTTTGAGCCTCTTTGTCATCTGATATTCAGAAACGATCAGCACACATCACGACTCGTAGTCAAGAACCTGACAAGTCCAGCTAGCCCTTCCACACACAGCAACATTCCACAAAGAGAAGGGGAGATAATCACACCTTCCTTTCCGGTGCCAGACCTGGCATCCGGCGACATAAGCTGAGCCTTTGAAAAGACACAACGGAAAATGCAGACAGCAAGACAGATCGATTAGACGTCAGCCATTGATCCCCCCCACCCCCACCCCCCACCCCCACCCCACCCCCCAACAAGGCACACCGGGATAGACGCTGCCTGGGAGAAGTCTCACAGAGGGTGACGATTCTTAGTGCCATTCTACCACCAACCCTCCTCTCTTCCAGCATCCGTCCCTTCCTTTCTGCCCTCCCCCCTCCCCCCCCCCCCCTTTCCCCCTGCATTCCCCAGCGGTCCACTCACAAGCCCTAGATGTTACTAATGAGCTTTTAGTGGACATGCAGCAGACAGCTTGTGACCGATTCGTTTACACTCTGAAACAAGTGGAAATCTGGAATCATTGAAACTTGGTTATTTTACTTTGGTGAGGAGTTTGTACAACTTTTTAAAAGCAATTATGCTAATGCTACTTATAGTAGTAGTAGTAGTATTTAGTAGTAGTAGTAGTAGTAGTAGTAGTAGTAGTAGTAGTGGCAGTAGTAGGAGTAGCAGTAGTAGGAGTAGCAGTAGTAGAACAAGCGCTCAGCAGCAGTGTAGTAGTAGTAGGAGAAAGAAGAGGAGGAGGAGGAGGAGGAGGAGGAGGAGGAGGAGAAGGAGGAGGAGGAGGGGAAGGAGGAGGAGGAGGAGGAGGATGAGGAGAAGGAGGAGGAGGAAGAAGAGGAGGAGGAGGAGGAAAAAGGTGGAGGAGGAGGAGGAGGAGGAGGAGGAGGAGAAGGAGGAGGAGGAGGAGGAAGAGAGGTGGAGGAGGAGGAAAGGAGGAGGAGGAGTAGGAGTAGGAGTTTTGTTTTGTTGCTGTTGTTATAATTTCGATTGTATAGTTACGCACGAAGAAAAAAAATGTCCACAACCGTCACTTTCTCTACTCTCTCTCTCTCTCTCTCTCTCTCTCTCTCTATCTCTCCTCTCTCTCTTCTCTCTCTCTCTCTCTCTCTCTCCATCTCTAATATATATTATATATATATATTATATTTATATTTTATATATATATATACAAGGTAAAAACAAGTTCTTCATTTTCTCCACACAAGGGTAAAATCAATAGTTTTCCCACACCCAGAAATCCGCAGATAAGTGAACAGTGCGGATCTTTTGGGGAGAAACTTCAAACTATCCATCTGTTTTTATTAGAATATTTCTTCTGCATTTTAATAAGCCACGTCTTTTAATGTTTTCTTCAATGTTTAACTGAGCATCACAAACCCTTAAAACATGCATTTGTATTGGTGCGTTTCCATCTGCTTTCTTGTGATATATATTTTTTATACCATCTTGCCCTACCCTTTCTCCACTTCCAACAATCTGTTGTCAAATGTGGATCTAAAATCCAGCCACAGCCATATTTGGTTATTAAGTAGTCTTCGAGTCTTACATCATAAAGGCGAAGTTTTTTACATACATGATCAACTGCAGGATCCTTTGGCTACCTTCAGCAAACATTTTCTTATTTCATCAAAGTGTTGGTGAGGTAAAAGTCCGCGACCGAATACAACTGATCAGACTTGCCATTTATCGCACAGTCAACCTTCTCAATTTTTGGATTATAAAAACGCTTCTGATTCTCTACGAAATGGAGTTGTTCCTTCAGTAAACAAGAACAAAATTCCTTTTAAAAACTTCAAAGACTGATTTAGATGTATATTCCAGAGAGTGTCTCGCTTGTTTCTATTTTCTGTAGTGGAGTGCAGAACTCTTTCATAATAAATAACTGTTTTATTTTTATACTGGGTTAAGATTGTTCTGGCCAGTTCAGGGTTAGTAACAACATCAAACTCAAGAGAAATGTCGCTGACTGTGTATTTGGATAAGGGTCTTCAGACAGAACAACAGAATCGCTAGAATTAAATGTCAGTTCATAAGTAAGTTTTTCTTTTAGTGCACCTTGGTAATATGGCATATGCGTCTTTAACAGTTCAAAATCTAGAGGGATGCAGAATCTGTTGCCAAATGCTTCTGCTACTGCCTCATCTTTAACATCATCCTTTGCTCCTCCGCTTTAAGCATGTGCTTGAGACCGTTTGGGCCTTGTATTCCCTGATAAACTTTCTCTTTCTTTCTTTTTAGGCAGCCATTGATCAGAATAGAGGGCAAAAATGTCTGCCTCGCTTAGTACAAAACTTCTCTGCCCTCCAGTTTGATTCCATATGTTTAACATGCCCTGCCCAAATTAGCAACAACAGTAGCATTAGGATCTGTCGATGTAATATCTATTTTGAATGATAGTTTTAGCAGTGCCTGGCATTATAACATACGCCAGCGCCAAGATCAGGGAACTTAACTATTAAAGTTTGTCCAGGCTGAACTGTTGATGGAGTATTTACACTAATTACAGTCTGCCTTATACCTTTTACGCCATGGGTTCCTTCTCTTTCTGTATGGATCGAGGTCACAACCGTATGAGTTCATTTTTATAAAACAAAAAAGAATATAAATAAAAATATGAGAGAAGATTAGACGTGCTGATCCTGTCTGAAGAAGAAGAAGATAGAGAAACACAATTGGCCTTCATTGCGAGAAGAGTTGAAGAGAGCAGCAGTAGGTCCAAGAAGTAGGATTACTCAAATACGATTGCTAGATAGAATTGAATCATTATATAGCCATATGGGCGAGAGCAACCAGAAGCGCTTAGGGTTTCAATTTGAGATAGATAAAGAAATCATTTGAATTATAGAACCAGTAAAGGGACCATGTGCGTTTGCTAAAAAACCAGACCAACCAGTTTTTAAACAAGCACAATTCTTGGAAAACTCCCTGTTGCTGACAAAGGAATTTAAAACTTATTGGAGATTTAAGCTCTGAGGCTGTTAGTCGTTTACAAACATAGTGCAAAGGTTGCCAACACGATCTGAAATAGAAATGACCTCTTTTCAGGATTTAGGCCAAGAAAAATGAAGCAAAGCAGAAATTGAGACGAGTTTTAATGAGGAGACATCAGAAAAACATTAGAAACAATTGACGATTCTCCATTGCCTGTGCGTGAAATCTAGGCTCTTAATGAAACGCTAAAGTCAATAAGAGGTCGAACTGAGAAAACAATTTAGGCAAAACTTAGGAAGCTAGATAGAGAGATAGAAGAAGAAAAAAAAACTGGCTGATGCAGATGATAACAATTTAGGGCGAGAAGAAAAGGCTAGAATACAGCAGAAAATACAGGATTTAATGCTAGAAAGGCGAATAGGTTAGAAGCTCTGTCTACTAACAGAGCGCAGCTAGCATCACAAACAAGCAGATTCAGAGAAACTATAAACAGAATCTTTATGAAAAACTACGCTGGCAGAAAGAATAAGGACTCTGTTCAGAGAACAGGGGATTACAATAGTTAGTAATATTAACGGCTGTTGGGTTTGCTATCTCTACACTCGTTTATGCTTTAACGGCAGTGCCCAACAGGGCCAGTAGCGCCTCCAACCCTCAGCCTGGTAAAAGTTGGATTAGAAAACAATTACATCATCTAGCAAACTTATTAAAGAAGTTAGCGCTAAAGCGCTTGATGCTCTGCCTGGCATAATAGGCAGTGTTGTTAGTTGGGTTTTGTCTACTATAGGCAAAGTTGCTGGTTATATGGCTGACCATCTGTGGACGTTAGGAGTGCTAGCTGCTGGATTAATTTTTAGTGAAATAAAGTATGGCTAATCCAGTAAAAGTTAAAAATACAACAAGGGCTGTCTTTTCGCTAGTTGACTGTCAGTGCGAGGCAGATCAACAGGTGGCGTGCTTTCTGGGCTGCTTTCTGGCTGTGGGCGCTTATAACTGGATCGCTTTCTTCAGGGCTAGGTACTTTTTTTAAAATGGATGGAGCAGGCCTTGTGTTTAAAGCCTTGATTGTGCCTAAGTTTTGGTCGTCTCCAGCTATGAGGATTTCATTGTTATAATTCTGTATCATGCCAATCTGAGTCTAAGGTCAGAGGGTAGCATGTATAATCCATGGCCTACACACAAGTCAACCTTTGACCTAGCATGTGCAAGAACGTCTTGATACCTTTGTATGCTGGCAGCAAATCA
>CM031611.1:21208176-21210676 GCA_018398815.1 Conus ventricosus | reverse complement strand
ACGCACACACACACACACACACACACACACACACACACACACACACACACACACACTCACGCAGACACACCCACACACAACTGCACGTACGTTATGGCTCTAAACAAAGGAATAGAAAGGAAAACCATGTACAAAATAAATATTAAACCATAAATTTTAATGCACACACACGCACACACTGTGGGCCATATGGCTCTAAACAACTAATTCCGAAAGAAGAAACATTATGTACAAATGTTGATGGATGCATAGCCCCCCCACCCCACCCCCCCCCCCCCCCACACACACACACACAGCACTCACACAGACACACGCACACACATACACCTACATGCGTGTCGTAAATCTAACCAAAACTATCAAAAGAGAGGGGAAATTTATGCATTTCAGGTTCCCATGCCGTGTGGGTACAGGTTGCAGTGGGAGTAGTGGAGTAGTCGTGGAGAGGACTATTAGGAAGAAGAAAAGAGATGAGTTTTGAGAGCAGTCTTAAAGAAAGAGAAAGTTGACAGTTGACGGACAGAGAGTGGAGGTTTGTTCCAGGAGAGTGGGCCAGAAACAGAGAAGGCACGTGGGCCAAAGGTACTGAGCTTGGTACGTGGAATCCGGAAAGTGAGAGGATCAGAGGAAGACCTTAGGGTGCGTGAGGGTGTGTAGATATTGAGTAAACTGGTTAGATAGTCAGGGGCTGCATTGTTGAGGGACTTGTAACAGATAGTGTTGATGTTTAGAGTGAATGCGTTTGGATACAGGAAGCCAGTGAAGTTGTGACAGAAGAGGGGAGATGTGGTCAGTCTTTTTCTTCTTGAGTACAATACGTGCGGCATTGTTTTGGATGCGTTGTAGGGTGTGAATGGAGGGCTCATTGACACCAGAAAGGAGTGAGTTGCAGTAGTCAATACGAGACATAATGAAACAGAGGACAAGTTTGACAGTTGCTTCGGTAGAAAGATGTTTTCTGATCAGGCTGATGCGACGAAGGTGGTAGTAGCAAGATTTGGCGGTTTGGGTCACAAAGTTTTGCATGGAAAGGGTAGAATCAAGGTGGACACCCAGAGTCTTGGCAGAGTCGGAAATTGGAATGGATGTGTTGCATAGCTGAAGAGAAAGAGAGAGAGAGAGGGGGGGGGGGGGGGGGCAGTTGAGAGAGCTTTTGACGGTGTGCTGATCAGAATTGCTTCTGTCTTGTCGTCATTGAGCTGAAGTTTGTTGTTTGTCATGCAGTACTTAACGTCAGAGTAACAGTCAGATGTGGAGTCAAGAGGGTCTGTACATTGTCGGGTGAGTCAGTCATAAAGGTGGGTGTCATCAGCGTAGTATTGGTGTTTAAGGGAGTGGGATTTGATGATGGTAGACATGGGAGAGGTGTAAAGAGTGAAGAGAACAGGGCCAAGGACAGATCCTTGTGGAACACCACAGGTCAGATTTGCAGGCCTAGAATGAGTGCCATTGATGAGTGCAGTCTGTTTTCTGTCTGAGAGGTAAGAGGTGAACCAAGAGATTGCCGTGTCAGAGATACCAAAAGTGTGCTGGAGTCTGGTGAGGAGAATGGTATGGTCAATGGTATCAAAGGCTGCAGACAGGTCAAGGAGAGTGACAAGAGAGACCCTTCCAGAATCGGTTGCAATGAGGTAATTGAGAATGTGGAGCAGGGCTGTTTCAGTACCATGGAACTGGCGATAGTCTGACTGAAAAGGATTGAGGAGATTGTTGGCAGAGAGGTGAGAGTTCAGCTGATTGAGGACGACTTTTTCAAAAAGATTTGACAGGAAAGAGAGGTTAGAGATCGGTCGGTAGTTTTTCAGTTCGTTTGGATCAAGGTTGTGTTTCTTGAGGAGAGGGCGAACAATGGCAGAATTAAAAGAATCGGAGACAGTTCCAGTTTCCAGGGAAGTGTTGATAATGTCCGTGATGAATGGGAGGAGAGTAGGAAGACAGTCGGAGAAGACAGAAGCTGGAGAAGATCAAGTTCACAAGTTTTGAGAGACATGGATCTGATTGTATTGAGAAGTTCTTCCTGTGAGACTGGGGTGAAAGTGCTATGGGGTGAACCAGAGAAGGGTGGGTCGGGTGGGCAGGGTTGACAGGGGTGAACCAGAGAAGGGTGGGTCGGGTGGGCAGGGTTGACAAGGTGTTGCGTCAAGCTTTTCACAGAGAGTTTGTATTTTGGTGGTGAAGTAGTTGGAAAATACAGCTGGGAGTTTTTCGTGAAGGTGTGTTGTTGGGAGGGGTGAACTTGTTTGTGCGCCAAGAAGATGATTCATAGTCGTGAAGAGTTCTTTAGAGGAAGAGGAGGTCACAATTTTGTTTTGAAAGTAGCTGGGTTTGGCAGATGCGATAAGAGTGAATACTCGTGTTTTGCATTGTTCTCTCTCTCTCTCTCCTCTCTCATCTCTCTCTTCTCTCTCTCTCTCTCTCTCTCTCTCTCTCTCTCTCTCTCTAATTTCAAACTTTTGCTTTTGAAACAACATTTTTAGACTACAATTTCATTCATAATTCT
>CM031611.1:21203176-21205676 GCA_018398815.1 Conus ventricosus | reverse complement strand
GTGCGTCTGTGTGCTTGTGTGTGAATGATCCGAAAGGCACTACCAGGGCATTGAGCATGCTAAAAACAACACGCATACAATATGACGGAGAAACTGATTTTGAAGAACGCACTAAAACACGATACAGACAAACATGAACAGATCTGACAAAATAAAAAATATCGTCGACAGAAAACCTCAAATATGCAACGCATCAACAACAACAACAACAACAACAACAACAAAAAGACAGTAATTCGAACAGGAAAGCAAATCAAGCAGTGACGCAAACAGATCGTTAAAAGCAAAACCGTCTGCGGCGATAAACAGATGTCGTTACACTCACGAAGAGAAAGCGTATAGTTGTTGTTAAATGAAGAGAAAAAACCACCCTCCCCAACGCCCTTAAGAAGAAGAAGAAGAAGAAAACTATTTTGATGTTGCCGTCAGAACATAACCTCAAATGCCCTGGGTTTAATTTTGGTCCCTGCTGCAATTTGTTTTTGTCAGTGGAAATAATTTTCCCGTGAACACTAAACCTTTTATTTTTTTCTGTTAATGTGCCTGCTGATAGTTAACAAAAACAAAACAAAACAAAAGAACACAAAAACAACAAAAAATAGAAGAAAATTTTCATTTGTTATGTGTGCTCCGTCGCGTCTGTATATAAGCACACACACACTCTCTCTCTCTCTCTCTCTCTCTCTCTCTCTCTCTCTCTCTCTCTCTCTCTCTCTGGCCCTTTCTTGTGTGCGTGATGTTGGTTGTGTGTGTGTGTGTGTTGTGTGTGTGTTGTGTGTGTGTGTGTTGTGTGCTGTTCTGTGTTTGTTGTGTGTGTGTTGTGTGTGTGGTGTGTGTCCTTATGTGTGTGCGTGCGTGCGTCGCCGACTGGCGTGCGTGCGGGTCAGTGCGTGCGTGCGTTTGCGTGCGGTGTGTGTGTGTTGGTGTGTGTGTGTGTGTGTGTGTGTGTGGTGTGTGTTGATCCTGTCACGTGTTTGTGTGTGTGTTTGTGTTTCGTGTGTGGTGTGTGTAGTGTGTGTTTTTGTGTACAAGCCTACTGCCTCTAGTGTTTTGTGATGAAGTAGAAGATGTTGCTCGCTGGTTGGCAAGGAGTGTAGGGGCAACGTTGAATTTGTGTGAAAATGACAAATGGAAGAGAATGGGTTTTAGATAAATGTTGAGATCACTTGACGTGTTTGGTCTGGGGGAATTTTTGTTTCACGCGTAGTTATCCCGGTTAGTTAATGGAACGAGAAAGGGGCCTCTGTATGATGAACTTTATTACCATGTTTCTTAACAGTAAAAGACACTTCTACATCAACGATGATGTTGATGATACTAACAATACTTAATGAGGCTAATATCAATAAAAGATTGCAATAACAATAATGATTTTTAATGATTAATGATAATTGTTCGTAGTAGTAGTAGTAGTGTAGTAGTAGTAATAGTAGTAGTAGTAGAGAGTAGTAGTAGTAGTAGTAGTAGTAGTAGTGTCGTAAACAGCAGCAGCAACAAAAACAATAACAACAACAACAAAAACGAACGGCAGCCCAACAACAAAGGAGAAGGAGGAAGAGGAGTAAGAGCAGGAGGAGGAAAGCAGGAGGAGGAAGGGCGGGAAGAAGAAGAAGAAAGAAGAAGAAGAAGAAGAAGAAGAAGATGAAGAAGAAGAAGAGAAGAAGAAGACAGAAGAAGAAGAAGTAGATGATGAACACGAAGACGACAACAGAAGAGATGAACATTCTGACCCACGGTAAATTTGATTCAGATCTCGGTTATCCAGAATGAGATGAGTTGTTTATTGTAAGATTTATCATTAGATCATCAACTGCATAAACAAATACGTTTTAAAATCTTCATGATACATGTAGGCTTGCTGCTTTATGGTTGAACTCAATAATTTGGAGTGCAGTCAGAACTTCAAGAGTTGGACGAATTTGACTCAACAAAGTCATAAAAGATTATTTAAATCTCTCAAGAGAAGAGAAGAAGAAGAAGAAGTAAGAAGAAGAAGAAGAAGAAGAAGAAGAAGAAGAAGAAGGATAGACTCGAAGAAGAAGGAAGAAGAATGAGTCTAAAGCAGATGAGAAGAAGAAGAAGAAGAAAGGATAAGAGAAGAAGATGAAAAGAAGAAGACGAAGAAGAACAAAGAAGAAAGGAGAACGAGGACCGTGGATAAGAAAGTGGAAAAGGCTTAGTTCAGACCTGAAATCGACTGTCAGCGGCACAAAAGCACTATGGGGGGCTCTGCCATAGGCGGAGAATGATATCTGTGGGGAGGCGGTGTGTGGGTTAAGAAATGTACAGGATCGAGAGCCAAGTATCTGACCTCAAATGGAAGACTGCTAGTTTAATTTCTTCTTAACCTAAACTAAAAGTGAGGATTCCTCCCCCCCCCCCCCCCAACACTGTACAGCGTATATTCCGAGGCGGAGTGAAAAAAAACACCATACTATAAGGTGAAGAAAAAGGAATGTTACCGTAAAGGAGCGAAAATGACAGTAAAATGATGTGAAGG
>CM031611.1:21174295-21199295 GCA_018398815.1 Conus ventricosus | reverse complement strand
ACTTGCTCACGACGACCCCTGGAGCCGTCTGCCCTGAAAGGATCGGTCTGATGGGACGATGTTAAAGGAGTGACTGAATCACACGCCCGCAAGGACACACACAGAAAGATTACGATACAACACCCCATTTAATTTACATCCAACACACTCATTCAGTCACAAAATTTAAACATTCCAACACACACAATATGCCCACAATCACAATCAAGCATATTCACACGCACGAATACACTCAATTAAGCATTTCTAACACACCGACATAACCCATAGTCGCAAACAAGCATTTCAACGCACTCATACATAACCATGTAATAAATAAGGTTTTCCACGCTCACATTCCTTTCGTTGCGCTCGTGTGGTTCCCCCACATGACCCCTGCCTCTCCAAAGTCCCTACTGTGAGCTACCAGTCGCTAGCCAGGTGCCCCAACGGGTCGGTTCTTGATCGAAAGTGTCTTTATTGCCCCCGACACCTATTGACACAACATACACACCCAAAATTTGCACGACACGACGCGAACACACTGTGTTCATGGGCTCTGTTGGGTGTACCGAGGACGTGGCAGAACAGCGTCCCGTGGGACGAGGCGTTGTCGTGAAGTAGGTCCCGGGTCAGGGCTAGTCAGGATCCTCCAGCAAAGTCGTACAAGTGCTCCTTCAACCAGTGCGCGGCAGTACCCAAAGGCAAGATTCGGGTGTATCCCCCGGGGAGGAGATGGAAACGGAAGGAACTGGAAGGAAAGAAGGAAAAGAGAGGCTACTGGCTAACCCGCAGTCAGCTACGTCTGGCATATGCTGTTAAATCCTAAACAGCCCTCGCATGTGGGCGAGGCGAGTACAGAGAGCGTCTTGCCGAACTCATCATTCAGCAACGGCCCCCAATCCCCCTCAACACAGACCCGAGATAACACAGTAAAAACCAAACTGAGGATTGTTCGATTAAGGTCTCCTCACACGAAGCAGTAAGTGTAAGCAGGGATTATTTCATTCAAGGCTAAAACACTCGAATAGCAAATTATAGTTAGCATACCCTTCCAGCACTCACGTTCAAACATTTTCCTTTCTAAGGAGGAAACTCGAACTAATACAGCAACCATTGCATTTATGACACCGCCACCACGTGATGCAAATCTAATATAATTTCATTGCTCACAATTATCCCCAATTTTCTATACTTTAGCAACATTGCAAAATGACACAATTCTCCAACCAGCGTCAATACGACTAATCATGCGTACGCACGCTCGCATAACATTATAATACTCGTTCCCTTGTCGTACACAAACAGGGATGGTGGCCGAAGAACGTAAGAGACACGGGATTGTGACAGGGGCGCGACGAGCTGGAGGACCAAGCAACGTTACCTAACAGAATCACCAGGTTCTCCCCTTCACCACCTGACTTCACTCGCATCACCCAGATGTTGTGTATAATAGGATGGAAAGACTTTGAATATCATTTAGGTTATAAGGGGCGAGGTTTAAAGATTGAATTAACAATGAGATAGAGAGATAGAAAAGTGGTATCAAACATAATATTTCTTTTATAATTTTGGAAAACCAAAAGAACATTGCGCAAAAAAGAGTAGATTAGATGGTACAAGAAGAAAACTCCATACAAAACACGAATATGATGACCTTTATGCCAGCTACCACGTGGGTTTTGACCAGACAAAGAAAAGTGTGGCGCGGTCAAGCGACTCTCTGCCCTCTGTCCAGTCGAGAGGGACAGAGAGCTGATGCGGAAAAGGAGGATGATGTCCCTCCCACTACAGGCCGAATGTAGAACCCACATTGAACAACAAAAAATGGTACCGACCGTACCTTCGACGAAAAGTGGTTGAGAACCAGAAACCGGAGCAGGCGCTCCCAAGGACATCTTCCGCTCGCAGTGAAGAGAAAACTGCTTAACGATGGTGGCCAAACATGCCACCTAGTCACAGTGAGAATACCTTAAAATGCCCACTGAGAGGAATGTGCCGTGCGGCAGGGTAAAAAGACAGTTGTGATGAGGCCGATTCAGACGACAGCAGGTTTTTTTAAGAGAAAAGGTACCAGCCCAACCGTGAACATGGCAGGATATGAATTTGCATCGGGCAGTGGTGGAATTTAGGAGTGAGTAGAGAGAGAAAGCAAACCTTAACCTGAGCTGAGCTACATTAAGGTGCACAAAAAACACAACGCCACATTAATGGGCGGATACCGACAAACAACAACCGTCAATAAATATTAATGAATATTTCCACACCCTAGATGGGTCTCAATCGTTAATAGGACTCGTACAAACTGATGACAAAACCCCCCTTCTCCCCTTCTAAAAGCATTGGTTCACTGAGATACAGTGCTTTTTTTGAACTTGACGCATGTGCAAAAAAAAAAATGTTTTTTTTTTTTTTGCCAAACAATGGGACGAACCCAACCCTCTACGTGATCGACAGGAGTACGATATATCCAATACAAACATTCCACGATTGACATTTTACAGGGAGATCCATAATACTACTTTTATCAAAAAAAAACTAAGCAACCTTCCAACAATAAAGTAAGCAATCCGAAAACAGTGTGATCGCTCACACCGTTTACATAATGGAAGGAAAACTGTCACTACCCTGATTTACTGAGGACAAACAAGGGGAAATAACTCCCTGGTTGGAGGGGAAAGTGTTCCTCCTACTGATTTCGCCAAATGTGGTAATTGTGCCTGATACGGAGCTCGGCTTGCAGGATATGTCAGCCATCCGTATTGCTGGAACCCTTGATTGCAAAAAATGACTCATTGCAGTTCCACTTGCCTAAATCATGAGGTCGACGACTCCTCTGGAATGGCCGGATACGGGTCCAGGCACTGGGGGAGAGGGTGATATCGCTCTCAGTAAACAAACCGTCCGGCCGTACTTTTTCTTGGAGCAAGCCAGTGCGCGTCCAAAATTGCCCAGAGTGCTTCAGCATCAGGAGGGGCATCGATCAGTCCTAGTGGAGGACAGCCTCTGGTATCGAGTCGCGTAGTCTACCACTACACAAGATGTTCGCGGGGTGACCCGCGACTCGGATGGTGGATTAATGTGGATCCCCCCAGGTTACGACACCACCTTGCTGAAGGCCTCCACCAACCAGTGGCCACTGATCCTTGCGGGAAACACGCTTTCAAGCGCCCCTAGGCGTTGTCCGTTGTGCAGACATCATCGCAATGCGGCAAGTAGTACGCCTAACTGGTGAATTTCATCCCCGGCCAGGGAATAAAAGTCTTGTATAAAACTCGCTCGAGAAGTCCGCTTTGAGCCCATATGGCTGACATGCTGTGAAGTGTGAAATCTTGGGCCTGCGGTGACGGAGGGGAGAGAAACAGGATTCTCTCAAGCTTTGGGTGGACGACTAGTTGTTGGCCACCCGATCTGTTGAAGTGAAAACCCTATTAAGAGGATTCCCCACTGTGGAGCTTATATACTCACCTTAGCATGTCGGGCGGATCTGTGCGGGAGGATGACCACCAGTTCGCCATGTCGCATGCGTTGGACAGTCCAAGTCACTGGCTGAAGACGATAAGCCACTGGTAGCAGGATCGGCTCTTGCAAGAACCTGTCAGAGGATCGGCTTGAAGAAGGGACCGCTATTTCCTGCTCTGGCTTCTTGGCCTTGGCGGGGCGCGACGTGGTAACTCCCACACACGCCGCTTCCTCCGTACTTGGGCAGAATCCGTAGACACAGACTGAACTGCGTCTCCGTACTGGCACAGAAGGTGATCGGGATTACGTCCTCTATGCGAGGGAGAATTACAGAATGTCGCCTCCACGCGTTGGCCATACTCGCCACAGAAGTAGGCGCGTGGGCAGATAGGAATGAGTTTATACAGAAGGACGGGTGGAGGTTTTACAACCAGCCTTCCAACCCCAACACCTCGTAATGGCGCCCCGCTGAGTCTCAGGGGAGTGGGGAAACCAAATCCTTAACCAAAAGAGCGTTGATGCTCCCGTAATCCCTGTTGGAGTTTCGACCAAGGAAGAACCAACAACAGAAAGAAATACTGGGCACTCTGAACACACAGAAGCTGGGAATGGACCCACCAAGTTAGCCGAGGCAACGAGGACGCTGGGAAAGACTAGCCCCATCGATGACTACCGAGCGGCTTTAGGGCATTCTTCTCCTAACTGTGGCGGGTTCGACACAAAGAAAAACACAGTCGGGGTGCCTGAGGTCCCGATGAACTGCCTGCCTTGCTCGAACCCGCTCAGCCGTCGTCGGCCCTATGCCACCTTATATCCTGTGGGGGAGTTTTCTTCCTGTCGTATTGGGCGATTGCCCTTAAGCGCTACGGGCTTCAGCAAACACCTCAGCGGTATGAATCGCAGCCAGCGCGAAATCCTGAGGTGCTGTCTCGCTATACGGAAATCCTAAACTTAATTCTGGGACACAGTGGTTGGTCAGCTGTTCGAATGAGAATCAGAATCCTCAAGCTACAGCTTAGCCAAACTGACGACAATAACCTATAGAGTTTTGCGCAGTTACTCCAGTAAAACTGCACGAAGGGTCTCCGTCCGTTTATTCTTTTTCATGCGACCTCTTCTAACTTCCCTTGTACGTTTCAGGGGGTAAACGGTGGAAACGTTTTATTACGCAGAGGCCAACTACATGACTGCATTAAGGACGCGCCTTCATTTAGAGAGTAAGCAACACACTCCCTTGCAGCACCAGTATAATCCAGAACAAAGGTGCATGGCCTTTTTTGTTCCTCGGACAATTGGTAATACTGAACTAGCAACCTTGTCCAAAATGCTCTAAGAAACATATCTCACTGGTCCTCACCTAGGTACTTGAACTCTGGAAGACAAAGCTTTAATTTTGGTGCTCCTTATCTCTATCAATTGCTGTCGATAACCCCTGATTTACAGATGCGGAGTCCGTTGTGAGAAAGAAGTTGACTCCATCTCTTCCCTAGCAGGCTTCTGTTCTGGCTAGCCTCCTCTCTACGCTGATCTAACTCTTCTGACGGAGGGGCTTCCTGTCTGGCAGCCTCTTTCCCTACGCAAAAAGCTTCCTGTCTGGCAGTCTACTCTCCTGCGCAGAGCCTCCATTCCATCCAACCTCTTCAGGACGGAGGGTCTTCCTGTTTCTGACAGCCTCTTCCTTACGCCGAGTTTCCTCTTCCCGACGGAGAGAGTGAACGGGAATGCATCCTCTCGTCGCTGTTTGACTCCTAAAAACATCAGGACAGAGGCAATATCCTGGGGCGAGCAGGATTCACCACCCCCGACACGGGAGGATGAACCTCTTACTGGCCGTCCCTGGGTCTCGGACTTTACCATGAGGAAAGTCTTTCCGGGCACATTGCTCCTTACGAGGTGGAAAGCATGGAGAGAGAGGGCTTCGAGTTTCTGCCGACCTCACAGAACCACAGATGCTTCGTTATACTCTGACGCTCGCGCTTCCGAGCGGAAGTGCCGAGTCGGGGTCCTCAGCAGGAAGATCCCCTCCCTCGCGAAGAAGTTAGTGAAAGTACTCGCTGGGGGACTATGGCTCAGCACGGAATAAGTAGAAGTCACTGTAGTCGATAAAGTACTAGGTAACTAATAGTATGGCCTACATTTTGAAAAACCCTTTTATCTTTGACGCAGCACGTGCCATACCATCCACAGCAGGACGTTGCCATATGACAACATATACCTCGGTTCGCAATTACAGGGGAAGGGAAGACAAATACCTAGCCAGAAGAAACAAATACGTGGATATGTCAACGTCTCTTGGTGGAACTAAACACTGACTGAGAAAAAAGCAAATAAAAAAATTTAAAAAATCGTAACGTACAATGTAAGGGCTGCTACCACTCTGGCAACACCGAAGAACTCCACAGCACGAGCAACAGTGCGGTGGGGCCTCTCTCACGACAAAAAAATAAAAAAAAAAAAATATGTCAGGCTGCTCCCACTCTGGCAACACGCGCTCCCACCCCTCCTCAGCACGAGCAACAGTGCGCGTGGGCTCACCGACAGACAAAAGAAAAATTGACCGACGGAAATCCGTGCGGTGAGAGAGGAAAAAGTGTCACTAACGTCATGATACACAACCGTTACTCTATAACCACAGGTGTTAATAAAAAAAAAAAACTTGGGTTAACTACAAAAAAGAATGACAGACAGGGATGAGTCCTGGCATACAGAAAGGGAAGGTTTACGTCGTACTCTGCGTGAGGCCCCCGGGCATAAAGAAGGAGCGTCTGGACGCGGTCGAATTCCTTGGTACTCCCTCGACTCACCCAGTCGCACAGATGTTCGTCAGGCCACCAAGACTCCTTCACGCTTAAGTCACCAGCCAACCACCCTCACAAAAAACAACATGACAAACTGACTAACTCTAAAGTATACTAAAACAGACAGAACCTGGAACAGGTACTCCGCCGAAAACGGAGGGGAGACAGTCAGAACCTTCACATCCCGGACGAAGCCCCACAAAATGTCACGAGACCCCTGGAGTCTGCCTGAGCAGGATCGGTTAGATGGGATTGAAGGACGGTGCTGCTGAACTCACCACGCCCTGCACGCCCGCAAGAGACCACCACACAAGGGGAAAGATTACCGCTACATCACCCCAATTTATTCTCACCAAACACCATAGTCAACAACATAAGCATTCAACCACTCACAATTGCACAATCACAATCAAGCTTTCAACACACCACGAAATACACACAATTATGTCATTTCAACACACAGACGACATACCCATAATAGTCGCAAATCAAGCATTTCAACGCACACAACATAACCATAATCTTAACTAGGAATTTCAGCCACACATTCCTTTCGTGTGCTTCGTTGTGGTTCCCCACACCTTCTCTCCAAAGTCCACTGTGAAGACGAGTCGCATCAGGTGCCCAAACCGGAGTCGGTTCTTGAAAGAAGTGTCTTTCAATGCCGACACCATTGACACACACTCACACACCCAAATTGCACGACACAGAGCGAACCACACTGGGGCATGGGCTTTATGGTAGTGGCATGTTGGGGAGAGTCCGAGGAACGTGGAGAACGCGTCCGTGGGACCAAGGCGTTGTCGTGAAGGGTCCCGGACAGGGGTCAGGATCCTCCAGCAAAGTCCACGTGCTCCTTCAACCAGTGCGCGGCCCAAACTGCCGCAAGCTTCGGGTCTGAATCCCGGGAGGAGAGGAAAGGAAAATGGATGGAACTGGAAGGATAAGAAGGAAGGGTACTGGAAACCCGAGCCGAGTCAGTACGGTGTAATGGCATATGCTGTTAATTCTAACAGCCCTGCTAATGATGGGCGAGGGAAGGCTTACTTGCCGAACACTCTCATAGCACGCCCCAACACAGACCCGAGCATAACACGTAAACAAACCAAAGCTGCGAGGAATGTTCGACATTGAGAAAGGTCTCCTCACACGGAATCAGGTTAAGAGACCTTTCAGTTCACCAGACGTCTGAAAAACACGAAATAGCAAAATATATCTTCATCCTTCCGCGCACTCACGTTCCTAACATTTTTCCTTCTTATGAAACTGAACTAATACAGAACCTCATTGCTTTTTTGACCGCCACCACATTTGAATAATAATAATTCAAGGCACAATTATCCCACATTTTATAGCAACATTTCAAAATGACACAATTCTCCAACAGCATCAAAGAACTAGTCATCTAATCTAAATATGCGTACGCACGCTGCAAACATAAAACTCGTTCCCCTTGCCGTAAACAAACAGACGGTGCCGAAGTATAAGAGACGGTGATTGTGACAGGGGCGGAACGAGCGAGGACCAAGCAAGTAATAGTCCAACCCTTTGAATCACAGGTTTCCACCATCCCCACCGTTACCGCATCACCAGATTGTGTAAAAAGGTTGTAAAGGAAGAGAAAGACTTTGAATTTCATTTTAGAATGGCCGAGGTTAAAGATTGAATTAAAACCGAGAAAAGTTGGTCTCTCAAAAATATTTCTTTTTATAATTTTTGAAAACCACAAAAGAAATTGCGGCAAAAGAGAAGAATTAGCCGGCTAACAGAAAACAACCAACCACAAAATGGATGCTACCAGCTACCCGTTGGGTGCCCAGAAGAGACAGAAGTGGCGGAGATGGTAGTTCAAGCGACTCACTGCCCCTTGTCCAGCCGAAATGGGACAGCAGACAGAGGCAAGCAGAATGCGGACGGATAAGGATTGATGTCCCTCCATACAGGCCCCGACTGTAGGATATGAAAGGCTACCGATGCGTACCTTCGACGAAGTGGATGGAGAGAAACAGAACTAGAACTGGAGCAGTGCGGTCCCAAGGACATTCGTTCCGCTCGAGTGAAAAGAGAAAACCTGCTTATCTGATGGCGGCCCAGCCAACATTGCCACCCTACGTCACAGTGAGGAAATACCTTAAGTCGAGCAGGATGCGCACGGTGCGGTCAGTTATTAAAAAGACAGGTGAATGATGGCCGGACAGAGGACAGCCAGTTTAATGAGAAAGGTACCAGCTACCCGTGAACCTGCAGGATATGAATTGCAGGCAGTGGAAATTAGAGGGAGAAGAAGCGAAGATGGAGAAAGTAAAACTAAACCCTGAGCTGATGCTACATTAAGGTGCCACACACACAAGCCACATTAAGGCCGGATACACGCCAGCAACAACGGCAATAAAATAAATGAATATCACCACCTAGTGGGTCAAACGTCATAGGCCTCGTGTCGAAACTCGTAGACGGACACACCACACCACACACACACACACACAACACACACACACACTCACACACACCTCTCCACACACACACACACACAACACACACAACACAATACACACACAACACACACACACACACACCACACACACACCAAACACACACACACACCCAACAACACACACACATCACCACACACACCACACGCTACGGAACACACACGAAACACACAGACACACAACGCATCGGACACACACACATAAATAGCCCAAAATCTGGTTTGTTATACCAATAAAAATAAGGCAGAATAAAAAAGTCCTTAAAGAAGAATTATGCGTTGATAGAAGCCTCTGGGAATATTAGTGAAATAACGCAAGCTTTCTATATTTTCATACACCAGGTTTTAACAGGAAGTCGGATTTGTACCGGGAGGGGATTGAGGTTCCTTTGAGACAATAGTAGACGTCACACAATGTACTGATTAGGATATATATTGAAGTCTAGGTACAATAACTTTCCCAAAAGTATCCAAACATGAAATTCGGTGTGTCAAACGATTTATTTATTATTTTTTATTTTTTAGAATTCTATGGTAAACATGCAGGTTTCCTGGCGTTAGCGTTAGCGCTACCTAATATGTCAAATGTGTGAAGAAGATGTAGTAAGAAAGTAGGGTATTTTCGATTGCTTTCTGCCCTTTAGGGTATTTCGATTGCTTTTTATTACTTACTTTGGCCTTTCGCTCATGGGCTAGTTGGTGCGCAATAGAACATTAGGCCATCGACAACACTCCGCCATTCGCACTCGGAGTTCTGGCCTGCTCGCTGAATGCCATGTGCAGTTGGTCCCCTGCCTGACGGCTTATTATCTATGCTCAGGTCTTCTCGCCTCCAGCTTGCTGGCGAGGTCGGCTCTCTTCTTTTCCCCTCTGCGGGTTCCCATGTCAGAGGCTTCGGAACGTGTGGTGCTGGATGCTGGCTTCTAAGAGTGTGTCCAAATCCAGCCCCAACTTCTCCTCCGCAGAATTGCTTGGCCACTGGTTCCTGTCCTGCTTGCTTTCCTTAGATTTCATTGGTGATTCTTCTCTGGCCATCTGATTTTGAAATAATGCGCCTACAGAAGGGGATGTCATGATGGTCTGTTTTTTTTTTGTTGCATTGCCTGGTATCATTCTCCAACATTCTCGCAGGCGTAGTCGTATGTAGAGCTGAAATCGATTGGAAGATTCCCAAATTATCAGAACACTGAAAGTGAATAGCTGCCTATCCTGAATGAGCAGAGCTGCAGCGCCACTGCATCAGCAGATAAGACGTCGAAGACCAAGGCCAGGATTTAAAACTCCACAGTGCCGAAGGACATCCACGCTGTATTGGTTCGGATGAGGATGGATTTGCACAGGCCCTCGATGCAGGCGCCTGTACACTCAACTGCCACGAGCAAACGAAACTGTAAGATTCGGGAGAGATTCGAAGAAAACTGGATGCAAAAATCGTCCACAAAAAGACTCGATGCATGAGTAGGGAAAAGCACCCTGGAACACAAACTAGCCACATATGGGGGACAGACCATTGTGTTTGCCAAATGTAGAGCAGCCTATGGAGGGTGAGGTAAAACTACCCAAAAGTGGAAAAACCTCAAAGAAATCCAGACGCCAAGAAAAAGATGGACAAGATCAGAGTCAAAAAGAAAAACAACCTCAAGAGCAAATGAAGACCGCACTGCCAGTGAAAAAACAAGGCTTGGAAAAAAACTGTGGGAAGAACTGAAAAGGAAAAACACCAGCGCCTGCCCTCAGCATAGCGGAATCTTCGAGTAAGAGGAAGAGCAAAAAGAGAAGGACACAAGAAGCGCTCTTCAGAGACCCCTTCCAGTTTGCCAGTACACTTGTTTTGCAGCCAGAAATCTGGACCCTACCCTAAGTTTGGACAACAAAGAAAAAGTACTTGAGCAGCTATCTGAGGGGAAGGAAAACATTACTTGACTTACACAGACAGCAAAAGCAACCATCTCGACATTCATTCAAGAGTCTGGTGTGGCCAACCAACCCTGAGGAACAGTTCAATGGCAATCTCCACCGTTGGCGGAAATCAAGAGGTGGTCGACACGCAAAGCCAGAAGCCATGAGAATCATCACCAGGGCCCCTCAAACGGAATATCTTACCAGCTATAAAGAAATGTCCAAGGTAGCTGGAGTGCTCTCACAGGCTGTGCGATCGGCTTGGGAGAAAGTTAACGAAACCAGAGATCAGCGGCAGTGGATTACGGCAGTGGTATGATGTGTTACATCCCAAAAAAGCAAAACTCAAAGTGACATCAGCCAGTTCAGGCCCAATATCACTTGTGAACGTCGGTTTTCGAATGTAAATCTTCTTCTCTGTCTGGGAGCAAAAGGCTGGAACCAAAGTACCTGATGTGAAAACATGTACTCTTGGATGTGTCTATCATCAGTTCCAGAGAAAGGTGGCATCCCTGGCCGTGCTGGCTGTGTTGTAGACACGCCACAATGATCTGGGACGCTAATCGAAAAAAAAGCACAGAATTCGAGGGACCTGGACGTAGTGTGGCTTGATCTGGCACAAACGCTTATGGATGTGCCCATGAGAGATGATACAGTTGGGCTATTGAGAGGTCAATGTATGCAAAGAACATTCGCGACATGCTCAAGAAGTACTTCAATGGCTTCTCAATGCGGTCCTCTACCAAGGGAGTACACAACTGATTGGATCAACTTTGAAGTGGGCATTGAAATGGGCTGTGCAACGCTTCCCCGTACTGTTCGTGTGCTATGGAAATCATCTTGATGAAACGCAGCTAAAACAAGGAGCACACAGACCTTGGCGGATGGATACAAGATTTGCCTCCTCTCAAGGCCTTCATGGATGACATACAGATGATTTCATCCAGAGGAAGACGGAGACACTGTCATTGTTGCTGGAGAGGCTGGCCGACATAGTTGCTCATCCGAAATAGAATGAAGTTCAAGCAAAGAATCACGGAAAGTCTCTCCTGATGGAAAGGGAAAAGTGGCCGACCGAAATCTGTGGTCTTCTGTGGTGCCAAACAGGCTTCAACAGTCACAGAAGAACCAGTCTCATGAAGCCTTGAAGATGGGTATGTATGATGATTCGTTGAAAGACACATACTAAGAGCAAAAAAAGAAAAGAAACCAAGGCAGCAGATGGCGGGAAGAAGGATTGGAGCCATTGACCAGTGTGAGTGTCCCTGGCAAATACAAGGTCTGGTGTCTGCAGTTCATGTTGTACCCTAAGCTTCATTCCTGGCCTCTGCAGTTATTCGCATCTTGCAACAGCAACAGTGGAGGCAATGGAAGCCTAAAATCAAACAAGTTCACAAGGAAATGGCCTTGTTGTGTCCCACCTGTCTGACTGACATCGCGCTATTTGTATTAGGTATACCTGTCGCCAAGCAAAGCTCAAAACTACCACTGAAATCCATCCTGGGAGGAATACAAATCAGGGAAAGATCAGAATTCAAAGCAGCTTGGAGGACCTCAAGAGACAAGGTGGTAGAAGCAATCAAGCCCCAAGCTGAGGACAGGCAGAAAATGGAAAGTTCAAGATGGCGATGGATTCTGCAACAAAAGAAAGTCTCAAGATAGGAAATAACGGACACACACTGCCTACCAGGACACGGGACTGGGGATGTGAAATAAATGAATATGGTGGTCCAAAGGCGAAAGGAAAAAAAGCCAATAGAGACATGATGATTCAGGAGATGAGAAAGGAAGAAGACCAAAAAGATACCAAAAGCATGTCCAGCAGAGCCAGCAAGTGCATGGACAACGTGGGAAGAATGCACTCAAAAGAAGGTCTTAATTGGAAATAAGGACATTTGGCACATGGCCCCTCTCAGGTCAGCTTCATTCTCAGATCTGCATATGAACCTTGCCCTCAAAATGCAAACCTGTGAAGTGGGGGGAAAACAGACGTTTGCCTGCATGCCCCCTCTCTGCCATGAAAAAAAAAAACAAAACAGTTGGAGCATTGTTCTAAGCTATTGTAAAGTAGCCTGGCCTACTCAAGGGAAGGTTACACATGAAGGAACAACCAAGGTGTCAAGAGATTGGTACTACAAGTTAGTTGGGCTAGTACTACACCACAAAAAAGGAGAATCAGGGACTCCAAAAGCACCGCACCGCAACATTCTTCACGGCCAGCGAGGCCTGGAAGCAGCAAAATAATGGCCAAGAACAACAGTTGCCACTCGTAACATGCAGGCAGAGTCTGCTGGATGGGGAGAATATGACTGGGATGTGCACTGCTTCAGACCCTCCCAGAAATGGAAAGAGGTCTCCCAGAGATCATCAGCAAGATATAGGGCATGAGACCAGTCACTAGTAGTCCAATCTAGGTCAACCCTGCAGCTGCTCCATGATCGAAGCTCACGGTGACCATATGAGAACAAATGGAGGCAGACTCAAATCTACATGACTGAAAAGTATGTATCTGGGCAAACAGCTGAGCGAGAGAAAGATTTCAGGTCAAAGTCCTCCATGCAGATTATTGGAAGCAAGAAGATAAGTGGGAATTTGTAGGAACGTCTTGCATAACAGCCTCATGGAAACAGGCTCTCAGGTGCAGAGGAAGGAAAAAAACCAGAGCCCTGAATAGCAATGGCAGAGAAGCGGCAGAGTGCAGTGTTTTTCAAGCTGGGGGGTCTCGGCTCAAGGAGGTACATAAGGGAACTTATAAGGCCTTTAATTTCCTACTCAAATATCAGGATTTGTCCCTGTGGCTCGTGGTTTAAAGCATCGAGTCATTAAGTAGAAATGTGCATGTCAAGAGGGGTTCATGGTTGAATCCCTGCCATTGGCTCGTCCCAAGATGGACAAAAGAAAAAAAAAGGAGCGAGCAGCAGAGGACAGAGGGACATGCCGGAGTCATGTTGAACCGGGTTATAGGGGGTAGGGGCCTACCCCCTTAGAGTGTCAGGAGATAAGGGGCCGCCGAAAAACACTTGCTTGATGGGGGCTTCTCTTCTGCGGGTCTCTCTGCTTTGCCACGCTCTCACGAGTTTCTTTCCTACTGCTCTTATAAGTGGAGAAAACACCAACAAACAAAACAATCCAAAAACACGTGTTGTTGGAAATGCAGGGACTTGATTCTTTGCTCTGAACCCTTTCTGGTCCAATGACTCTGGGTTTTTTTTTCGCGCTTCTTCAATCAGGTCTTTCATTTGAACATCAGCCGGTAGCAACATCAAATTGTATGTATTGTTTTGAACCTCAAACTCCAACACAGGTAGGAATACTATTGTATGGCCACTAATAAAAAAAAATGAAATTATAGCTTCGATTTTATAGCGTATTTGTATGGGGGTGAACTCAGAGAAGAACCCCCCCTTCCCCCCTCCCCCTCCCCCCCCCCACCCCCCCGATATATATGAATCTTAAGAGCTTACCTCTGCACGCTAAAGAATCCTTCCATAGTGCACTTATCAGATTCACATTTAGAATTGAGCAACAGAAACGCAGAGCAATCTATACATTATTCACTCCTTTTCTACTAGCTTTGCTAACAAGCCTCACTAGCAACAACTAGTAATACATGATGAAATGATTGGGTTGTCATGTGTTGCTGTACAATGTGCTCAGCAAGAAGATACTGTTCGAAGGGCCAATGGTTAGGGTCAAAAGATATACCTTTCACGAGATAACGTCTAGAATATTCAGGTGGCTGCAGTCTGCATTTGCTCGGTAGCTTAAACATAGGTATATTTGAATCAATGGCTGAGTCTGTCGAGCTGCCTGTCTATTTGGTGGCTGTCTGTCTCGTCAGGAGAAAGAGCAGAGAGAGGAGAGAGAGGAGAGAGAGAGGAGAGAGAGAGAGAGAGAGAGACAGACCAGACAGACAGACAGAGTGAGGAGAGAGAAGAGAGAGAGAAGAGACGAGAGAGAGAGAGAGAGAGAGAGACAGAAGACAGAAGACAGACAGACATGAAAGAGGGAAGAGGGATGAGAGGAGAGAGAGAGAGAGAGAGGAGACAGAAGGACAGAGCACAGAAGTATCAGGACAGCGTGGAGAGGGAGAGAGAGAGAGAGAGAGAGAGAGAAGAGAGACGAGAGACAGGAAGACAGGACTGAAGACAGAGGGAGAGGGAGAGGTGAGAGAGATGAGAGAGAGAGGTGAGGAGAGAGAGAGAGGACGAGGAGAGAGAGACCAGGACAGACAGAGGGAGATGAGAAGAGAGAGAGAGAGAGAGAGAGAGTGTAGAGAGTGAGTGAGAGACCAGACAGACTGGACGGACAGACGAGGAGGACGAAGTGAGAGAGGAGTGAGGAGAGAGAGAGAGAAGAGAGAGAGCGAGTGAGAGGAGAGATATGAGCGAGAGTGAGGACTGAGAGAGAGAGAGAGAGGGGAGCTTCCAAAGTACATGCTGGGCAAGGCAAAAATCATTTCATGTGCTACCAATGACTTGCACCATCAAGTCGTTAATGGTGTCTACCAATGCAGGCACACACCACTGTTAAGGTAAATCTGGGACTCTTCAGACAGAAATGCAATATAAGTATATTTACTCTCAGTCGATTCTCAAGTGTCGTCTGCTCCTCTCTCCCTCCCCCTCTCTCTATCTTCTCTCTCTTCTCTCTCTCTCTCTTTCTCTCTTTCTCTCTCTCCTCTCTCTCTTCTTTCTATCTCTTCTCTCTCTCTCTCTCTCTCTCTCTCTCTACTCTCTCTCTCTTCTCTCTCTCTCTCTTTCTTCCTTTCTTTCTCCTCTCCCTTGGCAAGTATATTTTTGTGTGGGGAAGTTCGTTGTCGCTGAAGAGGGAACTACAGGGCACTCAGAAAAGACATCAGCACACGGTATATAGATTCAGAGTTGCTCTTCTATACGCTCTCTACCACAGAGTAAGATACCAACTAGTATGTTTACCGTATATGAAGAAACATTCAGCAAGGATTGAATTCTATACCACTTCTAAAACTTCTTCGTTCTTTCCTGGCATCCTATCTATTACTACTACTATCTACTGCTACTACTATATTATACTATACTATACTATAACTATTCTACATACTATACTACTACAATAGTGTTTATTAATTGTTGTTGATGTTGTGTTGCTAACTACTGTTGCTGGTGTAGTCTGTTTTTATGAGCAATGTGAGTTGGTGAGTGATCATAAACCCACGCCTCCATTGTTTGAAGAAACAACGAGTTACTTCCCATGATGGTACTATGCAAGACACCAATTCTCCAAGTTCGTTTCTCTATAACATTTAAACGACCAATGAATGATAACTTGCATTTATGGTTAGTTGTACATCGACTTCACGTCGTTGGTCTTGTGGTGGAAACCATGCAATTCATATTCTTGAACATATCGTAGATCTGCCTTTGCAGAAAATTCGCACCAAAGATTTATTGTGTCCTCTGTGCTAGACTTATCCAAATCCTTGGATTTCTTTGTATGTGATTCAGCTGCTTCTTTGCACTTACGTGCCACATGAAGCGTGAAAACAAAGAGTAATGACATTACGGTGAGCTCTAGGAATGTCACAAACAGGGAACATCGAGTGGATTTAAACGAAGGAAGCGCTGGACAAAAACTGTCATGCCACTACAAATCAGCAAAAAAAGGGTCCCCAAACAGACGGCTTGTTGGCGATCAAGACATCAAGATAGTGGCCAAGAGAGAGTTGACGACCTTCCACCCAAAACCAGAGTCACACACACACACACACACACCCCACACACACACACACACACACACACACACACACACACACACACACACACACACTCACTCACTCACTCACTCACTCACTCACTCAGAGAGAGAGAGAGAGAGAGAGAGAGAGAGAGAGAGAGAGAGAGAGAGAGAGAGAGAGAGAGAGATTCCAGATGGTTTAATGTTCAGAAGTCATTAGACTCTTAACATTTCCCTTAAAGACAGATATCATACAATCGAAATACATTTTGCATGGACTCTGAAAGTAACACATATTCTTTTGTCTAAGCATTAACGCACACACATGGCATCATTATAACTGAACTCACGAGAAATACACTCAGCTCTTCCTCCCTGCTTCCTCCCCCCCCCCCCACCCACCCACACACACATACACTGTTTACCACCCCATCCCACTCTCCCTGACCTTATATCCCTCAGAATAACCCATGTGCACTACGCAACACCCTCCACTCTTCCCTCCTCCCAGTCACCGATCGCAGGTACTAAAATCAGCCGGCCATGAGTTTGTGGAGAAATGGTATTCTGAAATTAGAGAGCGTGTTGCGCGTGTGCATATGTGTATATGTGTGTGTGTGAGCGTGCGTGTGTACGTGATATTAGGGTTTTTTGGTTAAGGATGAAGGATAGGCTAGGTAGTGGGCTGGGGAAATAATACATAACAAATTCTTGAATTCCAATCTTCACTTGTTGAAGGGATGGAAGCGGAGGTTGGTTACCATTCCCGATTGTTACCCTTTGTTATACTTGGGTTCTACACCAGAGAGCGGCATAAATCGGCTGTAGATGGGTTGTCAAGTCTGAGAGATGTGTGTAAATTGTTCGTGCTGTTGCACGAGCAACAACTAGTCCGTTTGGTCCGGCTTTACAGCTCTGCGGAGGGATACGCGCTCTGCCAATCGCTGTTTTGGGTTGTGAGTAGATTCGCTTAATTCCGCCCAGGACGAATGCGTTGGTGACTCACTTCGGTCCCAGGTGTTTTCGACGGAGTGGACGTGCCATGTAGTATGCGGCGGCAGCGCCGTTAGTTGAGCTGAGTGGACTTCGAGAGCATATCTATTGCCAGGACACTTCGTCCGGTCTGGTGTGCCTTGGCCTGTGCCGGGTTCTGTGTCCGTCTCTGTTAGGCAGCCCCCTTCAGGCCAGTTGCAGAACTGGTTGTGGTTGAACGTCTGTTTTTGTCCAGTTTTGTTAGCAGGTATCCTGTTCCGTCCTGAGGGCTGGTGCCAGAATCACCGCATCTACTGCTGCGTGCCGGCAGTGAGCGGCGTTCCCGTTGCCTAGTCTGCTTTCCCGTGAAGGGAGACCATGCCAGCCGTTTGGCCGTCTGTGGGCAGCTCTCCTTCGCAACCGGGTTCTACCGTGGAGTCCCTCCAGCCAACCTGATGCTCTTCCCTGTTCGGGCTCCCTGTGAGAGGTCGCCGCACCAGGCCTCCCTCACCCTCATGTCCTCGGGCCTTCAGAGGAGGAGGCGTCCTTCGAGCCCGGACTCGTCGAGAGGGCACTGCACCAGGCCTTCAGGGTAGGGGGCCTTCCCTCACCCTTGGTGTCCTGCGGGCCTTCATAGGTGTTGTGCCAGCGCGGGGATGAGTCACGAACTGAGGAGCCAACGGTCGCCTGCCGGGTGTAGTGTCGATCGGAGACAGCCATGCGTGGAAGGCCACGTGACGCGCAGAGGAGCGGAGTCATCCTTGGAGGAGTCAGTCTGTGAGTGTCCACGGACAGTGCCGAGGACATGGAGCTTTTCCGGGCCGGGATGTCGTCCCAAGGGTATGTCGAAGGGGTTTAGCGTTAGCAGTATGGTAGGGGTGTTAGCTACTGACACCTTTTGGGGGGGGGACGTAGTGGCCAGCACAGTGTAGGGTACTTGTCGTTGCTCCCTTTAGGACGCAGTGAACCAGTGCGATTCACTTGGTTCCCGGTCAAAAGAGGAAGGGTGGGTCCAGGGAGAGGGTGGGTGGTAGTAGGTTAAAGATAAGAGTCCCTTGGGTATCTCTGGTCGTTAAGTAGTTAGTCCACCACGTGTGTCGGTCTATCTCGTGCGTCCCTAGTTCGCATTGATAAACCGCAACTGGTGCTGTAGCACAAAAGGTTTTAGGGTTCTCAGTGACGTTAGGGTAAGGTGGGTCAGTGAAGAAAGTGGAATAACCGTGTGTGGTTGTAGATGACGTGAGTGGTGGCGCCATGGTATGTTTGGTGTGTGAAATAAGAGAGGTACGCGTGATGTAAAAGCTTGTGTTAGAGTGGCTGTGTTGTCTGCTCTATTGTGTGTAATAGGTTGTGGGTAGGGGTGTTAGGGCCGTCCGCTTAGCGACCGTTACATTTGGTGAGATGCGGTGGTACCTTCGGTGGTTCTGGGTATGTGATAGGTAGCTAGAAGGGAGTAGGGGGGTGTTTGTGTCCGGTGTGTAACGTCCGATGTGAGTGGGTGTTTGTGGAACGTACCATACCCTGAGGTGGTACTAGTGTCCCAGATGCACATTCGGCAGTTTCACAGTGGCTTTGGGCAGGGGCACTTGTTGTTGGTGGTGTAATGGGGTTGGCGCTACCGTGGAGTAGGAGTTATGAGTTGGATCAATAAATATAGAGTGGGTTATGTGGAAGTGTGTGGTGATAAACCGTACAGTGATAGTGTGTGGCCGTAGGGTACCAGGCGTCTGTTGTTCCCTTGTGGTATACCCCATGAGTAGGTAGGGGTGGTACCCAGCCCGTGACTGTGCCACGCAGATTGGACGATATCTGTGGGGATTAAGGGCCGAGTACGCCAGGAGAACTGTGCGTGAAAAGCCGAGGGTGCGCAGGTTGTGAACACTAAGGGTTGAGATTGCATGAACTGGCGGGGTGCAAGTGCCGTGTGGTCGAGGCCTACCAGAGGACGGTGATGCCATGTGACAGAGGGTAACTGTGCGCATGCACATGGACGGTTGACACACGGTGGTCACGTGATTCAGTTCTAGATGCCAGACAGTGCAATGATAAAATTGCATGGGAGTGGTAGCTCATGGGGTTATGAGGTAACACAAGTGTGGTTGGAGTTTGTTGCTGGTATGCGTGACTCATTGAGAGTATTGTGTATCTTGAGCTGGGTTGCTTCAAGAGGGCAAGTAAGGTAAGTCGGAACCGCCAGATGCGCTCAGATCCATACTGTTGTATGCTAGCATCTGTGGTGGTAGGGGTACCCTATGTCATAAACACACCCGAGCCCAACCGCAGTACGACCCCGATAGTGTCATGAGAACCACAAGCCCCTACGCGGATCCCAACCCAAGTTAGTGACCAGGACGCGGGGTGGATCATGAACCGGGGACGGGGACTTATGCAAAAGTTTTTGTCAGTTGGGAACTGCGATGGGTTTAGCTGGGAGAACTCGCCAAGTTTCGACACAGACTCGACGTAATGAAGATGAGAAGATAGCGAGAGCATCAGATTGTAGCTCCGATGGAGGAGAAAAGTGAGGCAGAATGATAAGGATAAGAAGAGAAAGCTGCTAGGGCAGAGAGAGCTAGCTTTAAGCAGAGGAAGATTGCAGAGGAGAGAAAGCTGAAAGGCAGAGGAGGATTGAAGAGGAGAAACTGATAGGAAGAGGGAGCTCTAGAAAGTTTACAAGCGTAAGGATGAAGATGAGAAAGCATCGAAGACAAGATGGCACTGAACTGCAGAGGAAGAAGATGGAGGAAGAAATTGGTGATAAGAGAAATAGAAGCTCAAGCAACGCAAGCTGATTAGAGGCAAGAGAGCGAGATGCTAAACATACAGGAGAGACAGGCCTCAGAAGAACAGCGCACAGGAAACGTTAGAATCGAGTGAGGCAACGAGCGGGTCCACCTTGAGCCGATAGAAGAGAACGAAGACGTAGACGCTTTCATCGCCCAATTTGAGCGTGTACCCAGATGTGCAAGTGGAGCGAGACCTCATGTCCCTCACGTCTAGATGTCTCTGCTGAGAGGAAAGGCTAGAGAAGTCAGAAAGCGTTAGAGTGTGGGACGAGTTAATGGCGACTATGATCAGATAAAGAGCGCCGGCTGTTCAGCCATTTAGGCTAGATGCTGAGGCCGTACCTGGAAAAATTCAGAAGCCTCAATAAGGCGCTGCTGAGACATTCGCCCCAAGTGCTGGGAAGATGAAGCGGTAGTTTTCCCTTCTGGTGTGCGGGCAGCGGGCAATGATGAGCATGAGGCTGAGGACGTATTAAGTGATCTCTTTTCCAAGAACAGTTTACCAGCAGCAGTCCCCAGGAGTTTCAACGATCGAGTCCGAAGAAAAGCCCGAAAACTGCTGAACAACATGCAACAGAAAGCTACTGTTTCAGCAGAGGCCAAAAGGTTGGGGAGTAATGCGAAGCCACGACCGAACGTTACCCACCCAACCTGGGGAATGGGCATTAAACGACAAGAGCCAGTCTGCAGAGAGCTCCACAAAGGGAAGGTGCACTACAGAACCGAACAGGAGATCAGAAGGCTAGACGACCATAGTTTGTTTTAACAGCAAAAAGCCAGGCACGTCGCTACGAAATTGCCCTGACCCCATTCTGTGTGAGAGTGGTTACATTGTTGCGACCAGCCCCAAGCTCGGAGTAGGTCCCTACGTTGTGTCCGACCATTGCGCTGAGGCAGCAGAACACCAGCCGTGCGTTGTAGAAGTTAAACTGGAGCTCCGGCCAATGGATTACGAGGACACAGGTGCCGTGATACACCGAAGTGTCCCAGTGGTTGTGCCCACAGATGCGACACAGGAAACAGTTTCCAGTAGTGTTGGTCTGAATCCAAGATGTAGGTCTGTTTACCATGTGGCGGAATCGAGTTTGAAGTCAACCATTCATCGCAGGAAACGTAGTGGAGGTTTTAGTCATGAATAGCCCGTGCAGGAAGTCCTGATCGGAAATTTCGCAAGAGAATAGGCGATTCCGGTTGTAGCACGTGTGCCTGTATACGAGACCCGGCGTTGGTGGGAGCATTTGCAGACACCGCGCGCAATAGGCCATGGAGCATCAAGAACCAGTACCGACTACCCGTCGAGGGATACATCCTGAAACACCTCTACCCAGTCAGTATATTCATATGCAGGACCAGGAAGAAACCTTTAGGAAGGCTCGGAGTGCGTTGACAGCAGGACGCACTTCCATACCAAGTATTTGGACGAGTCGAGTACGCTCGAAATTTTGGTGTACAGGTCAGCTGTTTGAGGGACCCCAAGGACGTAGCGAGTCGATCGCGTCCCACTGAAACTACGGGCCACGGGAAGAAGCTAAGCCCACGAAGTACCCATTCCTGGACACTTGGGTACCACCCAACCAAGGACGAGTATGGTCGCCATTTGTTTTATTGGCCAGCATGTCATGCTTGACATTGGTCGGTACTGCACATGTCCATGCGTCCAGTGTCAACGTAACTGAGGATAAGGTGAAGAGTCTCAAGAGTTTTCCCTTGTAAGGAAGCCACTGAAGCGCAGGCCCATGCAGAAGCTGAGGGATCTCTGTATGCAATCATAAAGGCAAGAGTTCCTCACAGCGGCAGAGGACGGTCGTCACCTAAGGAACAAAGTAGCTGAGACGTGTGAGTTGACAAAGAAGAACTGCTTGGCAACAGCGGTTGCAGGTACAAGCGACATTCTCAATGAGGACGAAGACCCAGGAAGGTAGCTGGGGGCTAAGTACTATGGGAAGGATCACAAGGTGGTCACTCAGCGCAGCCATTCCAGTTTTACGGTGCAGGCATGTCTGGAAAGGAACAATGTGGCGGCAGACTTCTTGAGTCGCCTTAGCCGTATAGAGAGAGAGATAGATAGGAGGAAGAGAGAGATGGAAGAGAGAGAGAGAGGAGAGAGAGAGAGAGAGAGAGAGGAGAGAGAGAGAGAGAAGAGAGAGAGGAAGAGAGAGAACCTGTAAGTTCTATATACCTATGACATGAGAAGCTACAATGTCGAAGAAATGCATGTTATTTTCATTGAAGAGAATGACGTAGCAAAGTGTTCTGGGTGTGGTAATAGTAGCACGTGTTTGCATAGCGGTCGGCATGGTCAGCAGCACCCTCAGTATATGAAGTTTATATATAGACCGTAATGTAACGGCTGCCTGTAAGTTGGCCTGCGTTATATGTCGGTGAAGGCAAAATTGGACCAGAGTGGTTAATGTAAGTTCCTGTGGTTAAAGATTATTTAAAAGTGTTGTTGGAATGATTATGGGGTGCATCAAAAGTAACAGCAGGGCAGAGTGAGTGATGCGGAGTAGGGATTGTTAAAGGTAGGGCTGGTAAACGCCGATACGAGTGAGAAGTTTTTCTTGTTTAAACCGGTAGTTAAAATCTTAGGCAGGGGGTGTGTCACCGATCGGCGGATTACTAAATCAGGCCGGACCAAGAGTTTGGAGTAATGGTAGATCAGAATAGAGAGCGGTGCGCGTGTGCATATGAGAAAGGATGTGTGAGACGTGGCAGTTGTAAATTTGGGGTTTATTGGTTAAGTGGAAGGTTAAGCTAGGTAGGGCTGGGGAAATAAGACATAAAAATATTCTTGAATCCAATCTCACTTTGTTGAAGGGATGGAAGCGGGAGGTAGTTCATTCCCCGATTGTTACCCTTGTTGTTACTTGGGTTCTACACAGAGAAGGCTGGGGCAGGAGATTTAGGCTGTTTGTTGGTGTTGTCAAGTCTGTGAGTTGTTTGAGGTAAAATTAGTCGTGGCTTGTTGCACGAGCAACAACAAGTCCGCTTTGGCCGGCGTGTCATCTCTGCGGAGGATAGACGCTGCTCTACCAATCGCTGTATAGTGTTTGCGTAGGAGTTCGCTTAATTCCGACCAGGTCGGAATGCTTTTTGGGGTAGCTTCACTTCGTCCCTGGTGTTCGTCGGAGTGACGTCGTGCCTGTAGTTTGCGGCGGCAGCGCCGTTAGATGAGCTGAGTGACTTCGAGTCATAGCTAGTGCCCAGGTCTTCGTCGGTCTGTGTGCCCTTGGCCTGTGCCGGTTCCTGTTTCGTCTCTGTTGGCAGATGCCACTTCAGCGTATGCAGACTGGTGTGGTAAAACGTCTGTTTGTCCAGTTGTGTAGCTGTATCCTGTTTCCGTTCCTGAGGCTGGGGCCAGATCACCGCAGTCCTACTGCTGCGTGCCGGCATGTGAGCGTCGGTTTCCCGTTGCCTGCTGCTATCCCGTGAGAGGGAGACATCACATGCCGTTGGCCGTCTTGTGCAGCTCTCCTCCGCTTACCGGGTTCTTCCGGGAGTCCACCAGCCACCATTTTGCTCTTCTGATTCGGGCGTCCCTGTGAGAGGGCGCCCGCACCAGGCCTTCCCTCACCCTCATTGTTCCGGCGGGGCCTTCAGAGTAGGAGGCGTCCTTCGAGCCCCGGACTCGACTCGAGAGGCACTGCACCAGGCCTTCCCTCCACCCTTTGTGTTCCGGCGGTGCCTCAGAGGTGTTGTGCCAGCGCGGGGAGAGTCAGACTGAGGAGCCACGGGTCGCTCTGCCGGATGTAGTGTCCTTCGGGTGTCAGCCTGCGTGATGCCACGGACAGCGCTTGAGGAGCGGAAGTCATCCGTGGAGGAGTCAGTCTGTGAGGGTCCACGGACAGAGGCCGAGGACTGGAGCATTCCGGGCCGGATAGACGTCCCCAATGGTGTTTGTAGAAGGGTGTAGCGTTAGCATAGGGTAGGGGTGTTAGCTACTGGCCTCCTTTTGGGACGTAGAGGCCAGCACAAGTGTAGGTACTTGTCGTTGCCTATCCCTGAGGGACTCAGTGACCCAGTGCGATATGTCCCGCCGGTCAAAGAGAAGGGTGGGTCCTGGGAGAGGTGTGGGTGTAGAGGTAAAAGATTAGAGTCCCTTGGGTTTATCTCTTGTCCTAGTAGTAGCCACCACGTGTGCGGCTAACTCAGGCGTCCCCTAGGTCGCAGTGATATACCGCAACTGGTGCTGTAGCATAGGTTTTAGGTTTCTCAGGGTCGTAGTAGGGTAGGGTGGGTCAGTGAAGAAGTTGGGAAACCGGTGCGTGGTTGTATATGGACGTGATGGAAGCGCCATGGTATGTTTGGTGTTGAAATAAAGAGGTACGCGTGATTGTAAAGCTGTGTTAGTGTGCTGTGTTGGTCTAGCTCTAGTGTTAATAGGTGTGGTTAGGGGTGGTAGGCCGTCCGGCCTTAGCGAACCGAGACACCTCCCCTCCCCTTCCCCACACACTGCATTCGATTTCGAGGCCAATAGGCCCACATTAACGTAACAATATTTCAATACAGCTTTGACCATACCGAAGTCAACTCAAATTTCAACCAATATAATCCCGCTTTTTGATGGCATAACTGCACAAACTGAGCAATGTTTTTGCGCTGATATGACATCAGTACATTTCATTAAATCGCCATAATTAGTTTCATTTATTTTTGGTTTTGAGCCAATGTATTTAAGCTTTTTAGTTTTCTGGGAAAGCAAGGACAGTTACAGAACAAAATGATATCGTTTCTTTCTCGGATTAACAAAAACTGCACAGTAAATATGTGATCGACCAGTTTTGAGTATGTCGGAAAATATTGGCATATAACGGAGATCACCTATTCTCAAATTAAGTCACTGATATCTCTAAAATGCTTTAATTCGCATATTACAATGTATGGATCATTCATGAAAT
>CM031611.1:21149295-21151795 GCA_018398815.1 Conus ventricosus | reverse complement strand
AAACAACTTGTAAAGAATCAAAGTTATATGTTGCTTTTGTGGATTTTGAAAAAGCTTTTGATTCCATTTCTCGAAATTGTTATGGCCTGTTTTGTTAAAAACTGGAATCAGGGGTAAGTTGTACAGTACAATAAACAGTATGTATTGTGAGGTAAAAGCAAAAGTACGATCAGGCGCAAAATTATCGGAATTCATCAAGTGTTCAAGTGGGTGAAACAAGGAGATGTCTGTAGTCCGATTTTTATTTTCCTTATTTGTTAATGAGTTAGCCTTAGAAATAATTGAAAATGGCCGTCATGGAGTAACTTTTGATCTTTTAGAATTGTTTATGCTGCTTTTTGCCGATGATATTATTTTCCTTTCAGTATCAGTGGTTGGTCTCCAGAGACAACTAAATAATTTGTATTCTGCAGCAGGCAGACTAGAACTAAATGTTAATATGAACAAGACCAATATTGTTGCATTTCGTAAAGGAGGATATTTAGCCCGCACTGAAAGATGGACCTATGGAGGTGAGAGAATAGATGTGATTATGCTTACAAATACCTTGGTATTTATTTTACAACGAAACTTAGTTTCGCTTTTGCTTGTCAAGATATAGTCAATAGAGCCAAAAAGGCGGTCAATAGTATTCTTCATGTTTTGTACAAGTTAGAGTGTAGCTCGTTCAGTGTTTTTACAAAGTTGTTTGATTCACAGGTACAGCCAATTTTACAATATGGAGCAGAAGTATGGCTTTTGACAAAGGTGCCTTAATTGAAAAAGTTCACCTGTATGCGCTGAAGCGCGTTTTGAATGTAGACAGTAGAACGCCCAATGATCTGGTTTATGGTGAACTTGGACGATATCCAATTTATTTAAATTCCTATTTGAAATGTATAAAATATTGGCTCAAGTTAACAAGAATGAATGAAGATAGGATACCCATTAAAGGCTACAGGGTGTTGTTGAGTTTAGATGATAATGGTAAAAGAACATGGTCTTCCCATGATCGACAGTGTTTAAATTCATATGGATATGGTTTGTTTGGGATAACCAAGGTGTAGAAAATATATCAGAATTTCTGAATTGTTTTAAAACAGAGGATTATCGATTGCAGGTGGCAGGACTGGCATGACCATAATTATGTATAATAGTGATAGATTTGCTCAGTATAAAACTATTTAAATCGACACATAGCTTAGAACCTTACATTGGATAACAATGAATAGATTTATCAAATGTGCACTCACAAAATTTAGATTTGGCGTGTCTGATATCGCATGCCATCGCCTCAGGTATAGTAATGTTGTTGAAAATGAACTGATGTGTCGACTCTGTAACAGAGCAAGAGAAGATGAAATACACTTTTGTTTTGCTGTCCTGCTCTGAGCGATCTTAGAATAAAATTTATTCAACCCAAATATACACCGAACTATGTAATTTCAGGCTAATTCTCTTGTTGTCAACAAAGAATGAGAATACACTTTGGAATTTAGCCATGTATATTTACGAAGCAAATAAGAGAATTTGGACAGTAAATGGCTTAATGTGCTCTGCGTTTAGTAACATATCTACAATTTTTTCATGATTTCATTGTGTTATGTATTAGGAATGTTGTATGATGCATGTATGAATACCCCTTCAGCATGGGCTGTGGCCTTAAACTGAATTAAACATTCGCATTCGCATTCGCATTCTCTCTCTGAACAAAGTGTGTTCCACGCGCTGCAACAAAAGTACTGGGCCGATCTTTCTGAAACTTTGGAGGTACATTAACTATGGGTCAAGGATGATGCTCACGGATTATTCCCATTTCGCCCCTTCTCACTTCACACCCTTCCCATTTTGTCCCCAATTATTCCCATTTCGCCTCTTCCTATTCCGCCCCTTTCCAATTCGTCCCTTTCCCCATTTCGCCCCCTTTCCATGTCGCCCCTGTCCAGTTCTGCCTCCTTTCTGTTTCGCCCCTTATTCCTATTTCGTCCCTTCCCAATCTGCCCCTTCCCCGTTCATCCAGGGCATCCCTTTTCCATTCCGCCCCTTCCTGCCCCCCCCCCCCCCCCCCTCCCAATTCGTCCCTTTCCCATTCCGCCCTTTCCTGTAACCCCACCCCCTCCAAATTCGTCCCTTTCCCATTCCGCCCCCCCCCCCCCCCCCCCAATTCGTCCCTTTCCCATTTTCGCCCCCCCCCCCTTCCCAATTCGTCCCCTTTCCCATTCCGCCCCTTCCTGTCCCCCAACCCCCTCCCAATTCGTCCATTTCCCATTCCGCCCCTTCCTGTCCCCCCACCCCCCTCCAAATTCGTCCCTTTCCCATTCCGCCCCTTCATGCCCCCCCCCCCCCTCCCAATTCGTCCCCTTTCCCATTCCGCCCCTTCATCCCCCCCCCCCTCCCAATTCGTAACCCTTTCCCATTCCGCCCCTTCACGTCCCCCCCCCCCTCCCAATTCGTCCCTTTCCCATTTCGCCCCCGCCCCCCCCCCCCCCCCTCCCAATTCGTCCCTTTCACATTCTGCCCC
>CM031611.1:21134295-21139295 GCA_018398815.1 Conus ventricosus | reverse complement strand
CTCTCTCTCTTCTCTCTCTCTCTCTCTCTCTCTCTCTCTCTCTCAGAGTGTGTGCGTGTGTGTGTGTGTGTGTGTGTGTATGTGTGTGTGTGTGTGTGTGTGTGTGGGGTGTTGTGTGTGTGTGTGTGTGAGTGTGTGTGGGGTGTGTGTGTGTGTGTGTTGTGTGTGTGTGTGTTTGTGTGTGTGTGTGTGTGTATGTGTGGTGTGTGTGTGTGTGAGTGTGTGTGTGTGTGTGTCCCTGTGTGGTGTGTGTGTGTGTGTGTGTGTGTGTGTGTGTGTGTGTGTGTGTGTGTGTGTGTGTGTGTGAGTGTGTATGTGTGTGTGTGTGGACGTGCACACACACATGGGCACACTTGCTTCTGTATGCATGGTTGTATGTGTTTATTTATGCATTTGATTCAGGCACAGACTTTGACTGTGACTAAATCTTTTTTCAACTCTTGCAATCTAATGTGAAAAATTCAAACGGGTCATAGCACTAGTCTTTGTCAGTGATAGATTTTCTGCAAGCAGAAATAATCTAAAGATTGTTTAGTCAGTGCATCACTCCTGCAAAATTCCTTTTCTTAGCTGGCCTACAATAAATTAAAGATCCTAACGTCACTTTTCTATGGTCAAACAAAACAGAAAATCCCTATGAACTAGAGACTGTCACTGACATTTGCTTCTCTCTCCTCTCTCTCTCTCTCTCTCTCTCTCTCTCTCTCTCTCCTCTCTCTCTCTCTCTCTCTCCTCTCTCTCTCTCTCATACACACACATTCACGCACACAGTAACGAACAATAATGACACAACATTTCATGAGGAAGCGAATCAGTTTAGCTTCGCACGGCGGTAAACGACGTTACGTCCAACAAGGGTGAAAAGTCTCTTTAGAAACGCGGTCCCCCAAGGGCGCTGACAGAATTCTTGTTCGCACTCCATGCGATCCAATTTGAAGTGTTTTTTTTGTTGTCGTTTGCCACACAGCTTTGTCTGGTTAAGACTTCGCGGCGATCGTCTTGAGCTAGCAGTGCTTTTACAGCCGTGGAAGCTCGGAAAGTCATGAAAGCGACTTGTCACTACGGCCTGTGCAACTTGGTTTACCTAATATTCCCTTTTCTACGACACATTGATGTCAGGATGTTCCTCTTCTTGCAACTGAATGTCAAGGTTGGTCTTTCTGTCGTTTGTCAAAGTCTGCTTTCATTTTTTGTGGATTTTTTATGGTTTTGTTTTCTTTTTGTCATGGATAGATATTCGATGCTGTCTAGATGACTTCATGTTTTTGTGAAGGCCAGCCAGTATATTGCTTTATTTTTCTTGTTCTTGTTGTTCTTGTTCCTTTTGATCTCAGTATTATTTTTCGCTGTTGTGTTCGTCTTCGTCGTTGTCTTCTTCTCTCTTCTTCTTCTTCTTCTTCTTCTTCTTCTTTTCTCTTCTTCTTCTTCTTCTTCTTCTTCTTCTTCCCTTTTTCTTCAGCATTTATAGGCTGTTTTTGCTTTTCTGATAAATTTATCTTTGGTGTTATTTTTGCTGAGCAGAAACAATTATCTTCACTATTTTTTTTTTCTTGTTGATGATCATTTGGCCCCCTCTTTGTCTTGTCAACGATTGTGATTTTTACCATCAGTCCTTACGATGTCCTCGTCAATATATTTGGATTTCTTTCCTTTCAGTAATCTGCATTTGGCTGTATCTTTGCCGGTAAATTATTGACTGACTGTATCTTCTTGTGAATGTACGGTTTGTCTAATACTTTTATTGGCAATGAATTTATTATTTCAACATATATTTCTTGTCAGTAAATTCTTGGTTTTTTTTCATGTTCGTACACGCCTCATCTAATTTTGCCAAAAAATAACAACCTTTGCTTATTAATTAATGTATGGCATTATCTTATCTTCCTTGTTATTGCATTGTTTTTTGGTGTTGTAAACATCAGCTTAATTGTTGAAATACTAAACAACCAAATGCAAATATAAACGTACTGAGCCATGGCCTGTTGCTCTTTTTCATGCATGAACGAACAAACAGGCAAGCAAGTAAGTATACAAACAACCAAACAATTAAAATTAAGTATATCAGATGACCCAGTCAGGAACTGTAAAGAAGGTCGAAGTACAAAGAAGAGGAGATGGAGAAACAGGCTGAAACAAGAGGACGTTAACGTGTAAATCCTTCACTAAAATAGTAATGGGAATAGCTATGTCTTGTATTGTGAACTGTACCATTGCTGTATGTCCACAGGGTCAACTGGCGTTCCAAGGTAAACATTTTCGTAGACACCAGCAATTGTGGTTGCAGTAGTTCCTTAATGGTATCTGATATAGAACACCATCTATAATGTTCGTATGTACTATATACCGTAGTAGGATTCTCACAAGCCAGCGAACTCCCCAAGAAGCCAGGGTAGGATAAGGAAGATGAATGAAAGAAGACAAAAGACGACTTTGGTTGGCCATAAGCAAATAATTCGGTTCCAAATGCAATATTCAGCTTTTACCGATACCGTCAGTAAAGGATTTAATATCTATATCTCAACGACGTCCTCTTCTTCCAATACCCCCTGTTCCCATCCCCCCTCTTCCAAGCCCTACCCTTGCTGAGTCATTTTCCTAGGGACAAAGTACTTGTTGGCCCACACTTGTCCCCCACCCCCAACAAACCCTCCAACTTAATATGCATATTCCGTTGTATCTTTGTTTGTTTTTTATACTAACTGAAGAAAACCAATAGACAAAGGCTTGTTCCTTTAACATTTCTTGCGTTCATCTGGCGGTTCAATACTTTAGCATTTACTTTCTTGCTTTGAATTTCATTGGTCATCATCAGCCCCCACCCCACCCCCACCCCCACCCCCTTGCAGATACACACATACATTGTTGAAACAAAAATACTTTGTTCTTAGGTAAATCTACTGTGGACAAATGCAACGTCTTTGGTTTTAGGTAAATCCATTGCATACACAGACAAATATGCTGACAAAAATATGTGAATGGAATGAAGATGTGTTTGGAGGTATAATCGAAATAGATTAAGACAAAGATAAATGAAAAGATTTTTAAAGGTAGAAGGGGAGGGGGGTGAGTCTAAACTCATTTTGAAGACACATACCCCTGTATTGTGGATGAACACTCAAAGTTTCTGTATCACTCATGCCCCGTTAGTGCTGGTTTATAGACATCAGTGAATACAACCATGCACACACGCTGAGAACATAAATTGCTACCCTGGATGAAACATTTACTTACCCAGACAGTGCTGTTGATGCATAGAGAGGATTTGTACAGATGCGAGATCAAGACCTGAGAAGACAAGAACGGCATATTTGCAGCTCAAAAATTTCAGAAGCTCAAAATGTAACCAAACGTACTAAGATAAAACTGTTCAAAGTTATATCATCTGAACTCTGACTTCTGATCTCTCTCTCTCTCTCTCTCTCTCTCTCTCTCTCTCTCTCTCTCTCTCTCTCTCTCTCTCTCTCTCTCTCTCTCTCTCCTCTATATATATATATATATATATATATATATATATATGTATATATATATATATATGAGATGTAGTTGCATCGGTTCCTGAAGAAGCCTTTTGGCGAAAGCTTGAATTAAAAACTGAACTCCGTGGGCGGTGCTGACTGCATATTTTTCATCACTATATATATATAATTTATATATACAAGACATCTACCTGTGTCATTTCGGATTTTTAAAAAAACACATTTTTACTTAGCTTTAGAACATGAAAAATACATGTTAAAAATTTGAGTTTCGCCTAAACTAACTCAATATCTTTTTAAACATTCTGAGCGTTTCATGTCCTAAGTCCTAAGAGCTTTTTATTTTTTTCCAGTGATTTAAAAAAAACCTCTTAGAAAGTGCCAGTCCCATGGAAAAGTAGAGGGGAAAAAAACTGTCAGTCATGAGTGAGTTAGAAATACCACACAGCCATGCTGAGGCAAGCATGCCCATTATTTGTTCTGGAAACAAATGTGCAGCTGATGTTTATAAACTTGTTCTGTTCACTGAAAGCGAAACGTGTTACAATCTAACACACATGGAACCTATCCTTATTTACCTGAACATGTGATTTCACCCAAAGCCCTTCCCTGGTGGTGTTACGTTATTTCAGCTAACATGTCGGTCTACCAGTATCACCTGACACGCTCATGAGCATTGCCTTCCTCTGTTTAGAAGGATGGCACATTCGTTGTCTCAGTATACAAGTTCTCACCGGGAGGTCGCATGATTCAAATCTCTGTTTAAACCCTACATGATTCAAGTGTATTCGAAGACAAATCTGCTGGAATCCAAGATTCGATAGACTGGGAGTTTGTTGTTTTCTGGCCGGACGTTCGTCATTGCTTCACTGCAGGAATAGCAGGGTTACTGGTCGATGCTTAATTCTCTCACCAGGACCCAAAGCACTAGAGATTTACTATCAGACAGGGGACTAAAAGGTCATCAAATTAAGTCTACACGACATTTGGGATTTTCTAGGATCAACGCTTCCTCGAATGAACACTTCATCGATTGAGCCTAAGCTAGGGGATGTACCGCATTTGCTCTATCTTTGTCTCTGTCTCTGTCTCGCTCCTCTCTCTGTCTCTCAGACTCTGTCTCTGTATCTCTCTGTCTCTGTCTCTCTCTGTCTCTGTCTCTTTCTCTCTCCCTCTCTCTCTCTCTCTCTCTCTCTCTCTCTCTCTCTCTCTCTCTCTCTCTCTCTCTCTCTCTCTCTCTCTCTCTCTCTTCCTGCCTCTCTGGAACTTATGTGCATGGATTTGTGTATGTGCACATGCGTGGGCATGTGTGCATGCGCGCGCGCGCGCGTGCGCGCGCGCCCGTGTGTGTGTGTGTGTGTGTGTGTGTGTGTGTGTGTGTGTGTGTGTGTGTGTGTGTGTGTGTGTGTGTGTGTGTGCACGCACGGACACACACACATGTGTATGTATGCTAACGTGGTGGCATGTGTTTGTTTAGTCATTTGGCTCGGGCACAGACTGAGACTTCAACAGCCCATCGACCCC
>CM031611.1:21116795-21121795 GCA_018398815.1 Conus ventricosus | reverse complement strand
TCTACCTCTCTGTCTGTAAGTCTGCAACTCTCTCTCTCTCTCTCTCTCTCTCTCTCTCTCTCTCTCTCTCTCTCTCTCTCTCTCTCTCTCTCTCTCTCTCTCTCTCTGTCTGTGTGTCTGTCTGTCTGTCTCTCTGTCTGTCTGTCTGTCTGTCTGTCTGTCTGTCTCTCCTCTCTCTCTCTCTCTCTCTCTCTCTCTCTCTCTCTCTCTCTCTCTCTCTCTCTCTCTCTCTCTCTCTCTGTGCGCCACGCACACGCACACGCACACGTTTACACACACACACGCTTACACACACACACACACACACACACACACACACACACACACACACACACACACACACACAGAGAGAGAGAGAGAGAGAGAGAGAGAGAGAGAGAGAGAGAGAGCGAGAGAGAGCGAGAGAGAGAGAGAGAGAGAGAGAGAGAGAGAGAGAGAGAGAGAGAGAGGAGTCTTCAGATCAATAAAAACTGTCAACTCAGAAACGGGCAGGAGAAAAAGAAAAAAGAAACTGTTCATTTTTCCAGTCCATTATCTCGTCTTCATTTAGCTGGCCAGTGTTTCCTTTATGCTGTTATGAGCGAGGCCTTACGAGGGATAAGGGATGAAAAAACAAAGATTGTGAGAAACGAGTTAAGCGTCCTAATCTAAACTGCTCCAACATTCTCTGAGCTCTTTTCTTTTTTAGTTTGTTGCGTTTTTATTTCAGCAAGTGGACCTGCTGCGGGCTTCTGTCCCTTAACAGGGTGCTCAATCCATCACTCTTTGATTCCTTGCGCATATTATAACTAAATGGGTGTCCTCCTCAGAAAATGAACCGGGTAATTTTTTACATTTGATAATGATGTGAGGTTTCTTGTTACTTAGCGGTTTCGAGCTGAATCTGTAACAGTTCTCTCTTTAATGATTCTGGGTGGTAGTGTTGAGATTCATGGTGTGTTATTGACATATTAATATTAATACTATTATTAACACTGTTATTGTTAGCATCATATGTGCCATTATTGTTACCGTGATTATCAATATCATTTTATTTATTTATCATTGTCATTATCACTATTATTATTATTATTATTATTATTATTATTATTATTATTATTATTATTATTATTATTATTATTATTATCATTATTATTATTATCATCGTCATTATCATTATCATTATTATTATTATCTTACCTTGCACCGTCTCCTCCCCAGCAGCCCTGTCTTCAGTCACAATCAATGTTGCGCCTTGCTTGAGTACGTAAGTGAATGTTTGTTCTTTTTATTCACATGGTCTTAAATGTTCTTTGTCTTGTTTGACCAGAGAGCTCAAAACAAACGCGTTGTGCTTCGTCTTGCAATGTGTTTGTCTCTTTCATTTTGGCGGAAGAGTAAATCTTCTTTTTCAGTTTGCTTCAGTCTCTGCCTGCAGTCACGCCACTCTGGAATTAACGTTCTTTTCTATTCGTTCAGAATGCTTAGGCCATCACCTGTCATAGACAACCCTTGCTGACATTCAGAATAATGACAGCTGAGGAGTCACGTTGGGCCAGTACATCCACCACAGGTTTCATCTTCCCCATCCCTTTCCTTTGAGCACTGCAAGAGGAGAGAGAGAGAGAGAGAGAGAGAGAGAGAGAGAGAGAGAGAGAGAGAGGAGAGAAGAGAGAGAGAAGAGAGAGAGAGAGAGCGAGAGAGAGAGAGAGAGAGGAGAGAGAGAGAGAGGAGAGAGAGAGAGAGAGAGAGAGAGAGCGAGAGACAGACAGTCAGACAGACAGACAGACAGACAGTCAGACAGACAGACAGACAGACAGACAGACAGACAGACGGAGAGTTTTAGTGCAACTGGACCAAAATCAATTCACGTGCTACCAATGACTTGTGCAGCCAAGTCGTTAACGGAGTCTTTTCGATGCAGACGCACGCCATCTGATTGATAAAGCTGGACCTTCTCTGACAGAGATACAATATAAGTGAATCTACACTTGGTGCAATCTCCATTCTGTCGTCTGCTTTCCCCTGCCCCTTTCCGTTCTCCCTTCCACTCTTCCTGACGACCACTTCTGTCTGGGAAGTTCTATTGTCACTGAAAGGAAAGCAACGCTGCTTGCTGCATAGAAAAAAGGACCTTGAGAACCTTTTGCAGACGTCTGCCGAAGTCTAATAGATCTGGACTTTGTTCTTGAACCAGACCTGCATCAAAGCATGACGTAATCATGCTAAGGTTGCTGTTACATGAACTAACAAACATAGAAATAAAGAAGGAATAAAAAAACAACAACAAAGGTTGTTTAAAAAGACGATGATGACGATGATAATGATGAAGATGATGATGATTGATATTGTTATTGTTATTGTACTTATTATAGCTAAAACACATAAGCTTACAAACATTTTTTTCCCTCACAGTGAAAGCATCACTAAGTTTTGACAGAGAAAGGTCATTTAATATATATATATATATATATATATATATATATATATAATATATATAGTATGGAAGACAGGAAATGTCAACATTTGGTGGTGGTGGTGGTGGTGGTGCTTTTTTTTAAAACTTTGTTTTTCAACGAAAACAAAGCATTTTCATTTACTATATATATAATATATAGCATGGAAGATTGGAAATGTCAACATTTGGTGGTGGTGGTGGTGTGTTTGTTTTGTTTTTTGTTTTGAAAACTTTATTTTCAACGAAAGCAAAGCATTTTCAATAGTATTCAAAAAGGTGAACGGTGTATTCTCAGCAGTCCTCTCTAGTGGAAAAAAACAACCCTGCAATATGTTGCTGAACCTGTTCTTGAAAGATGCTTCTAAAGCAGACCCTCATAAAACTTTTAACGGGATTTTCCTTGCGCCATGATTCGTCCTTCCGTGAAGTATTCTGGTATCTGGTTTGGTCGGTCTCGTGTAACATTGCTACAAGCAAAACCAGAAACAGAGGGACTCGTGTTAACTAAGGCAGAAATGGGTGTCACCTTCATTTTAACTACAGAAAGACGCAGGTGTAGCAAGCTATGTCCTGCACAATTACAACCTTGCACAAACAGAGAAAACCAAGCACTGATGACCAGATAAACAGCTTGTTGGTGACCATGTCTTCCATATGTGTGGCCAAGTGAGAGTTGCTCTCCTCTCTCTCTCTCTCTCTCTCTCTCTCTCTCTCTCTCGCTCTCTCTCTCTCTCTCTCTCTCTCTCTCTCTCTCCTACCATACACACACACACCATACACACACACACACACACACACACACACACACACACACACACACACACACACAACACGCACACACACATACACACACACGCACACAACAGCCGCCACCACACACACACACCACACACAACACACACACACACACACACACACACACACACACACACACACACACACACACACACACACACACAAACACCACGCACGCACACACACACACACACCACACACACACACACACACACACACACACACACACACACACACACACACACACACAAACACCACGCACGCACACATACACACCACCACACAACACACACACACACACACACACACACACACACCACACACACACACACACACAACACACACACACACACACACACACAAACACCACGCACACACACATACACACAGATCCAACAAACTCTATGAAAGAGGGGAAAGACCCTCCATCTACTCCCCCCCATGTATCACACACACATACACACACACGCGCGCGCACGCGCGCAACCACCCACCCACCCTCCCACACCCCCCACCCACACCCCCCACACAACACACACTCACACACACACACACGCGCGCGCGCGCGCGCGCGCGCGCGCACACACACACACGTCAGTGACAGAGACAGAGAGAGAGAGAGAGAGGGAGAGAGAGAAGAGAGAGAGAGGAGAGAGAGAGAGAGAGAGAGAGAGAGAGAGAGAGAGAGAGAGAGAGCTCAAAAAGTCTCGGCTTCTCAAGAACAAACAACACTTTTTTTTTGCTATAGATGAAACTGTCTATAAAAAACCAAACATCACGGGAGGGACGGGAGGCGGGGTCGCTTCAACCACACTGAACCAAAATTGGTAGGGCCCTTCCCCTTTTAGATTCATGAATCACACAGCAGTGCGCGCCTCTCTCTCTCTCTCTCTCCTCCCTCTCTCTCCTCCCCAATCTTCTCTCCTCTCTCTCCCCTCCCCTCATCTCTCTCCCCTCCCCATTCTCTCTTTTCTTTTCCCCTTTTCTCTCTCACTTTCTCTCACGGTCTCCCTGGGGTCTCTTCTCCCCTTCCCCTTTTCCCCCTTTTTCTTTTTTCCCTTAAATCCCCCCCCCCCCCCCTCCGCGGGGGGAGAGAGAGAGAGAGGGGAAAAAAGAGAGAGAGAGGAGAGAGAGAGAAAAACGGGGAAGAAAAAAAAAAACCGGAAAGCCAGAAAAAACAGGAAAAAAGGGGGGGGGGGGGGGGGGGGGGTGGGGGGGGGGGGGGGGGGGGGGGGGGGGGGGGGGGGGGGGGGGGGGGGGGGGGGGGGGGTTTTTTGGGGGGGGGGGGGGGGGGGGGGGGGGGGGGGGGGGGGGGGGGGGGGGGTGGGGGGGGGGGGGGGGGGGGGGGGGGGGGGGGGGGGGGGGGGGGGGGGGGGGGGGGGGGGGGGGGGGGGTTTTGGGGGAAAACCCCCATAAAAATTTCCCCAAAGCAAAAACAATAAAAGATAAAGAATAAAAAGGGTTAAAAGGGGAAAAAAAACCTTTAGATAAGAGAAAAAATTTCCTCACGCAAATGAAAAAAAGAAAATGTATCCAAAATGCAAAACCCTTATGGGGACAAAAACAGCCCCCCAGACAGAGAAAAGAGAAAAAGACAAAGACAAAAGGGACTCCTTGAGAAAAAAAATAACCCATTTTTTCCCCCGCCACTTCAACTTTTTTTTCCCCCAAAAAACGACATTACTGTGGGGGCCGGGTTTTCAGCCCATGTGAAAACCAAAACGGGGTTAAAAAAGGGGTTTATCCCGGCCTTTCGGTTTCCCCCACT
>CM031611.1:21054295-21091795 GCA_018398815.1 Conus ventricosus | reverse complement strand
TTTTAACTGATCCGCTGCAATGATCCCATGGACATAAACAAGCTTCATTGGCACAGAACGTAAGCAACCATCATGTGCCACCAAAAAACACAACGGTATTTACGCAAATATACATAATATAAGCTTCCATCACACACAACACACACACACACACACACACTACAGGCACGCGCGCATGCACGCACGGACGCATGCACGCATGCACGCACGCAAAACCATCATGCACGCGTGCACACACACACGCACGCACCACGCGCGCGCACGCACGCACGTACGCACGCACGCACACACACACACACACCACAAAACACACACACACACACACACACACAAAACACACACAAAACACTTTTCATTTAAAAAGCATTGTTAACTGGTAGAAAATGAACCTTTGACGGTATGTGACTTCTCTTTGGAGCACCTCTAGACCTTCTGTCTTCCTAAGGTCTTAAATGCAACTGGGCTAGTTGTCTGTGTTTTTGTTTTTCCTTACCCCCTTCGTGTGGGCCTATGTGTGGCATGAACCAAACATTAGCAGACCGTATGCCAGAGGTTGGACCCACTCTAAGGAGCTGTTGACTGGAAGGAAGCTATTCCAGCATGCCCAAGGCACGCAAGGTGAGAACACGTAGGGAAATAGACAATATTTTTTTTTCTTCAAGGCAAAGAAAACTGAATTGGTTTTTTAGACGTGAACATTATCTGGAACATTTTTTATAAGAGAAAAGAGAGAGAGAGAGAGAGAGAGAGAGAGAGAGAGAGAGAGAGAGAGGGGAGAGAGAGAGAGAGAGAGAGAGAGAGAGGGGGGGGAGTACGGGGGGTGGGGGGGGGAGGTGGAAGGGAGAAGGGGATGAGCAAAAAGAAAGGAATTGAAGAAGCAAGAAAAATTGTTTTCTAAACTGGCAGAGAATGAGCTCTAAGTTATTCTCCCTATATATATATATTTTTTTTAAAGTTCCGTACATGTGATGCAGTACTATGTACTTTTGCTAGCTGACACGACCCATTTCCCAGTTGACAGTATTTTGTAAAGTCGTGTAAACACTCTGTGTGTCTGGAACACAGACTTCCCTGGGAGATGAGTGTTTACAGTGGGCGGGCGTCACTGAATTGAAAAGTACAAGGTAGGGAAGATGGCTTATGCGGACCGTCGTGAAAGGCTGCAGCATTGATTCTCCGAGACAGGGGTTCCCTAGGGACACAGCTGGCTCCCCACTTGTTCGATAAAGCTCCGCACAGCAGCTTTCGCAATCACTTCTGTTGTTTACATCGAGTCTTGCAAACTGACAGTTAGTTTCCACTGAACAAAAAACAATCAACCCCTCACAGCCTCAGAATGACTCTGGTTACAAGGGCGTGGTAGTACGCTTTAGGAAGAACATATCTCCTTCTCTCTCTGTCTCTGTCTCCCACTTTCGCTCACTCTGTCTGTCTGTCTATCTGTCTGTCTATATATATACAAATAAATGTGCCTTCAGGAGAGATTATGATGGTTCCCTCAGGCAGCCAGTGAAGGGCTTCTCATAGTTATAATATATTCCCCCTTTTTCTTCATCTTCATTTTTTTTTTTAAAGTTCAAATCTTTGCCAAGTCATTACTATAACGACTGAAGAATTGTTAACCTGCACTTGTTTTCCCCCACTACTTAATTGTTCAGCATTCTATTGTTTGGTCAATCAGTGGGAGATTGCATCTCTTTAGAGATCCAAGTAAAGGTTGTTCTGTACAATTCTTAGCCACTCACAATGCTTGGGTTATTGAACAGCAGAGCTGACCACTCAGACTGTTCCATATCTTTTGACCTCCCTTGCATCCTTGATTGGATCCTCAAGCATAGGCTCAAAGATTGTCCCCTACATTTTATACTGTTTGAATAATGCTTTTAGTTTTTCAGCAACTTTTTTTCTCTCCACACCTTTGTTTCGTTCCATTTACTACCCTTCGCTGGCTGCTTTGGGGGTGCTGTTGGATTCTTTTTTTGAACCCTTGGCGGTGAGAACACCACAGAATTATGGACTGTGGTGTGTCTCTATTTGACACCAAGAGCACAGACACAATCAGCCGTGTCTCCCTGATGAGTCCGATCCAGCGGACGAAAGGCCTAGGAGCAGGCTATACAAATAAATGTGCCTTCAGGAGAGATTATGATGGTTCCCTCAGGCAGCTAGTGAAGGGCTTCTCATAGTTATAATATATTCCCCCATTTTCTTCATCTTCAATTTTTTTTAAAGTTCAAATCTTTGCCAAGTCATTACTATAACGACTGAAGAATTGTTAACCTGCACTTGTTTTCCCACACTACTTAATTGTTCAGCATTCTATATATATATATATATATATAATATATATATATATATTAGAGAGAGAGAGAGATTGGACCTTGATCCCTCTGTTTTGGTGATGTGTACAATGATTGCCTTCTAACCGTTCTGTCGTAATAATTAACGCTGTTATTGACCCTTAATCTATCTTTATTAGTGATTTAAATTTTACGTGCACTGGGTACAGACATCGTTGTCAACACCTACTAGCAATACTGATGTTTTTGTTTCCCAATTGTTTCAGTAGAATTTATTGTCCTGTTGTAAGTCTCTAGTGTAAGTGTTTTTGTGCTGCAAACATTCTGATCCTAAATGATATCATTTATAGCAAATATTACTGTTGCGTGTGTTCCACAGATTTGCTCATCTGCGTTGTGTGTTTGGATGTGGGTATGGTTTATTTGAAATTAGATCTTCCGTTACCTTTACTTCTAAGACTTGCCCCTCTCTTGCATTCTTTTAAACATGTTACACGTCACCTCTCTCTCTCTCTCTCTCTCTCTCTCTCTCTCTCCTTGCGTGCGTGCGTGTGTGTGTGTCTGTATGTCTGTGTGTGCGTTCCCAGATGGAAACCATTATCAGTTCCACAGATTGTGTGCTGATGACAGAAGTGATTCTGAAAAGCTGATGCGCGGGCTCTGTCAAACAAGAGTTGAACCATCTCTGTCCCAGGGGAATTCCTTTCTCAGAGAACCAACGCTGCAGCCATTCACGACTGTCAGCATAGGAATCTTCCTTACATTACGCGTTTTAACTAAGTTCCGCCCTCTATGTGTACCGTTGTCTCCCAGGCGAAACCTAAGTTCCTGACGTACAATAGCCTTAAACCATTGGAAAATGTCAACTTTGTTATTTGTTTTATAAACATTGTTATCACACACACACACACACACACACACACACACTCAATCACACACACACGCGCGCACACACACACACACACACCACACACACACACACACACACAACACACAGAAGGACACTCTCAGAGGGACACACACACACACACACACACACACACACACACACACACAGGCGCCTGCATGCATTCACGTATGCACTCCGCATCCACGCATGCACAGACCCACATACCCCAGCGATGTAAAAAGGTATCACCCCTGATCTTTGAAAACAGAGCTAGATCTAATCTCTTGTTGGACAACAGCCACACAGAGAAAAGGTCGAAAACCTGTATTTGCTTTCTGGTTCTTAGCTCTGGCAGAAAAACGACAGTTTCCATTATCCCCCAGACCGTTAAAACAGGCTGAAAAGAGCGACATGACTTTTGCCTTCAGCAGTATCCATCAATTATCCTTTCTAAACTCAGAAAAGATACTTTCTTTGTATCCTCTAATGCCACCAGTCTGTGGCTTATACTTACATCGTAAACACATTATTGTTTGTTCTGGAAGCTTACAGAAACGCGCTTTGATCGGCAAACTCTCTGCGAAGTTATGCAATACCGTGTCACTAAATGGTGTTTTTATGGACGTTCTTTACCAGAACTGAAACATCAACTAATGGGCGTAGACTGAAAATGTGATAGTTTGTCATCTTCTACACACACACATACACACGCGCGCACACGCACACCTACACACACACACATACAGCAAATAGCGATCACAATCCTACAAAACCTGCGCGGTGAATTGTTCATTCTGAAAAGGGGTACGGTGGTTTCCCGACGTCCCAATTACGTAACCAAAATGTTTGCTTTGTTTTCATAAATACATGCATGCTTGACGTCATGTGCATTTGCTCTTCATGTGTGTTTTTTTCAGTATAGTGTCCACAAATTAATAAGATTTTGATTGGAAGTATGGGTCGGCACGACGACATGCACCTGGAAATTTTCAGTCTGTGTCATCTGTGGGCGTTACCGTGTTACTCTCAAGGGTATCTCTTTCTGGACGAAAGGTGTTGATAGTTTTTAAAGATTATCACCTCCAAAATCCCACATGCTTATGTGCCTTATGGAGGATTTCTGCCTTTTCTGTATAACGTTTTCAATTCGTGGTTGTCGTTCACATGCTGTGTGCATGGAAAATGACATTGGTGTATCCAGTGTTGAAATGGTCGACATCATCATCATCTTCTTTTTCATCATCATCACCACCATCATCATCATCATCATCATCATCATCATCATCATCGTCGTCGTCGTCGTCGTCGTCGTCATCGGAGTTATAATAATGATACAGATTCTTTGCTACGTGTCTGTACACGGACTGTGAAAAACATTTCACTAACACCAACAGCATCAATAAATCATGATGCTGATGCTATTTACTACTATTGTGATAGTGATGACGTGTTAATTGTGCTGCTGCCGATGGTGATTGTGATAATGACGATTATGATTACGACAACGGCAATAAAAAGTAGTGGTAGTAGCAGCAGCAACAACAGCAGCAGTAGTAGCAGCAACAGCAGCAGCAGTAGTAGTAGAAGAAGAAGAAGAACAACGACAAAAAACACCACATAGGACAAGAACAAGGATAAATACAAGGACAAGAACAAGAACAAGATTTCAAAATTAGAAATCAAGAAGAAGGAGAAGAAGAAAAGGGCCTGTGTGGTTAAAGATGTGTCACCCTGTGTTCCATTCCCCACACGTCTTTCAGCCGCTACGCTGCCCACAATGTCGTCACCCTTTCAAGCTAGGGATTTTTGACCTCAATTTGAGATGCCCGTGCGACCCACATTCTGAAAAGCTCAGAAATCAAATTTTCTACCACCACCAACCCGCCTCTCTCTCTCTCTCTCTGTGCGTCCAGTTTGCCATCGATTTATTTCAGGAGATTCAAATCTGGTCTATCAGCCGTACCTGATTGACGATGTTCTGCTCCGTTTCGATTCTATTTTTTTGTATTCGTGGGCCGTATGTGTACACAATTCCGTTCGTATGAAATTAATCTCTCTTCCTCCCTGTCTGTCTCTCTCTCTCTCACACACTACCACCCCTTTCCTTTGTCATTACGCGCTGTTTGATTTGATGACAATTGCTTTGTATGTTTCAATTACATTAAACACACACACACACACCGTGTCTGTCCGACTGTCTCCAAGGTGTTGGTGCTCCGGTTCTAATGCGATTTGATGGTGCATTTTAAAGAGTATCCGGTCCAAGATTTGCCAATATAACGTTATGAATACGTTTGTACCGTGCGTTAATTGCAAGGCATCTGAAAGATTTACACACACACACACACACACACATACGCGCGCGCGCAAGCACGTTCACACGCACGCACTCACAGACAGACACAGACAACATATAGCGATCACAATCCTACAAAACATCTCTATCTATACGTCTCCCTTTCTCTCTCTCTCTCTCTCTCTCTCTCCTCTCTCTCTCTCTCCTCTCTCTCTCTCTCTCTCTCTCTCTCTCTCTCTCTCTCTCCACACACACACACACACAATGTCCGCGTGATATTTCCGCACAGGAACTTAAGGTGTCTCGAGACTAACATATTGCTTAATATTTCAAAACCCATGTCCCTGTCAACTGCATGTCACTACTTCAATCTCTGGAACACAGCCCTCCATGAATCGTCTGAAAGGTAGCACCAATTCCACTGGAAACACCGTTGTGTGCAAGCTGAACTTCGATGCAGGAGTCGGCTGCTGCTTATGGCATTTCCCGTCACATTTCTAGGAGGGACTTTGCAAGTATATCAACTAGTCATGAATATTGTAATATGTTACGTTATCTCGCGTTGCGCAGCGTTGCGTGGCGTTGCGCTACATTACGTGATGGTGCGTTACGTTGTGTTATGTTATATGTTCGTTGCACAGCTTTGCATTAGATTAGATTATGGCACGCCATGTGACGGCACGACAGAGCACAGCAAACCACAGTACAGTCCAAGAGCGTATAGTATAGTGTAGCATACTATGGATAGTATAGCATTGCATAGCACAGTGCAGCAAAGCACAGTACAGTATAGTATAGTATGGTATCGTGTAGTCTAGTATAGCATAACATAGCACAGTGTCACCGATCGGCGGGACTAAATCAGCCGTTCATGTGTTTGGAGTAATGGTAGTTTGAAATAGAGAGCGTGTGTGCGTGTGCATATGTGTTATGTGTGTGTGCGAGAGTGCGTGTGTAAGATTGGGGTTTTGGTTAGGTGGAAGGTTAGGCTAGGCCCCCGGGTTTTTGCCTTTCAGGCAGATCAACACCTTTCCCCAATTAAAAATCCTTTTTTTACCTAAGAATTTAAAAAAAATACTTTTTTTGGACCCTTTTAATGCCCCCCAGTCGGGTGGGTTTTATACTTACTTTGTAAACACTTTATTGTTTTTTACGGGAAAAGCTTACAGAAAACCCTTTGATCGGCAAATCCTGCAAATTTATCAAAAAACCGTTTAACTAAATGGTGTTTTTATGGACTTCTTTACCAAAAACTAAAAATTTTTAAAACTAATGGCGGGGGACTGAAAAGTATAGTTTTTTCATCTTCTAAACACACACTACACACGCGCGAAAAAAAGCCCCCCTTACACACAAACTTTTTCGGGAAAAAAAAAGCGCACTAACCCTACAAAACCTGCGCGGTAAAAAGTTCTTTTCAAAAAAGGGGTACGGGGGGTTTTCCCGACTTCCCCCTTTTTGTAACCAAATGTTTGTTTTGTTTTCAAAAAACCCAAGCTTGTTTGGGAACGTCATGGCTTTTGTTCTTCATGTTGTTTTTTTAAGTATAGGGCCAAAAATTTAAATTAAAATTTGTTTAATTTGGGGTCGGCACGACGACTCACCGGGAAAAATTTTCAGTCTGTGTCATTTTGTGGGCGTTCCCGGGTTTTTATTAAAGGGAAACTCTTCTGGCAAAAGGTGTTGATTTTTTAAAAAAATTTATTTTCACCCCCAAAACCCCACATGCTTTTTCCCTTATGGAGGATTTTGCTTTTTGTTTTAACTTTTCCCCCAATTCGGGGTTTTGTCGTTCCGCTGTTTGCAGGGAAAAAATTGACATGGGGTTTCCAGTGTTAAAAATTGGTCGCATTTTCATAAACTTCTTTTTATCATCTTTACCCCATCACTTTCATCATCTTCATCTTCCATCATTTCTTGGGTCGTCGTCGTCGTCGTCGCGTCATGGGAGTTTTTAATTTAATGATACAGATTCTTTGTTTACGTTTCTTCCCTCGGCCCTGTAAAAAACTTTCCCCAAAACCCCAACCAACGCATAAATTTAAATCAGGATGCTGATGTTTTTTTTACTACTTTTTTATAGTGATGACGTGTTAATTGTCCCTGCTGCCGGGGTGATTTGTTTAATGACAAATTATTTTTACGACAACGGCAATAAAAATTTATTTGGTAGTAGCAGCAAAAAAAACACAGCAGAAAGTGCAGAAACAGCACAGCAGATTTAGTAAAGAAAAGAAGAACAACGACAAAAAAACCCCCATGGGACAAGAACAAGGTTAAAATTTTAAAAGGGGACAAGAACAAAAACAAGTTTTATCAAAATTAGAAATAAAGGGAAAAAGGGAGAAGAAAAAAAGGGGCCTGTTGGTTAAAGATTGTAAACCTTGTTCCTTTCCCCCACACGCCCTTTCACCCCCCTACGCCCCAAAATTGTCGTCACCCTTTAAAGCTAGGGTTTTTTTGCCTCTTTTTGGCCCCCGGGTGCAACCCCAACTTTCTGAAAAGCTCAAAACCCAAATTTTTACCACCCCCAAACCCCGCCTCTCTCTCTCTTTTCTTTTGGGGCGTCCATTTTGCCATCGATTTATTCGGGGAAAATTAAAAAATCTGGTCTTTCAGCCAAACTGATTGACGTTTTTTTCTGCTCCGTTTCTTTCTTTTTTTTTATTCGTGGGCCGTATGTGTCCCAAAAATTTCCGCCCCGTTTGAAATTAATCTCTTTTTCCCCTCCCTTCGTCTTTCTTCTCACACACTACCCCCCTTTTCCTTTGTCTTTCCCGGGGCTGTTTGATTTGATGACAATTGCTTTTATTTTTCAATTACATTAAACACCCCACAAAACACCGTTCTGTCCGACTGTCTCCAAGGTGTTGGTGCTCCGGTTCTAAGGCGATTTAAAGGTGCTTTTTAAAAAGAGTATGGGTTCCAAATTTCCCCAATTAAAACGTTATGAATACTTTTTAAACCTGCGTTAATTCAAGGATCTAAAAGTTTTTCACAAAACCACACACCCCAACAAAACGCGCGCGGCAAGCACGTTCACACGCCCGCACCACGAAAAGGACACAGAAAACATTTTAGCAAATCACAATCCTACAAAACATCTCAAATTCCCCCTTTTCCTCTCCTTTCTCCCCCTTCTCTCCTCTCCCCCCCTCCCCTCTCTCTCCCCCTCCCCCTCTCTCTCTCTCACTCTCTCTCTCTCTCTCTCTCCACACACACACCCCACACAATGTCCCGTGTTTTTTTCGCACAAATTTTAAGGTGTTCGAGCCCAAAACTTATTGTTTAAATTATTTAAAAAACCCTTCCCTGTAAAGAAAGCACTATTTTTCAATCTTGGAACAAAGCCCTCCATGAATCGTTTTAAAAGGTTAGCCCCCAATTCCACTGGAAAAACCGTTTGTGAAAAGGAACTTCGATGCAGAGTCGGCTGTGCTTATGGCATTTCCCGTACATTTTTTTTGGGGGGAATTTTTGGGATATCAATAGTCATAATATTGAAATTTTGTTACTTTTTCTCGCGTTTGCGCAGCGTTGCGGGCGTTGCGTTTACATTACGTGGGGTGCGTTACGTTTTTTAAATGTTATATGTTCGTTGCACAGTTTTGCATTAATTTTTTTAAATGGCACCCCCATGTAGGGCACGACGAGCCCCAGCAAACCACATACAGTCCAAGGGGATATTATAGTGTAGAAATACTATTTTTTGTATACTTTGCATAGCCAGTCCCGAAAAGCAAAATACATTTTTTTTATTTTTTTTGGTACCCGTGAGTCTAGTATAGCAAACTTAGCACAGTGTCACCGATCGGCGGGACTAAACCCACCGTTCGGTTTGGATTTAATGGATTTTTTGAAAAAAGCGTGTGGGGCGTGTGCAAATGTTATATGTGGGGTGCGAGAGTGCGTGGGGTAAGTTTGGGGGTTTTTTGGTTAAGGGGGAAAGGTTGGGCTGGGTAGGGGGCTGAGGGAAATAAAAACAATAATTTTCTTGAGTTCCAATTTCCCTTGTTAAAGGGGGATGGAAGCGGGGGTTGGTTTCTTTCCCCAAATTGTTACCCTTTTTTTTATTTGGGGTTCTACACTATCAAAGGCGGGGGGATTTTGGCTGTTTTGGTTTTGTAAAGTCTGTAAAAGTTTTTTTGTGGTAAATTGCCCGTGTTAGCACAGCAACAACTAGCCCGTTGGCCCGGCGTGTCAGCTCTGGGGAGGGAAACGCGTTTGACCAATCCGTTGTTTTGTGTTGGGGAGTAGAGTTCGCTTGTTTCCCGACGTGCAATGTTTTTGGGGTAGCTTCCCCTTGGGCCCCCGGGTGTTCGCCGGAGGGGAAACGCGCCCTTGTATTGGGGGCGGGAGCGCCGTAAGTTTGGAGGGGACTTCGAGCCCAATTTCGTGCCAGGTCCCGTTGGGTCGGGGTTGCCCTTGGCCTGTCCGGGCTGTGTCGTCCCCGGGTTGGCAGCCATTTAGCCAGTTGCAGAACTGGTGTGGTTGAACGTCTGTCTTCCTTGTTTGTAAAGCGGGGTTCCTGTTCTTTCCTAGGCGGGGGCCCAGCCCAAACCCAGTCTGCTGCCGCGTGCCGGGGGGGTGAGGGGGTTTTCCCCCGTGCCTGTTTTTTTTTTTCCCCCGGGAGAGGGGAACCATCCGGGGCCGTCTCCCGGGCTGTGGGCAGCCCCTTCCTTTCCGCTCCCGGATTCTTCCGGGGGGCCTCCACCCCCTTGCCCCTTCCCTTTTGGGGCGCCCCCTTGAGGAGGGCGCCCCCACCGGGCCTTCCCTACCCTCGTGTCCGGGGGGGCCTTCAGGGGGGGGGCGCCCTTTTGGGCCCCCGGACTCCTCGAGGGGGGACTGCCCCAAACCCTTCCCCCCCCCCTTTGTGTCCGGGGGGGCCGGAAAAGGAGGTGTTGTGCCAGCGCGGGGGGAGGAGTCGGGAATGAGGAGCCACGGTGGCGCCGGGGTTTTGATTTTTCCCGGGGTGTCAGGCCTTTGGTGGGTCCACGGACATGCTGAGGGCGGACTCATCCTGGGGGGAGTCAGTCTGGGGGGGTCCCCGGACAGTGCCAAGGACTGGGTTTCCCGGGGGCCGGGAGGGGGTTGTCCATGGGTGTTGTAGAAGGGGGGTAGCGTTAGGTATTTGGGATAGGGGTGTTAGTTACTGCCCCCCTTTTTGGGAAAGTAGGGGCCAGCCGTTTTGGGTACTTGTCGTTGCCCCCCTTAGGGGACGCAGTGACCAGTCCCGATAGGGGCCCCGGGGTCAAAAGGAAGGGGGGGCCCTGGGGAAGGTTTTGGGTGGTACCCGTTTAATTTTAGAGCCCCCTTTTGGGCAAATTCTTGTCCCTTTTATTTTAGCCACCACGTGTCGGGCTTCTCTGCGTCCCGGGGTCGCAGTGATAAACCCCAAATTGGTTTTTTAAGTTTTGGTTAGGGTTCCCCGGGGGTCTTTAGAAAGGGAGAAACGGGCCCAGGAAGGAGGGGGATCCCGGTTTGTGTGGGTTGTTAGGGAAAGTGAGGTGGCGCCATAGGGGTTGTGTGAAAATTAAAAAAGCGCTTTATGATTGTAAAGTGGGGGTTTTAAAGTGTGCTTGTTGTTGTTTAAAGTTTTAAATTTGGCGTGGGTGGGGGTTTTGGGTGGGGGGCCCCCCCGGCTTACGCCCGGAAATTTGGGGGAGATGGGGGGTTCCTTTGGGGGTTTTGGGGTAGGTAAATGGGTTTCTAGAAAGGGAGGGGGGGGGGGTGTTGGTCTGGTGTTCGCGTGTGAGGGGGTGGTTGGGGGGGAGCTTTCCAGTAACCCGGGGAGGGGGTTTCGTAGTGTCCCTTTTTCACTTCAGGCTTTTTCCTAGTGGCTTTGGGGCCAGGGCACTTGTGTTGGTGTGAAGGGGTTGGCGCTCCCGGGTGAATGAAGTTAATTTGACAATAAATATTGAGGGGTTTTTGGGAAAATTTGCGAGTGACTACGCAGTAAAAGGGTAGGTGAGGTCCCGGGGGTTTTACCGATTTTCCCTTGTGTCCCATGTGTCCCTCGGTGGGGTTACCCCAGTGATGGGTAGAGTGGGTACCCCCCCCGTGACTGTGACGCCGTGGGGGTCGGATTCCGGGGGGGGATTAAGGGCAGGGTAAGCCCGGGAATGTCGGGGAAGCACGGGGGTCGCAGTGTTGGGGACCTAAGGTTGTGAGGTGCTTTTTGGACGGCGGGGTGCAAGTGCACTGTGATCGGTGGGTGTGGCCTACCGGGAAAACAGGGGGGCCCGGGTAAACCGGGGGGGTAACTGGGGGCGCATGCACGGGGAAACCCGAGGGACACACGGGGGGAACGGGATTCATCAGTGGCCAACTTTGCTTTGATAATACTGCATGGGTTTGGAGCTTTGTGGGTATGAGGTATAAAAGGGTGGGGTGGAGTGGTTTGGTTTGGTGACTCATTAGGTATTGTGTATTTGTGGGGTTGCTTCGGGGGCAATAAGTAGTCGGAACCTCCGTTGCGCCAATGGGCATTTTTGTCCGTTGCTACTCTGTGGGGGTTTGGTGTCCCCTTTTGTCAAAACACCCCCGAGCCCACCCGGGCATTCGACCCCGATGTGCCCAAGGAAACCAAACGGGCCCAATTTAACGGCAATCCCAAAACCCAAAGGGTTAGGGGCCCAATTTGAGGGGGTGGATCAAAAAAGGGGGGAGGGGGGGAAATGCGAGTTCGCCAAGTTGGAAGGGGCGAGGGGTTTTTAGCTGGGGGAGAGCTCCCCAAAGGGTTCGTCCGGGATTCAGTGGTAATGAGGTTGAAAGATAGGAGAGAAGCAGAGTTGGAGTCCCGGATGGAGGAGAAAGTGGGGCGGGAAATGAAGGATGAAGAAGAGAAAGCTGCTAGGCGGGAGGGGTTAAAAGAGGCAAAGAGGAAGGAGAAGGGATTGGGAATGAAACAGGGGAAAAACGAAGAGGAGAAAGCGGTTTGGGAGGGAAGATTGAAAGAGGGGGAAAGGGTGCTACAGGGGAGAGCTAGATTTGAAGCAGAAAAAAGATTGAAGAGGAAAAAGTAAATGGGGCGGGGAGGTTTGAAGAGGGAAACGGATAGGCAAAGAAGAGTAAAGAGGAGAAAGCTCTAGGGGGGGAGAGAGCTAGAGTTAAAGCAGATGGATTGGAACTACAGATTTAAGAAGAGGGGAGGAAAAAAGGGTGACAAGAAAAAATAAAGCTCAAGCACGGCAGGCCGATTTAGATCCCCAAAAAAAGGGAAAAGATGAAGCTGATTGAGGAAAAGAGAGCGAGGCTAAACATACAAAGAGCCGGCCCTTAGTTGAAGCAGCGCACAGGAAACGCTTGATCGGGGTTTTGAAGGAAACGAAGCGGTCATCTTGGCCTTTAAGGGGAGAACGATAAACCGGGGGCGCTTTAATCCCCCAATTCGAGCGTGTAGCCCAATGTGCAATTTGGAGCGAGCCCTCATGGCCCAAAATTTGGGTTTGTCTCGGTAAAGGGGAAAAGGGCTAGAGAAAGCATTTAAGGGTTTTTGGTGGGGAGATTTAAGGACTATTTCAATAAAGAGCCCCTGTTCACCACTTTGGGCTGATGCGGGCCCTCCCGGGAAAAATTTTTAAAAAAACATCAAGAAGGACGCTGCTGAGACTTTCCCCCAATGCTGGGAAGGATGAAGCGGGGTTTTTCCCTTGGTGTCACCCAGGGGGCAAGGACAAGAGTGGGGGCAGAGGATTTTAAGGATCTTTTTTTCCAAGAACTTTTTTACCAGCGCTGTCCCCAAAAAGTTCACGATTGAGGCCCGGGAAAGACATCCCGAAAAATGTTGAAAAAAATGGAAACCGGAAAACTATGTTTTAGCAGGGGGCCAAAAGATTGGGGGGGAAGGCGAAAGCAAGACCGGAAATTTAAAAACACCCCAAAAACCTGGGAAATGGGCGTGAGACAGTAGGGACCCAAAGCCCACAAAACAAACCCCCAACAGATGGGGTTGCACTCCAGAACCAAATTGGAGTTCAAAAGGGCCTAGATCGACCTTTAATCTGTTTCAAATGCAAGAAGCCAGGCCAATCCCCTGGGAAAAATCCCCCCGGGGCCCCATTTTTTTGGGGCTGTTCATTTTTTGTGACCAGCCCCAATTTTCGAGGGGCCCCCCTACTTTTGTTCGACCATGTGCTGAGCGCAGTACGCCCCCGCGTGCGTTGTAAAGTTAAGGGGTCCCCGGCCCAAAAGGGGAAATACGAGACAAGGTGCCGGATACACCGTAGTGGCCCCGTGGTTGGTTTCCAGCAGACCGTAAACGGGAGAGACGGTTTCCAATAGTGTTTTGGGTGAGGGCCAGGGGTTTGGTCTGTGTTGCCTGTGGGTAATTTGAGTTGAAGTCCCATTTATCGAAGGGGAATTTTGGGGGTCTTGGTCATGAATAGCCTGTTTCAGGAAGTCCGATCGGAAACTTCGCCCCAAAAAAAGTAGGGGATTCCCGGTTTTTAAACCCCGGCCTTTTACGCAACCCAGGTGGTAGGGGGGGGGCCCGAAACGTGGCCCGGAAAAGCCGGGAGCAGCAAGAACCAGTAACCCCGGGGGCCCTCGAGGGTGCATTCTTTTAAAACCCCCAGCAGTTTAATTTTTGATGCGGAACCCGGGTTTAAAACCTTGGGGGAAAAAAGGGCCCGGGGTGGTGTGAAGCGGGACGGGTTTTTCCCTACCAAGGGTTTGGGCGAGTCGGTACCCCGGAAATTGGCGTTCCGGCAGGGGGTTTTAGGGGGCCCAAGGGGCGGGAGCGATTTAAATTTTGCTCCCAGCTGAACTACGGGCCCCGGGGTTTTAAGAAGCCCACGAAGTACCAAATGTCTGGCATTAGGTACCCAAACCCCAACCAAGGGGCGAGTTGGTCGCCATTTTTTTTGGCCCGGCATGCATGCTGAATTCGTCGGTAATGCCCGTCCCTGTTTCCAGTGCCAGCGTTCCATTGATAAGGGGAAAAGTGTCAAGAGCCCCTCGTGAAGTTTCCACTGAAAGCGTGACCTTCGAGCGGGTTTGGGAAAGGGTATCATTGGGCCCCTCGTTCCCCGCCCTCCCAGAGTGGGTACAGATACTGTTGGTGAAAGGTTCCCACTTTACGGGAAAAGGTATCCTGAGGCGTCCCCTTTGCCAGAAACCGAGCAGCGGGGGCAGAAGGGAGCTTTCCAAAATTGGACACGAACGGGGGTCCTGGGGCGGGAATGATGATAGAGGAACCCCTTTACTGTCCCAAACATGCGGGGAGGTCAAACCACATTAGCCAAATTTGAGGCTGACTACCACAAACCTTAACCCTTTCGCAGTGCAATGGGTTGGTGGAACGTTTTTAACGGTACTTTGAAGCGGATGTGCCCCAGACTGTGTCAGGAGAAACCAGAGGATGGGATCGGTGGATACCAGGGACTGCTGTTTGCTTACCGTGAGGGCCCCCCAGGGGAAATACGGTTTTCTCGCCTTTTTAGTGCTATTTGGGCGCCCGGGCCGGGGCCCATGCAAATATTGAGAGATCTGTGGCTACAACCGGAAAGGGAAGACTCCTTAAAAGCGGCAGAAAACGTCGTCCCAAATTGAGGGAAAAAAAATGCTGAGTCCGTTCGAGATGGCAAAAGGGGGAAATTTTGGGAAGGGCCAAACGGATAGGTACCCGCGACATTTTGACTTGAGGGCGAAACCCAGGGAAAAAATGCTGTGGGGTCCAGATGCTAGGACCCTTTGAAACCCACCAAGAAAACAAATTGGAACTGGGGAAAGGGGGAAGGGCCCTATACAGTGCTGGAGAAGGGGGGTGAAGTGTTTTCCGCATGGGAATAGGGGGGAAAAAAAGAAGATTTTCCCGCGAACCTACTGAAGTCGTTTGTCGAGCGCGCTTTCAGATCCAAAACCCCGGGAGCCCGCGATTGTTTGCCAGAGGAGCCTGATGAGGAAACGGTAAAATCCCCTTTTTGAGTAAGGCCCTTTCCCCCATTCCCTTGGGGGGCCACAGGGGCCCTAAAGATTGGGAATACTCAAGAAGACCAACTTTAGTCAAAATTTCACAGTTAGTGGCCGAATTCAAAAGGTACTGACTGATGTGCCCTCATGCACCCAAAACCCAAAAAGTTTCGCATCAAATTTTCGTCAGAAAATTTCCCTATCAGGTTTGAAACCATACCCGGTTTCCTTTTGCCAACGAAAGACGGTTTTGGGAGGAGGTTCCCAAAGGCCATGATCAGGATGGGGGGCGATCGACCGTCGACATCGCCATACGCTCGCCTTTCGACTGGTTTAAGAAGAAAGATGGGAAGACAAATTTTTCGTTGGACTTTTAGGAGGTTGAATCGCCCTCGGTTCATTTTTAATTTTGAACCCATGCCGGGGCTTTTAAAACCTGTTTGCCAAAGCTTTTGGGGAGAAGGGAAAGGGGTTCAGGGAAAATCGATTTTCGCTAAAGGGGATTGGCAAACCCGTTTGGGAGAGAGGGCCCCGCGAAGAATCTTTTTTTATACACCAAAGGACAATTCCAGTGGAAGGTGAGGGCCCTTTGGACTGTGTACTTTTGGGGGGGGTATTTACGCGCATGATGAGGAAACTGTTTCAAACCCCTTTAAAGCCCAGATGTCGAAAAACTTCATTGATGGGCATTCCCCGGTGGCCCCCAATTTTTCAGGACAGCCATATAGAAAATTCTCCCGGCGGGGGTTCCAGAGACTCGGGAAAGTTTTCCTTGCAGGCCCCACCCTTTTAAGTTGAGCTGGGAGGAAAAGGAAAACACCACTTAGGGCACGGGTAGGTGAAAGGAAAAAAATGGCCTGACAGGATAAAAAAGACCCGCATTATGGGTGCGCCTAGGCCCGAGACCAAACGGCAAGTGCGGGGGTTCCCCCGGGCTAGTGGGGTACTACAGGAAATTTTTTGGGCCCCCGGTTTTTCTGACATTGCCAAACCCCTTTCTGATCTCACTAAGGGAAAAGCCAGGCAGGTGAAATGGAAAAGACGGGGTTTCGAACGTGGGGTTCCAAGCCTTGAAGCAAACATTTCTGTCAAACCCCCTGTCTGTAAATTTTTGGGCCGGGGCCTGGGTTGACATTTGTGCTCCAGAAATGACGCATCCCAAAATGGGGGTGGGGGCTATGCTGTCAGCAGTACCCCCGAAGAGATCGCCCTGGGGAGCATGTGCCAGCAGGGAAAATTAAACCCCCGCAGAGCAGAACTACCCCATGTTGAGAAGGATGTCTGGCAGTGGGTGGGGAATACAAAAGGTTCCCGGTGTATTTTTATGGGACCCCCCTTTTTTGTCCCGAAAAGATCAAATTCCCCCAAATTTATACTTTGGAAAGGAGAAGTCGTTTGTGGGAGGAAACACCCAAAGGGGGGCACTGCAGCTGCAGCCATTTCCCGTTTTTCGGGGAAAGGGAGTGTCCGGAGAGGGGCAATGTGGGGGCGACTTCTTTAGTTTGCTTGCCGTAGAGAGAGAAAGAGAGAAGAGAAAAGAGGAGAGAGAGAGAGGAGAGAGAGAGAGTGGGTGAGTGGTTAAAATTCCATTTTCCCCGTGTCATGGAAGTTTACATTGACGAAGGGTATGCTGTGTCGTGCATTGGGAAAAGGAAAAGGTTTGCAAAGGTTGCCCGGGGGGGTGGTTTTTGTAGCCGGTTGCATAGCGGGGGGGGCATGGCCAGAGCACCCTATTATGGGAAATTTATATAGACCGTAAAGTTTAAAAACTGCCTGTAAATGCCCGCGTTTTAAAGGGAGAATTGGACCGGGTTTAATAATGTATTCAAAAGGGTTTAAAGATGTATTTAAAAGTGATGTTGTTGGGTTTATGATTTTTTGTGCATCAAAAGTAATAATAGGACAGAGTGAGGGGATGGGGAGTTGGATTGTTATAGGAAAGGGGTGTTAAAAAGCCCCCTCGAGTGAGAAGTTTTTTTTGGTTTTAACCCGAAATTAAAACTTAGGCGGGGGGGGTCAAACCCAAAGGGGGGAAAAATCAGCCGTTTTTGTGTTTGGGGGTAATGGAGTTTAGAAATAGAGAGCGGTTTTGTGCGTGTTTCATATGTGTATATGTGTGTGGCGGGAGTGCTGGTAAGAAATTGGGGGTTTTTGGTTTTTAAAGGGGGAAGGTTAGGCTAGGTAGGGGGCCCGGGGGGAAATAAGAAAAATAATATTCTTGGTTTTTAACTTGACTTTTTTGAAAGGGGGTTTGGGAAACGGGAGGTTGGTTTTTATTCCGTTGTTACCCTTTTTTTTTTGGGGTTTTAACCCATCGGGCGGGGCCCGGGTATCGGGTGTTTTTGGGTTTCAGTCTGTGAGTTGTTTGGTAAATTGTCGTGTTTTTGCCGGCAAAAAAAGCCGTTGGGCCGGCGGGGTCAGCTTGCGGAGGGGTACCCTTGGGTTTTGAAACCCCGTTTTTTGTGTTGTGAAATAAAAGTTTTGCTTTATTCCGAAACCCGGGCGGGGAAAGCGTTGGGGTAGCTTCACTTCGGGCCCTGGTTTCGTCGGATGGACGGGGCCCTTTTAGTGCGGCGGGAGGCCGTTGTTTGGGTGAGTGACTTGATCTTGGGCAGTGCCAGGTCCTCGTTGGGGCTGGGGTGCCCTTTGGGTGTGCCCGGGGTTTTGTTTTTCGGCTCTGTTGGGAGCCACTTCAAACAGTTAGAACTGGGTGGTTTAACGTTGCTTTCCCAGTTTTTGTCAGGGAAAGGGTTTCCCGTTCCGTCCCAGGTGGGGGGAGACCAACCCCGTCTGTGCCCCCCGTGCCGGCAGGTGAGCGGGTTTCCCCCCCTCCTGGTTTTTTTTTTACCGGGGGGAGGGAGACCCCCAGGCCGGCCCGCCGTCTGTGGGGAAAATCCCCTCCGCTACCGGAGTTTCTTCCGGGAGTCCTCCAGCCACCGTTGCTCTTTCCCCGTTTTGGGGTCCTGTGAAGAGGGCGCCGCCCAGGGGCCCTTTTTCCCCACCCTTTAGTTTTCCCCCGGGGCCTTCAAGGAGGCGTCCCCCCCAGCCCCGGAATCCTCGAGAGGGCACTGCACCAAAGGCCTTCCCCCAAAATTTTTTGTCCGGCGGGGCCCCGGGAGAGGTTTTTGTGCCGCGCGGGGGGAGGAGTAGACTGAGGAAACCACGGTCGGCGCCCGGGGGGGTTGGGAAAGGGTTTTTGGGGTTTTTCAGCCTTTCGCGAGGGCCACGGCAGGCTGAGGGGCGGGCTCATTTCCCTGAGGAGTCAGTCTGTGAGGGTCCCCGGGGTGGGCCCAAGGGCTTTGGGGCTTTCCGGGCCCGGGGTAGGGTTTTCCCATGGGGTTTTAAAAAGGGGTGTTGCGTTAGGTTGTGGGGTAGGGGTTTTTAGCCCCCCCGCCTCCTTTTGGGGCGTAGTGGCCCCGCACAGTGTAGGGTACTTGTTTTAATTCCTCCTTAGGGGCGAGTGCCAGTTTCGATAGTGGGCCCGGTTTAAAAAAAGAAGGGTGGGTCCTGGGGGGAGGTGTGGGGGGTGCAGTTTAAAGTTTAGAGTCCCTTGGGTTATTCCCTTTTCCCTTTTAGTTAGGCCACCACGTGTGCGGGCTTCTTTTGCGTCCCTAGGTCGCAGTGAAAAACCGCAACTTTTGTTTTTTGAAAGGTTTTGGGGGTTTTGGGGCGTAGTAGGGTAGTTAAAAGGGGCAGGGAAGGGTGGGTTTCCGGGGTGGGGTTTTGGATGGACCGAGTGGGGGGCGCCATAGTGGTGTTGTGAAATAAAGAAGCGCGTTTTGATTGTAAAAGCTGTGTTTGGGGATGAGTTGTCTGCCCCTAGTGTGGGAATAGGCGTGGGTAGGGGTGGTAGGGGCCCTCCCGGGTTAAACAAACCCTGACAAAGTTTTTGCAAAATTAAACAAAGTTTAGTGTACTTTATGAATAGAAATAGTGTAGCAAAGCACAAAATAGTTTGGGAAATTTTAAAACTTGCATGGCCCGTACAGTGTTATGCCCTCTTTTTGATCGACCATTTACCCGGGGCATTTTAAAACCCTTTTCTACTTTAAACAAAATGAAAAACAGGAACCTTTTAAAGTTTCCTTGCCCGATTTTCAGGGCCCTTTCCCCCGCGTGTCTAAAAGACCGCTCTGCCCACAACGCCTACCAAACATCACAAAGGGCCCCCCCCCCCCGGACAAGGGGCCCGGGCCCGGTTTCCCCAGACCCTCCCCGGGTCCCCTTCCCCCACCGGGCAGGGAAATCTGGGAAAAAAAATTTTTGGAAACCAAAAGTCCCAAAGGGCCCTCCACGCGCACCCTTTTTTTCATGGGGTCCCTTTTCCACAAGGACCTCACCCAGAATCTGCCCTGGGGAACCCTCCCACGGGCAGAAACCCCCCTCCTCGAAAAAATCGCCGGGGTCCCCAAAAATTTTTTAGGGGTTTCCTCGTTATGCCCTCCTTGGGGGGAGGCGCAGTGGCGGAACTTTCTTCGCGAAAGGGAAACCGAGGGGGGGCTCGGCCGAAACCCAAAGGGGGGGTTTGGGGCCGCGAGGAATCGGGGTATCCCCCGGGCCCCCGAGGTGTCCAAAAGGGGTTTCTTGCGGGAAAGCGGGCAGCGGTGCTTTTGGGCGTATTTGGGGTTCCTTGCTGCCCGTACCAGAGGAAAGCTGGCGACAGGGGTGGGGCTTTTTCCCGCACCCCAGGAGCGGGGGGAACGGACTTATGTGACTTTTTCAGGGGGAGAGAGGAGAGAGAAAAAGAGAGGGAGAGAGAGAGAGAGAGAGGAGGGGGAGAGCGGGGGGGGGGGAAGGGGAGAGAGAGAGAGGAGAGATATTTGAAAAATTTTATTTGAAAAATGTTGGCACCCCAAAAAGAAACCCAAGGGGATATTTTTCTTTTTGACGCGAACTCGGGTTTTTAATTAGAGCCGGGGCTAAAACAAATAAACAGTAAACCCAGCCGCAAGGGAAAAAAATCAGCTTTCTACTTTTGCAAACGTATTTCACCGCCCCTTTCTAGAAAAAAACCCAAACATAAAACAATTCCAGCGCTCGAAATTCATTTGGTTTTTCACATGGTTTTAAAAAATCTTACCGCTGTTTCAGATTTTTGCATTTTTCGCAGCGATGAGTTTTGTTGATTTAAAAAATGATATTGTATTTTCTTGGCCCGCTATGCAGCCATGTTCCCAAAGCGGAGAAATGTTTCCCAAACTGTATTTTTTGGACGACGAAGGGATTGTGACCATTGAATTAAAAAAGAAGAAATAAGCAGACAAAAGTACTGCTTGTTAGAAACCCAAGGTTTTCCAAAGTTACCCAGCCCGTTTTTAAACAATCTACTCAACAGAATTTTAAACAAATTTAAATTAAACCTTTAATTTTTTTTTCCCCGGTCATGCCCCTACAGCATTCATACCCTTTTTCCTTTCCCAAATTTTCCAAAAGGGGATTAGTATCAATACAATTTTCGCGCAAATTTTGAAATTAAAAACTTTACCATGAATTTTTCTTTTGAAATGCTGGGGTCTTTGAATTTTTCCCAGGGGTGTGGATTAAAAGAAAAAAAATTCGACTTCAGGTAAAGAAAAAGGTCTTTCATTTTTGGCTCCTCTTTGCACTTTTAAAGGCCAGTTCATTACCCCAGACACCACAAGGGGTTCAGTTTTGTCTAACAATTAGTCAGGTTCTGCTTTTGTTTTACCATCACAAAAGGTTTAAAAGATATATTCCATCGGAAAAGGTATATCAATAATTGTCGCCGAAATGATAGCTGTCATTACGGCGTCGTTACATTTAAGCGACTTGTCATAATCAATATTTAGAGCATCTATTTGTGTATGTGTGTTAAAGAGAGTATGCCTGTGTGCCCACACAGGAGAGAGAGAGAGAGAGAGAGAGAGAGAGAGAGAGAGAGAGAGAGAGGGAGGGAGGTCAAAGCTGAGATGCGCGTGTGCGTGCGCGCGTGAGGTGTGTGTGTGCGCGAGGTGTGCGTGTCTGTGCGAGTGTGTGCGTGGGTGCGCGTGTTTGAGCGCGCGTGCATTCTATGCAGATAAAGCTTTTTTTTTAATTCACGTACACGCATCGTAAAAGGGAGAAAAATACACGTGCGCAGAGGTGGACAAAATGTAGACCGACAAAAGAAAAAAACACAAAATAATGATCCACTCTCGGCAAACTGAAAATCAGCCAGTGAACCTATGCATTCTTTTTATTCACGGTAGAAACGTCTGCTACGTCTTTGGAATGACCTACAAATATACCATCAAGACAACGCCACCAACATGTGCAGACCAAGTTCAGCCCTGCTTCCAGTCAATGTTTTCACCAACATGAATAATTTCCCTTGTCTATCGGCACCCCTTTCTCACCCAACCCCATCCCGACTCCCTTGCCGGATTCATTCTAAATCAAGATCCACGGCTGCTTTGACCTCAAAACAAGGTCTCCGAGTTGCAAGGCACAAAATTTGTGTGCGAAAAACAATGAACTCACAACCACGATCTTGGTGTGAAAAGTCAAGTGTCTTTGGACACTTCCATTGTCTATATATACATTCAAAAAGTATCGAGCACATGAAAGTGCAGTTGTGGGTCATGAATGCATCCTGAAGTCCTTGCAAGCGAGATGGTCCAGCAGAAGTTGTATTTCTTCCTTTCCTTGAGAACGGATTCTCTGGAAGCCTGTAGTAACGCTGTGAATTCGATGACGATGTAGGCGATGTCTCGTCCCTGGAATCGTTCGCCCTTGGTGAGGATGCAGGCGGTTGTGGAAGATGAACCGTGAAAGCTCGTGGTTGACTTGTGGCGATTCTCGTTGACAGCCCATGCCTCATAACCTGCCATAAACGAAGCCGCGGATTAAATTCTGACCAAGACGACGCCGCTAAACCATCACAAAGAATACACTAAAGCACGAACAGTAGAAACTAACGCCTAAGAATGTTCATACACGCCGAGAATAAAGAACAGAGTAAAGTCTTAAAAAAAAAGATACTAAACCTTGGAAAGATTAGACTGAACGAGACTTAAGCCTTAGAAAAGACAAATTAACCTGCGAAACAAACACTCGCATTCTGAAAGAAGATTTCACAATATGAAAGGGTACAATCTAGCTCTATAAAATAAGCTGACATAACCCTTCTGACAAAAAAGGTCTATCAGCCTTTTGGTAAGGTTAGGTAATGTTGCCTATAGCTCAGCCGACCGCAAAGGACCATATAAGGGCTGTCAACCCCGTTGAAGTCAACTCACAAGTCATTAAAGAAAAAAAAAACCTCATTCACACACCTGAAAACACACTGGACACTTAGATCAGATGCAAATGTTCATCCGTTTCAGAAATTCGAAGATATCAGGTGGGACACCTCTGAACAAGGTTGTCATGGAGTCGGCTGTAAAATGTGTATGTTCTAAAACACCATGCAAGTCCCAACACTCTAAAATATATTTCACTGCGAGTGGTATATGACATGGAATGCACCACGGAACTTCATCTTTTAAACGATAAGAATGGGCGTGAAAGGAGTGCTGTATGCAAACGGAACAAGACGTTCTTCTTTACGGCCGCCTCGGGAACATGGTAAAATCTTTCAGGTTTGGATGAATTTTAAACAGGTTTTTTTTATCCGTCTGCAAGTTCGATTCCTCTTGCCAGAGGTCTTTGACGCAAGCCTGGGCTTTGGGTTTCAGATCAGCGCGAGGGAAAGACGATCTGCGCAACTCTTTTATTGTGGCACTCTTGGCACGTTGATCAACCAACTCGTTGCCTCGATTGCCCATATGGCTGGGAACCCAAGCAAAAACTATGTTCTATCCATCCGATGTCAGATGTATAGAGTTCGAATATTTTCAGCCGTTGAGTGTGCTGGAGGTTACGGCTGAAAGAAGGGAGTCCGACAAAATCAGGAAATCTGTAGGTTTTGATTTAGATACCATTTCAAGAGCCAGGACCAATGCCGTCAACTCCGCAGTTGATGGAGCTGTCAGTGGGAATGTGTATAGAACATCCGAGATGGACCTGTTGCACAATGCACAGCAGAGATCCCTCAGATTTGGAACCGTCCGTGAAAGTTCTTTTGAAGGATTCAAACCTCGAACATAGTTTGGCAAAAAAAGCTCGTACGTCAAGGAGCTAGAGGCATATTTACAGCTCGAAGCTAAATTTAAGCGGGTCCCTGGAGTGAAGAAAGTCCATGGTGGGCCTTTAGGTAGCTTGTATAAATCACACTCGACTCCTAGATTTCATCTGCATTGTTCAAGTAGGGAAGCATACGAATCGAATTCCCAATGGTGGAATGGAACTGGGATGATTATCGGATTTCTTTTGGAACTTGGGATGAAAACCCAGTCATATGCAGGGTTTTGGTGTTCAGAAGATAGATCCAAACTCAAGGAGAGTTAAAGGCAAGTTTCAACCGCAAATCCGAATGTTCAGCGTTTTCCAAGAAGCAGTTTTTAAGTGTTGGATGTGGATTTTTAAGTTCAGTTTCTGATTAAAAAAACCTCCAGATGAAAAATAACACCTAGACGTTTGGCTTATTTCACAATTGGTGTGGATTTATTCAACGAATCTCAGGACTGGCAAAAGATTGACGAAATTGGTGAAAATGGATACACTGTGTTCTGGTGCTTGTTACCAGTTTCATGGCACTCGGCAGCTGTTCAAACAAGCGCTATAGGAGGAAAGCTCCAAAACGAGACAATAAACCTATAAAGGTCCATGACTATACGAAAGAACACTAAAACCTTTGTAAGGAAGATGCTATGTTTGTGGAGTGGAAACACTACCACCACTAAAAACGGGAAGCCACCTCCTAGAACTACTACACTAGCCACTTAAAAAGGACAATAAACCCTCTGAATGAACGCAAGAGAGGATACCAAATGCTATCACAGGAGGTCGAGAATATTTGCAATATTTAAAAGATAACCACCTGCTCCCATAAGAGTACCATATTAAAACCTATGAAAGGATTCATGAGTTGACTGATGACCATGTCAGGCTTTCTGTGGATAAAGGACACTCAGATCAGGAGTACCAGGTGCGCACTAGGGTATATTTCAGAAAGAGGGTTAAAGACTTCAAGAACTCTGCAGCTCAAACCAAACTGATCTGAAAGCATGCGTCCATGTCCCAGACCTCTTGATTCACGAGACCTGCTTCAGAGCCCTTGTCGGCCTTTCATGCCTTTCCAGAAACAATTCCCTCTGGTACTCCGTTTTGTATCCTTGTTCCACAGAACACCGACGTAGGAAAGTCATCTTCTCGGTCATATGAAAAATAGACACCGAATCCTAGAAAAGGCTAACCCCCAAGAGAGAAACCAAATAAATCTGTGAATGAAGGAGACACTGAAGCGAGGAAAGAATTCTCCAAAACTTGTGAATGACGAAAACACGATACCTTGATAAATATGGCATTAAACCCTTTGTATGGAAGCACCGAACCTTGAAAATAGGATTGTGAACCTGCGAACTAAGACACTCCGAGGTCTTAGGAAACAAACAAAAGAAACAAACAGATAGCAAACCATTTGAAAGGTAAGGTAATGCTTCTTATAGCCCAGCCGATTGAAAAAGACCATATCAGGACCGTCACCGCGTTGATGTCATTCACCCAACTCCTTGAAATACACCTATAATATACCGGAAATTTTGTAAACAAACATAAAACTTTCTTCTGTAAAAATCTTAGATCAGATGAAGAATATTGATTCTTATTTTTTATTTCAAAGATCACATTAGGTGGGACATCTCTGTACAAGGTTTTCATGGCGTCTGCTGTAAAATGCATATGTCTCGCATCATGCAAGTCCCCATCACTCTAAACAAATGTTTTGCTGCGAGTGTACATGACCACAAAGTTTCTTCAGCCAGTATGAAACCGTTTCTTCTTTGCGACCACCTGAGGTAGACGAGGAACTCTTGGGATTGGACAGATCTGGAAAAGTTTGTATTTTGTGTATTCCAGTCCCCGTGCCAGGTCTCCGATATAACCATTAACCTGCGGTTTCAAATCTGAGTAGGGGATAGATATGCTGGACCGTTTCTTCGTAGTGGCATTCCTGGCCGGACGATCAGCCATTTTATTTCCCCAAATGCCAAAATGACCGGGAACCCAAGCTACAACAATGTTGTGATCTTCCGCCTTCAAAGAGGTAAAAAGGTTTTTAAAACGTTTAAAAGTTGATGATGGAAGTTACGGCCAGCTATGGCCTCCAAAGCTGACAGCGAATCAGAAAGTTCTTGTTTGTCGATTGAGAAATAATTATCAGTGCTAGAACCAATGCTGCAAGTTACCAAGGGTACACAGAAGCATCTGACGGAATATGCTTTAATAACAAAAAAACCATTTGGGCAGCAGGCTGCACAAGCCACTCCATCTTCGGACATTGAAAAAAATCGTATTTTCTGAAAGCATGGGAATTTTGTACAGGGATCGGCAACCAATGCCTTGTGTGCCTGAAGACTGGTGGATTCCTTGCGAAAAACGGCAAGATCAAAGCGGATTTCTGGTGTCAGAAATGGTCTGTGGAGGCTTATCTGGAAATCTGGAGAAGTCAGACAATTCATAGATCAAGACCTGCATTCTGCGCACGAGGCTGCATACCAAGTCAAAATGGAGGAATACAGCTGGGACTTTCTCCAAATTTCCTTTGAAAACTGAGGATTAAAAAGTGATAAGCAGGGTTTTCCGGTTTAACCATTTGAGATAATTTAAGGGTAGTTTCAGCCTGCAGGGTTTGGGGGTTCAGAACATAGATCCAATCTCAAGGAGAGTTAAAGGTAAACTTCAGCTGCAACTCAGAATATTCAGCGTTTTCCAACATGCTATTTTTAAGTGTAGGATGCGACTTTTAATGTTTAGTTTTTCATTCAAAAAGAATAATACCAAACAAGCACATCCAGATGAAAAATTACTCAGAAATTTGGCTTATTTCACAATTGGAATGGTGGATTTATTCAACGAATTTCAAGATCGAAGACTGTCGAAAATCGTAAAAATGGATACACTGTGTTCTGGTGCGTCTTACTAGTTTAGTGGCAATCAGCTGTTCAAACAAGCGCCATATGAGGAAAGCACTAAAACCTATTAAAACAAGACAGTTAACCGGTAAACGTCCACGATTGCAAGAAAGTACACTAAAAGCTTTGAAAGGAAGATGCTAAAGATGTGGAGTGAAAACACTACAACTTCTAAAGAGAGAAAACCACCACCCAGTACAACTACAATAGCAACTAAAAAGGACACTAAACCCTCGTGAAAAATGCAAAAGGAGAGGATACCAAATGCTATCACAGGAGGTCGAGAATATTTGCAACATTTCTTAATCTTTCAGACATGGGATAGAATCAACAAGTGCACCTACTGCATGATGCGAAGCGAAACGCAAATGTTCCGAGATCCATCCCGTCTCCAGCATTATTACCACCCTCTTCATCCCCTACTCCTCTAGCCGAGAGTCTTAGTTGTGCACTGTTCTTGCAACCGTTATCAGGATCTCAGCATACACTAACCTTTCTCTTCTCCAACCGTCTCAGTGCAGTTCTAAGGTGTGGTTGTGTGCGCGTGAATCTGTGTGTGTGTGTGCGTGTTCGTATTATGGGGGAGGGAGGGAGGGGGGGGGGGGGGGGGGGAGAACTGACCCTTGTGTTCAATGCTATCTCTATCTTGCTTCCAGTTGTGACGATTGCCAACACAGCCGATAAACACCAAGGAACCAGACGCCAGGCCGATTGATGCAACATAGTCCAAATGCTGAACGAATTCTTCACCGGCATTTCTGGCATCTGTGGAAATATTCAAGCAGTCCTGAAACAGTACTTTTGTCAAAATCTGCAGAGGCGAAGAAACAGGTATTCTTTCTTTTTAAGAATAAAACCCGGTCAAGACTATAGAAAGCTCTGAAAAATGTCTTTGATCACATTTACATTAGGTGGGGCTTCTCTGTTCAAGGTTTTCATGGTGTCTGCTGTAAAATGCACATGTCTCACATCATGCAAGTCCCCAACACTCTAAACAAATGTTTTGCTGCGAGTGTACATGACATGACCAGAGTTTCTTCAGCCGGTATGAAACCGTTTCTTCTTTGTGACCACCAGAGGTAGATGAGGAACTCGTGGGTTTTGGAGGGATCTGGAAATGTTTGTATTCTGTCTGTATTCCAGTCCTTGTGCCAAGTCTCCGATATAACCATTAACCTGCGGTTTCAAATCTTGAGTAGGGGATAGATATGCTGGACAGTTTCTTCGTAGTGGCATTCCTGGCCAGACGATCAGCCATTTTATTTCCCCAAATGCCAAAATGACCGGGAACCCAAGCTACAACAATGTTGTGATCTTCCGCCTTCAAAGAGGTAAGTTTTTTTAATGTTTAAAAGCCGAGGATGATGGAAGTTACGGCCAGCTATGGCTTCCAAAGATGACAGCCAATCAGAAAGTTCTTGTTTGTCGATTGAGAAATAATTATCAGTGCTAGAACTAATGCTGCAAGTTAACAGAGTGCACAGAAGCATCTGACGGAATATGCTTTGACAAAACCATTTGGGCAGCAGGCTGCACAAGCCACTCCATCTTCGGACATTGAAAAAAAATCGCATTTTCTGAAAGCATGGGAATTTTGTACAGGGATCGGCAACCAATGCCTTGTGTGCCTGAAGACTGGTGGATTCTTTGCGAAAAACAGCAAGATCAAAGCGGACTTCTTGTGTCAGAAATGGTCTGTGGAGGCTTATCTGGAAATCTGGAGAAGTCAGACAATTCATAGATCAAGACCTGCATTCTGCGCATGAGGCTGCATACCAAGTCAAAATGGAGGAATACAGCTGGGACTTTCTCCAAATTTCCTTTGAAAACTGAGGATTAAAAACAGTGATAAGCAGGGTTTTCCGGTTTAACCATTTGAGATAATTTAAGGGTAGTTTCAGCCTGCAGGGTTTGGTGGTTCAGAACATAGATCCAAACTCTAGCAGAGTTAAAGGCAAGCTTCAGCTGCAACTCAGAATATTCAGCATTTTCCAACATGCTGTTTTTAAGTGTAGGATGTGAGTTTCAATGTTCAGTTTTTCATTCAAAAAGAATACCAAACAAACATATCCAGATGAAAAATTACTCAGAAATTTGGCTTATTTCACAATTGGAATGGTGGATTTATTCAACGAATTTCAAGATCGAAAACTGCCGAAAATCGTAAAAATGCATACACTGTGTTCTGGTGCTTCTTACTAGTTTTGTGGCACTCAGCAGCTGTTCAAACAAGCGCCATATGAGGAAAGCACTAAAACCTATTAAAACAAGAAAGCACTAAAACCTCGCGAGTGGATTAAAGACCTCAAGAGCTCTGCAGCTCAAACCAAAATGATCTGAAAGCATGCGTCCATGTTCCAGACCCCTCGATTCACGAGAACTGCTCCAGAGTCCGAATCGGCCTTTCATGCCTTTCCAGAAACACTTCCCTCCGGTACTACCCGTTTTGTATCCTTGTTCCACAGAACACCGACGTAGGAAAAATTCTGCTGTAAAAAATTTAGATCAGATGAACATTGTTGACCGTTTCGAAAATTCAAAGATCACATCAGGTGGGACATCTCTGTACAAGGTTGTAATGGTGTCTGCTGTAAAATACTTATGTCTCACATCAAACAAGTCCCCAACACTCTAGAAGAATACGTTTCACTGCGAGTGGTACATGACACGACCACAGAGTTTCTTATAGCTGGTATAAACTGTTTCTTGTTTGCGTCGACCAGGGTATCTGACGGAATACGTTTTCAAAATAATGAAAAAGAACACTTGAAAATCTATTTCAGTGGTATATTCATCCTAGAACCAGCGCTGCAAGTTAACAGAGTGCACTAAATTATCTGACGGAATATGCTTTGATAATGAGAAAGAACACTTGAAAATCTATTTCATTGGTATATTAATGCTAGAACCAGCGCTGCAAGTTAACAGAGTGCACTGAAGTATATGACGGAATACGCTTTGATAATGAGAAAGAACACTTGAAAATCTATTTCAGTGGTATATTCATACTAGAACCAGTGCTGCAAGTTAACAGAGTGCACTGAAGTATCCGACGGAATACGCTTTGATAATAAAGAGAAAGAACACTTGGGCAATATATGCTGCACATGCCCCTTCATCTTCGGACATTGAACCATTCCTTAATATTTTTTCTGAAAGGATGGGAATGTTGTATAGAGATTGGCAAACAATGCTTTGTATGCCTGAAGACTGGTGGATTCTTTGCGGAAAGCAGCACGATCAATGCAGATTTGTGGTGTTAGAAAGGTCCATGGAGGCTTATCTGGAAATTTGGAGAAGTCAGACCATTCCTAGAGCAAGACCTGCATTCTGCGCATGGGGTTTCATACCAAGTCAACATGGAGGAATACAGCTGGGACTTTCTCCAAAGTTCCTTTGAAGCCGAGGATTAAAAATACTGTCATAAGCAGGGTTTTCCGGTTCAACTATTCGAGATACTTCAAGGGTAGTTTCAGCCTGCAGTTGGATAATGAGGCCACCCTTGTCTCTGCATACAGACTGCACAGGGGTGGTGCGTTAACACTCCTAGGCAAACTTAAAGCCCCTGATGAGTCAGTGTGTGCTACGACCCACAGAATGTTCAGAGCTTTTTGGCAAGAAGTTTTAAGTGTTTAATGTAACTAAGGAAGTTGCAATTTTTGGTCGAAAACAACTCGCAGAAATTTGGCCTTTACAGCTGGAACGGAAGATTTCCCAATTCGGATGTCAGAATCAGCAAAGAGCTGTCAAATATTATGAAAGTTAATGCAGGTCTTAGCAGCTGTTTAAAGGTAAAGCCATTTTCTTCTTCCCACAGATATGTTTTGTCTACACAAAGCTGTAGCCTGCGCTGAACACTTGGGTACAAGCTTCCAGTTGCATAGAGGGCAAATTCGTCTACAAAACAGTCAGAACTCTGTTGAACCGAATTAATGTTGATTTGGATGCAAACCATCCGAAAGAACACGTCCAACACGTTCAAAGAACCACGATCTAAACACTGTAAGAAGATTTTAACCCTGCACAACACTGGAAGCGTTGGATAAAAAAGAAGAAAGAGAAGTAAATGAAGGATCGCCACTCTCCCTGTATTTGTGCTGCCTTCCCAGAGTTGATTCTTTACTGGTCCGTTTTCCATGGTCGTTGGTGCACGAGTGCCCTGCCCCTGTTGATAAAAACATCGATATTTTTTGTGAACACTGAATATCTGCGTAAATGATTCTGACTCACTAAAATTCAGCGAAATGATTTTCGTTGTGCAAAGTGTCTGAGCGTTCTATCATCTTGCAATCTAAGGATATTTAGGTTGATACAGTATATTATGTGAGCAACATAAAAGGTTTCAACAATCTCCCATTAGAAAACATTGTGCTTTATCCTTCTTCCCTCATTTTCATTATACATAGCTTAAGACACAGATTGCTATAAACGAACTTATCGAGTGTATATTCGGTGGAGGAACATTTAGCAACGCATGGTATACAAGTAGCTTCATTGAAAATTTTAAAGATCAACGCTTTCCTGCCTCTCACCTTTGTGTGTGTGTGTGTGTGTGTGTGTGTGTGTGTGTGTGTGTGTGTGTGTGTGTGTGTGTGCGTGTACGTGTGTGTGGTGTGTACGTGTGTGTGGTGTGTACGTGTGCGTGGTGTGTACGTGTGTGTGTGCGCTTGTGTGCGCACGCACGTGCATGCGTACGATTGCTGTGTTTAGGAGAGCGAATAGTAGGCATTCGTTTCTATTTTAACCCCTGGGAAAAAATGTCATTTTGAAAATCTATTTCAGTGGTATATTCATACATTTCTTAATCTTACAGACATGGGATAGAATCAACAAGTGCACCTACTGCATGATGCGAAACGCAACGCAAATGTTCGAGATCCATCCCGTCTCCAGCATTATCACCACCCTCTTCCTCCCCTACTCCTCTAGCCGAGAGTCTTATTCGTGCACTGTTCTTGCAACTGTTATCAGGATCTCGGCATACTCTAACCTCTTTCTCTTCTCCAACTGTCTCAGTGCAGTTCTAAGGTGTGGTTGTGTGCGCGTGAATCTGTGTGTGTGTGTGTGCGTGTGCGTGTGTGTGTTTGTGTGTGTGTGTGCGTGTGTGCGTGTGCGTGCGCGTTCGTATTATGGGGGAGGGAGGGAGGGAGGGGGAGAGAGAGAGAGAGAGAACTGACCCTTGTGTTCAATGCTATCTCTATCTTGCTTCCAGTTGTGACGATTGCCCACACAGCCGATAAACAAGGAACCAGACGTCAGGCCGATTGATGCAACAGAGTCCAAATGCTAAACGACTTCTTCACCGGCATTTCTGGCATCTGTGGAACTATTCAAGCAGTCCTGAAACACGCAGTACTTCTGTCAAAATCTGCAGAGGCGAAGAAACAGGTATTCTTTCTTTTTAAGAATAAAACCCAGTCAAGACTATAGAATGCTCTGAAAAAATGTCTTTGATCACATTTACATTAGGTGGGGCTTCTCTGTTCAAGGTTTTCATGGTGTCTGCTGTAAAATGCTTATGTCTCGCATCATGCAAGTCCCTAACACTCAACGAATGTTTTGCTGCGAGTGTACATGACATGACCAGTTTCTTCAGCCGGTATGAAACCATTTCTTCTTTGCGACCACCAGAGGTAGATGAGGAACTCGTGGGTTTGGAGGGATCTGGAAAAGTTTGTATTCTGTGTATTCCAGTCCTCGTGACAGGTCTCCGATATAACCATTAACCTTCGTTCTCAAATCTTGAGTAGGGGAGAGATATGTTGGACAGTTTCTTCGTAGTGGCATTCCTGGCCAGATGATCAGCCATTTTATTTCCCCAAATGCCTACATGACTGGGAGCCCAAGCTACAATGTTGTGATCTTCCGCCTTCGAGAGGGTAAAAAGTTTTGAAAAAGTTTAAAGTTCAGGATGATGAAAGTTGCGGCCAGCATTGGCCTCCAAAGCTGTCAGCGAATCAAAAGCCCTTTTTATAGATTGAAAATTAATTTTCAGTGCTAGAACAAACGCCGTAAGTTAACAGAACACAGAAGTATCGGATAGAATATGCTCTGATAATGAGAAAGACCATTTGGGCAATAGACTGCACAATCCACTCCATATTCGGGCATTGAACCATTCAAAAATATTTTCTGAAAGGATGGGAATTTTGTACAGGGATCGGCAAACAATGCATTGTATGCCTGAAGACTATTCTTTGCGAAATGCAACTAGATCAAAGCGCATTTCTGGAGTTAAAAAGGCCCGTGGAACCTTATCTGGAAATTTGGAGAAATCAGATAATTTATAGATCAAGACCTGCATTCTGCGCATGAGGCTGCATACCAAGTCAAAATGGAGGAATACAGCTTGGACCTTCTCCAAATTTCCTTTGAAAACCGAGGATTAAAAACAGTGATAAGCAGGTTTTCCGGTTCAACCATTTGAGATAATTTAAGGGTAGTTTCAGCTGCAGGGTTTGGGGGTTCAGAAGATAGATCCAAACTCAAGGCGAGTTAAAGGTAAGCTTCAGCTGCAATTCAGAATATTCTGCGTTTTCCAACAAGCTGTTTTCAAGTGTTGGATGTGACTTTTAATATTCAGTTTTTCATTAAAAAATAAACATACCAAAACAACACATCCAGATGAAAAATTATACTCAGAAATTTGGCTTATTTCACAATTGGAATGGTAGATTTATTCAACGAATTTCAAGATCGTCAAAGACTTACGAAAATTGTAAAAATGGATACGCTGTGTTCTGGTGCTTGTTACTAGTTTTGTGGCACTCAGCAGCTGTTCAAACAAGCGCTATATGAGGAAAGCACTAAAACCTATTAAAACAAGACCGTTAACCGATAAAGGTCCATGATTGCAAGAAAGAACACGAAAAGCTTTGAAAGGAAGATGCTATATATGTGGAGTGAATACACTTCTAAAAAGAAAACCACCACCTAGTACTACTACACTAGCCACTTAAAAAGGACACTAAACCCTCCTGAAAAACGCAAAAGGAGGATACCAAATGCTATCACAGGAGGTCGAGAATACTTGCACTATTTGAAAGATAACCACCTGCTCCCATAAGAGTACCATATTAAAACCTATTAAAGGATTCACATTTTGACCGATTACCATGTCAGGCTTTCTGAGGATATAGGACACTCGGATCAGAAGTACCAGGTGCGCACTAGGGTATATTTCAGGAAGAGGATTAAAGACTTCCTCAAGAGCTCTGCAGCTCAAACCAAAATGATCTGAAAGCATGCGTCCATGTTCCAGACCCCTTGATTCACGTGACCTGCTCCAGAGCCCGAATCGGCCTTTCATGCCTTTCCAGAAACAATTCCCTCTGGTACTCCTCGTTTTGTATCCTTGTTCCACAGATCACCGACGTAGGAAACTTATCTTCTTGGTCATATGCAAAATAGACAACGAATCCTAGAAAAGAAGACTCTAACCCCCAAGAGAGAAGCCAAATACATCTGTGAATGAAGGAGACACTGAAGCGAGAAAAGAATAGTCTAAAACCTGTGAAAGAAGAAAACACGATACCTAGATAAAGATGACATTAAAGCACTTGTATGGAAGCACCGAACCTTGAAAAAAGGATTGTGAACCTGCGAATGAAGACACCGTGAGTTCTTAGGAAAAAATCAAAAGAAACAGACAAACAAATAGCAAACTATTTAAAAAGGTAATGCTGCTTATTGCCCAGCCGATCTAAAATCACATATTAGGACACTCCCCACGTTAAAATCATTCACACAATTCCTTGAAATACACCTAAAAACATACCGGAAATTTTGTAAACAAACAAAAAAAATTCTTCTGTAAAAATCTTAGATCAGATGAACATTGTTGACCGTTTCGAAAATTCAAAGATCACATCAGGTGGGACATCTCTGTACAAGGTTTTAATGGCGTCTGCTGTAAAATGCTCATGTCTTGCATCACACAAGTCCTCAACACTCTAGAAGAATGTTTTGCTGCGAGTAGTACATGACAACCACCGAGTTTCTTACAGCTGGTATAAACTTTGTTTGCGACGACCAGAGGTAGATGAACTCTTGGGTTTAGACGGATCTGGAAAAGTTTGTATTCTGTCCGTGTATTCCAGTCTTCAGGCCAGGTCTCTGATATAACCTTTGGTCTTAAATCTGAGAAGGCGATAGATACGTTGGACTGTTTCTTCATAGTGGTCATTCCTGGCCAGACGATCAGCCATTTTATTTCCCCGAATGCCAACATGACCGGGAAACCAAGCTACAGCAATGTTGTGATCTTCCGCCTTCGGGGAGGTAAAAAGGTTTTTTTTTAAGTTTAAAAGTTCAGGATAATGGAAGTTACGACCAGCTATGGCCTCCAAAGCTGACAGCGAATCAGAAAGTCCTTGTTTGTTAATTGAGAAATAATTTTCAGTGCTAGAACCAGCGCTGTAAGTTAACAGAGTGCACAGAAGTATCTGGCGGAATATGCTTTGATAATGAGAAAGAACACTTGAAAATCTATTTGTGGTATATTCATACTAGAACCAGGGTTGTAAGTTAACAGAGTGCACAGAAGCATCTGACGGAATATGCTTTGATAATGAGAAAGAACACTTGAAAATCTATTTCAGTGGTATATTCATACTAGAACCAGCGCTGCAAGATAACAGAGTGCACTAAAATATCTGACGGAATATACTTCGATAATAAAGAGAAAGAACACTTGGGCAATATATGCTGCACATGCCACTCCATCTTCGGACATTGAACCATTCCTTAACATTTTTTTCTGAAAGGATGAGAATTTTGTACAGAGATCGGCAAACAATGCTTAGTATGCCTGAAGACTGGATTCTTTGCGAAAAGCAGCAAGATCAAAGCGGATTTGTGGTGTTAGAAAGGTCCATGGAGGTTTTCTCGAAATTTGGAGAAGTAGACCATTCTTAGAGCAAGACCTGCATTCTACGCATGGGGCTTCATACCAAGTCAAAATGGAGGAATACAGCTGGGACTTTCTCCAAATTTCCTTTGAAACTGATTAAAAATATTGTCATAAGCAGGATTTTCCGGTTCAACTATTCAAGATAATTCAAGGGTAGTTTCAACCTGCAGTTGGATAATGAGGGCTTCCTTGCCTCTGCATACAGACTGCACAAGGGTGGTGCATAACACTCCTGGGCAAACTTAAAGCCCTTGATGAATAGGATCCACGAGTTTTAAGATAAAAAAGGTCTCACACAGTCTTACACAACACATCCATGATACAGTTTAGAACGGACCAAGACTCTGTAGCGGTGTAGCAGTTTTCTTATCAGCGCCCCAGACAGTGTGTGCTACAACCCACAGAATGTTCAGCTTTTAAGCAAGAAGTTTTAAGTGTTTAATGTAACTAAGGAAGTTGCAATTTTTGGTCGAAAACAACTCGCAGAAATTTGGTCTCCTTTACAGCTGGAATGGAAGATTTCCCTATTTGGATTTCAGAATCAGCAAAGAGCTGTCAAAAAGTATGAAAGTGAATGCACCAGGTCTTAGCAGCAGTTAAAAGGTAAAGCCATTTTCTTCTTCCCACAGATATGATTCGTCTACACAAAGCTGTAGCCTGCGCTGAACACATGGGTACAGGTTTCCAGTAGCATAGAGGGCAAAATCGTCTACAAACAAAAGCAGTCGGATCTCTGTTGAACCGAATTAATGTTGATTTGGATGCAAACCACCCGAAGGAACACGTCTAACACGTTCAAAGAACCAAGATCTAAACACTGTGTAAGAAGATTTTAACCCTGCACAACACTGGAAGTGTTGGATAAAAAAGAAGAAAGAAGAGTAAATGAAGGATCGCCACTCTCCCTGTATTTGTGCTGCCTTCCCAGAGTTGATTCTTTACTGGTCCCCGTTTTCCACGGTCGTTGATGCACGAGTGCCCTGCCCCTGTTGATAAAAACATCGATATTTTTTTGTGAACACTGAATATCTGCGTAAATGATTCTGACTCACTAAAATTCAGCGAAATGATTTTCGTTGTGCAAAGTGTCTGAGCGTTCTATCATCTTGCAATCTAAGGATATTTAGGTCGATACAGTATGTTATGCGAGCAACATAAAAGGTTTCAACAATCTTCCATTAGAAAAGATTGTGCTGTATCCTCCTACACTCATTTTCATTAGCTTAAGACAGATTTCTATAAACGAACTTATCGAGTGGACATTCCGTGGAGGAACATTTAGCAATGCATGGTATACCAGTAACTTCATTGAAATTTAAAAAATCAACGTTCTCTAGCCTCTCACCTTGGTGTGTGTGTGTGTGCGCGTGCGCGTGTGTGCGCGCGCCCGCGCATATGTATTGCTGTGTGTTTAGGAGAGCGAATAGAAAAAAATCAACGTTTTCCAGCCTCTCACCTCTGTGTGTGTGTGTGTGTGTGTGTGTGTATGTGTGTGTGTATGTGTGTGTGTGTGTGTGTGCGTGTGCGTGTGTGTGTGCGCGTGTATGTGCGTGTGTGTGTGCGTGTATGTGTGTGCGTGTATGTGTGTGTGTGTGGTGTGTGTGTGCGTGGTGTGGTGTGCGTGTGCATGTGTGCGTACGTGCGTGTGTGTGTGTGTGTGTGCGTGTGTGTGTGTGCGTGTGTGTGTGTGCGCGCATGCGTATGTATTGCCGTGTTTTGGAGAGCGAATAGTAGGCATTCGTTTTCTTTTTAACCCCTGGGAAAAAAGGTCATTATGACATCTTTTTAAGTGGTATATTCATACATTTCTTGATCTTTCAGACATGGGATAGAATCAACAAGTGTACGTACTGCATGATGCGAAACGCAACGCAGATGTTCGAGATCCATCCCGTCTCCAGCATCATCACCACCCTCTTCCTCTAGCCGAGAGTCTTATTTGTACACTGTTCTTGCAACCGTTATCAGGATCTCGGTATACTCTAACCGCTTTCTCTTCTCCAACCATCTCGGTGCAGTTCTAATGCGTGGTTGTGTGCGCGTTAATCTCTGTGTGCGTGCGTGTGTGTGTGTGGTGTGTGTGTGTATATATATATATATATATATATTAGGAATAGAGTTTGTTTAGAACTTACCCCCAATGACATTGACAAACAAAGCACGAGACAAGACACGATGCA
>CM031611.1:21026795-21051795 GCA_018398815.1 Conus ventricosus | reverse complement strand
ATCTAGCTTAAAAAAAGTTCCATCGAAGGAGAAATCGCTAAACTGCGAGAACGGAGACAATCATATGAAGACACTAAAGCCTACGGAAAAAAGTTCATAAATACTGAACGTGGAAAAAAAATACTAATGCCTATGAAACAAGCAACTAAAACATGTGAAAACAATAAGCCCTGTGAATGAAGCACATGCCCTAAAAACAAATCAACGGTTGTCATTCTGAAAACTTAAATCAAACTTTATGACAGGCGAAAGAGGAGGTAAACGTTAAAAAAGACTGTAAACCCTGTACATGAAAGATGCTAAAACGGTTTTAAAGAGGAAAAAAAAGTGAAACCATTACCTTTAAAAGGGACACTGAAACATGTGAACCTTGTGAAAAGGGCAAACTAAGCCTCAAGAAATTCCTGCTAAAACCATGAAACTACACTGTAAGAAAGTGTAACTAATTGCTTGGAAAGGGGGGAGATTAAACTTTGAGGGGCAGGGGGGAAGGGGGGGGGGGAGGGAGAACAGTACAGTCTGTGAACAGAGGAATTCAGGCCGGCTATAAGGGACAACACTCGCTACTTGAAAAGGATACTGAACCCTACGTAAGAACATTCAAGAACATACCAACGCCCATAAAAAGAAACAAATACTATTTCAAAGGCGACACCAAATCGTTCTCAAGAAGGAACATAAAGGACCAAGAAATCGCAGCTAACCTCCGAGAATTTACTAAGGCTTAAAACGTACACTAACGCCTACAAAAGGTGGTGATACACGCTGAGAACAATGAAGATAGTAACGTCTATGACCAAAGCTGGTAAACCTGGGAAAGAAAAGACTGAATGAGGCTTAAGCCTTATGAAAGACAAATCAACCTACAGAACAAAGACTAATATTTCCAAAGACGCTTACACTAAACGGCGACATTTTTCTCCATAAAAGAAGCTGACACTAACTCTTGACAAAAAGGATTATCAGCCCTATGGGAGGGAGACACTAAAACCTATAAATAGCTCTTGGAAGAAGTCCACAGCTGTAAGAAAGAGGAACACCGAATCGTCGGATAGCAAGATGCTGTATCTATGGAGTGAAAACGCTACAAAACAAAGGATCCACACGTTCACGCTGATGCCACCGACAGATGTTCTATGTATTAAAGGACGCTCAGATCAGGAGGTACCAGGTGCGCACTAGGGAGTATTTCAGAAAGACCTCCGAAGACTTCCTTAACAGCTCGGTCTCTGATGATCTGGAAACATGCGTCCATGTTCCAGATCCCGAGTATGTAGGAGACCCGCTAGCTGGCGGAGTCAGCAATTCATGCTCTTCCTGAAAATATTTCCTCTGGTACCCCCTGTTTTGCGTCCTTGTACCACAGAACACCGACATAAAAAAAACTGAGCAACCACGTTAAGCGAATAAACGACCGACACCAACGTTAGAAAGACACACAAAACCGGGGGAGAGAAAAACTAAAATTCATGAGTCAGGACAAACCCTGATCAAGATGACACTAAGCCCTATTAATGAAGGAGATAAAAGAACATTGAAAAATACAAGAAACGTTGTGAATAAAGAAGACACAATCTATAAGAAAAGAAGACAAACCATCTGACAGAACATAGCTAACCTCTCCTACGAACCAGGTACTGAACTCTTGTTTAAAAGCACGATTCTTGGTCTACAAAACGCAACTAAAGTATACAAGAACTGGCGCGGAGGGGAGGGGGGGGGGCCTGTACTGGGAAAGGGCAGGAGAATGGATGAGGAAAAAAAGGAAACGATTTCAGTACAAGACCACCGCGCCTACTCTCCTAGCAGTAATAAGTAGGATTCCCCAGAGTTCACTCGTCCTGGTCTGTTTTCCACAGCCGTTGATGCTGGAGTTCTTTGCCCCTGTTGATGTAAAATATTTTGAACACAATTCATGTGTAAATACTTTCCAACTACAAAATTCACAAGAGTAATTTGATTTCTGAAGTTTGCACGATTCTTCCCTTTCTACAAAACAAAATATTGTTTACCTCTCCGTATGCACACAGAATCTCTATGCTTATCGGAAAATAAATGCATGTGTCTATAGAGTGGAGGGGGGTGGTGGTGTTTGTGTGGATAGTGTGTGTGTGTGTGTGTGTGTGTGTGTGTGTGTGTGTGTGTGTGTGTGTGTGTGTGCGCGCGATTTAATTAAAATGTTTATATTCTCTTCTTTCATCTGGTTTATACATTCTCTTCTTTCATCAGGTTTACCATCCCCCTTTCACATGGTTTAGCGTAATCTTCTTCCATCACGTCTCATTTCTCCCATCTCTTGCTCCCAATGAAAATCTCATTTCTCCACTATTGCTGAAATCAATATAATTTTCTCCCAAAATTTGTCCCCTTTTCTAGGTTCCTGTTCCAGAATACGCGTTTGAGGTCATTTACATCCTGTTGGTTTAAAAAAAAAAGAAAGAATATTTCCTTTGTTACAAAAAAACAACCCAGTTCCCTGCAATAGATCAGTTGGTTAAATCGGTAAAGATGGACCAGCAAAAAGGGCGGTGGTGTAGGGAGAAGGGAAGGTTGAAGGAGGGAGGGTGGGGAGAGGGAGGGTTGGAGATCCACTCCACAACCCATAAAGGGGGAGATGAGGCTGCAAGAATCCATTTGAAAAAAAAAGCAAAACCCTTAAAAGTCCTGAAATCAAACAAATTGCTATAACTACACCTACCTACCTATCTGTCACTGTCTTGCCTTGCAAGGACGAAACTTACCAGTTTTAAAACACAAGCATAAGAACTGCTTCAAAATACTGAATTTGCACTTACATCATCCTCAGTTTCCCAAGACGTGAATGTTCTTGGTGAGGATGGCGATTGTCCTGAAAAAACCATAGCTCAATGGTTCTCTGGTAGACCCATTCTACTTCTTGAACAGCTGTCACCCTTGTATGGCCTGCCGAAAGAAAAGCTTTAGATTAAATTCTGAAGAGGTCGCTAAATCATTGGAAAACAAATCATGTCGTGCTAAGAAGTCACTAAGGCCTTTAGTTCATAAACAGCAAAACTAAAGATGATACTAAAAGCCAATTAAAGACATTTAATCTCAAGAATGAATACTCTAAATCCTGTAAATAAAGAACAAGACTTTAACCTTGATAAGTTAAATTAACCCTACGAAAAAGGTCTCTCTCTGGAAGAAGATAACGTTAAACTATGCAAACGGGGTTGCTAAACCCGATGGAAGGGAGAAGTAAAGCTTATGACAGAAGTGACTGGTTAGCTCAATCCATGGAGCACATTAAAACATAAAACAGTACAATAATCCTATAATAGGCCATAAATCCTTAAACGGACACCAACCAATGTGAGAAAATGGCCTCAAACAATCGATTATGATGCCATCCGTTCGTCTCCAGAGACAAAGGTGTTGCACCGTGGATCAGTCAGTTGTGGAGTTGCAGCGCCTGCTGTGGCTGAAGAGCCCAATCCTCGAGCGGCAGACCCTGCTGCAGCAGTTGAAGGTCACGTCTCGGTCACGAGTCTCGTTCGGGTGCCGACACAAACCTTTGCCGTTTGCGACGCCTCCGTTATTCCCACTGGGCGTCTCTGCTCTGCTCTGGTTGCTAGATGCTGGTCTTGGTGGTTGACCCGGAGCTTTGTGGGGGGGGGGGGGGGGGGGGGGGGGGGGGGGCGGTATCCAGTCGGATGTATTAGGACGAAGAAGCCTGACCTACCGACCAAGTCGAACGCCTAGGTCATGCCGATAAAGGTGATGAACAAGGGTCGTCTCTGGTCGAGGTTTGTCAATAAAAAGAAAAAGGATTATAGTGCGCATGTCTATATACAGTGGAGGAGGTGGGTGTTCTTTGTGTGGATATTGTGTACATGTACATGCATGCGTGTCCGCTGTGTGTGTGTGTGTGTGTGTGTGTGTGTGTGTGTGTGTGTGTGTGTGTGTGTGTGTGTGCGTGTGTGTGTGCGTGTGTGTGCGTGTGTGTGCGCGTGCGTGCGTGCGTGCGTGCGCGCGCATGTAATTAATACAATTTAAAATGTTGATACGCTCTCTGCTTTCATCAATTCTACCATCCCCCTTTCACATGGTTTAGCGTAATCTTCCATCAGGCCTCATTTATCTTTCGCCCCCAGTGAAAATATCATTTCTCCACCATTGCTGTAATCAATTTCAGAATTTCCTCCCAAAGTCTGTCCCCATTTCTGAATTCGTGTTGTTCAAGAATACACGTTTGAGGTCAATTACATTCTGTGGGTTAAAAAAAAGTAAGAATATTTCCTCGACATTAAGTTGCTAAAGAACCGACAGCCCAGTTCCCTGTATTAGATCAGTTTGTTAAATCGGTATAGATGGGTCAGAAAAAAGGCGGTAAGCAATTGAGGTGGTGTAGGGAGAATGAAGGGATGAAGGAGGGAGGTAGGAGAGTTGCAGATCCATTCTACAAACCATAAAGAATGGGGAGATGGGGCTACAAGAATCCATTTGAAAAAAAAAAAACCCTAAAAAGTCCTGAAATCAAACGCATTACTTGACTACATCTACCTACCTATCTCTCTCCGTTATCTGCCTTGCAAGGACGAAACATACCAGTTAAAACACCAGCTTAAGAACTGCTTCAAAATACAGAATTTGCACTTACATCACCGTCAGTTTTCTTTGTAGCACAGTGTTGTCTTGTGAATCCTTTCCCAAGACTTGCATGTTCTTGGTGAGGACGGTGATCGTCTTGGAAACCACAGCTCAATGGTTCTCTGGTAGACTGCCAATTTTTGAACATCGGTCACCCTTGTATGGCCTGCCAAAAGAAAAGCCTTAGAATAAATCTTACGTCGCTGAAATTCTGAGAGGTCACTGAACTATGAGAAACAAGAAAATCTGTCATAAAAAGAAGACACCAAGGCCTTTGGTATATAAACAGCAAACTAACGAAAATACTAAAAGCCAGTGACAAACATTTAATCTCAAGAAAGAATAATCTAAATCCTGTAAATAAAGACCAAGACTTAAACCCTCTGGTAAGTTAAATTAACCTACGAAAAGGTTTCTAACACTCTGGAAGAAGATAAATTTAAACTATGCGAATGGGGGTGTTAATCTGATGGAAGAAGAGAGAAGTAAAGAGTATGACAGAAGTGGCGGTAAACTTGATGGATGGGGCACATTGAAACATAAATCAGTACAATAATCCTATGATAGACCATAAATCCTCAGAGAAAGGGACACCAACCCATAAGAGAAGATGGCCTCTTACCTTATCACATTCGATGAAGATGGCATCCATCTGTCTCCAGAGACAATGGTGCTGCATCGTGGATCCGTCAGTTGTGGAATTAAAGTGCCTGCTGTGGCTGAAGAACCTGATCCTCAAGTAGCAGACTCTGTTGCAGCAACTGAAGGTCAAGTCTCGGTCACGATTGTCGTGTGGGTGCCGATGCAAATTTTTGCCATTTGCGACGCCTCCGTTCTTCCAACTGGGCCTCTCTGCTCTGCTTGCTAGATGCCGGCCTTGATGGACCCGGAGCTTAGGGAGGGGGTGGAGGGGAGCGACATCCAGTCAGATGTATTAGGACAAAGAGGCCTGACCTACCGACCAAGTCGAACGCCTTGGTCAGGTCGATAAAGGCGATGAACAAGGGTCACGTCTCTGCTCGAGGCTTGTCAAAAAAAAAAAGAAAAAAAGATTAGGGTGCTTATGTGTCTATAGAGTGGAGGAGGTGGGCGTTGTTTGTGGGGATATTGTGTACACGTGCATGTATGCGTGTCCGGTGTGTGTGCGTGTGTGCGTGTGTGTGTGTGTATGCGATTGATTTAATTAAAAATGTTTATATGCTCTCTTTTCATCAGGTTCATCATCCCCCTTTCACATGGTTTAGCGCCATCTTCTCCCATCACGCCTCATTTCTCCATCTCTCGCTCCCAATGAAAATCTCAATTCTGCGCTACTATTAAAATCAGTGTCAGAATTTCCTCCCAAAGTTTGTCCCCTTTTCTAGGTTCCTGTTCCAGAATACGCGTTTGAAGTCAATTACATTCTGTGGGTTAAAAAAAGTAAGAATATATCCACAATAAGTTACTAAAGAGCCGATAGCCGAGTTCCCTGCAATAGATCAGTCGGTAAAATCGGTACAGATAGGCGAGACAAAGGTGGTAAGGAATCGAGTGGTGGTGTAAGGAGAAAGGAGGGATGAAGGAGGGAGGGGAGGGAGGAGAGAGAGGGAGAGTTGGAGATTCACTCCACAACCCATAAACAAGCGGGAGATGGGGCTGCAAGAATCCATTTGAAAAAAAAGCATTAACCCTGAAAGTCCTGAAATCAAATTATTGTAGTTACACCTACCTATCTGTCTCTCCATTATCTGCCCTGCAAGGACGAAACTTACCACTTAAAACACCAGGATAAGAACTACAAAATACATTATTTGCACTTGCATCATCGTCAATTGTCTTTGTAGCGCAGCGTTGTCTTGTAAATCCTTTCCCAAGACTTGAATGTTCTTGCTGAGGATGGCGAATGTCCTGTAAACCACAGCTGAAGGGTTCGCTGGTAGACCGATACTAATTGTAGAACAGCAGTCACCCTTGTATGGCCTGCCGAAAGAAAAGCCTTAGATTAAACTCTGAAGTTGCTAAACCATGCGAAACAAGAAAATATGCCATGCAATGAAGACACCAAGGCCTTCATTTCATATTCAGCAAAACTAAAGGTACTAAAAGTTAGTAAAAGACAAAAAGACATTTAATCTCAAGAAAGAATCTAAATCCTGTAAATAAAGACCAAGACTTAACCCTCGATAAATTAAATTAACCCTACGAAAAAGGTCCCCAACACTGGAAGATGATAACTTTAAACTATGCAAATGGGGGATGCTAAACTTAATGGAAGAAGAGAAGTAAAGCTTATGACAGAAGTGGCTGTTAGCTCGATAGATGGAGCACAATAAAACAAAAAACAGTACAACAATCCTATAATAGACTACCATAAGTCCTTTGAGAAAGGGACACCAACCAATATGGGAAGATGGCCTCGTACCTCATCACATTCGATGATGCCATCCATTTGGCTCCAGAGACAATGGTGTTGCGCCGTGGGTCAGTCAGTTGTGCAGTTGCAGCCAGCGCCTGCTGTGGCCGAGGAGCCCGATCCTCGAGCGGCACTCTGTTGCAGCAGCTGAAGGTCAAGTCTCGGTCACGAGTGTCGTGTGGGTGCCGATGCAATTTCTTTACCGTTTGTGACGCCTCCGTTCTTCACACTAGGCGTCTTTGCTTCTTTGCTCTCTGCTTGCTAAGAGCCGGCCTCGATGGTGGATCCGGAGCTTTGGGGGGGGGGGGGGGGGGGGTTATAGTCAGATGTATTGGTCAGGTCGATGAAGGCGATGAACAAGGGTTGACTGTTCGAGGCTTGTCAAAAAAAAGAAAAAAAGATTAGAGTGCGCATGTGTCCATGGAGTAGAGGAGGTGGTTGTTTGTGGGGAGATTGTGTACATGTGCATGCGTGTGTCCGCTTTTTGTGCATGTGCGAGTGATTTGATTAAAATGTTTATACGCCGTCTTCTTTCACCAGGTTTATCATCCCCCTTTCACATGGTTTAGCGTAATAATCTTCCATCACCCCTCATATCTCCATCTCTCGCCCCCAATGAAAATCCCATTTCTCCACTACTGCTGAAATCAATATCAGAATTTCCTCCCAAAGTTTGTCCCCTTTTCTTGGTTCCTGTTGTTCCAGAATACGCGTTTGAGGTCAATTACACTGTGTGGGTTAAAAAAAAGTAAGAATATATCCACGACAATGTTACTAAAAAACCGATAGCCGAGTTCCACGTATTAGATCAGTTGGTAAATCGGTAAAGATGGGCCAGAAAAAGGTGGCAAGGAATCGAGAGATGGTGTAGGGAGAAAGGAGGGATGAAGGAGGGAGGAGAAAGGAAGAGTTGGGGATTTACTCCACAACCCATAAAAAGGGAGATGGGGCTACAAGAATACATTTGAAAAACAAAACCTAAAAAGTCCTGAAATCAAACAAATTACTGTACCTACTCCTACCTACCTGTCTTTATTATCTGCCTTGCAAGGACGAAACTTACCACTTAAAACACCAGACTAAGAACTCTTTCAAAATACAGAATTTGAACTTACATCATCGTCAATTGTCTGTAGCAGTGTTGTCTTGTGAATCTTTTCCCAAAGCTTGAATGTTCTTGGTGAGGATGGTGATGGTCTTGGAAACCATAGCTCAATGGTTCGCTGGTAGACTGATACCAGTTCTTGAACAGCAGTCACCCTTGTATGGCCTGCCGAAAGAAAAGACTTAGATTAAACCTTTTCCCGCTGAAATTCTGATGAGGTCACTAAACCAGGAGAAAATAGAAAATCTGTCACGCACTGAAGACACCAAGTCCTTGAGTTCATAAGCAGCAAACCTAAAGACGATACTAAAAGCCAGTGAATTTTATCTCAAGAAAGAATACTCTAAACCCCGAAATGAAGACCAAGACTTAAACCCTCCGATAAGTTATATTAACCCCACGAAAATGGATGCTAAACCTGATGGAAAAAGACGGAAGTACAGCTTATTACAGAAGTGGCTGTAAACTTGATGGATGGAGCAGATTAAAACATAAAATACAACCACTTAGCGCCATTAAAAACGCACGGGTCAGAAGAACAAAATAACTCGACAGAGGTAAATCAGTTAGGGGTATGAAAACTTTAATGTTGAATGACAGTCATGAACAGAAAAGAAGTGCGCAATGGACAACATGTGCTGAACATTTGGCGTTCAGTAATCGCAAACACAACATTAACGTTTTCATACCCCTAACTGATTTACCTCTGTCGAGTTATTTTGTTCTTCGGACCCGTGCGTTTTTAATGGCGCTAAGTATATAATAGAATACCATAAATCCTTTCAGAAAGGGACACCAACCACTATGAGAGGATGGCCTCTTACCTTATCACACTCGATGAAGATGGCATCCATCCGTCTCCTGAGACGATGGTGTTGCGCCATGTATCAGTCAGTTGTGGAGTTGCAGCGCCTGCTGTGGCTGAAGAGCCCGATCTTTGAGCGGTAGACTCTGTTGCAGCAACTGAAGGTCAAGTCTCGGTCACGAGTGTCGTGTGGATGCTGACGCATATCTCTGCCATTTGCGATGCCTCCGTTCTTCCCACTGGGCCTCTCTGCTCTGCTTGCTAGATGCCGGCCTTCCCACTGGGCCTCTCTGCTCTGCTTGCTAGATGCCGGCCTTCCCACTGGGCCTCTCTGCTCTGCTTGCTAGATGCCGGCCTTCCCACTGGGCCTCTCTGCTCTGCTTGCTAGATGCCGGCCTTCCCACTGGGCCTCTCTGCTCTGCTTGCTAGATGCCGGCCTTCCCACTGGGCCTCTCTGCTCTGCTTGCTAGATGCCGGCCTTCCCACTGGGCCTCTCTGCTCTGCTTGCTAGATGCCGGCCTTCCCACTGGGCCTCTCTGCTCTGCTTGCTAGATGCCGGCCTTCCCACTGGGCCTCTCTGCTCTGCTTGCTAGATGCCGGCCTTCCCACTGGGCCTCTCTGCTCTGCTTGCTAGATGCCGGCCTTCCACTGGGCCTCTCTGCTCTGCTTGCTAGATGCCGGCCTTCCCACTGGGCCTCTCTGCTCTGCTTGCTAGATGCCGGCCTTCCCACTGGGCCTCTCTGCTCTGCTTGCTAGATGCCGGCCTTCCCACTGGGCCTCTCTGCTCTGCTTGCTAGATGCCGGCCTTCCCACTGGGCCTCTCTGCTCTGCTTGCTAGATGCCGGCCTTCCCACTGGGCCTCTCTGCTCTGCTTGCTAGATGCCGGCCTTCCCACTGGGCCTCTCTGCTCTGCTTGCTAGATGCCGGCCTTCCCACTGGGCCTCTCTGCTCTGCTTGCTAGATGCCGGCCTTGATGGACCGGAGCTTATGGAGGGGTGGAAGGGAGGGGCGTCCAGTCAGATGTACTAGTACAAAGAGGTCTGACCTACTGACCAAGTCGAACGCCTTGGTCAGGTCGATGAAGGCGATGAACAAGGGTTGTCGCTGCTCTAGGTTTGTCCAAAAACAAATTAAGAAAAAAGATTAGAGTGCGCATGTGTCCATGGAGTGGAGGAGGTTGGTGTTTGTGGGTATATTGTGTACATGTGCATGCATGCGTGTCCGAGATAAGATAATGTTGCTTATAGCCCAGCCGACCGCAAAGGGCCATATCAGGGCTGTCATCACGTTAAAATCAACTCGCCAGTCATTTAAAAAAAAAAAAAAACTTTCACACATCTCGTTAAATGACATCGTCTACAAACGCACCAGAAACTTTGTTAAAAATCTTTCTGCCGTAAAATCTTAAATCAGATGAAAATGTTAATCTCTCTCAAAAACTCAAGGATCACGTCAGGCGGGACATCCCTGAACAGGATCTTCATGGACTCCGCTGTAAAATGTTTGTGTCTCACATCGTGCAAGTCCCAACACTCTAAAAGAACATGATTCATTGTGAGTGGCGCATGACATGGAATGCACCACGGAGCTTCTTCACTCTTTAAAAGATAAGAATGGGTAAAATACGAATGGCCGGTGTGCAGCCGGCACAGAACCGTTTCCTCTTTACGACCACCCGACGTAGATGGGAGGAAGTCCTTAAGGTTTTGGACGGATCTGAAAGAGTTTGTTATTCGTCTGTGTGTTCCAATCCTCCTGCCAGAGGTCTCTCACATAATCGTTAATTTTGGGTTTCACATCTGAGCAGGGGATATAAGTGTTGGACAGTTTCTCTCTTGTGGCGTTCTTGGCTAAACGATCAACCATTTCGTTCCCGCCGATGCCAACATGACCAGGAACCCAAGCAAGAGTAATGTTGTAACCGTCCGCTTTCAACGTGCTAAAAAGTTCAAAGAAATGTAAAAGTTCTGGATGCTGAAGGTTGCGGCCAGCTATGGCTTCCAAAGCTGACAGCGAATCCGATAGAACCAGAAAGTCCCTCTTCGAAGATTGTGAGATTATCTTCAAAGCTAAAACCAGAGCAGTAAGTTCAGCAGAGTAGACAGAAGCATCTGAATGAATATGTTCCAACAGTATCTGACAAGGAGCCCCAGGGCAATAGGCTGTACAGGCCACTCCATCCTCAGACTTGGAACCATCAGTGAAAACTTTTTGATAGGATGGGAATTTGGAACAGAGCTCAGCATACAATGCCTTGTACGCCAGAGAGCTGGTAGACTCTTTACGAAAAGCTGCAAGATCGAAAGAATCTCAGGTGTGAAAAAGGTCCACGGAGGTTGATCCGGAAACTTGAAAAAATCGGACACAACTCCTAGGTCTAGACCTGCATTCCGCACGTGAGGCTGCATACGAAGACCAAACGGCGGAATACAGTTAGGGTTGGTTTCGAATTTGTTTTGAAACTGAGGGTCAAAGACACAGTCATAGGCAGGATTCTGCGGTTCTGAGAACAGTCTGATATAATTTAGAGACATTTTCAGCTGCGGTTGGACAGCGAGGGTTCACCTGCCTCTGCGTACAGGCTGTACACAGGGGTGGTGCGGAATGCTCCAAGACAGAGATGAAGCCCTTGATGGTGGATAGGGTCCAAGAGTTTGAGGTAAGAGGGTCTTGCAGAGCCTACACGGCACAACCGTAGTCCAGTTTGGAATGGACAAGGCTCTGTAGAGGTGCAGCAAAGTTTTCTTATCAGCGCCCCAGTCGGTGTGTGCTACGACCCGCAGAATATTCAGAGCTTTCTGGCAAGAAGTTTTGAGGTTTTTGATGTGGCTGAGAAAGTGAGTTTTTGGTCAAAAATAACTCCAGGAATTTGGCTTCTTTTACAACTGGAATGGTGGACTTGTCTAGACGAATTTCAGGATCATCAAAGAATCGACGAAAATTGTGGAAATGAATTGACTGAGTTTTGGTGCGGGAGAAGGTTAAACCGTTTTCCTCGGCCCACTGTTGGATTCTGTTGACGCAAAGTTGGAGTCGACGCTGTACACTGTAGTAAGAAGCTCCAACTGCATACAGCGCAAAGTCATAAAAAAAGAGAGAGGACTCAGTACCCAGTCTTACCGATTGGACAATGTCATTTATTTTAATGCTGAAAAGGGCGGGAGAAAGGATGCTCCCTGAGGAACACCCAACTCCTGCCCATGGATGTCAGAGAGTGTGGTGCCAACACGCACCTGGAACTGTCGATCGGCTAAAAAGTTTTGAATGAACAGAGGCAGGTGACCCCGAAAACCAAGTCTGTGCAGGTCCATGAGGACTCCTGTTTTCCACGTAGTGTCGTACGCCTTTTCGAGGTCGAAAAAGATAGCGACCACATGTTGCTTGTTAACAAAGGCATTGCGGATGGTGGTTTCCTGACGGATTAGATGGTCAACCGTCGAGTGGTGCTTCCGAAAACCGCACTGTTCACTGGCCAAAAGACCATCGGTTTCCAGCTTCCACATCAGACGGGAGTTGACCATCTTTTCCATCAGCTTACAGAGGCAGCTGGTCAGAGCGATTGGGCGATAGTTGGAAGGGTTGGTAAGGTCCTTTCCAGGTTTTGGAATGGGAATGATCAGGGCTTTCCGCCAGGAGGGCGGAAAGGACCCTGTGGTCCAGATACGGTTATAGACTTGGAGAAGAGTCTGGAGACAGCTTTTGGAAATGTTTCACAACCTGATAATGAATGTCATCCAGACCAGGGGCAGAATCAGTGCAGGTTTGTAAAGCTAATTTGAGTTCAACGATTGAAAAAGGAAGATTATAGGTTTCAGAGTTGTTGATGTGAAATTGTATGAAGATTTCTCTCTTATCTCTTTGTTTCTAAAAAAGACTGCAGATTTATTTGAAGATGAGTTCTGTTGGATGGTGGAGGCCAACAGATTGGCAACAGCTTGTTTGTCAGTGATCAGAGCATCAGCAAGTTTCAAGTGATGAATGGAGGGGTTGGTGTTCTTCCCTTTGATTTTTCTAATGATGTTCCAAACTTTTTTTTGGAAGTTTTAGATGTCAGCCTGGAGCGAAGTTTCTCCAGGACCGACGTTTACTGATTTTGAAAGTGTGTCTCGATTTCGCACGGAGTTTCTGATGGGCTCTAGCGTTGGGACCTGAAGGTCGTTGGTATACCCGACGCTGAGCCCGTTTGCGAACTTTTGAAATTTGTTGGCAGTCTGAATTGAACCAGGGTGTTTTTGGCATTTGGAGTTTGTCGGAAGACACTGGAATACAGGTTTTAGCACAGTTGATCAGTGTTAGTCAGAGATTCTGCTGGGTCTGGACTCTGAAGAAAATCAGTGTCTTGGAATTCTTTTGAAATAGTGGTTGAAAATAGATCCCAGTTTGCTTTCTTATAATTGAGATGTTGAGAGACAGATACGTGTTCAGTTATTACGGGTTGTAGAAGGACAGGGAAATGGTCACTTCCGAGCAGATCGTCATGGACAGACCACTCATAGTCCAGGACCAGCGAGGGGTCACAAATCGACAAATCTAAACACGAAAGTGAACCTGTGGAATAGTGGAGGTAAGTTGGAGCTCCATCGTTCAGACAACACAAATCAAAGTCAGAAAGGACATCCTCAAGAAGCAGACCTCTGGATGATGAACTGACACTACCCCAAAGAGGATTGTGACCGTTAAAGTCACCCAACAGCAAAAAAGGTCGAGGAAGTTCTCCGATCAGACTGACAAGGTCCTGACGACAAACCGGGACAGAAGGTGGCAGATACAGTGAGCAGATTGTGACAGTCTTGTGGAGAGTGACTCTCGCGCTACAGCCTGAAGGGAGGTAGTCAGAGCGACAGGACTAAACAGCAAAGTTTTATGTAAAAGAAGGGCAACACCACCAGACAGTCCCAATGTGGATGGTTGAGCAGGTTTGGATAGAACATTAAAGCCAGAAAAAGTGAAGGTCTTCTGGCTTTGAATTTGTGTTTCCTGAAGAGCCACGATGGAAGGTTTTCTAGTTTGACACAGAAGCTGCAGCTCCTCAAAATTTGAATTTAGGCCACGGATATTCCAATGGATTATTTTACTATCCATGGTGCAGAGGACGAATAAAATCTTGTAACTATTCACTAGCAAGTTCCTTTCATTCCATGTCAACATCTCCTAGATCTGAGAGAGCTGCAAATTTGGTGGTGTTTCTCTCCGCTTTTTTCTCTCGATCTGTTAAAATATTAGGTGCTTTCTTTTTAGGCGGCGATTTTGTCTTTCCTCCAACACCGCCAGCTCCCTTGTTGACAGCTGCAGGGTGCCCTTTGGAGGATTGTGAGGGGGTGGTCTTGTCTTGTAGTTCAATAACTTCTTTCTGCCGCCCTGAAGGGCCTGTTGATCTTTTGCCCCCTAATGGTTTGGGGGCAGGAGTAGGTTTTGAAGACCGAGTCGTATCTGAAGGCGATGACTGCTGGAGCTCGTCGCGTGCAGTATTTCTGCCTGAGGCTACAGACTGGGTTCCTGGCTCTCTCTCAGCAAACGAGGATTCGACCGTCTGCACGCCGATGCTGACTGTTGTTGGCTTCCGTACTGCGGCTGCAAACGAGGCCCAGCAGTCGGTCGACTTTTCATTACAATCTTTTTCGCCTCAAAAAACGGGATTCTCTGTTCAGTCTTTATTCTCTGAATTTCCTTTTCCTTCAACCAGTTTGGGCAGGTCTTTGATGACGATGGGTGCTTGCCTCCACAGTTGGCACAAAGTGGTGGACTGTCCACACACACCCTGGTGGACTGGCTGGCAGCAAGTACCACACACCTCTTCTTCCGTGCATCTGTCTCTCACATGGCCGAACCTCTGGCACTTGAAGCAGCGTAGAGGGGACGGGATGTAGAGCGACACTGAGACTCTCAGGTAGCCCACCGTGATCGACTCCGGTAGAGAGGTAGAGCAAAAGGTCAAGAAGAGGGCGTCAGTTGGGACTCTGTCATTGCCTTTGCGTACAAGCACACGATGAACGTGGGTCACTCCTTGCGATGCCAGTTCAGACTTGATTTCTGCCTCGACACTCCTCTCAGATCTCTGCACCGGATTACTCCCCTGGAAGAGTTCAAAGTTTTGTGCGGAGACACCCTGATCGGTCGATCAATCAACGCGTCGACTTAAGCTTTTCGGAGTGCAGCTTGGAAGGGCACTCAACCAGAAGTGACCCGTTCCTCAGTCTTGACACTCTTTGGTTTGCCGCCGAGACCATTGATTCCTTTCGCGATCGCAAAAGGACTCAGGCCCGACAGAGGTCTATCTTCATCCGCTCCCTCAACAATCAGCCAACTGGGCCAGAAGCCTGAAAGGTTTCTTGTCTCACATTCAAAGTCCGTATCTGTGTCCGTTTCCGAATCTCGCCTGTATCTTTTTTTTGTTTTAGTTGCCATGTTGTATTCATTAAAATTCGTCTCTCTTGATTCCACCCACCACCGAGTCCCAACAAGGGGGATGCCCATTTTATACGGAATCCCAGTATATCAGGGCACCAGGATTTCAAAAGAGATATACACAGGTCTGAAAACGTCCCTACCACAGAAGCTCCCAAACCGTTTGACCCAAGCCGCCGCCTTCTAGCTGAGCTAGGGCATGCACGTGACAGCCGCTTGATCGAAGTGGGCCACTTCAACCACCTGTCTAGAAAAAGTCCAGGCCAAAGAGGTGTGTTGACTTGATGAACCGCAGTCACATCAGCGGTCTCAACCTCCAGGATCCTATTCTCCCCATCACAGGACGCACCGCACGACAAACACGGTGGGCCTCAAGAAGACCACAGAGAGAAAAGGAGTGTGGAACAGAAGGCTTGAAGGGGAGACGAGGAAAGAAAAAGATCCGTTAAGAAAGGCAGAAGACAGAATAGGAAAAAGGTGGGTTACTATTTGTCTGGGCCCTCACTCCTAACCTTTCTGACATGGGGAGACCCTACCAGGGGCATCAATTCCTACCACGTAATGCTTGGCCAGTCAGCAACTTGGCTATACAGGCCTAGCAGTGTTCACAACAACTAACCATCTAGCTGAGTTTTGATGCCCCCGTCAGCAAAGCCTAAAAGATCACAGGACCACGCAAGCCCTCCGACCACGGCAAGGTTGCAACCCCCGGAGGGATGCGTGTCCGAGCGTGTGTGCGAGTGAGCGTGTGTGTGTGTGTTGTGTGTGTGTGTGTGTGATTTAACTAAAATGTTTATACGCTTTCTTCTTTCATCAAGTTCGGCATCATCCTTTCACATGGTTTAGCGTAATCTTCCATTGCGCCTCATTTCTCCATCTCTCGCTCCAATGAAAATCTCATTTCTCCACTATTGCTGAAATCAATATCAGAATTTCCTCCATAGTTTGTCCCTTTTCTAGGGTCCCGTTGTTCCAGAATACGCTTTTGAGGTCAAATTACATTCTGTGGGTTAAAAAGTAAGAATATTTCCTCGACATTGTTGCTAAAGAACCGACAGCCCAGTTCCCTGTAGCAGATCAGTTGATACAATAGATAAATGTAGGCCAGAAAAAGGCTGTAAGGAATTGAGTGGTGGTGTGTAGGGAGAATGGAGGGATGAAGGAAGGAGGGGAGAGGGAGTTGGAGATCCACTCCACAACCATAAAGGGGATGATGGGGTTGCAAGAATCCATGTTAAAAAAAGCATAGACCCTAAAAGTCCTGAAATCAAACAAATTACTGTAACTACATGTACCACCTATCTCTCTCTCCATTATTTGCCTTGCAAGGACGAAACTTGCCAGTTAAAACGCCAGATTAGGAACTGCTTCAAAATACAGAATTTGCACTTACATCATCGTCAGTTGTCTTTGCAGCACAGTGTTGTCTCGTAAATCATTTCCCAAGACTTGCGAGGATGGCGATTGTCCTGGAAACCGTAGCTCGATGGTTCTCTGGTTGACTAATACCAATTCTTGAACATCGGTCACCCTTGTATGGCCTGCCAAAAGAAAAGACTTGGATTAAATTCTGAAGGAGAGGTTGCTATCCATGAGAAAGAATAAAATATATCATGCAAAGAAGACACCAAGTTCTTTATTTCATAAACAGCGAAACTGAAGAGGATACTAAAAGTCAGTGAAAGACATTTAACCTCAAGAAAGAATACGCCCAAGTCCTTTGAAAAAAGATCAAGACTTACACCCTTAATAAGCTATATTAACCCTACGAAAAAAAGGTCCAACACACTGGAAGAAGATAACTTTAAACTATGCGATGGGGGATGCTAAATCTGATGGAAGAAGAGAGAAGTAAAGCTTATGATAGTAGTGGCAATGAATTCGATGGATGGAACACATAAAACAGCACAATAATCCTATACAAAAAGGAGGCCATAAATCCTTAAAGAAAGGGACACCAACCAATCCGAGAAGAGGGCCCGTTACCTTGTCACACTCAATGATGCCATCCGTCTGTCTCCTGAGACAACCGTGTTGCGCCGTGGATCAGTCAGTTGTGGAGTTGCGGTGCTTGCTGTGGCTGAAGGGCCTGATCCTCGTGCGACAGACTCTGTTCCAGCTGCTGCAGGACACCTCTCGGTCACGAGTGCTGTGTGGGTGCCGATGCCATTCTTTGCAATCTGTGACAACTCCATTCTTTTCACTGGGCCCTCTGCTCTGCTCTGTGTGCTTGGTGCCGGCTTTGATGGTGGACGCCAGCTGACCCGGTCTGAAGTGCTCTCTCAAAGTCTGCTAGGTCGAGGCTGCCCATTTTCAGGTTGCGCTTGCATATATCTTTGCAGCGTTGGGGAGGCCGTCCTGTGGGTTGGAGCCTGTAGCCAGCTCGTCCTTCAAGTCTTCTGGGATGTGACTGTCGTCCATGCTGCTGACGTGGCCAAACCAGCGCAGGCATCTCTGTCAGCATGGCGTGTATACTAGTATCCGTGTCTGGGCCAGGACGTCATTGTTGTTGTCTCGTTCGTCATTTCTTAGATGGATTCCCCCGTCTCCTCGACAAAGGTGGGCAGTACGTCGCAGGTCCTCCAGTCCTCCGTAGAGATTCCGGGCCACTGGTACTGGGTCGGGCCAGGTTTCCTCTCGAAGCGCTTGGTGGAGGGGCAGGACTGCAGCAGATGTTCTGTTGTCTGGCTGCTGTTTTCAGGGACATGCTCTGTGTTGCCGATGCGGAGTTTAAAGAATAGGTGGTGTTTCAGGCGGTTGTGGCCTGTCCTGAGCCTGAAGATGACTACCTGCTCTCGTCGAGTCAGCAGGTAGTACAGGTCAGCTCTGTTGTGGCGTGGATGCTGCTGCTTCCACTTGTTCTGCTGCTTGGCCTTAATGATGGTCTTGAATTCGGGGTAGCTGGTAGATCTGTCCATCTGCTCGTAGTGCCCTCCTTTGCCAGGGAGTCAGCAGTCTCATTGCCGAGCATGTTGCAGTGGGAGGGAATCCACTGCAGGGTGACTGTGCGACTTGTGCAGAGGGAGCCGAGAGATGAGGACAGATCGTTGAGCTCTGGATCTCTGTTGGAGTGAAGGGCCTGCAAGATTGACAGGGCGTCAGTGCCATTGATGATGTCCTGGAATGACGTGATCATGTTTAGGAGCGTGGACAGACATTCCGTCTGGTGTAAAACTGTGAAGAGGCCTGACCTACTGACCAAGTCAAACGCCTTGGTCAGCTCGATGAAAGGGATGAACAAGGGTCGTCTCTGCTCGTGGCACTTCTCTTGTAGCTGCCACTGGGAGAATATCATTTCGATCGTCGACCTCGCAGCTCTGTGCCTCTGTGTACACACGTTCAGCGAGTATCTGCAGCCTGTTCAGGACGACGCTGGCCAAGGCTTTAACAATGCTGAGGAGGAATTATCCACGACAGTTATTGCAGTCGCTGCCATTCCCTTTGTTCTTGTATGTGCTTTGCACCGCGCATGTCCTTGGGTAGGGTCGCTTCCTCCCAACACTGCAGCAGAAGGTCATGAAGGTGGCCGAGGCTAGAACTCTCCTTGCCGGCTTTGACGACTTCTGGCGGAATGCCGTCGCTACCTGGAGCTTGAATATAGGCTAGCGAGTCGACAGCTTGCTGGTTTCCTCAACGGTGAGTGGGACGTCGAACTCCTCCATAGCAGACAGGGGAGTGGTGTTCTCGAAGGCTGTGCGGGTGACCGAGCTCTCCCTGGCGTACAGCTTCTGGTAGTGCAACGCCCATCTCTCCATCTGTCTGCTGCAGTCGGTCATAACATCCCCCGACGTAGATTTTAGAGAAGCGGTCTTGATGGCACTAGGGCCAAACGCTTTCTTCATGCCTTCGCACATGACGCGGATGTTGCCGCAATCGGCAGAGATCTGGATGCCCCGACACAAGTTCTGCCAGTACCCATAGACGCATTTACGGGCGATCCGCCGAGTGTTGTCGCGAACTTGTTGGAGCTCAGCCAGCATCTTCTTCGAGGGCTCTCTCTTGTGATCTTGGCGTGTGGCTTGCTTAACAGGAATGGCAGGCCTCATCTCCACGATTCCTGCTTCGAACGAATCCTCATTCTTCCTCACTCTCTAGCCATTGTTGTCCGAGGCGGATTGGTAGGTGGCATCAAGGATGTGGTTCCACCGTGTTGAAGCGCTGTCTGTCGGGCAGTCTTCTGGGGCCTTGACAATGGCTCTGGCGAAGCGTTCACGCAGCTCTGGCACTGACGTCATGGCTGTGTCGATTCGAGGACGTCCCTTCTGCTAGGTTATCACACGTAAGTCCTGTAAAAGATCAACACATATGAATGGATACTAAATCCGAGGGAAAGAACGCACTTGATCCTTCAGAAGATTACACTAACCCCTAGAAAAACAGGACACAATGCATGAGGGAGGACATTCAACTCTATAGGAGGACACTAAACGCTACGGAAATAGGACACCGCGTCAAACAGAAAGCTGACGCCTGGGAAATGACACAAAATCTCATGAAAAAAGACACCAATCCCTCAAAACAACCATGAAAGAACACTAAACTAGATTATACTAAATCCCATGAACGCACAAACACTGCTTACCATTTCACGGATGACACAATATGAAAATAGACATTAATACCTATGGAAGGATCCACATGTTGACTCGTGATTATCATGTCGGACTTTCTGTAGATTTACGGATACTCAGATTAGGAGGTACCAGGTGCGCACAAGGAATCATTTCGGGAAGACCAAAACATTCATCAGCAGCACTGCAGCCAGACCCAGTTTATCTGAAAACATGCGTCCATGTTCCAGATCACCAAATCATGTAACACGTTGCAAATGCTTTGAGTCAATCTTTTACGCTCTTCCATAAAATAGTCCCTCTGGTACCCTGCATGATGTATCCTTGTCCCACAGAAAACCAACATAAGAACTCACAGCACACGTGCTGGCCATATGAAAGGACTCTGTAGAACTGTAAATTAAAAAATACTAACACTTTAAATGAAGAGGACACTAAATACGTAATTTAAGTGACTGGATCCAGTTAAATGGGAGTCCCGGGGGGGGGGGGGGGGGGGGGGGGGGGGAAGCCGACGATTAAACTACATAAAAAAGACAACCCCCCAAAGAACCAAGTGCTATGAACACCGCTTTGGACAATATGCTGGCGAAGCTTGTGATCCGCTGAATGTGTCCTCTCCGCAGCCAAATGCACAGAAGTTGTTGCTCCTGTTGACAGATACGTTAGTATTTCCTTTTAACACCTCATTTTCTGCATAAATGAATGTTATCCATTCACTGAATTGAGCAAAAGTGTTCTGATTTTAGCAAGATTTTGTTTCCTTGTTCTCTGGCCATAAGACAATACTTTGGTTAACTAGATATATCATGTGAATAACATCCAACGTATTTCACCAACTTCCACATCAAAACGACACGTCTTCCATTTTAAACACAAGAAAAAGGGTTGCTCTGAATAAAACGAACCAGAATAGAGCTGCATAAGATCATTTGTATCATCACAAAAAAAACGTAAGATTATGAGACATTTCGTGCCCTGCTCTCGGAATGGCGTGAATTACAATTCCCTCTCCATGTGCCGAGTTTGAGCTCAAGATGTCGGTGCCAGCAAGTGTATGACTGTAGAAGTATACCTGCCATGACAATCTCCAGGGGAGAATGCTCGTGCTGAATTGCTCTACCACGGCATTCCATAGAAAGTTGCGTCGGCCACCGAGCAGATATACATAAACTCCAAGTGCGGAGTCAGGACGGAAGATGGCCAGTGACTGGTCTGAAGCTGTCACCGGAGTAAGGCAAGGTTGTATCCTCTCCCCTCGCATCTTTGCACTTGCCACCGACTGGGTTCTGAAACACGAAACCCAAGGAAAGGGATTCAAGTGGACAGAAGGAAACGACCTTTAAGATCTGTGTTTTGCCGATGACATTGCCGCACTTGCAAGCACCACACGAGATCTGCAAGTGCTTGTAGATAATATCAGCAAGTTTGCAAGCAGTATTGGCCTTATTATCAGTGTCAAAAAGACTAAAAGCATGATTACAGGTAAACACCAAGGGCCAACAGATGTTCTCATCGGCAAAAACAAGTGGAAGTAGTAAACTTCACAAACCTAGGCAGCTCTATCAACAACGCCAATCACTTCAACCATGAACTTAAGTGTATTGGGAAAGCAACATCAGCATTCAATCAGCTGAACAAAATATGGAACATCGAGAAATTCTCCCTTGGGATCAAACTGAAATTTTATAACTCCAGTGTGATTTCAATGCTGTTATGGCTGTGAAACATGGCATCTGAAGACCACCCATGAGACGAAACTTGACGCTTTTGATACTAAATGCCTACGCAAGGTCTTGGGCATCAAATGGTCCGACTTTATACCAAATGAAGACGTCAGGGAGAGGTCCAAACTGTTCCCCGTGTCAACCATCGTCTGCAGACCGCGCCTCCGCTGGCTGGGTCATGTCTTAAAGACTACCCTCTCCAAGACCTGCAAACCAGGCCATTAAATGGACCCCAGTGGGCCAGAGAAAAAGAGGACGACCCAGGGCGAGCTGGCGACAGACAGTGAAGCGAGACCTCAAACTCGTTGACAGAGGATGGAGCGATACAAGCAAACTGGCCGAGGACTGTGCACAGTGGAGCGCCTTAACTGCCTCATGCGTCGCAAGACGCGGGAGCGTCTCAGCCCCATGTGTGTGTGTGTGTGTGTGTGTGTGTGTGTGTGTGTGTGTGTGTGTGTGTGTGTGTGTGTGTGTGCGTGCGCGTGCGCGTGCGTGCGTGCATGTGCGACTGTGTGAGGGTGAGAAAGTGCGTGTGAGTGTGTGTGCGAGAGAGAGTGGGGAGAAGAGAAAGGGAGAGACAGAGGGGAGGGGGGAAAAGGAAAAAGAGAGAAAGAGAGAGTTGCGCATGCATGTGCACGTGTTTATGTGTCTTCATGTGTTTATTTGAGGAGCGGGGCCCCATGGGCAGGTGGGGGAGGGGAAAGCATAGCATCACTGTCCATTACAACATAGTCACTCTTTACCGAAATAAAAGGTTCATTTAATGAAATATAGGATGGAAAAAGTCTGCACAGAAAAAAAAGCTTTAGAGGAAAGCAAATGCTCAGGCTCAATCAAAATTCCCAATCCATTCACCTGTGCCTGTGTCCGTCAAACTGACGTGGTTTCGACGTTGAAAAGTACTCCGGATCCAGGCTTCTTTCGGAAATCCTTCTTCAGTCACAGCCTGCGTCAGCACTATCTTCGTACAGCTCTCCGGTTCTTCTCTCTGCAGCAGATTAAAATTATAATAATGGTAATTATGGTATTTATAAACCGCAAAATCTTGATGAAATCAACTAAGCGCACGAATGTAAACACACACACACACACACACACACACGTGCCGTATGGCTAAACAAAAGTGTCAAAAGTGAGGAAAAATGGAAAAAGTTATGTACACATATTTACATCTCGTTCCCACACCGAGCAGGTACAGGCTGCAGCGGGAGTAGTAGGGATCGTGGTGAGGACTATCAGGAAGACGAACAGAAGTGAGTTTTAAGAGCAGTCTTAAAAGAAGAGAAAAGTAGACAGCTGACGGACTGAGAGTCGGAGTTTGTTCCAGGACAGTGGGCCAGAAACATAGAAGGCACGTGGGCCAAAGGTACTGAGATTGGTACGTGGGATCTGGAAAGTGATTAAAAGCACACACACACACACACACACATACACACACACACACGCGCGCGGGCGCACACACACACACACACACACACACACACGCATCGCTCCTTAACACTAAAACCTTTTGAAATTATAAACGTTGGATAGAATAACATTCTAAATCTGAACCCATGAACCCACACAGAGCAACCAATTGGAAAAAAAACCTAAAATGTTTAAAAGATTTTTTTAAGCGAGTACTAAAAAAGCGCCTATCCCCGGCCAGAGACCAAGTAATAAGCACTTTCTAATCTGCATTCTCGTTTACACAACGGGCTGCCTACTTGGGTAGACAGAAGTCACGAACCTCCCGGTCGAGGGAGCAGGAGGGGATGGAGTGGTGTGGCACACAGAAACTCAGAAGACTCGAATTCCTGGTCGGTTGGGGGAAGAGATAAACTGTAATTACAGAAAGAGGACACGATTTTTTTTTTTTTTTTTTTTTTTTTTTTTTTGGGGGGGGGGGGGGGGGGGGGCACCAAACTGTAAAGGAAAAGATCACTAAACCCTGGGAGGCGGGGTGAAGGGTACACCGATTTTTTTAAAAAAGAGATGCCGAGACCCAAAGGGGGGGGGAGGGGGTTTACACCGAACCTTGTAGAAAGATGATACGAAACCCGGTGGATGGTAGAGAGACACATTTTACAGAAAGACAAACACCACCCGGAGGGCGGAGGGAGGTGGGAAGGGTGGAAGAAAGACATCGAACTTCAAGAGAAAAACTAAGACACAAGTTTATGGTGGCAAGACAGACGCTGACCATTGGACGACACGAAATTCTGGTGTGGAGAGAAACTGAACCTTTGTAGAAATAGGTCTTGCAACCTGGGAGCTGGATGGGGGGAAGACTCCGAGCCTCATAGAAAAATCAAGGACACGAAACACTGTTGGGTGCGGTGGGGGTAGGGGTAGGGACAGTCGACTCATAAGTTTACAAAACACCGAATCTAACAGGACGACAATTTTGTTGTTTTGTAGTTTAATACTTTATTAGTAGTGCATTGGAGGCTCAGCCTCACATTTGGCAGCTCCAGAACCTGCCAATAACATGATCAGCTGTCAAATGACAGTCAACCAAAAGGACGAGAAATTATGTGAGGGGGAAGACACCGAACTTTTACGGGAAGAGGACACAATACTCTGTGAGCGGGATGGTGGAGGACAAGATACACCGAGCATCATAAAAAGACGATAGAGGGGAGGGGAGGGAGGGAATGAAAAAAATATTGAAAGTCACAGAAAGAGGACACCAAACCATGGGGGATGGGACACCGAATCTTCAGGAAAGACTACACGAAAATATGTAGTATGGTGTACTGGCTGTAAAACCCCCCACTGAACCTCATAGAAAGGACACAAGTCCGCGGGGGGGGGGGGGGGGGGGGGGGGCGGTCAGGAGGGCGTAGAGCAAGACACCCCAAACATATAGAAACAGAATGGGTAAAGGAGATGGCAGGCGGGGGAAGTCCTTACAGGAAGAGGATAGGAACCCCTGGAGATGGGGAGGAAGGGGGAAGAGACATTAAACTTGGTAAGCAGACACCACACCTTGTAGAAATAAGACACGAAGACCTGTGGGACGCGAAAGACACCTAACTTTATAGTGTTAGAACACGAAGCCCTCCGAGGGGTGAAAGAGGCACCGAACCTCTAAGAAAAAGAACTCGAAGAATAAAGAATACAAAAGCCGGGGTGGTGGGGGGGGGGGAGCAAACACTAAACCTTATGGAGTGGTGGGGAGGTGGAAGGCATCAAACCTGATCGAGGACACGAAAACAAAACTTTCAGAAAGAACAAACGAAATCCTGTGAGGGAAAACGAGAGCAAACCTTACAAAACAAAACAAGAAAAAGACCAAGAAGGCCTGGAAGGAGAAGAGAACACCGTACCCTATAGAATTTTGTTTAAGATAAAAGAGATTGTGTCGGGGACAGAAGGGAAAAGGTACCCATAATTACA
>CM031611.1:21004295-21016795 GCA_018398815.1 Conus ventricosus | reverse complement strand
ACGTTTCAACCTTCTACTTGAATGAACGCGGAAATCGGGATGTGAAGGGGGGGGGGGGATGGGGTACCGAATATTTGGGACAGGAAGAAACCTGTCAGAAGGATAGACATATGATGAGTACAAAGCCCTGAGGGTGCCATAAATGACACCGAAATGTGGGCAGGGAGAGGGGCTGGCGGAGTGGGAAAGAGATGTCTCAAATAGAAAAGCAAATGAAACCTGTGGGGGAGGTGGAGGTGGAGAGACACCCGAACCTAACAGAATTTAATGACTCATAAACTTTGGAAAATGGTAAAGAGACACCAACTAATCTTACAAAAAGCAACTCAAAAAAAAAACTGTGGCGGGTGGAGGGGGGGGGGGGGGGGGGGGGGGGGCGGGGGCGGACACCGAACCTTAATGAAAGAAGACAGATGCCCTGTGGGCATGTAGAGCGATACCAAGACCACCGTGAACTACAGTAATGAACGACAAAAATCTGTGTTCTTTTGGGGCGAGGAAGGGCGGAGCCCTAGCATTTTAGGAGACCATTGCCTTGGAAGCCAGAGGACGGGGAAGACACTAAGCCCATAGAAAACAGGACACGGGGAAGTCTTGTGGGGGTGGGGGTACCAACACTATATAGGGGAATGTACATTCTATGAAGGAGGGGACAGGTGTGGGGAAGACATCGAAATAAAGGACACGAAAACCCAGGGGTAGGTTTGACGAGGACACAAAAACCCTGTGGGGGGGGGGGGGGGGGGGGGTAGTAGAGACCCCCCCTCCCCACTCCCTTCCTTTTAGATGGAGACCACCAGAAAATTGGGAAAGAAGACGTAAGCCTATGGGGAAAAGACTCCCCAACCTTCTGAAAGAGGGCAGGAAACCCTTTCTTCCAGCGAAAATAACAGCGAACAATACAGAAAGGGTACAAGATACACTGCTGTGGGTAAATATACACTGAATATTGTTGATAAGGACATGACAATATGGGGGGGGGGGGTGGTGCTGGGAGGGGAAGACAACTTAGATGTGGACTCGAAACCGTGGGGGTGGAGGGGTAACATCGAACCATAGAAAAGAGAAACCCTGTGGCGAGAGAAAAGGGGGGGGGGAGGGAGAAGGACATGGATCACTAGGGGTGGGGCTGGAGAGTGTTAGAGGACGCCGAACCTTACAGATAAGGAGAAACACTAAACGCTGAAAGGGGTGGGGGAGGGGAGACACCGAACCTTATTGAAGGAGGTCACAGAATCGTGTTGGCGTTGTAAACCACTACACTGCACGTTATGGAAAGAGGAACACATAACCTGGAAGCCGGCTGGGTGGAAGGAAACGCTGAAACTTTATTCCAAGGGACACGATAACCTTTGGAGGGAGAAAAAAGACACTAAACCTAATGGAAGGACATGAAAAGCGTGTAGAGAGTAACCGAACCTTACAGAAAGCGGACACGAAAACACGGGGGGGGGGGTGGGGGGGGGGGGGGGGGGAGGTGGGGGGCTGGGGGGGGGGCATGATGCTCGGTGGTCACCCCCTCGCTCAGCCTTGTTAAAAACGTTCGACTAATGATGTTCCCTGGAATGACGGAAACGAATGACCTGAATCCAACAGGCGGCGGGGGGCTCTTGGTTTGGCTCCATCCGGGTAGGAAGGTAGCCTCGTGTAAACGCGAGTGTGGACTGTAAGCGCTTAGAGCCTCCGATTTCCCAGTCGATGGTAGGCCGCTTACGATGACAATAAAGGTACTCAAATAACACACCGGATACAGGTACTGAACTGATTCAAGAACCACTGTACAGCTCACGACAGGTCGATTGGACTGGAGAAAACGGGCACACTACGCAGGAAGAATTGAATATAATGAAGAGTAGAACAAGAGTATTTAGAAGACTTCTGAGCTTAATGTTACCCGGAGCCTTGTATAAAACTCGATGAAAATAAGACAAGCAAGCGATGTCCATCCGTGTATGAAACGCTGCAATGCATGGTGTGCAAGGCTTTGAAGACAAAAAAAGTTGAAAAAGTATTTGGGGGAGCGGGGACGAGGAGGAAGCCTACTTTATATAAAAAAAAACATTAAAAAAAGAAAAATAAAAAAAACAGAAAAATGGACTGTTATACCCCCCCCCCCCCTGTCAAAAATAAAATACAAAATACAAATTGCAAAGGTGATAAAAAAAAGAAAAAAACTTAGTTCATCCCCGAGTTCCGTTGTCTGGTCTCTTTTACCGTGGCCGTTGATGCTGGAGTTCCGTTGTTTTGTCTCCTTTTTCCGTGGCCTGTTGATGCAGGAGTCTTTGGTCACGGTAATAAAAAACCATATTTTGTATTAACATTGATATTAACATTTTAGCAAACGTTTAATTGTATATGACTAGGTGACTAAAAAAAATGGAGGGCACTTAAGTTTTGAAGTAACGTACCATTTGAATATACACATTAGCCAACGGGACCATTAGGTCTTTCTACTAACGTTTTCTTCACACGTATTAAAACCAGGACAATGCACAAAAAATCCTCTTCCAGGCAATATTGTTTCTTGCATTATTCTGATCTATCTGAAGGGACACCATCGTGGAGTTTTTTGCTGCTACATGTTTTCTTTCAGTTATTGTAACATCTGAGGTATGTATTCGTCAAACATATTCACTCTGTTGGAGCTTGGACCTAGTGTCTGTTCGGAGAACACGATGTCTGTCTTCACCTGTCCAAGCGGAGCCAGCTTGCGTGTGCGACCCCTTGGTTCACAGCCTGGAAAACTGGATGCCCGTCCTCTTCCATCCTTGGTGACCACAGAAAGGAAGTGTGTAGACCTGCCGCTGCAGGCACTGCAACACGAGACACTGTCGGTGTACGAGGTGGCTTGAATGTGCAGCGTGGCAATACCCCTGAAAGAGGTACAGGTATATATGACATAAAACTGTGGAAATGGAAACGCAAAAACACAAAGACATAGCTGTGAAAGAGGAAACCTGAAACCAGACATGAGGTATCACGGTGGGTTTTGTGCACAAAACGGCGTGTTATCATACTTTGGATCGGAAATATAACTTTAATTCTTGGATATTATCCCCCCTGTTAAAGAGTCAAAACGGGAATGCAGAAAGAAAAAACTGAACAGGCCAAATTGTCTGAGTGTATGGAATGTTTTAGTCCGGTGTAGACCAAGGCAAACGAGACTGGATTATTGCCGTTGAATTTAGTTTCAGAGGGTTGTAAGGAGAGATCAATCGATGCATTCTCATACGTTCTTTGTCATGTGCAGAGTATGATGCGGAACCCCACTGTAGTCACGTGGAACCGTACATCTTAAATGTCAGAGGTAGAATATTCCTTAGGACCTACAGTGGACGCACATTGCACAAACAAAACGCTTTTTCACGGTTACTATCAGAGAGTGGTTTTACTCGAAGGTAAGATAAACCCCTTGGTTCAATCTATGCAAAGGGAACAAACGGGAGAAGAAAAATGAGGGAGCAGAGGGGAGGGGGGGGGGAGAGGAGAGAGAGAGGAGGGACGTGGATTGAGTGAGAGGAGTGAGAGAGATTGAGAGAGGAGAAGAGTGCGAGATGAGAGAGGAGAGTGAGAGTGTGAACTCTTCGATCGAGATGGTGCCAAAACTTGTCTATCCAAATTGATATATATAATTTTTTAAATAATACAGTTCCAACAAACGCAGTTAATTAACGCTTTTTGTCTGTGCCAGCCACTATAAGATTGGAATTCCAACGACATGTCTTTTGCATCAAAATCGGGCTTGATTGTCTCTGGTGTCTACGACATTCGACCAAACACGTTCATCTGTTTTGTGGTGCCACATAATGTCACCACTCGATCGAAAACCTTAAATAATACACCGGCGATTTTATAAAAAAAAAACAAGACAACTGCACTCAGCTACCATGGAGTGGAAGCGATTGGTATTAAAAAAAGTGTTATCATATACAAACAGGAGAAAACCGTGTCACTTTAGACCTCTTTGGGCATGGAAAGCCAATATACTCCTTTCTTTAGCTTCACAGCATTTTCATAAAGTATGTTTTGCGTACATAAATGCGTATCAGAATTCTCTCAAACGACCCGTACTTGGTCAAAGTTACCATTCACATCGCACATTCCTAGTTTTCCCCACAAACTCTAAATTTCCGGGAGTTCTATAATCTTCGTAAATCTTACAATCCTCCAGATTCCAGAAACTACATCACCAAATACGGCACGCGGGGTTGGGGGTGGGGTGTGGGGTGGGGGAAGTGGCGCTGCAGTGCTGTACATTTACCGTTGTGGACTACTGTATACCACACCATGTACAAGTTGCTTTATGTTATACACATGGTTATAAGTTTTCTGAACCCCTTCAAGTTCATGAAGTCAAGTTATGGCGCAGTAACGATTTTCTTCACAACAAATCGTTTCAAAGTCATGAAGCATTATTTGGTAACAATTATTGACAGATGTTCCGGTCTTCCTTGTATTCACGCTATCAATCCACCTGCTCTATCTCGCTATGCCCCCCCACCCCCCCCCCTCCCACCAACTCGTTTGAGCCTGTCTATTCTTATATCTACATCCTATAGCCAGTCAGTCTTTTAAATAGTGATCAAATTTCATGGTGAGGGAAAAAACTCATGTGCCGCAAGCATTCTATCACCACGACAAATCTTCGCCAATCGGCTTAGAAAAATAAAAGTGAGGCGATAGCGAGCGTAAACCTCTTTTAAAACAAACATCCTGAACCAACAAGCTTTTTGTCTGGGGGACATCAAGTTTACGTTGTGAACAAAACCAAGTGTTACGCCTACGTTGTGTCGAGTTTGTCTTCTGGGTGACTCCCCCAAGCAGCTTTTTTTTTCTGGTTACTTGCGCATAAAACGACAACCACCTCCGGTTTTGAACCCCCAATCCCAAACACATTCTAACGGCCTGTCGGGCACTCATTGATGGAAGATAATCCGGGGAAGAAGCAGCTAGGTTATATGATTAGTTAAGCACGCGGTCGCTTGGGTGGTGTCTAATAAATAATGATAAGAATAATAGACAATAGTAATAAATGATACCACTTCTTTGATATTGATTACTATTATTATAGATAGATATAGACCTGATCGACTGTAGTTATAATAGGTAGATAAGTAGGGTAATAAGTAGGTAGGTAGGCAGGCTGGTAGGTTGACAAACACAAATCGGAAATCATTGGAAAGATTTTCCTTTTGTGTCTCTCCGATTTCACTGAGAAGATTTGCTTCGTTTAAAAGCTGATCTATCATGTCAAAAAGCACGTACCCTCGTGAGATGATTCTAGGAGATTCTAAATATTTTTTTTTCTGCAAACACAAACTGACTTGTACTCTGACGGAAATCAACTATTGTGCAGAGAAGATAGGGTTTATGAACCGGACCGACTCGGACCCACCCCCCCCCCCCCCCTAATCATTGTGGCAATGACAAATCTAAGTGAATGCGTTGGTCTATATATACCTACACTTGAATGGGCCATCCTCAGTTTCACAGACGGGAAGTCTCATGATGGAGCTCTTCAGTTGAAGTTTACCTTACAGACGGCAGTCTCATGATGGTGCACCATCGTTGAAGCTTTCCTTTCAGACGGCAGTCTCATGATGGATCACCATCAGTTGAAGCTTTCCTTACAGACACTGCAGTCTCATGTGGTGCTTCCATCTGTTGAAGGCTTTCCTTACAGACGTCTAGTCTCATGTTGGAGGCACCATCTGTGAAGCTTTCCTACAGATGGCAGTCTCATGATGGGAGCCACCCATCTGTTGAGCTTTCCTTACAAGGCTCCTATCCGATATGGAAAACAGTTTATGAAGAACCCAGCGCGGTAGGGTGTGTGATAAGTGTCGTGACAATACCTAAATCTGATACGGCGTGTGGCGTGAACAGGACAATGGCGAGCGACAGAAACCGCCATGTGCGTTGGTGCGTGGTTGTTGGTGTGAGTGTGAGGTGAGATGAGGAGAGTGAGAGAGAGGGAGAGAGACGAGTGAGAGAGAGAGAGGAGAGAGAGAGAGAGCGAGAGGAGAGAGAGAGAGAGAGAGAGAGCCTCTCGGATTTGAGAGAGAGAGCGAGAGAGAGAAGAGAGTGAAGAGTGCGTGTGTGTGTGTGTGTGTGGTGATGATGGTGTGTGTGTGTGCGTGCGTGGTGAGAGAGAGTGGACAGAGAGAGCTGAGAGTGAGAGTGTGTGTGTCTGCTTGCGCGCGCGCGAGCGAGCTTGAGCGCGAGAGAGTGAGACGGGTGTGTGTAAGAGAAAGAGAGGAGAGAGTGGGTGTGTATGTGTGTGCGTGTGTATCAGAGAGTGAGAGAGAGTGAGAGAGAGAGGGGGGGGGGGTGAGAGAGAGAGAGAGAGATGGGGGTGGGGAAGGCGGCGCGACCACAGCGGCGAGACGGGGTTTTGGCGACTTGGCGTGATGCGACAACGGGGACGGCAACACCGAGGCGTTGGTGATTTGGGCCGCGGATGCGACCAAACGGGATGGCGACAATAGCCAACCTTTGATATAATCCCTAAACGGGACAGTTCTTCCTTTCCGATCAAAATCATTTACCTTTGGAGGGGAAGGGGGGGGGGGGGGAATATATGCGATGTTAATTTCACTAGTTTGGCTTGTGGAATGTTAGGTTTCTAAACTAGCAAAAAAGTATAGGCTGGGGGGGCGGGGGGGGGGGGATAAGGTAAGTGAAATACCTAAGGGGTACGGGTGGCGTCTTGAAGGGGTGGGGTGGACGTTGGGTGGACTGGGAAAGGTTTCCGTTCTACAACCGTGTGGTACGCTTATGTTCGTTATGAAAGTTTGAGAGCTCTTTTGTGTGTTGTGTGTGTGTGTGTGTGTGTGTGTGTGTGTTGGTGTGTGTGTGTGCGCGCGCGCTCGCGAGCGCGGCGCGCGGTTTTTTAATAATTCCCTCTTGATTAATGTAAAGTTAAACCACACTATCAAATAATCATGCTTACCAGTTTCAGCCATTAAATTGAAGGCGAGAAAGGAAATACTGCAAGCCGGAGTTTGTGGTTGTATCCTCGTTACACCTCCCGAACTGAATACATTTTATTATGGGGGATGTAACGCTTTCAGATACCTCGATATGCTTTCTTCAACTGATCAACAACTGTGCAACAACCCTGTGACAGGGAACACATACGGATCAAGCCTTTGATAGCAATTAGCTTACACGGTCATCTGAACGGGTCAGCTAAAATTCAGGTTTCGGTCACTATTATCGATGGTTATTAGATTCTGAGCTCAACCAAGTACCAAACTATGAAGATACACCGTTGTTCATTCTCAGTTCAGTATCGAAGTTTGAAACATCTATAGATTTGAAGGCAGGAAAGGAAACCTCATCAGCCCAACATTACAGCCGATTAGACTTGCATCAGTGAACACAGCGCGTGTGTGTGTGTGCGAGGGTAGGGGGTGGGGGGGGGGTGGACGGAGAAAGTGGCGCGCCAAGGGTAAGGGGGACTGGAGAGGGAGGAAGGCCAGGGATGGGAAGAAGCACCTCTCCTCTTCAAATCTGTAGCCACGTTGTCTCCATAGACTTTAAGTGACTCTAATCTATTATCGCACGATTAAACAATGGGGCAGGGGGGGGGGGGGTAATTCTGCCAGCCTGAGATGACCAGAGGTTAGACTGTCAACGAGCAAGTATGCTAAGCATTTGACGTGGGTTTTCTATGAGTCTAAGAGGTCACATTCGCACATTACTGACGGGCCACTCTCTTCCTTCCTTCCGTAAGTTTAGTGGCCCCTACGTTCGACACTAATTCGTCTTTAAGTATTTCTTTCCGTCGTGTTTCCTTTTCTTTAAAAACCCAATTAGACAATCTGATCAGAGAGATTTCTTCCTCCCCCCCCCCCCCCCCCCCCCCCCCCCCCCCCCCCCCCCCCCCCCCCCCCCCCCCCCCCACCTCCCGCCGCTTCTTTTCGTCCACAGTTGGGACGTCACAACTTCAGCACGCAAGAGTACATTCAGTGGCATCAGCTTTAAACAAAAAGCCTCAAACCCTTGTGGTGAAGCCTTGTGTAGGAGAAGGAGGGGTGTACAAATGGACATATCCCTCATTAAAATCGCGCTTAAATGTCAAGTGAACAGACAAGTCCGTCCTTCTATCTTTCCGAGTGAAAAAAGTTTTCTTTCAAAGGGCTGTTACATGGAAGTGCTGTGAACAGGGAGAACTGAGTGGCTAAAACTTTGGTTTAGAAAAAAAAGAAAAAAAAAATGAACAGGTGGATTGTGTACTGTCTACCTCAAAAAGCACAATGGGAAAAAACATAGCTCACTCACTCACCGTCCAGTCCTGTCCTGCTTGCATTTCAAAATGGCACAGTCCGGTGGCATTGAACCGAAAGATGTTGTCGTGAGTTTCATAACAGCAAACGCTGATTGGACGACGACAAATCACGCGACACAACAAACACCAAAAGGCACTTATTTCACGTGCGCTTCATACGTCGACGTGAGGCGTCTACAGAGTTGGCTCATGACCACTTCATGGACACTGTCTTGAAGTGTGTCTGTCTCTTTGTCTGCAGCGCGTGCGCGCGTTTGCATGTGTGTGTGTGTGTGTGCGCGCGCGTGCGCGTGCGTGTGTGTGTGTGTGTGTGTGTGTGTGTGTGTGTGTGTATCCAAGCGTGCGTGCGTGCGTGCGTGTGTGTGCGTGCGTGCGTGCGTGCGTGTGTGTGTGTGCGTGTGTGTGTGTGTGTGTGTGTGTGTGTGTGTGTGTGTGTGTGGTGTGTGTGTGTGTGCGTGCGTGTGTGTGTTTAATGTAAACCATATCAAACCTTGACCGAATCGAACTTGAAACTCTTCAAACGAACGGAAATGGTTCAAACTGATTGTGAAATCGACCTTAATACTTTGTTGAATGCAAAGTGATTACATGTGCTTGTTTACACTGCTGAATAACTCATTCTATCCCCCTTACCTGCTTTACATTTCGTGAAAAAAAAATAAATAAAAGAAACAGACTAAACATGTTCCCCAATTAGTGCGGTTTAATTCAATACGAGGAAGAGGGCAGAAGAAGGAGACACGAGAATAAAAGAAAGGACGAAAAAAAAAGGAAAAAGAAAAATAGATTTTACCGTAAGTCACTGCGCTGAGTGACACGTTAAAAGAAAGAAAATTACAACAGTGGCAGTAAATATAAAGCAATAAAAATGAAGAAAAAAAGAAAAAAAAAAAGCTTTTTGATGGCTGATCTTCTGTGAACAATACAAGCTATCTTTGAGGATGCTCAGAAGATTTGAAAATAGAAAGAAAAATAAAAATCAACGTTTCGGTCGTAGACTGTCTTCAGGACTTGTGACAGAACAAAATACAAAGAAGTACGTGTAGGCGCGCGCGCGTGTTTGTGTGTGTGTGTGTGTGTGTGTGTGTGTGTGTGTGTGTGTGTGTGTGTGTGTGTGTGTGTGTGTGTGTGTGTGTGTGTGTGTGTGCGTTTGTGCGTGTGTGGGTGCGCGTGTGTGTGGGTGTGTGTTTGCGCGCCTGCGTGCGAGCGTGCATGCGCGCTCGTGTGTGTGTGTGTGTGTGTGTGTGTGTGTGTGTGTGTGTGTGTGTGTGTGTGTGTGTGTGTGTGTGTGTGTGTATGTGTGTGTGTGTGTGTGTGTGTGTGTGTGTGTGTGTGTGTGTGTGTGTGTGTGTGTGTGTGTGTGTGTGTGTGTGTATGTGTGTGTATGTGTGTGTGTGTGTGTGTGTGTCTCTGTGTGTGTGTGTGTGTGAGCGCGCGCGCGCGCCCGCGCGTAGGTGTGTGTGTGTGTGTGTGTGTGTGTGTTGTGTGTGTGTGTGTGTGTGTGTGTGTGTGTGTGTGTGTGTGTGTGTGAGGGGATGCTGTTGTATTGGTGTGTGTGTGTGTTGTGTGTGTGTGTGTGTGGGGTGTGTGTGTGTGTGTGTGTGTGTGTGTGTGTGTGTGTGTGTGTGTGTGTGAGGGGATGCTGTTGTATTGTTATGTGTGTGTGTGTGTGTGTGTGTGTGTGTGTGTGTGTGTGTGTGTGTGTGTGTGTGTGTGTGTGTGTCTGTGTGTCTGTGTGTGTGTGTGTGTGTGTGTGTGTGTGTGTGTGTGTGTGTGTGTGTGTGTTTGCGAGCGTGCATGCCTGAACTCGGGCGCTCGCGTGCGTGCGCGCTCGTGTGTGTGTGTGTGTGTGTGTGTGTGTGTGTGTGTGTGTGTGTGTGTGTGTGTGTGTGTGTGTGTGTGTGTGTGTGTGTGTGTGTGTGTGTGTGTGTGTGTGTGTATGTGTGTGTGTGTGTGTGTGTGTGTGTGTGTGTGTGTGTGTGTGTGAGAGAGAGAGAGAGAGAGAGAGAGAGGAAGAGAGAGGAGAGAGAGAGAGAGGAGAGAGAGAGAGAGAGAGAGAGCTGTGTGTGTGTGTGCGCGCGCGCGCGCGCGCGTACGTGTGTGTGGGGTGGGGGAGGGGGGGGAGGGAGGCGGGTAGGGGATGTGCTGTTGTATTGTTTATGGTGTGTGGTGTGTGTGTGTGTGTGTGTGTGTGCGTGTGTGTGTGTGTGTGTGTGTGTGTGTGTGTGTGTGTGTGTGTGTGTGTGTGTGTGTGAGTGTGTAAATGTGTGTGTGTGTGTGTGTGTGTGTGTGTGTGTGTGTGTGTGTGTGTGTTGTGAGTGTGTAAATGTGTGTGTGTGTGTGTGTGTGTGTGTGTGTGTGTGTGTGTGTGTGTGTGGTGTGTGTGTGTGTGTGTGTGTGTGTGTGTGTGTGTGTGTGTGTGTGTGTGCACGCGCACATGTATGTTGTATTTGATGTTCTTGTTCTTAAGTCATCTAAACATTCATTTTCTACAAACAATCAAAAGCGCAGGCACCACACACACACACACACACACACACACACACACACACACACACACACACACACACACACACACACACACACACACTCACACACACACACACACACACACACACGCACACACACACACACACGCGCGCGCTCGCTCGCGCGCGCGCGCACGCACACGCACGCTCGGGATTACGATTGTTCCCTCATGCAGCTAGTGAAGGGTTTCATATTCATGATATATTTTATTAATTTGATGTCCCCATTTTCTTCATCTTCAACCTTGATTTTTTGTTGTTGTTTTTAATTTATTTTTATTATGATTTTTTTAAAGTTCAAATCTTTGCCAAGTCATTACTACGACGGAAGAATTGTTACCTGCTAGTGTTTTCCCCAACTACTTAATTGTTCGACATTATATATTAGTTCAATCAGTGGGAGATTGCATCTTTAGGAGATCCAAGTAAAGGTTGTTCTGCACAATTCTCAGCCGCTGACAATGCTTGGGTTAGTGAACAGCAGAGCTGACCACTCAGACTGTTCGGTATTTTTGATCTCGCTTGCATCCTTGAATGGAATTTCAAGCATTGTAGGCTCAAAGATTGTCCCCTACACTTTTATACTGTTTGCATAACCCTTCGCTGGCTGCTTTGGGAGGGGGGGGGATGCTGTTAGATTCTACTCTTCTCACTAACCACCGTCTGCCGCACCCTCCTGCACCCTTCTTTGCCACGGGTAGCCTGTTGCTTATATTCCCTATGAAAAGCTTTTTTTTTTGTTCCCCTGTCTTATCTCTGTGCCAGCTCAGTGGCAGTGCACCCACGCCGCTCATTTGACACCCGTCCACAGCCACACCCCGTCCACAGCCACAGCCCAGCCGGGCCCGCCGCTCTCCCGGCACCACCAATCCTCCGGGAGCAGTCTACGTCAAGTCGTCACGAGGCAACCCACCGGAGGAGACACTGCACTGCTGCCGAGTCACTTCGGTGGTGTTCGCTGGCGGCTGTTCTGATCCAACATACGGAGGGTACCTCGTACTGAAGTTCCCTACTGACGACGATAATTTTTCAGTCGCGAAGCCGGCGTGGGCGAGCTCTCCCTCCGGAGGGCGCCACCGACTGCCCCCATGGACTCGCCGATAGCGCTGACCCCGACGGAATCAAACCAAGGCCACAGAGTGGAGAGTACATAGAAACTGAGGTCACTGAGAAAATAAGGCATGAAGGACCAACGAATCCAATACCCTTTCCCAATGCTGATTGATGAGAACGAGGCTGATGAAGATGATGCCACGGATTTCCATTTCGATTTGAGACTGCATGACAGGGCTGTACTCTACACAAACTTTCATAATATATCCCAGCGTCATACACAGGCCGGAGAGATACAGACACCTGCAGTGTTGGTCAGGAAAATTGAGCGACAGCCTTGAGACGCAACCATTAAGCGGTTGAAACTCGACTTTGTGGTCCCTGTCTTCCCAGTTGAACCCGTAGCAAACTCAACGCTGGGAAGGAGCAGGTCGGGACAGCTAAATCCCCCATGGTTGTCGTGGGAATCGAACCCACAACCTCCTAACCGAGAGTCCGCGATGCTAACCACTTCGCGACTGCGGCCAGTTCTCTTGTAAACTTCTTGGTCAGGGTACACCCCTCCCCTCCGAAACAAAAAAGGCTGTCGTGACTTTGGAAATTTCATTTTGTTGGGTGTCAGTGCC
>CM031611.1:20991795-20994295 GCA_018398815.1 Conus ventricosus | reverse complement strand
GTTGCCACCATGCTGTCTCCAGAGAGGAAGAAGAACTGGCTCAAGAACAGTGTCAATATAACGCCTTGCCGTCAAGTTGCCTGGCACAAACACAAGCTCCGATCGAAATTGAGCATTTATGGCACCCCAGACCATTACCCCTCCACCCCCATAACGATCTCGCTCAATGACACAGGGTTGCGCAAAACGTTCACCCTGACGTCGATACACACGATCACGGCCATCCGGGAAAGACATTGAACCGGGATTCATCCGAAAAAACAACATTCCCCCAAACCCTGTTCCCCAGAAAGCCACCTGCAGCAGCCCATCGCTGGCGTGCTAGTCGATGGCGATGGGTTAAGATCTGACCTTGGTATGGTCGACGTGCCCGTAGCCCTGCTGCTGCCAGACGCCGACGCACGGTACGGCTGCTGATTGGTCATTCTCTAGTCCCAATAGTGTTGCGGGCTGTTTGTGCAGCTGGCTGGAAACGATTCCGGAGGTGCTGCGTGACAATGTAGAGGTCCTGTCGTGCCGTCGTCACACGTTGGACGCCTGGGCGTGGACGGTCGTTTACACTTCCAGTGTTTTGGTGCCGAGTCGCAAGACGGGTTATGGTTGATGGGTGTACATTGAAATGTTGTGCGGCCCTGATGTGAGCAGTGCCTGCCCTCAGCATGCCAATGGCTTGATTTCTCTGGTCTGTAGTTAACCGCGGCATGGTGCGTACGAGTGTCAGTAAAACGCCAATGTGTGTTTTTATAGGGGACAGTCATGGGCTGTTTGCATGCAATCATAGTATGCCTGTGTTGCACGTGTTTTGCAGTTATCAGTAAAAGATGTGTTGGAGTGGTTTACTCATGACGTCATGAACCCAACTGTGCCTGTCAATACAGATCGTCGCAATACAACATACGCGTGCTAGGTTGCATGCCTCGTGCATAATTACATTATTTTGGCTGAGGTGACATTTTTTCGGGGACGAAATGGGGATTGCGTTTTCATTGCCTCTCAGTATATTATAACTGTCCTAAAAAGATTCGGGATTGTATACTGTTGACATCCACTAGGCTAAGCAGTAGATAAACAACATGTCAATATATTTGTGCAGAGCGTGTTTCCTGCGTTTTGCTGTTACATCACGACACACATATTCCCTTTATTTGTGTTCGTGCATTTATAAGAACGGTGCATTTTTGGTCTTGTTCGTTACACACTGTGTACCCTTCAAGAAGTGCAATAGCCCAGGCGGATCTGTCTCACTGTTATTTTGTTTCTGCTTTTGTCTCTGTCTCTGACTATTTGTCTTCCATCTGTCAGGTCTTTCTCTCTCCCCCCCCCCTCTCTCTCTCTCTCTCTCTCTCTCTCTCTCTCTCTCTCTCTCTCTCTCTCTCTCTCTCTCTCTCTTCAGTGTGCCATGTCCGTTTTCGGTCATTTTCTCAATAACCTTAGTATTTCCAGTGTTGTTTGTTTTATTGAAAGTCATCCGTTTCCTTTCTCTGTGCTCTGAAAGCTTTTTCTTGTTCAAGCCAACGACCGGAGGCAGACTGCTGCTTCGAGAAGCTGTCTTCTCCGCTTTCTTCATTCTGCGCATGTCGACGACGAGCGGCAGTTTCCGCTGACAAGTCTGATTTGCATGATTTTAGCGCCCTTGACATTCCTTGAGAGTCAATTGAAGAGTGGCCGCTAATTTCCGTCCGATATTTCCACCATCACCCCCACCCCGCCCCCGCCCAACTCTCCCCTAACTTCTCGTTCACCTGTCCAAACTCCCCTCTTTACCAAATCCCCTTCTTCTTTTTTCACCACCCCCCCCCCCCCCCTTTCCCCCGTCTTCCTTCCCTGCCCTCCTTTCCCCCAACTCAAAATAAAGAAATCAAAGTGCAAGGGAATTCCAGAGAGACAGAGGGAGAGAGAGACAGAGACAGAGACAGAGACAGAGACAGAGAGACAGAGAGACAGAGAGACAGAGACAGAGACAGAGACAGAGAGACAGAGAGACAGAGAGGCAGAGAGACAGAGACAGACGCAGAGAGAGAGAGAGAGAGAGAGGAGAGAGAGAGAGAGAGAGAGAGAGAGAGAGAGAGAAGAGAGAGAGAGAGAGAGAGAGAGAGAGAGAGGAGAGAGAGAGAGAGAGAGAGAGAACAGAGACAGAGACAGAGAGGAGAGAGAGGCAAAGTGAGAGCAAATCCCGTATTGAACGTAATTTAATTTCTCATTTCACATTCTAGATTCCCCAGAGCTCTGATGATTCTGTATATAATTTTTTGTTCTTGTTGTGTTGTTTTTGTTGTTGTTGTTCTTGTTCTTGATCTTCTTCTGACAGTTGCTAGTGTTGTCGCTGCTGCTGCTGCTGCTGCTGCTGCTGACATTGTTGTCGTTGTTGTTGTTGTTGGTGGTGGTGGTGGTGGATTTGTTGTTGGTGTTGTTGGTGTTCTTTTTTTTTCTATACGGTTTTATTACTTGTTACATTTTTTAACCTGTGTTTCTAAGTGTGTGTGCATGCACATGTGTGTGT
>CM031611.1:20954295-20956795 GCA_018398815.1 Conus ventricosus | reverse complement strand
TATCAGAGAGAGAGGAGGGAACTAGGTCTAGAATTGTTCAGGCTGAGAGGTCTCTTAACGTAGGCACCGGAGTACTTTTACTGACTCATGAGCAGCGAAATGTTTGCCTTGTTCAATACACATGTCTTCTGGAACTTCAACTGCATAAGGAAGGACTGAAAATGCACATTCTCCTGTCAGAGCCGCAACATAGTATACGCTATCCACTGTCAGCTGTGTGGAAAGATCTATATAGGAGAAACATCCCGCACACTTGCGACAGGCGTCTCTGAACACCTGGCTGACATCCGCCACCACCGACCCAAACCCGTTGCCCTACATTTCAACCACCCCCAACACAAGATAACCACGTGGAAGTCTTGGCACTGTGTCAGTCACAGAGTGACAGCCTTGAAGTACAACACAAGAGTCCCATCTCATTGCCAAACTCGGAACGCTACAGCCCCAAGGTATCAACATCCAACAGTAACACAAGTATACGTACCCACGACTTCAACATCAGTTGGCAATATCTTCCACCAAAACACACACATACATGCATACATACACACACACTACCACCATACCCCCCCCCCCTACCCACTTCATACAGAAGTCACAGCCACCCTCCATTTCTTTTGGTTTATTCTATTTTTATCGTTTTTATTCTTTTACCTTTATTTCATCTCCACAAATTTCAACACACCACTCACAACATTACCCCTCCCACTACATGAGAAACTCATCGCAAACTCAATCAAAGAAGAAATCCAACGCAACAACCTACCGACCAAATCCGCACTCCTGATCATGACAGACACTAAACATCCCACCTTCTACCTGCTTCCCAAAATTCATAAAGCAAACACATCTGGCAAACCCATTGCTTCTGCTTGAAGCTGCCCCTCAGAACTTATTTCACAGTACTTGGCCTTTCCCCTTCAACCCACAGTACAGACCGTCCCCACATACCTCAAAGACACAACATTCCTTTCCAAGCATTATCAGCATTACCCACACCCCCACATACAACTACCCACATACAACTATTATCAACCATCACCACCCATTAAAGTCGTTTATCTATTTATACTTTCTCCTTTTTTTAATCATTTATTTTTTCCTTAGTATTTATTCCCTTTTGTTTTATATCATTTTATAGTATTTTATTTTACTTCTTTTTGGTATTTTTTTTCTTTATTTCAAAAAAACTTTTTAAAGGACTTTATTTCCTTTTAATCTAATTTTCATTTTTATTTTTTAAATTTAATTATTTAAAATTTTATTTATTTATTCTATTTCTTTTCTGTATCTATTTGTTTAAAAATTTTTTTTATATATACATATTTTTTTAATATATGCTTTTTTTTTTAACCCCACTAAGCACTTTTATCAATCCACCGTAATCACTACCGTCACTAATATATCATACTATTCTACAAGAGAAGCTACAGACCCCATTGTTTCACACCCCCTCCCTTTTTCAACGCCCCCCCCTCCCCCTGCTCACTATGTCCTCCTGGGTGGCCTCGTTTCCGTCCGGTGGCCATTTTGGTCGTGTGCCGAACATGAGAAGATAAGTGGTTTCTCGTTCTTCGTTTTCACTGTCCTAAATGCTGTTTGTTTTTGCCTGAAGAAGACCCAAAGGTCGAAATGCATTGCACCTTGCCCTGTACGTTGTTTGTCTATGTCATTGGCGGTAACTAGCCCCCTCTCTTTGTAAATTTTGCTCATTTCTGCCGTCAGTCACACCGTTTTGATACACAAGGAAGAGCGAGATTTACAAAGGTCATATTTATTTCATCGGATACTTTTTATTTCTTGAGGCCGTTGATGAGAGCGCCGACTTCGTGGACAGCAAATAGTTGTATTTCGGATGAATGGTTCGTTTTGAATCTGCTGTTGAATGATGTTTGGAGAGAAGGGGCAGTGCAGTTTTCTGCGGCGTACGCTTTATCCGATTTGGAAATGCACTAAGTTAGACTTAAAAAGTGATTATTGAAGGTTTGGTGACCACTGATGGGAGTTCTCTTACTTGCTTTATGCTCTATGTGTAAGGGCGTTTATTGCGTGACATAGTGAAGCTATGCTTTAGCATTTTGTTAATGTATTGTTTCTTGGAGTGTTTTTCTTCTCTTTTTTTTAAATAAAATAAAATCAGCTGTGTTTCTTTGCTTTTTGTATTCAGTTTTCATGGCTTCCTTTCAAACTGCTTTTCTACTGTTTTTCTGGTCTTTCTCGTACTTTGGTATTTTAAGTTGATCAAGGAATTCCATTGTTTCAATTTCGTTTTTTTTTCTTTGTTTTTTTTATAAGCCAAACTGGAAGAATCGAACATTTAGCTTTCTTTTTCTCGTCAAGGTAGTAGTTGTTTACAACAGCTGGTATTACATAATGGAAAGCGTCTAATGGAGAGAGAGAGAGAGAGAGAGAGAGAGAGAGAGAGAGAGAGAGAGAGAGAGAGAGAGAGAGAGACAGACAGACAGACAGACAGACAGACAGACAGAGAGAGAGAGAAATA
>CM031611.1:20919295-20931795 GCA_018398815.1 Conus ventricosus | reverse complement strand
TGCTTATTTATTTTCTATACCTTTACTTATGTGTGTATTTATTTAGTTAAGTACTTATTTACAAATTATTAATTTAATAGTGATAATGATAATGATGACGATGACGATGACGATTGACGATGATGATGATGATGATGATGATGATGATGATGATGATGATGATGATGATGAGATGATGATGATGACGACGACGATAATGATGACGATGATAATGACGATGGTGATGATGATGAGATGATGATGATGATGATGATGATGATGAGATGATGATGAGATGATGATGAGATGATGATTTTCATGGATACCCACTGGACAGGAATGTTGCCGTTTAGCTTGAGAAAGAAGACTAGCAATGCATGATTGTATGTATGTATGTATGTATGTATGTATGTATGTATGTATGTATGTATGTATGTATATGTATTTCGATTAAAGTCTGGAAAGAAGGGGGGGGGGGGGGGGGGGGGGGGGGGGGGGGGGGGCGAGAAAGCTGGAAAAAAGGGCAGGAAAGTCAAAGACTGAAAACCTGAATCAAAAGTTAGATCTCAAGCACATACTGCTAGTTAGGCAGAATTAACTAACACTGCAGATATGTGTGCTTATCTTCCCCTATTTCTTCAATCTAAGACATAAGAGCACGCTTTGTTTATAATTGAATATTTCTTGCAGTCATTGCAACACCACGCTGCTCTGTAAGTTGCTAGAACGGTGCTCGGCTACTTATCCTTGGAATTTATTAGTCTATTATAATTTAGTCCCTTGTGGATTCATTCCAAGAACTGACCCTCAGCACTTGTGTCTTAAGAGGTTATCGTTTTAATATTTTCTACTTTTTACAAGAAAATGTGGCTTGTTTGCTCTTTCATGATTTTCGAAAACTCAACAAACATACTAACGGTATGCACACCAGCCTTTTTCTGGGATAGCATTCTTCTTAAAACCCAAAAGGCAGAGGAGTTAAGTAACATTTTTCGCGGTCACTGAGGAGAAACAATCAGGTTTCGAATACCGGTATCTGACCAGGAGTTATATGTTAGTGAGTTTTCCTCCCCATTGGAGATTGTCTCCCCCTTGGAGAGTATAAGCCTGCTGAAGGCTCATTTTGAGAAGCATTTATTATACCCCATTCACCCTCTCAAGCACATACTGCTAGTTAGGCAGAATTAACTACCACTGCAGATATGTATGCTGATCTTCCCCTATTTCTTCAATCTAAGACATAAGAGCAAGCTTTGTCTATAATTTGTTTTTACGTTTACGACGCATTTGTTCCAATATGGCAGATTTTAAAACTAACAGTGAAGACATGATTCAGCACTTCCTACGCCGTAGTTATATCCTCTCCATCCTTCTAAGAGGAAGGCAGAAAGCTAAAAACACCCCTAGACTGGATACATTAGAATACAGGTCTAAAAGAAAAAATTCCAGAGTACCTTTAGTTGTGGACACTAACCTTTAAACCCCCACTGCGAACCTGACTGAAAGAACAACTACCGGTTCTGCACAATAGTACTAAGATGAGAAAGGCTGCACCAGTACCACCAATTGTGGGGGAAATGAACTGTAATTCTCTGAAAAACATTTTAATGCCCTCTGCCCTACCACTCTCAGCTGCAGCCCAAGGTGAAACAGGATGTTATAAGTTGTTTGAAAAAATGTGTAATATGTGTAGAACACATGATGCAAAGTAAATATTTTACTAGTTCTAGAACTGAAGAAAAGTTTACCATAAGAGACAAGCTGGACTGTGAGAGCAGTAATATCATCTATCTGTTATTCTTTGATAAATGCCAACATGCACAGTACGTGGGTGAAACTAAAAGTTCTCTGAAAACAAGATTCTAACAGCATATGTCAAATATAAAAAAAAGAACACCGGTACCTTAGTCACTCGACACGTTAATCAAAATGACCATTCTCTGACAGACATGAAATGTATTGTAATAGAACGAGTGTGGTATCTTAACCTCACTTCAAGGCTTAAAAAGAGAACTATAATCTGGATCCACAATACTAATGACTTTATTTCCGTGGGCCTCAATACTTTGGAGGCATAATTGTCCGTTTTCCGTTCCTCTCCCTTCCTTTCTCCACCCCCCCCCCCTCACCTGTCATCTTATTCCTTCTAATGTATCTATTTAAAACATCACAGTTTGTGTCAACCCCCCCCCCCTCACAGTCATCTTAATTCATTTTGTATCTATTTAAAACATCACCAGTTTGTGTCAACCCCCCCCTCACCTGTCTTCTTAATATTCTACGTATCTATTTCACACTTCACGTTTGTGTCAACTAAAAAGGCGTTTTGTTTTATTCATAGGGCTCTACGCAATAACTATTTTAAATATACATCTAATCTCTTTTACTGAATAAAGTGAAATTTCAAAATGGAGTGGACTGATGGGGCGAACGGAAGATAATTTAGAAATAGAGTCTGTTTCTTACCGTCAATGATATTGAAAAACAAAAGCACATGACAAGGACACGATGCATTTCAACCACTTGGGTCTTCTTTAGGCGAAAAAATAAATCCAATTTAACATTTGGGACAGTACAAACAATGTACGAAAAAACGAAAAAAGACACGAAAAATGACTCATCTGTTGTTGTCTGTGGTGGGGTGATTAGCGGTAGGGGAAATGACAAGGGGGATTATGAGAGAGGAAAACAGGAGGGGGGGGAGGGGGGTTGCGTAGGGGGAGTGGGTGTGTGTGTTGTGTGTGTGTGTGTGTGTGTGTGTGTGTGTGTAGTGTGTGTGTGTGTGTGTGATATGATAGGGTTGAGTGTCTAGTTTTATAGGGGATGGTGTGATATCTTGTGATGGTTGTGGTTAGGTGGCATTGATAATATGGTATAAGCGTGGGGAAGGAAACAGAGGGGGGGCGGGGGAGAACTGAGGGGGAAAAAAAACAGAAAAAAAGGTTTAGGTGTATAAACTAAAATGATTTCGTTGGTGATATTGAATGAAAGGAGGTAGTGGTAGTTATGCGTGGGTAGGTGAGAAGGTGTGTGGGTAATGTTAGGGAGGGAAGGGGTGGAAGATAAATGGGTGATAAGGTATGATCGGGGGTGTGGGGGTGGGGGGGGGGGTGAGGTGGGAGAAAAAAAAGGGGGGGGAAGGGGGGGGGGAAGGAGGGTTAATGTGTTTGTGGGGGAGGGGGGGGGGGGGGGGGGGGGGGGGGGGAGGAAGGGGGGCAGGGAGGAGAGTCTCATATCTCCTCATCACTTATGGTGAGGGGAGGTGGGGGGGGGGGAGGTTCCTAAAATGGTGTTGTTAAAGAAGTGAACAATGCAGGGATGATGGTTCATTGCAACAGGTGCAATAATGTTTTGGCATCAATATGCCAGATGTTTGTTGAGAGAAGATAGCAGTGATCAATGGAAAAACAGGTTATCATGTGTTGCACAACCACACACCACACACTCAACACACACACACACACACACACACACACACACACCCCAACACACACACACACAACCACACCACACCACACTAAGGGTGGGGGGGAACTGGGGGACCAATATAAACATTGTTCTGGGTGAGTTAAAGATCATGTGAATCATAGTGAGACTAACTGTGGAGAGTTTTCACACACATATTTACTCTCACATACACTCATTCCACACACACACACACTTTAAAAAAAAATGTTTCTTCCAATCGTCATGATAGGTGATGATATATGAGTCAATGGTAGTGTAGGAAGAGATTCTTCGCCGTTCCTTAGGCAAGGAATGTGGAGGTACTGGCAGGGCTTCTGTATGGTCAGATGAAGTCATTTTTCGTTCTGGTTTTCGTTTTTCGTTTCTTTGTTTGTACTGTCCAATGTTAATGTGATTTATTGTTTCGCTGAAGAAAGACCCAAAGTGGTTGAATGCATCGTGTCTTGTTCATGTGCTTGTTTTCAATGTCATTGGCGGTAAGACACAAAACACTTTTCTAATTTTTTTTTTAATTAAAGTGAGTGAGTGAGTGCATGAGAGTTGAGAGTGTGTGATATGTGAATGTGTTTGTGTGTGTGGAGTGTGTGCGTAAGTGGTGTGTTGTGTATGTGGTGTGTGTGTCGTGTGGGGGGGGGGGGATAGGGGGGGGGGGAGGGATGAGTGGGGTGACTTCATTTTCTATTTATATGTTCATTTTACATCTGAGTACTTTTTTTATGCCAGTCCGTCCTATTGGGCATCTCTCTGATTTGTCGTTGGAAGTTATATCAGATTTTGTCTTGCAATGGCTTTTATCTCTTCTTGTTTTGTTATAGTGCCTGCGAGCTCCCTCCCCTTCCCTCCCCCCTTCCCCCTCCCCCCCTCCCCCCCCCCACTCGTAACAACCTTACCCCCCCCCCACTTTTTTTCCCCCTTCTCCCCCCTTTCCCCCCATCTCTCTCTCTTCTCCCTCTCTCTCTCTCTTTCTCTGTCATGTTGGCTGCTGGATCCCAGTCTGTTAACCCTCCTCCTTCCATTCTCTCTCTCCTCTGACTCTCTCTCTCTCTCTTTCTCTCTCTCTCTCTCTCTCTCTCTCCTTTTCTTCCCTCTCTCTTTCTCCATGCTTTCTCAACCGACCTTCAGCCCCCCCCCCCCCCCCCCCCCCCCCCCTCCCCCCCCCCCCCCCCGGTCTCTCTGCATCCTCTTTGTTGTCAGTTGCTACCTTGTCTTACTCTCTCCACCTCCCCCACTCTGTGCCTCGCTCTCTCTCTCTCTCTCTCTCTCTCTCTCTCTCCCTCTTCTTTCTCTCTCTCTTTCCAACCCCCCCCCCCCCCACCTTATCTTTTCTTCTCTATGCCTCCCCTCCATCTCCATATGACATTAGATATTAAATAAGGGTGGGTAAAACAGACCATATTCATTCTGTGGCAGGATATGTTCTCGTATTATGTTTTTTTTAACATATCTGTATGTTATTTCCTTGTAAACCGCCAGTGGGAACAGTCTGTTATGACGTTTACACTGTTTGAACTTATGACTTAAGGGAAAGTATATGATTTTTAACTTGGAATTCTGTTACAGTTTTACAATAGGGTTAACGTTTGATGTCGTTTATTCGTGTTATATCTTTGCGATCTTCTACTGTACTGCGAGCACATCTCTTGTCTGGAAATCTTGTCTTTTATGGAACTTTTTGTTGTCTTAGGACAGGGACATGTTATACAGACAAAAATACTGTTCTTGGGATCGTTGTGAAAAAGAAAATACTTGAGATTGTATCGTGCCCCTGCTTCCCTCCTTCCCTGCTTTCCCCCCTCCCCCTCCCCTTTTTCCCCCTCCACCTCTCCTCCCTTTCCCTTCTCTATTCAGCTCGCTCTTCTCACTGAAATTTTCTCCTCTTTCCTGCCTCAAAGTTTGCCAATTCCGGGGTTTTCCTCCCTCTTAACCCCCCCCCCCCCCCCCCCCCCCCCCCCCCCCCCCCCCCCCCCCCCCCTTTTGTTTTTTTTTTTTGTGTGTGCGTTTTTAACACACCCACACCCCCTTTTCCCCCTAGCCCTCTCTCTTGTTGCGGCAGGCGGTTGTCTCTCTCTCTCTCTCTCTCTTCTCTCTCTCTCTCCTCTCTCTCTCTCTCTCTCTCTCTCCATCTCTCTCTCTCTGTTTCCTACCCTCTTTTTCGTGTTTTCCCGTTTAGCTTACTACATTCCACCGATGTCTTTTCTAACCTAGTACTGTGGTGAAATGTTTTTAAAAAAAAAACTGTGGAACGGAGGCTGCAATTCAATCATTAAAGTCCTTGAGGATGTCCAAAAGCGGTCGAAATATTGGGAAATATTATACGTGATGTTTAATTCTTTGTTTCGATGTTTTATTATTTAATTTATAATATAATATATATATAGAATATATATTAATATATATATATATTATATATATTATCTATATACATATATATAAACAGAAGTTTAAAAACCACAACAGACAAGATAAAAAGATTTCCAACTTTTCGGCTTTAATGTTTACCTTCCTCAGTGGTGAATTGCCTGACTGGCCGGCGAAGTCACACAATTTGTACATAAAAAGGTAGCGTGAATAAATTCACAGTTCTTACAACAGAAACTAAAAAGGAAAAAGGTGTGCACGTTACAAGGCAATTTTTTTCAAATGAAGGGGAGCAAAGGCCGTTATACGGTGAGAGGAAGCGGGAGCTGGACTGAGTAGTGTGTTGTAAAAGAGTGCGCGCGTCACGCACGTGTGGGGAGTGTGTGGCGTATATGAGAGTGTGCTTAGTGTGAGTAGTAGAGAGCGAGTTTGCGTGTGTGTGTGTGTGTGTATGTGGTGTGTGTGTGTGTGTGTGTGTGTGTGTGTGTGATGTGAGTGTGTATGTGTGTGTGTCGTGGGGGGGGGGTGGGTTAAAAAAAGGGGGGGGGGGAAATTTCGGTAGGAGGGAGGCAAATGAGTCAAGCGGTTAGAACATGAACAGATATTGTTGTTGAGTTGAGTCGAAAGGCTGGAGAGTTTTCAAATTGCTTATCAGAATTTTTCCCTACAAATTTTACCTTGTGGCCGGTGTGGCTGTCTGAAAAATCTTTTTCTATCACCTGCATTTCATGTTAGCTAGGGTGTGTGGTTGGGCAGGTATGAAAAATGTTGCGTGACTAGCGTCCGATGTTGTTCTTGATGTGAGATCTATGCAGATAGAAACGTTGTCTGAGTGGTATTTTTTGTTTTCACCCAATGTATTGTGAATTCTGACAGAGTTCGCAGAACAAGAGAATTAATTGATGTTATTGTTTGACGTCAATATGGTTGGTCTTACAGTAAATGTTTCTTTGGTCGGTGTCTAATGAACTTGGTGGATTCCAAGGCCGTGCTCTCTGCAAATAATACATTTGTTGGAACATTGAAAAAAACCATTAGGGTCTTTAGGATTAAATTTGATGGGGAGGGCTGAGGGCATAAGCAACGTCCTTTGAGCGACGGCTGTTTCTTTCTCCTAGGTTTGGTGGGTGAGGTATGGCCTGTTTAAGTTGGTCACTGGTGAAAACTGTCTGATATAATTCTTTAAATCCAAATGACGGAGAGGGGGCGGTGCTAGGGTTTGAGTGACAATAACGGTGTTCTAGGGTTTGTTGGACAGCTTAGTTTGTAAATAAGGAGTATCATGTCTGGGTGTTAGTTTTTAGCTTTTCAAGAGCAGCAGTGCGTTAAAGTTTGGGTTTGTAGCCTCTTAGTCTGAGAAATTCGAACATCTGCCTTCTGAGCGGGTGTGATGAAAATCTTTGGTTTAGAGCCTATACGTCCTGATTCTCAAAAACTGCTGTAGGGTAAATTCCTTTTGCAGTGAGAGGGTGGCTAGACTTGTAGTGTAAATACGCATGTGCATCAGTTGGTTTAGTGTACAGATCTGTTTGGATAAGCATTCATCTAAGTATACTGAACCATCAAGGAAAGGAAGTTGGTCAACAGAGGTATTGTGAGTGGAATTTAATGGTGGGATGAACTGATTGATATACGTAGGAATGTTTGTAAGTCGGTCTGTCCTGTCAGTGTAGTCGCAGTCAGTTATGTCGTCTATAAATCTTTTCCGAGTGCTGGAAACAACAGGAAACGGGGCTGTTAGAAAGAAGTTTTTCTGTTTCAAACCTCCCATATAAACAGATTGGTACAGTGGGAGCCATGGGAGTCCCATGGCTGTTCCTGGAAATTTGGGGATATATACGGTTTTCAAAACGATTAGATATAAGTAATTATTTTCCAAAAAACAAGATTTCATAATTTCTAGAGGTTAGGTCGTGGGAGGTAGGCCTGGGATAGGTTTTAGTTTTAAGATAATACTCAACTGCATTTTTTAGTTAATCTGTGGTAAGTTGGAATAGAGTCCTCCACTACATCTATTTGCTTACCAAACTCAGGTTGGGAAAGGGGTCCATATTTTAAATTCCATTTTCGATGGTGTTTAACAGAATGAGTGGTGTCTTTCGGATGTAACTGGGTGAGAGAAGCCAACGATATCACGTAGCCAGTGGTCTATAATGCTGAGAGTTTTTTCCGTGGGGCCCCCACCCCTGAAACAATGGGCCTAACCTGTAGGGGCTGCTGTAAGGACTTGTGGATCTTGGGAAGGTGCTAACAATAGAGGGGGTGCGAACGGATTCATGTCATGGATTGCCCTGTTAGAGGTGTTGGTGTGATTTACACCTGTTGTTTGTATCTAGTAATTTGTATTGACAATATAATTGGAAGTTTCGCTATCTGGGTGTAGGTCTTTGTCTACTGCACAGTAATGGTCAGCATTGTTTAAAAGTCTGTAAGCTTCATTTATTACGTCATCTGTATTTAGCACAACGACTTGTCAACCCTGGTCTGCCTATTTATACGGATAGTTTATTCACTCCACAAGTTGGCGGAGTTTCTTTCACTGCTAAACGTCACTAAAGGCCAGATTGTCAAGTTGGGTTTACGTGTTTTGAAGTTTTCAACGCGGTTAAGTCAGTACAGTGTCACAAAAATGTCCAGTTTTTTTCTTCCTTTGGGTGGCACGAAATCCTGTAGGGCTTGTAGACTTTCGGAGGGGGTTCGGTCTGAGGGGCGTCGGGGTCCTAGAAAAGTTCCTTCAAGCGAAGTTTTTTCTGCAGCCTTAGCCAGTGTCACACAGTTGGCCGCGGTCCAGTGTGATCGAGGGGTGGGCAGAACTTGGGACCCAAGGACAGGACATCATCTGTTCGTCCGTACGCTTTTCATTGGAAAGGTTAACGGACTAACTTTTCTGTCTAGCCTTTATCATCAGGGGACATACTTGTAATTTCTCTTGAACCTTCTTGCTCCACGTGTGTTAGTCATTTCAATTTTCAGTCACAGGAGAATCTACTAGTTTGGAATTCTAGGTCAGCAAGGTTTCAGTTTCCAATGTTTTTTCTTGAAGTAGAATTCTTTTGGCACAGTACAGGTGGTTTTTGAATCGAAGAATTTCCGTTCGAAGGTAAAAAAATCAGCTCTTTAAAAGATGGTTTTAAAACATGTAGTCAAGAGCTGATCTACTTTGGCGCAAGCATCTTGTAAGTGTTCCTACCACGCCATTACATGTCCACATGGCAGCAGTTACTGTACCGTTAATCGAATAGCGTGTAGGAAAAGGCACTTTAGGCAAAGCATTCATGGCCGAATTGGGTTCATACCTTTGGGTGTTAACTCGATGGATCAGCCAAGAAGAAGGTGGGAAATGTACGTGTGACTCGTACCTACCAGTCTGTCCACACTTTAGTGATGAGCACCTTGCAGTCAACGGGCTGTCTTCCATTGTGCTGGATCCAGTGGAAGGATGCGGAGAAAGATCAGCAATAAACTTGAAGCGAAACAGGGCAAAACAGGAGGACACAATGGAGATGTTATTTCTGGTCTGATTCGTTGCCGATTCTTTGAAGGCTTTTCATAATTGTTACAAAACAGACAGTTTAAAAACCACAACGACCAGCTAAAAAGATTTCCAAACATTTTCGGGCTTTTCTTTTAATGCCTTCCTCGTGGGTGAATGAACTGGCCGGCGAGTCCACACAACAATGTGTACATAAAAAGAGCGTGAATAAAAATCCTGTCTTAAAACAAGAAAACTAAAAAGGAAAAGGTTTGCACGTACAAAGGCTATTTTTTCAAATGGAAGGGGAGCAAAGGACGTTACAGGTGAGAGGAAGAGGGCTGAAGTAAGTGTGTGTAAAAGCTGTGGCGAGCGTCACGCACGTGTGGGAGTGTGCGGTATATGCGAGGTGGTTAGTGTGAGTAAGGTGGTGAGCGAGTTTGAGTGTGTGTGTGTTTGTGTGTGTGTGTGTGTGTGTGTGTGTGTGTGTGTGGTGGTGTGTGTGTGTGTGAGTGTGGTGTGTGTGGTGTGTGTTGGGGGGGGGGGGGTGTTAAAAAAAGGGGGGTGGGGAAATTTCGGTAGAGGGAGGAAAAGGAGGTCTAGCGGCCGTAGAACAAGAACAGTTATTGTTGTGAGTTGAGTCCGAACAGTATGGCGAGTTTTCCATTTGCTTATCAGACTTTTTCCTACACATTACTGTGCGTGAGGCGTGTCTGAAAAAACTTTTTCTATCACCATGCATGTCATGGTAGCTAGGGTAGTGGTTGGGCAGGTTGAAATGTTGCGTGACTAGAGTCCCGATGATGTCTTGATGGAGATCTATGCAGATCGAAACCGTATTCTGCGTGAATTTTTTGTTTCACCAAGGTATTGAGAATTCTGACAGAGTTCGCAGAATCAAGAGATAAATGCTGTTATAGGTTTGACAGTCTCCAAAATTATTATATATTTACAACGGTGTCTTACAGTTAAATGTTTCTTTGGTCCGGTGGCTAATGAAATTGGTGGATTCCAAGGCGTGCTCTCTGCATATATACATTGTTGGAACATTTGAAAAACAACCATTAGGGTCTTTAGGATTAAAATTTGATGGGGAGGGCCTGAGGCATAAGCAGTTTTGAGAAGAGAACGGCTTGTTTCTTTCTCCTAGGATTGGTGGTGAGGTCATGGCCTGTTAAGTTTGTCACTGGTGAAAAATGTCTGATATAATATCTTTAAACCAATGACGGGAGAGGGCGGGTTGCTAGGTTATGAGTGACCATAACGGGTGTTCTAGGGTTTGGACAGCTTAGGTGTGCTACAAACAGAGTTTCATGTCTGGGTTGTGTTTTTGCCTTATCAAGGCAGTGCGTAAAGTTTGCGTGGTTGTAGCCTCTTAGTCTGAGAAAATTCGAACATTGCTCTGAGCGGGTAGTGAAAATCTTCTGGTTTAGAGCATATACGTCTGATTCTCAAAAACTGCAGTAGGGTAAATCCTTTGAGTGAGAGGTGGTAGACTTGTAAGTTAATTAAGCCTGTGCCATCAGTGGGGTTTAGTGTACAGATCTGTTTGGATAAAGCCATTATCTAGTATAATGAAACATCAAGGAAAGAAGATGGTCACAGGAGGTATTGTGAAGTGAATTTAATGGTGGGATGAACTGTATTATATACGTCAGGAATGGTGTAGGTCAGTCTGGGTACCTGACCAGAGTAGTAGTATGTCGTCTATAAATTTTTCAGAGTGCCTGAACACACAGGAACGGGGCTGTGAAAGAAGTTCTGTTTCCAAACCTCCCCATAAAACAGATTGGCTACAGTGGGAGCCATGGGAGTCCCCATGGCCTGTCCTAAAAAGTTGGTGATATATACGGTTTTTCAAAGATAAAGTAATTAATTTCAAAACAGATTCATAATTTCTGAAGCGTGCAGTGGGAGGTATGCTGGGATCAGTTTTAGATAAGATATACTCAACTGCATTTTTTAGCTCATCCTGTGGTAAGTTGGAATTGAGTCCACTACATCAGTGGTAACCAAATCAGGTTTGCGGGAAAGGGTCCATATTTTATTTAATTCCCTTCTTCGATGGTGTTTAACAGATGAGTGGTGTCTTGGATGTAACTGGGAAGAGAAGCAACGATATCACGGAGCAGTGGTTCTACTAATGCTGAGGGGTTTTTTCCGTAGGGCCCCCCACCCTGAATACATGGGCCAACCTGGGGGCTGCTGTAAGGCTTTGTGATCAGGGAAGTGATATGTAGGGGGTGCGACCGGATTTCTGTCATTGATTGCCATTTCGAGGTGTTGGTGTCGATACACTGTCTCTATTAATTTATTGACAATTTAATTGAAGTTTTCGGCTATCTGGGTGGTAGGGTCTTTGTCTATGCACAGTAAATGGTCAGCTTTGTTCAAAGTCTGTAAGCTTCATTTTTATAGTATTGTATTTTGCAAACGACTGTCACCCTTGTCTGCCTATTTATCGGATAGTTCTATTCATCACCAGTTTGGAGTTCTTCACTTGCTAACGTTCTCCTAAAAGGCCAGATTGTCAAATTTGGGGTTTACGTGTTTTGAAGTTTTCAACGCGTTTAAGTACGTGTCACAATAATGTCCTGTTCTTTATCTTCCTTTGGGTGGCGAATCCTGTAGGCTTGTAGAATTTTGGAGGGGGTTCAGAAATCCTGAAGGGGCGTCGGGGTCATAGACAGTTCCTTCAAGCGGAAGTTTTCTGACAGCCTTCAGCCACGTCGGTCACACAGTTGGCCGCGGTCCAGGATCGAGGGGGGGGGCAGAACTTGGGACCCAAGGACTGGACACTCATCTTTTTCGTCCAGTCATGCGATTCATTGAAAGGTTAACGACTAACTTTATGTCTAGCACTTTATCATCAGACACTACTTGTAATTTCTCTTGAACCTTCTAGCTCCACGTGTGTTAGTCCTTTCATTTCAGTCACAGGAGAATCTACTAGTTTGGAATTTCTAGCGTTACAGCAAGGTTTTCCAGTTTCCAATGTTTTTTTCTTGAAAGTGAATTCCATTTGGCACAGTACAGGTGGTATTAGAATCGAAGAATTCCTTCGAAGGTAAAAAAACCGCTTCTTTAAACGATGGTAAAAACATGTCGTCAAGAGATGATCTTTCTTTGGTCGACATGCATCTTGTATAAGTGTTCTACACGCCCTTACAATGTCCACACTGGCAGCAGCAGTTGATGTACTGTCATCGAGCGTGTAGGAAGG
>CM031611.1:20909295-20911795 GCA_018398815.1 Conus ventricosus | reverse complement strand
AACACACAAAAATGCATTATCTACTGTGGCAGCATTCTACAGAACCACATTATAAAAAAAAGAATAGAATCAGCATCTTCACTTTCTAGCTTGTAGCAGTTCAACTGCACACATTGAAGTCGTTTTCCATTATCATGTAGCTATGATTAGCTCTATGTCTGCCTCCTGCTCTTGGTCTGGCTGTCTGGTACCACCGCTCACAGCTGATAGCGTTAAATTGTCGGTTGATGATCGAGAGGTGTCTCATGTTTCATTCTGGAAAGAAAGCAGAACTGACGATGGAACCAATCCACCACTCTGCAAGACTTAACTTTGTTTCAAACCTATGAAGCACCAAACATCCACTTAAGAAACATATTCGTCTATACATTTATTTAGTTACGTATCTACTTATTTATTCATTTGTTTGTTTATTTATCTATTTATTTATTCATTTATTCAGGTTGTTTGTTACTTGTTTATTTATGTGTTTGTTACTTGTTTATTTATGTGTTTGTTACTTGTTTATTTATGTGTTTGTTACTTGTTTATTTATGTGTCTCTGTGTTTGTTTATGTATCTGTTTATCTATTTCTTTCTATTTCCGTTTGATATTGTTTCTTTATTGATTGATTGATTGATTGATTGATTGATTGATTGATTGATTGATTGATTGATTGATTGATTGATTGATTGATTTATCCATTTATTTGTCTATCTATTTACTTGCGTATTCATTTATTATTAAAAAAAATTCAGTTATAAATCAAAGACATGTAAATGAAACACAACTGGAAAAAAAGAAGGAAAACATGAAAAACGAGGGAAAGGGGAGATACAAAAAAACCCTGAACAAAACGAATAATAAACTTTAGCAGTTTCAGTCAATATGCGTATATCTTTAGCTGGCAGAACCTAGTATTACACAACAAGGGTTTCTTTCTTTCTTTTTTTCTATTTGTCCCTTATATATTGACCTTTTATCTGCTCATTGGATTGTGAAATCATATGTATAGCCTACATCATTCCACTGTCACCCTTCCTGCGCGTTTGTCCTGGGATTGCAGAAATGCATGAACTGCAGAAGGCCAGTCTGTCGTGTAATTTGTCATCCATGTACGCCAGATTAAAAAGAAAATGACACAGAGAGAGAGAGAGAGAGAGAGAGAGAAGAGAGAGAGAGAGAGAGAGAGAGAGAGAGAGAGAGAGAGAGAGAGAGAGAGAGAGAGAGAGATTGGCACGCGTGGGAGCATGGAAAAGAGGAAAACAATATTAATCTGTAGCCTGAATTCAGAATATCGGTCAGTGTCATCTCTTTCTATCTCTGTCTCTGTCTGCTGGTTTTGTTGACATATTCGCCAAAAACGGCAGCAAAGATAGTTTATCAACAGAAAATAGACTGCACAGAGAGCAAGAAGAAGAACAGTTCACCGACAACGATCCAGACTCTGTAATAAACCACTATCTGAATTATCCCATAACAGGTCAAGAAGTAGAGGAATGTCTTGCTAATCTCGGAACCAAATAAAACATCAGTGGGTTTAGATGGTATCTCTAATGAAATGCTGCGTCATATCCCACCTAATGTTAAACGCTTTATCTCGGTACTCATTCAAAAATGCTGCGAAAATGGCAGTTTACCTTCATTATGGCATCATTCTATCATAGTTCTTATACATAAGCAAGGAAAACCTCGTAGTGACATAAACAGCTACCGCCCAATTGCCCTAAAGTCGCATACATGCAAACTAACGGAAAGAACTGTTCTAAACATATTACATTAGTTTTGTAATGAACATCAAATTATCCCTATAAATCAAGCTGGTTTTCAGAAAGGCAGATCAGCAACAGATCATCTTGTGAAACTCACAACACATCTCAAACAACAATTCACAAGACGAAAACAAACAACATCATGGCAACTTTCTTTGACATAAGGAAAGCGTAGGAACAAGTGTGGCATAAACGTCTTTTGTATAAACTGAAACTATTGGAATAAATGGAACCAGGTATGATTATATCAAAGTTGTCCGTCAAAGTAGAAATATTCAAACAAGAATACAGCATACAGATTCCACCACTAGAACACTGGAAATGGGCCTTCCACAAGGATCAGTATCATCTTCAATCTTATTTGATATCCTAATTGCAGATATAATCAAAGGCTAATCCAAAGACATCGTCTTAGTAGTTTGCTGATGACACATGTCTGTCGATGAAAGTCACTATGAAAAGAAAAACCCCATTAAGGTTCTTGAATTACATAAAGATAAAATATCAACATGAATTGAATAATATAATCAGTTTCTTACATGGAAATGGATTGACATTCACGGCAGTAAAACAAATAAACGATAAAAAATATAATGTTTTTTTTTAACTTTGCATATGGCCCAGACAAACTTCCACAATTTAGCCTGAATTTACAATACGTCAAATCTGTTAAATTCTTAGGAGTACATTAACAAGAAAACTTTCATGGCACCAACATATTGCCTATATTTTGAATAAAGCAACAAAA
>CM031611.1:20899295-20904295 GCA_018398815.1 Conus ventricosus | reverse complement strand
CACGTGCAGTGTCTTCAATGGCATGATTAAAATGAAGAGAAGGATTTAAATAACGAAAAATCAAACAAACAAACAAACACGCCCCCCACCCTCCCCAACATTGTAGAGAAGTCTGTAATAATTATAGGGCCACTTGAACAAGGTTTGAAAGCTGGAATGCATTCATAACGTCAATCATGGATTACATTCCTCAGTCCCCTGCCACGATGAATGTGGTAAACGGGGATTCACAGAAAACATTAATCAAACTCTGGCACTCAGAATTCGATAAGGCGTTGAAAGTCTTTATCCTGCTCTATACAAGTTCTGACAAGCCTGACCGTTTGCACTCAGCCAGAGACATTGCCAGAACTGCTTGCCTGGGGCAAGATGGGCAATGGCCATGCATTTTATAGCAATGATGTCTTTGTTGAAAACCGCGAGGTGTTAGGCTAATAAGGATTGATTTGTTATCGGAGAGGATTCATTCATGACAACACATATTGTGTGGGAAACATGAGGTTTGTAACAACAAAAAATCTTCTTTCTCTCTGTCTCTCATTGTCTGTCTGTCTGACTGTGTGTGTGTCTGTCTGTCTGTCTGTCTGTCTGTCTGTCTGTCTGTCTCTCTCTCTCTCTCTCTCTCTCTCTCTCTCTCTCTCTCTCTCTCTCTCTCTCTCTCTCTCTCTCTCTCTCAATTGTGTGTCTTCTCAATGTCATAACAGATAGATGGCACAGAATAAATTACGCAAGATTTAGGTTGAGAACTTTAGGTTTTAATGCGAACAAAAGATGGTTTGAATGTGAAACATCCACAGAATCTCCTTGTCCTGCATGTAGGCACATTATTGATGACGAAGAACACTTTCTGTTCCACTGTACTGCTTATAATGAAGTGCGGACAATTGTTCACTTTTCCAGTTAGATATAGCGAAAAGACAAAATGTTGCAGTCGTGTTATCATCAGATGATGAACTTGTAATTAAATCAGTTGCGAAATTCATCGCAGAAGCATTGAAAATTAGACAGATGGAGGATAGGGAAATTTAAAATAATGCATTATAAGAGATATCTGAATGAATATTATCATTCATCGCAAGTGGAAGAGATCAGTAAGATACATTGTCATCATTTGAACGAGTGGATGGTCGAGTTAGTCTTTTTTTTTCTAATTGCATTACTCCTGTGCGTGAGGACATAAGTAAATGTTATGAATTTATTTGTTTTTAACCTTTGATTTGGTGCACCTTAGGAATGAATGTGTACTATTTGTTTATAGGAAAGGAAGAGGGAAATGTTATTGTTCAGTTACCTCTCCCCCCTTGTCAAAAGACCTGTTTGGTAATGACAATAAAATATCAAAGTGTCAAAGTGTCAAAGTGTCTCTCTCTCTCTCTCTCTCTCTCTCTTCTCTCTCTCTCTCTCTCTCTCTCTCTCTCTCTCTCTCTCTCTCCCCTCTCCCTGCTTCCCTCTCTCTCTCTCTTCTCTCTCTCTCTCTCTCTCTCTCTCTCTCTCTCTCTCTCTCTCTCATATACATTGTTTTTTTAACATTTGCTGACGAGAATATCACAGAAATATAAATTGTAGTATATCTCCACTTGATGTCAAGGGAACATGAACACAAGCAGATGTGTTTTACTGACGAATCTGGATCAGTTGACTAAAGGCTTCTGAGCAGACGATATGAATGGTTCTGTTTTCAAGATAGACTTCGACAGTCACCATGTAATATGAGTTAAGGAATTCATATCTATGTTTTGATGCAAATGTATTCTTATTCCCATTTTCTGTATCTAACATTACCTCACCCACCTCTCCTTGAACATCATTATTGTCATTGTATTAATAATGATATTGATAAAAAATAACAATACTAATGATAATGAATATATGAATATAATAATAATAATAATAATAATAATAATAAAAAATAATAATAATAATAATAATAATAATAATAATAATAATATTAAAAAAATAATAATAATAATGATGATGATGCTAATATAATAATAATAATAATAATAATAATAATAATAATAATAATAATAATAATAATAATAACAATAATAATAACGAATATATTGTCCGTATGATTATGATTACTATTTCTATTATTATTGTTGTTATTATCATTACTGTTATTATCATCATCATCATTATCATCATCGTCATCGTCATCGTCATCATCATCGTCATTATCATTATTATTATTATTATTAATAATATTGATATTGTTATTATTATTATTATCGTCATTATTTTTACTACCATTTTATTATTATATTATTGCTATTATTATAATTTTTATTATTATTATCATTTCACTACCATTATTATTATTATTATTATTATTATTATTATTATTATTATTATTATTATTATTATTATTATTATTATTATTATTATTACGGTTTTTGTTATCTTTCCTAAGTCATTAATGTAATGACGGAGGAACTGTTAGTGTGCACTTGTTTTCCCCACTACTGAATTGTTCAACATAGCATCATTTAGTCTGTCAGTGAGTAATTGCATCTCTTATGTGATCCAAGTAAAGACTGTTCTGTACAATTATTAGCTGCTGTCAGCACTTAGGTAACATACAATGCTCAGGTTATCAAACAGCAGAGCTGACCACTGTGACTTGGTACACCTTTTGACCTCCCCAAAGTGGATATTCAAGCACATGTTCAAGGATTTTCCACTACATTTAGCACTCTTTGCGTGATGGTTTTAGTGTTGGTTTCAGAAAGTTATTTCCTTGCAGCGCGTCCTTCTTGTTTTACTTTTCTATCCTTTATGGTCTGCTTGGGGTGTCATTGGATTCTGTTTTTTTAACAGCAGGTGGTGACAGAATTATAGACTGTTGTATACCACCGTTTGGCGCCAGGAGAGCAGACACAGTCAGCCGTGTCTCACAGACGTGTCTGACTCAGTAGACGAAAAGCCTCTGAGCAGGCAAAACGATTGGCATTTCCCGGTTTCTGCTGTCCATAACAAATTTGGGTCACTGCTATCAATCAACACAATAACGGGCAACGTTATAATCAACACTTTCCATGCCATCACCGCCAAAAGCCACCACCACGATAACCACACCCAGTATTGCCACAGCGACCCCAACTTCCCTCACCATCATCATCGACAACAAAGGTAACGGCAATGTAACAGAGAGCAATTTAATATCGAATATCAGACGAACATAGCCTCGTTGTTAATGGTCCATCTTCCAAATATATCTGGCATTCAGACCAGAAAATATGTATGTAGGGCCGCTCCTACAAATTGCTAGTGACAACACTCTTAGCAGTTCTCCAGTCCTGCTACACAGTCCGCTGATACTGATTTCCAGGGCAATCAATCAGAAGGATGGGAACTCACTTTGATGTCAGTACAATGTCCTAATGCGTATCTCACTCTGCTTACAGAGTCATCTGCTGGGTAGGAGGAAAAAAAAAGAAACAACAACATTGCAACAGTAATGTGTGTGTGTGTGTGTGTGTGTGTTGTGTGTGTGTGTGTGTGTGTGTGTGTGTGTGTGTGTGTGTGTGTGTGTGTGTGTGTGTGTGTGTGTGTGTGTGAGTGTGTGTGTGTGTGTGTGAGCGTGTGAGTGCGTGCGTGCGTGCGTGCGTGCGTGCGAGCGTGCGTGCGTGTGTGTGTGTGTGTGTGTGTGTGTGTGTGTGTGTGTGTGTGTGTGTGTGTGTGTGTGTGTGTGTGTGTGTGTGTGCGTGCGCCCGTCTGTGTGTGGGTGCGTGCGTGCGTGCTTGCGTGCGTGCGAGAGTGCGCGCGCGCACGCGCGCGCGCGCGTGTGTGTGTGTGTGTGTGTGTGTGTGTGTGTGTGTGTGTGTGTGTGTGTGTGTGTGTGTGTGTGTGTGTGTGTGTGTTGTGTGTGTGTGTGCGCGTGCGTGTATGCGTGTGTGCGTGTGTGTGTTCAGGTTTCACCCCCAGCGCAAAATAACTTCTGTGCATTATTAGGAATGCAAATAATCCCACGAATGAGGATTCTCGCGTTTTGCTCACATGACCTTCCATTCACCACAAAATTCAGTTTCCATCGGACACTGGAGATGGACAGTACCCGTTGACCCTGATTCTACCTGAGAAACGTGACAGCAACTGGAGGAGAACTTGATGTTTACAGCTTGCGTGTCGCTTTAATAACTAAGGGAGAGATAATCCCGTGTTGATTTTGTGGTTTTTAAATTTTATTTTACTTCATTTGTTTTGCCATGTCATGGAAACATAACCAGGTTGATTGCCGAATGTCTGACTCGTGACACCTAAACACTCAACGGGGAGGCCGAGGTAATGAGTGCGCCTTAAAAAGCAGTTTTTGATCCACCCCACCCCACCCCCTCGAAAAGACGCATTGCACGTATATTATTCCCATTTTAATGTCGGCAAATAGCATGAATGGTTAGATATTCCTACAACTGGAAGGAACAGCCTCATTGAAGGTGATGCACTCTTTGAAGATCAGCTGACCAACCAGTTTTCATAAAAGATATAAAGGCTGAATCCATTCTCAGTCACAACCAAATCGTAATGTACATATTTAGACAGTGATTGCTCTTTTTGTTATACTTGAAGTGTTATGCAACTAGTTGCATGGTGAAATTGCCATAAGTTGCAGTCTATACTCCATGGGTGGCCATATACATCATTTTCTTTAATTAGATTCATTCTTTCGTGTTTCCTGTAAACGGTTAGAAGAATCCAGTAGAGATGTATGATATCATCGGTGTCTTCCAATACTGGTAGTCATTTGTTTGTCCTTGTCACCCTTCCTCCCATCACGACTACTGTTAAGGAGAAATGATGATGTTCTGATCAGATTCCATTTCAACTGTTCCACTCACGTAAAGTTTACAACATGAAAGGAGTATATTATCGGCTGTGATTGACTAGGTCTGTTATGTAAATATTTCATTGTGACGTCTGTAATATGCATGAGATTCCAGTCACCCACCTATACCGGATTTCAGCAAAATGTCTTGTCTTTCACAATATCACTTCCGTCA
>CM031611.1:20869295-20881795 GCA_018398815.1 Conus ventricosus | reverse complement strand
TCCTTACTATAGTGTCTTTCATGTGGTTTCTCTCCTACAGTGTCCTTCATAATTATGGCTTCTCTCCTATGGCGTCCGTTACATGGCTTTCTTTGTGTAGCGTCCTTCACACAGTTTACTTCCTGGCGTGTTACATATGGCCTCCTTCCAAACGCGTATTTCACATAGCTTCCTGCCCAACGCGTATTTCACATAACCTCCTTCCTAAAGCGTATTTCACATAGCCTCCATCCTAAAGCGAATTTCACATAACCTCCTTCCTAAAGCGAATTTCACATAACTTCCTTCCTACAGCGCATTTCACATAACCTCCTACCTAAAGCATATTTCACATGGCTTCCTTCCTAAAACGTATTTCACATAGCTTCCTTCCTTAAGCGCATTTTACATGGCTTCCTTCCTAAAGCGTATTTCACATGGCTTCCTTCCTAAAGCGTATTTCACATAGTTTCCTTCCTAAAGCGTATTTCACGTGGCTTCCTTCCTAAAGCGTATTTCACATGGCTTCCTTCCTAAAGCGAATTTCACATGGCTTCCTTCCTAAAGCGTATTTCACATGGCTTCCTTCCTAAAGTGTATTTCACATGGCTTCCTTCCTCAAGCGTATTTCACATAGCTTCCTTCCGAAAGCGTACTTCATGTAGCTTCCTGCGTAACGCGTATTTGATATGGCTTCCTTCATAAATCGTATTTTACATGGCTTCCTTCCTAACGTGTACGTCACAAAGCTTCCTCCATAAATCGTTTATCATATGCTTTCCTTCCTAAAGCGAATTCCACATGGCTTCCTTCCTAACGTGTACGTCACAAAGCTTCCTCCATAAATCGTATATCATATGCTTTCCTTCCTAAAGCGTGTTTCACATAGCTTCCTTCCTAAAGCGTATTTCGCAAAGCTTCCTTCATAAATCGTATTTCATATGGCTTCCTTCCTAAAGCGTATTCCACATAGCTTCCTTCCTAACGCGTGTTTCACATAGCTTCCTTCCTAAAGCGTGTTTCACATAGCTTCCTTCCTAAAGCGTGTTTCACATAGCTTCCTTCCTCAAGCGTGTTTCACAATGCTTTCTTCCTACACTGCCTCTTTCTTTCAGTGGCGTTTTACATAAAGCTTCTTCTTAAAACTTGTTTCATACGGCTTCCTGCCTCTAGCGTCCTTCACAAAGCTCTCTTTCTACAGCGCCTTTCACAAAGCTACCTTTCCATGGTATCTTCCATATGACCTAATTCTTAAAGCGTCCTCTACACAACTTCTTTCCTTCAGCATCCATCATATGGCTGTTATCCTATAGCTCTCATCACATGGATTCTCGGCTATAATGGCATGGCTTCCTGGTTGCAGGATCGTTTTCATGGCTTCTGTTTCATAGCTTCCTTTACGTTGACTCCTGCTTGTATTGCTATGTGACTTCTAGCCTCTGTTGTCCTTCGTGTGCCTACATGTCCTCCATTTCGGTTTAATCGTGTAGCGTGCATCATATGGCTTTTATCCCATAACTTCCTCCATATCGCTTTTACCCAGGGCTTCTCTCACCAGGTTTCCACCCTGCAGAAATCTTCCATGGCTTTTCGCTTTAGAGTCTTTCATAAGGCTTCGACTCTTTCGTTTCCATCACTTGGTTCCATTCATTTAACGCCCTTCACATGGAGTCAGAACATCAATGTCCTTCTGACGGCTTCGGTCTCGTAAGTTCCATCACACACCTTCCTACCTGCAACGTCATTCCCACGACTTCTGCCCCATAGCTTCGTTGACAATGTTTCCTACCTAGAACGTTCCTCACTTATCTTCCCTGGCATACCTTCCATCGCATAGCCTCCTTCACGTGACTACAATCCCATGGCTTTCTCCGTATGGTGTCCTTCACATAGTGTCCTTCACATAGTGTCCTTCACATAGTGTCCTTCACATAGTGTCCTTCACATAGTGTCCTTCACATAGTGTCCTTCACATAGTGTCCTTCATGTTGCCTATCCCACACAGCTTTGGCCACATGACTTCAGTCTCATGGCTTCATTCGTATGGGTTCAGTCCAATAACATTTTGCACTTGGCTTTTCTGTCATAACCCCTTCACAAGCACATACACACAGACACACACACACATACTCACGCGCGCGCACGCACGCACGCACGCACGCACGCACGCACGCACGCACGCACACACACACACACACACACACACACACACAGAGTAGAAGGTGGCTGACATAATTTATGGTTGACTGTAATATTTGCAAGGAATGGCATTATTGCTAATTGAGTCATACTTCGGGCAGATCAAGGCAAATTGAATCTGCTTGAACACAGTTTTCACAAAATGGACAACTCAAAACAAACCAAAACATTTTTTTTTAAACTGTCTTTTTTTTATTCCACTTAATTCACATATGGGCTAAGTGGATCACTTGATCCAAAAATGGAAGAAACATTGCAGAATCATGGCTACCGAGATCTGCATGCTGAACTTGAAGAAGTAGCAAGAAATTCGTTGCCCGACATCACAAATAGATGCTATGACACAATTGATAATCGTGTTCTTTCCTAAACAGCCCAAACAATAGACTGGTAGATATGGTGACAAACATGCACGCTCAGGTAGTTCATAATGTGCACAACAGCAGTCTGGTTAATACGTATATGCTTATATATCTAAAAATGTTAAAACTTTTTAATTCCTGAAAGGTGTCGTAGTTTCGTGTTTGATGTGTGCGTATTTCGTGTTTGATGTAGCATGTATGTAATGAAATATCACGATGCCATTTTTCTCTCCTGATCTCAACAGATAATCGCAGACTATATGCGAGATCATGCTGTATATTAGTCGTGCAGCAAGTCAAGTAATCGTTTCAGCAAATGAAGGCAACAGCATCACAAGAAAAAGACATATGAGCAGGTCAGTAATTTTTGGAACATCTGGACACCGTGGTAGGCATTTTGATTAATAAGGGGGAAAAAGCAGGATATGAGAATAATCACGGCCTTGCTTGACCTCCGAGGGTACAAAATAATGCCTCTAACAAATTTCCTTTAGGTGTTATTTTTTAATACGTTGACGTGCATACGCTTTATAGCATTTTTCTTTTGTTCATTTTTTTTTCTTTTCAATGATTATTTTACAGTAATTTCCACATGCTGCCTCTACATACAACATCAGTTAATGTTCGGTAATTGATACAAACATCCATCTTTCTTTATCCTACAACTGTAAGGCATGGCTTCTGAATCATGTGGCCATGAGCTTGGATATGCTATTAGTCGTGCTGTGTGTGTGTGTGTGTGTGTGTGTGTGCGTGCGTGCGTGCGTGCGTGCGTGCGTGCGTGCGTGCGTCGCGTGCGCGCGCTCGTGTGTGTGTGTGTGTGTGTGTGTGTGTGTGTGTGTGTGTGTGTGTGTGTGTGTGTGTGTGTGTGTGTGTGTGTGTGTGTGTGTGTGTGTGTGTGTGTTATTGTTTGTTTCTTTCTTTTCTCCTGATGATGGCATTTTCTTCAGCTAAGGTATGATTACTTTCGATCTAGTAAGTCATACTCACATACAACACAACGCTTTAAACCTTACTGCAGACATTACATAGCGATCTACGTTTGTAACTGTCTTGGTGAACATCACTATGTGTACACATAGGATGCATATTCCACTAGTACTTTTTATCCGGAAACAAGCCAGGTTATCTGTCAAACATCTGTGAAGAAGACGAAAAAATAGGAAGAAGAAGAGGAAGAAGAAGAAGAAGACGAAGAAGAAGAAGAAGAAGAAGAAGAAGAAGAAGAAGAAGAAGAAGAAGAAGAAGAAGAAGAAGAAGAAGAAGAAGAAGAAGAAGAAGAGAAGAGAGGAGGAGGAGGAGGAGGAGGAGGAGGAAGAGGCGAAGGAAGAGGTGGAGGAGGAGGAAGAGGAGGAGGAGGAGGAGGCGGAAGAGGAGGAGGAGGAGGAGGAGGAGGAGGAGGAGGTGGAGAAGGAGGAGGAGAAGCAGAAGGTGAAGGAGGAGGAGAAGAAAAGAACAAAAAGAAGGGGAAGGAGGATGAGGTGGAGAAGAAGAAGAAGAAGAAGAAGAAGAAGAAGAAGAAGAAGAAGAAGAGAGAGAGAGAGAGAGAGAGAGAGAGAGAGAGAGAGAGAGAGAGAGAGAGAGAGAGAGAGAGAGAGAGAGAGAGAGAGAGAGAGAGAGAGAGAGAGTTTCTTCCTCATTGCTGACCTCATGATGTACGTGGCTAACAAAGCGAGCAGGAAGGGAAACTGTCTGGAAAGATAATGACCATCAAGCCTTCCCACTCCATCTGAGACCCCGGCGAGACTGGCATTCCCCTCTTTGATCTTCCATTTCCCTCACTCACTCCCTCTCTTCCCCACCACGCCTCTCTCTCTCTCTCTCTCTCTCTCTCTCTCTCTCTCTCTCTCTCTCTCTTCTCTCTCTGTATATATATATATATATATATTATATATATATATATATATATATATTATATATATATCTGTCTCTATCTTTGTCCGCTCTGTGTCTCTATCTCTGTCTCTATCTCTCTCTCTGTGAGAGAGAGAGAGAGAGAGAGAGAGAGAGAGAGAGAGGAGAGAGAAAAGAGAGAGAGAGAAAAGAGAGAGAGAGAGAGAGAGAGAGAGAGAGAGAGATCTGACTAAAGCGGTCATGTCAGTACCTGAAATACTCAAATTCATTCCACACAGTTTTGACACAGTCAAATGGGTCAGCAGTGTGACTGAATACTGTGGTAACATAGCAACAGCAAAAGACGCATTGGAGCCTGATAAATTTAGCATGCATGCACTAACTGGCAGTGGTGTTGGTGGGATTTATCGCACACTGCCATCGCTACCTTGTGCACCCTGTGTCTTGTACTGTGTGTCAAAGACTGCTACACTCTAGTAAAACAATTATTTGTTCACCCAGTTGCAATTTTACTTGCCTTTGCATCATCCCTTACCAAGTTCCAGCATGCAAGTGCAAAAATGGAAAACCACATCAGAGGAAATGATGAAAGCAACACACACGGCCTTCCGTTCATCCGTTCGGTCGGCATCGAGCACTTCATGCTCCTAACAAGAAGACTCCGTCCCTATCGGCAGCCATTCTCGTATCCATAAACAGGGTAGATGGGGGAAAAAGCTCTCCTTATGTTGTACTTCGCGATTTGGGGGCTATGGCCATAACCATAACCGTAAATAGGCAAATTGAATGGCGCCTATCAGCAAATGTATTCAAATCACACACACACACACACACACACACACACCACACACACACACACACACACACACACACACACACACACACACACAACACACACACACACACACATACACACACACACACACATACACACACACACACACACACACACACACACACACACACACACACACACGCGCACGCACGCACGCACGCACGCACGCACGCACGCACGCACGCACGCACACACACACACACACACATATGCAAGCACGCGCGCGCGCGCGTGCAAGCGCGCATGCACTCACGCACGCGCGCGCGCGCGCGCGCATACACACACACACACACACACACACACACACACACACACACACACACACACACACACACACACATACACACACACATTGATACTATTGGAGAGACAGAGAGAGAGAAAGAGATAGAGAGAGAGAGAGAGAGAGAGAGAGAGAGAGAGAGAGAGAGAGAGAGGAGAGAGAGAGAGAGAGAGAGAGAGAGAAAGAGAAAGATAGAGAGAGACAGAGACATAGGGAGAGAGAGAGAGAGAGACAGAGAGAGACAGAGACAGAGAGAGATGCTGAGAGAGACAGAGAGAGAGAGAGAGAGAGAGAGAGACAGAGAGAGAGAGAGAGAGAGAGAGAGAGAGATACTGAGAGAGACAGAGAGAGATACTGAGAGAGACAGAGAGAGATACTGAGAGAGACAGAGAGAGATAAAAACAGAGACAGACAGACAGACAGACAGACAGACAGACGGATAGACGAATGGACTGTTGGGCGGACAGCTAGACAGATAGACCAAGAGACAAAAAGGCAAAAAAAGACAAAAGCAGACACAAAGACGAAGAGACAGACAAACACAAAGACTAAGAGACAGACACAAAGACGAAGAGACAGACAGGCTGAGAGGCAGGAGAAAACAGCCCTCAGAATTTCCATCGTGAACAAAGTGGTATCTGATGACGTCAGCGCGATCATCATTACAAGCGGTGACTGACACTCGAAGCCTCATCAGCGGTTCTGACGTCAGCCATGACAATCATCGCTCTTTACGGGCGAGGCTGCATTCTGTTTCTTCTCCCTCTTTTGCCTGTGGGAAGAGAAGGGATGGAGGCATGCTCATCGTTCCTGTCGATGAGAACACCATTGCATTCCTGCGCATTTCTGTCATCTTGTGCCCACCACACCCTCCCTGTCTCTGGCCCTCTCTGTCTGTCTGTCCCTCTCTATCTATCTATCTGTCTGTCTGTCTGTCTGTCTGTCTGTCTCTCTCTCTCTCTCTCTCTCTCTCTCTCTCTCTCTCTCTCTGTTTCTCTGTCTATCTGTCTGTCTGTTTGTCTGCCTCTGTTTATACATCTTTTTATCTGTTTGTTTGTCTGTCTGAATCTCCCTCCCTCTGTCTCTCTCTGTCTTTGTCTGATTATCTGTCTGCCTGTCTGCCTGTCTGTCTGTCTGTCTGTCTGTCTGTCTCTCTCTCTCTCTCTCTCTCTCCCCTCTCTCCCCTCCTCTCTCTCTCTCTCTCTTTCTCAGTAGATACATGGACAATAGGGAGGGAAACAGAGAGATATTTTTGTATAGTATATGTTCGGCTGTACTGTTGCTGTGAGAATGATAGTTGATACTATTATGCATATTTACCGTAAAGTCCAAAAGGATGTTGGCAATAGGTAAATTTGCCTCAGTGTGCAAATGAAAGTTGACATCATGTGTGCTTGCCTTGGCGTAGGATGACCGCTGACATAGAACAATGCTGCATCATTGTGGCAAAGAACGTTGGTATGTAGGTTTGCCTATCTGGGGAAATGGCCTTTGACACCAGAGGCTTTTGCCTTACTCTGGGAATGTGCTCTGGTATTGTATAAGGACGCCTCACAGTAGGAACGAGGCATTTGTTAGTTTGCCTAAGCATCGGAGTGAGGCTTGGCTTTATGTTTGTGTGCATTATTGCAGATAAAGATATTGACATCAAGTACCGTTTCCATGCGGTGGGATTAGACGTTTGCATTATGTACATCTGCCATGTTGGAATGGTATACCTTTACGTTATCTACGTTTGCTTACAGTGCGAATGAACGTGGGTATTAGATGCTAATGCCTTTGAGTGCAAGTAGATGTTGACAAAATGTAAATTTGCGTAAAGGTGACAATGTGCACTCTTATTGTGTGCGTTTTCCCCAAAACGCAAAAGTCGTCGACACTATGTACGTTTGATATAATGTAGGAGTGAGTGTTGATGTTTAACACGTATGTGCTAACATGGGAATGAACACTGACATAATGAGAGTTCGACTTACTGTGCAAATGTCCCCGAGCATTATGTACAAATGTTAAAGATAAGGTCTCATAAACTAATGGCTGTGGGGGATAAACTGTTGAAGATTAATGGAGTCCATCCTTCTTCTATTGCATTAACCTTACTTCAGCTGAGTCAGGTAGCTATTCAAGTGCGTACGCAAAGATGATTTACAATAGAAAACGCTGCCATCACTCCTATGAACCTTTCAAACACACGTCCATCACCTCCCCAAGAAAACACTTGAACTATTTGACTTCAGTATGCATACTATGCGTTACATGTTTGCTGTATAAGGACATTAACGTGGGTACCCGGGTACTCCGTGAGTGTGCCTTATTATGCAATGAACTTTGACAAAACATCTGCTTGTTTGAAATATAACTACATTTGGCATTACGGTACCACATTGAAAGCACTTGTTCCCGTCTCATCGCAAAAGTAGATCTTGCTCGGACTATACACATTTAGTTTGCTGAAGAAATGCACCTTGGCGTTGTGTGTTTACGTAACTATGGATAACAAATATTCACATTTCACTTTAATGTACAGTTCACGTTATGGTGGTAAGAAATTATGAGACAGAATACTTTTTCATGTCTTGGGAATAAATGTTGAATAACAGTCACTTGGCCTATTCTAAAATCTCTAAATGTGAAGATTAGCCTTAGCATCACTCGTAATTGCTTAACATCATTATATTTATTGCAAAGGTAAATGTTCTTTTTTGTTTCAGTTGGAGGATTATTTTCACATTCACTGGAAGCTGACAGGTATTGAACCACTCTGTCTTCGGCGGAATGAGCTGCACAGGCCAGTGCTATTGAGGACCACAAGTGGTTTGTGAGATCTCAGTGAAATTCGAACAGCGGACAACAGTGAGGAACGGTCCATCAGACGAGTCAGCAGTTGACATGATTGTGCTTTCTGCCTGTGCTTTGATGTGGCGGATAATGACTCTTGGTCACACTGCCATAAACACGTAGCAGAACGTTGTTCAACCAATGGAATTTCATAGCGGTGGGGTTGTTCTGCTCAGGAGCAAGACCTAATTGAGTAATTGTATCCTATCAGATTTTCACGACCATGCACACGTGCGCGCGCGCGCGCGCGTGCGCGCAACACACACACACACACACACACACACACACACACACCCAAAACACACACACACACACGCACACGCACACACACACACACACACACACACACCACACACACACACACACATACAATGGCATGTTCGAACAGACGCCCATACAATTGTGCAGTAAGCATTGAGATGGCCTGGAGGGAAGGAAACATGTAGAACAGCCCGGCTCATACACCGAAGAACGAAATGACATGTGGTGACGTCGGTGTGACCATGATTAAAAGCGATGATTGATACTCGAAGCCTCATCAGGGACTGTGACGTCAGTAACGACCTTCCCCGTGTCCTATACGGTCAAGATTCCAATTAATTTCTTTCTCCCAAGAAGCCCAGCTCCTTGCCCACAGGGGAAAATGCAATGGGTTGGGTATTTTACAGTGCACGAGAATATCGGTGGATCCTCTATCCATTTCTGTATCAGGTGCCCCACCTCACATCCTCCTCCAGCATTCTCCTCCAACGCATTCACATTCTCCTCCAACGCATTCACATTCTCCTCCAACGCATTCACATTCTCCTCCAACGCATTCACATTCTCCTCCAACGCATTCACATTCTCCTCCAACGCATTCACATTCTCCTCCAACGCATTCACATTCTCCTCCAACGCATTCACATTCTCCTCCAACGCATTCACATTCTCCTCCAACGCATTCACAAATCCATAGACACGTGCACACCCTCTCCCCTGTCCCTATCCCATCCTTTGCAGCTTTCTTAGTCTCTCATTCTCTGTCTGTCTGTCTGTCTAACTATTTATCTATCTGTTGTATGTCTGCCTCTGTCTTTGTCTCTGTCTCTGTCTCTCTCTGTCTCTCTCTGTCTCTCTCTTTTCTCTCTCTCTCTCTCTCTCTCTCTCTCTCTCTCTCTCTCTCTCTCTCTCTCTCTCTCTTTGCATGCATGTGTACGCGCACGCGCGCGCGCGCGCGCATGTGTGTGTGTGTGTGTGTGTGTGTGTGTGTGTGTGTGTGTGTCTGTCTGTCTGTGTCTGTGTCTGTGTCTGTCTGTGTCTGTGTCTTTGTCTGTCTGTGTCTGTGTGTGTATGCGTGCTGGAGAGAGAGAGAGAGAGAGAGAGAGAGAGAGAGAGAGAGAGAGAGAGAGAGAGAGAGAGAGAGAGAGAGAGAGAGAGAGAGACAGACAGACAGACAGACAGACAGACAGAGAATTTATAACAGAAAAGCAGGGGAGGAAGCATGACACCAACATTACCACAGCGTCTGTGGAAAATAAAAAGAATGAACGCAAGAAGCCAAGCTGGCTTTGAATACAAATGGATACGCAGGCACAAAATGACGGAACATGACGAATTGACATAGATGTTTATTCTTTTGGGCAGGGCCGTGTTTAGACAGAGCGATACGAAAAAAAAATAGGAGGTTTGGAATAAGGTTGTAGACAGATACATGTAGCCTGTGAATAGCATAGAAGGATACACACATGCAATATCTTCTCACCTCTTCCCACTATATGTTATTTTCTTTAGCAATGCTTGTTTCTTCTATCATAATGTATATGGTCCATTAGTTGAAAGAAAATATAGCAAGCATTTATGGTGAAATATTGCTAATGCAATCCGTTTGTATCCTCTCAGATAAGTTATGTTTATGCAGCACTTACGAGCAAAGCGGCGGTTTTTATTACTTGATGGTGTCATGCACAATTTTTTGTAAAGAATAAAAAATAAAAGACACCTAATCCTTTTAAACGTTTTGTTTTCCCGTTATCTGTGACTCTTAAATTGTCACCCTGCTGATGAATGTATCAGTTCTTGCTTTAATTTGTTTTGTTGTCGTATGATTAAATGTAGTCTTCTTCTTCTTCTGACCATCCGCCCTCGTTTACTATAGAAAATTACGACACTGCAATAGTTGAAGTTCACAGGGGGCAAGGATTTGAGAAAAAACCGCAGATGAGAGTACGAGACGCTGAAATGCGTTTGGTCTGAGCTTTCCGATCTACGATGGTGCGTGGAGAAAGGAGCATTGCTAGTTTTCATTTGATGGGTAAGGTATGCTGGGTGGTTGAGACCAACAGATAGTAGGCTCTTACCCAGGCCATGGCAGTTAAAACAAAACAAACCAAAATGACACTAAAGGAATACATGTTAAAACAATTGTCAGGCTAGGATGGCTCGCCTCTCCCTCAATGAGGGTCACTTTGGTTCAAGTAGCGTAGCCTTTAAATTGCCAGATTGATAGTAAATCATAAAAAACCACAGAACAGAGCATTGTTGGGCTGCCCAAATATCAGCGAGGTTCTCACCTCTGTAATGCTCACGGATTGTAAACGCATTCTCAAACAGACGTGTGACAAAAGCTTTTTGTCGGGGTCCTTGAGGGTGGTGCAACTGATATTCATACTTGAGTGGAGCTGTCCAAATGTCATGTTACCCTTGGTGGTGACTATGTCAAAGTGATTATCCCAGGGAACGTTAGATGTCAGTGTCATTCCAAAGCACCCAGCTCTACTGACCACACGAAGTGGCTTTGGATGATATGCGTTTGCTCCATTCTCCTGTTATGTCTTTTTTTTTTTTTTTTTTTTTTTGCTGTCCCAACCTCTGCGCAACCTCAGAGGCAGTGCACCCACGCCGCTCATTCCGACACCCGGTCCACAGCGACAGCCAGCCCGGTTGGCCCCGCCACAGCCCCGGCACCGGCAATCCACAGGGAGCAGTCAAAGTCAAGTCATGAGGCAACCCACTGGAGGAGACACTGCACTGCTGCCGAGTCACTTTGGTGCTGTTCAGTGGCGCCTGTTCTGATCTAACATACGCAAGACACCACCTACTAAGCCCCTACTGACGACAATAATTGCTTCGTCGCGGAGCCGGCGTGAGTGAGCTCTCCCTCCAGAGGGCGCCACCACGTCCATCCAACGACAGCCCCCATGGACTCGCTGATACCGGTGACCCCGACGGAACTGAACCAAGACCACAGACGTGGAGAGGACACCGAAATTGAGGTCACCATGAGAGCAGGGCATGAAGGGCCACAGGGCATTTTTTTTTATGCTGATCGATGAGAAAGAGGATGATTAAGATGATGCTACGTATTTCCATTTCGGTCTAAGACTACATGACAGGACTGTACTCTACGCTTCCTTTCATAATATATCCCGGCGTCAACCAGGCCCGAGGCTCCTGTTGTGTCTTGAGACAGGCAGGATGCGATGTTGTTTGTCTATTAATTTCACTGAATTGTCAAGGTCATTCTGAATGGTCTCTTGATCCACTTCGTCGGACATTGTTCGTTGAGACGTGGTATTGTCAGCGAACAAACTTGCGAGCGAGCTGTTGATGGTCAGCAAGTACAGTCAATGCAGAGCAATAATAAGCACCGAACTGGACAAGCACGAAACATGTCTTGAGTTTGTCTACAATGTCACCTGGCATCTGGGTGCCAAATGTGTCTTTCAGAAAGCAACTAACTCACACTAACCCTGCTAGTGATCCTGTACTGGCGCAGCGCGTGTAGAAAAGCCTGTAGCTGACCGATTTGATGGGCTTTTAAAAAAAAGTCCATAATAACAAAACCACTCTGCGCTACACGCTGTAATTTAAAATTAAACACAAAGTAATGTGTCAGATTCCGTTCTAGTCTCACTTTATGTTCATAGGCATCAGATTGAAGCACTGCCGTCGTTAATGCCAAAGTTGGGACAAGTTAGAAGGTAGCGAAGGTATTATGCAATGATCTTTAACAGGGATGCTGAAAAACAAACACAAAACAAAGAAACAAACAAAGAAACTAAAAACCCAACACACAAAAACTGAATTCAGCAGAGGCAATATAGCCACTGCTGGATAAGAAGTCAGTGTTGGCAGATGAAGACAATTTTACCAGAGAAAAAAGGCAGGT
>CM031611.1:20856795-20859295 GCA_018398815.1 Conus ventricosus | reverse complement strand
ATTACCTTGTCTACACTAGAATAATAAATACACTGATGTGTTAGCAATACTGATACTTTAGTTTATAGTGATGTTCTATGTGGATAGGCGGACGCTACAGCACATGAACTACTGTGTTATTAGGCATCTGTGACAAATAATTTTAGTTTAGCGAATCATATAGTTTGGCAGTTATATTAAGTTTTCGTATAGAAAGGGACAGAGATGAAAAGCAAAGACGATGTTTTAACACTCTGACGCAGATACTCGGGTTAAGACATGTTCCGCCAAGGGGGTTATCTTTTTTGACAGTGTATCAGCATTGGACCAGTGTATTCAGTGTATTCAGTGACTGAATTTTTGAGCCCCACTAAAGGCAATTCCAAGAACAACCTTTTTGTTCTTTTAAGGTACTTACGAACATTAACCATTGTTTTGAAGTTTGTCCCAATCCAAACTTTCATAGCCTTCATCATCAGAACCTGGACCTGTTTGCGTTTACTCGAGTCAGTCAATGATCCTTTCACCAGTTTTTTTAACAGCAGTGAAAAAAAAAACCAAAAAACCTCCACTACTCTGCCGTTTCTGACTTTGCTAGGTCATTGCCCTTTGCCTGTGTCTCTGTGAGGTCTGCTTCAGCCGACCCGTCTCTGTCTGGTCGATTACATTTGTGTTTAAGCCTTTGTATCGCTTGTGAGGCAAAGGCATTCACGGTATCCTGTTCTCTAGGGTCTTTAACCAGTTGTTAGCTTGTTTCCCCAGAGAGATCAAAGGCCATGGCACTGTTCTGATTCGACTGGACTGCAGGTTTCGCGGGGATATCCCCTCCTAACCTCCCGCTCACTGCACACCCATTCCCCTCCACATTCCTTCCAACGCCATTCCTCCTCTGCCTACAACCTTCATTATTCCGTCCATCTACCTCCCCTCTGTCCCTGCTCCTCCTACCCACGCCCTGCTTCCAACACACACACACACACACACACACACACACACACACACACACACACACACACACACACACACACACACACACACACACACACACACACACACACACATACACGCACGCACGCACGCACGCACGCACGCACGCACGCACACACACACACACACGTACGCACGCACGCACGCACGCACACACACACACACACACACACACACACACACACACACACACACACACACACACACACACACCACACACACACACACACACACACACACACACACACACACACACAGAGATTATCAGAGCAAACACTGAAATCTCTTAGTACACAGTGAACATTCACAAAAAAGCATGTTGAGCTACAATACATTTCAAATTAGATTAACGCGTAGACTACTCAGTTCGTATATTGTTCTAGATATCGTTAGGTTAACAGACACGAGAAATCGCGCGTTTTGCAATGAAGAGAGAAAGTTGTTGAGCAGTTATTAGCAAACGTAAATGCAGAGACTAATCCAATATTAAAGACAAAAACTGACAATGTTACAGTTTTAGGAACAGATTATCGTCTGAAAACACAACTAGTTTTCAACTAAGCTGTTATGTTTGCAAACCATCAAATTAAGAAAAGTCTATTTGAAAAACGACAGCCGAAGTGTCATAGTTTTTCAAGGTCAGCTAAGAAAGAGATTTAAAACTGAACTACACAACGACAAAATCAATAGCAACCATAGCAAATTTGAGGCTGCATAGAGCAATTACAAATCAGTTTTCTGGTCCGACATAAAATGCCAGATTAGTATTTCCTAGCGTGATGTTCTATGCTCACTTTTCGTTGATCTTTTCACCTTTACATTGTTTATTGTGTGTATGATTGCATGTCCACGTGTGTAAGTAGGAAAGTGCGCATGCACTTATCAGTCGGATTTTGCAGTTTGTCCATGTATAAACATCTCTCTCTTCTCTCTCTCTCTCTCTCTCTCTCCTCTCTCTCTCTCTCTCTCTCTCTCTCTCTCTCTCTCTCTCTCTCTCTCTCTCTCTCTCTCTACTTTCCTTTCTTCATTACTCTTCAGGTGTTGTGTTGGTGTTGATCTCATGTTTTAATGCGATGAAAAAGGAGCAATCTTCACATGGCAAAGTGTTGGTTTCAATGAAAATAAAGAGAGCAGACGCTCCGGAACATCTTCACAAACCAAACCTGTTGGTTCCAGACGAATTCAAATAAGACAGGAGGGAGTGTAACTGACGAAAATTTCCTGCCTTTAACACTCGTGCTGCTTCCAGAAAGACTATAAAGACAGTGATCGCTGACATCACACATGCACTGATTGCAGACAAGCGAACGTGCGAACGGTACACTCGTAAGTACTGGTGCCAGGAAAACCACAGACGCAGAGGTGAGAAAATGTTCCTTAGTGCTGATTGCAGACTGGCCACGGTGTGAAATGATAAAGTGTGCGTGCTAATTTCAGGGAGACATCAACAATGCAGGCATCAACCACGAGCTAGATTTAAGAGGAGGGGAGATAAAGCGGATCACATGCCTTCATTACGTGCTCTCTTTGTTCT
>CM031611.1:20851795-20854295 GCA_018398815.1 Conus ventricosus | reverse complement strand
CAACCAATTAGAAACTACACATCTGAATTTATGTCACATTGTAATATTGATATTACTGCTATACCAGAATTTCCTGCAGTACCTCCAATGCCTCCTTGGGAGCACCTAAATGCTTCTTTTGATTACAAATACACTTTGGTAAAGAAAAGTGATAATGCAAATATTTTAACAACTGAAGTTCGTGAACATCTAGAAAACAGCTATCCAAATCATCTAAAAGTGTTTACAGATGGGTCGGTAATGGAATCCTCTGACAGTGGTTCAGGCTTTATAATACCAACCTTAAATGTCAGGAAATCATGTTATGTAGGAAAGGGGTTTTCAATCTATACCTCAGAATTATACGCAATACTGAAGGCTTTGACTTACATATATGATACATCAATTGCTTTCTATCAAATTTTACTTTGTGTTGATTCCAAATCAGTTTTACAGTCTTTAGAGCGTTGGGACTGCAAAGCTAGAAAAGATTTGCTTTTTGAAATAAAACATCTCCTGCATTGTTTCATTACACTAGGCATAAGAATTGATTTTTGTTGGGTCCCATCTCACTGTGGTATAAAGTGGAATGAAATAGCAGACAGTCTTGCAAAAGAAGGAGCAAACAGAAAGACGGAAAATTTACTAAACAATCCCTTAGATCTATCCTCTTGTGAATTAATCCAAATTATGGAAAAATGTATGCATAAGCAGAATTCTAGTCAAAAAATGGCTACTTTACCGTCGTGCCCAAGGCACATTGTTAGATTAATTCATAAATTAAGGTTGAATGCTTGGAACACTAAATATTCTCATGGTATTTCTTGTGTATGCAGAGAAAACATTTCTGTACATCATCTTTTGTTTGAATGCTCAGTGTTGACCCCACTCTATGAGGAGAAAGGTATTCAGATGAATAACATTGATAATGTCAATACTGTCTTATATGGTTCATATGTTGCTGAAATTGCCATGGTTATTTCGCAGTCACAGGTTGCAATTTTTTTATAAAGATCAACAACTTTGTGTACCGATAGGGTATTTATTACACTTATGTCAATATGCATATATCACATGTGGGTTTGAAAGTACTAATGTGGATGATAAGTTAAGTGTGGAGGGTGTTTTTTATTTGTCTTTTTTTTTTTAAGTGTCTAATATCATCTGGCGATTAAAAGACATTAAATAAACCACTGAACTGAACTGAATGCATACATACACACATACATAAATACATACATATATACATGCATACATACATACATACATACATACATACATACATACATACATACATACATACATACATGCATACATACATACATGCATATTGCACATCCATTACTTTAATGCATCAACTTGTCAAATGAACTATGCAGGGTAGTCCAGATTGCAGGCGCATCAATAAAAGTTATCTTTTGCATACTCTATCTCTCTCTCACTCTCTCTCTCTCTCTCTCTCTCTCTCTCTCTCTCTCTCTCTTCCTCTCTCTCTCAATACACATACATTCATACATACATGCATACATACATGCATACATACATACATTACATACATACATACATACATACATATCAATCATTTTTATTGCAAACTTTGTGATAACTACAATTATGAACCTTGTCAATAAATGTTCAAAACACCAACAACAGACACAGTCGTGGTCCAGAAAGTATGTTTTAAAAGAGTGAAATTTTTCTGTTTCATGCCCCCCCCCCCCTCCCTTTCTCTCTCTCTCTCTCTCTCTCTCTCTCTCTCTCTCTCTTCTCTCTCTCTCTCTCTCTCTCTCTCTCTCTCTCTCTCTCTCTTTCCCCTTATTCTTCTCTATTCATCTCGCGTTCTCATTGTCAGTGAGTCCATTTTTCTCTCTTCTATTCTTTGCATGGATTTAGGACTCTTGCCTGTTCCTGAGGAACTGTTGTCTCGCCCAAACACGCCTTGACCCAATCATTACTGACATACTCAAGTATTTTGCCAGTTTTTTGCTCCTATATTTGGACAAACCGAGCAGGCAAAGGCCTGGAACCACAAGTTTGTGGATAATTCCTTATGACCCAATAACGATAGTGATACCTTTTGTATCAAACCCTGCCTCACTCAATGAAAAACAAAGAGGCGTGTAATTTTGAAACTTTTCTTCATAGCATAACTGAAGAAATGGATCAAAGTGGTTGGAAATTTCGACAATGAAAGCCTTTGAGTTGCTATGATCGATGAGACAAAGGTCAGGTTTATACTGATTTGCGTTGTTGTAAACGGGAACAATGCAGTTGTGAAACATTTCAACAAATTCAGTCACCACATGTTTTTGAATTTCCTTTTTGACAATGTCCACACATCTATCATGCCTCTGAGTGCACAGGCCTTTTAAGGCCCGACAACCATTCGGAGCATGCGAAACTGTGTCTGTGTGAAATGCACAAAGAGAACAATGGTTTGGATTCGTGTGTGGGTAGTACGTATGACACACGGCGTTACTTTTGAGCAGCTGGAGCCGTCCTTTTGAACCAAATCTGCTCA
>CM031611.1:20839295-20844295 GCA_018398815.1 Conus ventricosus | reverse complement strand
CTACTACTACAACTGCTACTACCTTTAACTGTAACAATAACATAACAATAATAACGCTCACTTCTTAATGACATTTTCTTTTCTATTATTATTGCGACGGAAAACAGAATAATCACTGGATATACTGAATGAGTGCAAATGATTACCTGCAAAAAAAAAACAAAAACAAATGATACACCATTCTGTGTCAGTACCTTAGGGCAGAATATTCAGAACAAAATGTTTGCAGCCATCCAACATTTCTTTCATTCTTTCCCTATCTCTCTTCAGGCCTCACGTCTTTGCGTGAGGAATGTCCTTTTTTATGAATTATTTTTTCTAAATATATTTTTATAACGCTGGAATAGCCGTGCGTCAATTCATTCAGCATGTGTGTAATGATGCCCCTTTAACAACGAAAAATGCATTTCATTCCATTCAAACCTAGATGGAGGGGGCGGGCTGGGGGAGATCTTGACTGATATCTTTTCAGGTCGCAGAGTTCTTTCAGACATCCGCTTGGCACATCCGTTGTCTACCCTTTTTTAACAGCGCAAAAGGGTGTCATGATGTACGTGTATGTGTGTGTGTGTGTGTGTGTGTGTGTGTGTGTGTGTGTGTGTGTGTGTGTGTGTGTGTGTGTGTGTGTGTGTGTGTGTGTGTGTGTGTGTGTGTGAGTGCGTGCGTTAGTGCGTGCGTGCGTGAACGCGCGCGCGTGCAAGTGTGTGTGTGTGTGTGTGTGTGTGTGTGTGTGTGTGTGTGTGTGTGTGTGTGTGTGTGTGTGTGTGTGTGTGTGTGTGTGTGTGTGTGTGTTTGCAGAGAGACAGTTCAAATGTGCTTGGATGGAGAGAGAGAGAGAGAGAGAGAGAGAGAGGAGAGAGAGAGAGAGAGGAGAGAGAGAGAGAGAGAGAGAGAGAGAGAGAAGAGAGGAGAGGAGGAGAGAGAGAGAGAGGAGCGGGCACACTTGCCCACAAAGGTCGTTGAGAACAGGGTGAGTCTAGTTCAAATGATAGGTCTGTCGACGTTAGACACTGAACCAGAATGACATCATAGCACTTTGGAACGGCTGCTGTGGCTGGAACTCATGTCTGTGATGTTCTCCATTCCAAACACCTAGAGTCAATTAACACAGTTATGGGCAGGTGACGGCCGGGGCAATAACAGGGCAACAGACCCTCACTTAGAAACCACGAGCATCGCTGTGATGCTGTGATGCCCGCCAAGACTGTTTTCCCTCCTCCGAAGAGAAAACTAAGTTTGTAAACATTTATGTAACAAGTCATAGATTTAAAATAACTTCTCTATACAAAAAACAACAACACACAAACAAAAGAATCGTTCTAAAGAGTAAGTGTTTGTACCACCATATACAATATAATGTTGAATATTTCAAATAATGCTACTTTATTATTTTATAGACCGCCATGCCCCGCCTAAGTCTCTATCATAATCGTTAGGTTGCCGGGGGATAAACCAACACTACGTAGTGATATCTAAAAGTCCTCCATAATAGTTTCTGAGAGCAAGACATTGTTTCCAACGCTGTTGCAAATATTCTTTCAGGACATCGCAGGATGTTTGGGGTTTGCGTTTTGCATTTTGCCCTTGCTGTTATTACGATTTACATATTTTCCTGATTGATCATCCTCTTCATCGTCTTCATTCTCACGATCTACGAAGTATTTTCAACCGAAGGACGTCAAACGTGAGCAGGAAATGTTAGCCACAGAGTTTTCGTGTCATATCAGTTTTTGAATGGATTTGCTTTTGTTGAAGCCATACGATTGGATGTGAGTTTCGTTTACGACATCAATACGCTGACACAGAGTAGAAGCCCATTCTGTTTGTGTCATTCACCTACTGTATTCGTGGATTCACATCAAGTTGTCACATCTCGGCTACAGCCTACCTAATTTGATTTTGGACATCGTGCAACAAGTCGTCTTTGCATCCTACGTCGAATCATCATCGTGTCCATTTGACGAGTGAAACTGACCAAGGTTTCTTGTTGTGCGAGAATGTTTTTATCTACGCTTTATTCCTTGTGTCAGTGTCTGCTCTATTCTGGATTTGTGCTGGACTATCAGTATTGTGATTTGAGTTCTTCAAGGTTTGTTTGAGCTGTATCATCGAGCTCTGCGGAGGGACACTGTTTTAGGACGGTTTATATATTCTGTCTTACCATTGTCTTCAAGATCTACGTGCCATCATTTCAGTGCTTGTGAACATTACTGTCATCATCTGTGACGTCGTGAATCCTGTGACACTTGTCAGTCCTCTGACGCTACAAGTTAAAGAAAAGAAGACGTCACTAGAGTAGGCAGTTATATATATTATATGTTTGTATGCGTGGTGTCTAGTCCCCGTAAAGTGAGTATTGTGTTGTGTATTGTTTAATCAATCAATCAATCATCATCATCATCATCATCACAAACATTCTTTTGATTCCATAAAAAAATTGTGTTTCCTTACTCGCTCCTTTGTTTCATTTCTTTGGAAGAAATGGTGGAGAGGTGGGGAATGGTGGTTGGCGTCTAAAGAACCATGTTAACAACACAGTCGCAAAAATATAATGGCCCCTAGACATATATAAACAGAGCCACTGCACTACACCATCCCCAGTGCCCTAATGTTGCGATCTCTCTCTCTCTCTCTCTCTCTCTCTCTCTCTCTCTCTCTCTCTCTCTCTCTCTCTCTCTCTCTCTCTCTCTGCCCCCTCTCTCTCTCTCTCTGCCCCCTCCTCACTCTCTCTCCCTCTCTCTCTCTCTCTCTCTCTCTCTCTCTCTCTCTCTCTCTCTCTCTCTCTCTCTCTCCTCTCTTCTCTGTGCGCGCGCTCGCGCATGCGTGCGTGCGTGCGTGCGTGCGTGCGTGTGCGTGTCGTGCGTGTGTGTGTGTGTGTGTGTGTTGTGTGTGTGTGTGTGTGTGTGTGTGTGTGTGTGTGTGTGTGTGTGTGTGTGTGTGTGTGTGTGTGTGTGTGATTGAATTGTGCAGGTTGTTTAAAAAAATGAGAGGGTTAGCGCAAATGAAAGGGAATTCAACACATAGAACCCAAGACGTCATAATATATGCACGGGTTATCCAGTACAGTTTAGTATTTCCTGTGAGGGCCAGACACAACAACAGATTCTGCAGTAACAGGCTGCCGTGGCCCAGAATTCCCTGGTGGAGTCCCATCACTTGAAAGAAGTGTCACCTAGGGCATTTCCGTGACAGAGCGCTGTGTAGAACGTTATCATAACATGATATAGACATCTAAAAGAGACACGCACAGGAAAGGCGCATTTTTAGCGGTGAGACATCACATTGTGTGTGTGTGTGTGTGTGTGTGTGTGTGTGTGTGTGTGTGTGTGTGTGTGTGTGTGTGTGTGTGTGTGTGTGTGTGTGTGTGTGTGTGTGTGTGTGTGCTTATGTCATATGGTAATGCAATGTTTATAGTGCATACTATGACAGTGTTCCCAGCTAAAATTACCTCCCCCCCTCTCTCTCTCTCGCTCGCTCTCTCTCTCTCTCTCTCTCTCTCTCTCTCTCTCTCTCTCTCTCTCTCTATATATATATATATATATGTATACTGACTTCCATAAAAAACGCGAAATCAAAACAAGTGAAGGTTAGGGGCGAATTTTATTGGTCACAATTGTACAGAGTGGAAGCGAGAATTCAACGTGATTGATTCATTACACCGGTAATGTATGAAAATGTCATCAGCAATATGTCTTTGTGTGGAAAATCCAAGGTCAAGTGACAAAACCAGCTTGAAGTCCTAATACCGTGTGTGGCCACCATTTGCATGGACAACTGCTTGACACCTGCGGCTCATTGAGTGGACCAGGTGGTTGATGCGTCCCCTTGGCACACCAGCCCACACATGGACGATGGCCTGGTGAAGTTGAGCCGCTGTTGCTGGTCGTGGACGCAGGAGGTCCAACCGTCTGCCAAGTTCATCCCAAAAATGTTCTATTGGGTTTAAATCGGGACTGAGGGCTGGCCAGGGCAGCACATTGACGTTGATATGCTGAAGAAATTGCTGGGTGGCCCTGGCTGTGTGTGGTCTTGCATTGTCCTGTTGGAATGTCCAGTTTGTGTGTTGCACAATAAAAGGAACGACATGGGGTCTGAGCACCTGGTGGATGTAGCGCTGTGCATTGACACCCTGTCCGCGACCAGGACCAATGTTCTGAAAGATGACTGGTCCTATGGCGTGGTTAATGCCAATTGCACACCATATCATAACGTTCGGGCCTCCCCAGGGTTCCGCTCTACCACACAGGAGTCAGCATAGCGTTCACCAGGTCGACGCCATATTCTGACACGACCATCAGCCATGTCAATACAAAAACCGCTCTCATCTGAGAACAGTATGCGTCCCCACTGCTGCCTGCACCAGTTGATTCGGGCTTGTGCCCACTGCAGCCTGTCCTGCCGGTGTCTTGGTGTCAGTACCGGACCTCTGTGAGGACGCCTACATGACAGCCTGTTATCCTGAAGACGCCGCCGCACAGTGTTGAGGCTGATTCGTTGCTGGAGATTCCCAGGCACCTGTCGAGCAGTGTTAGCAGCTGTTTGCCACCTGTCCCGCAGATGGGTTCGAACAAAATGGCGATCCTCTCTTGGTGTGGTGACCCGAGGACGGCCTGGCCGGGGACGATCATCAGTGGTACCAGTGACTCGCATGCGGTGCTGCAGACGATACATGGTTGAGATGTGGACGTTAAAGATGTTGGCGACCTGCCTGGCATCCACACCAGCCTCCAGATGGCCTAGGGCACGATTGCGTTCCTCTGCTCGTAGTCTTGGCATCTCTGTAGCGCTCAGACGGCAAGTCGTTATCTGAACCTTGTAGCGTGACTTTATAAAGGCTGCATGCCTGCGTACTTGTCGCTGGTTAACTTTGCTCTGCATGGTGTGCACATGCCTCACATGCAGCAACCAGTTTGCCATTTTGTTGACCCTCCAATGCCGGGAATGATGTGTTGCTCACACAATTGTTTACTGCACGTGAGTCTTGGACCCAAACAACTTGC
>CM031611.1:20811795-20816795 GCA_018398815.1 Conus ventricosus | reverse complement strand
CCGCTCCTTCGAAGAAGAAGAGAAGAAGAAGAAGAAGAAGAAGAAGAAGAAGAAGAAGAAGAAGAAGAAGAAGAAGAAGAAGAGGAGGAGGAGGAGGAGGAGGAGGAGAGAGGAGGAGAAGAAGAAGAAGAAGAAGAAGAAGAAGAAGAAGAAGAAGAAGAAGAAGAAGAAGAAGAAGAAGAAGAAGAAGAACAAGAAGAAGAAGAAGAAGAAAAATTATACCGAATATAAAACTTTCAATAAAAACGGAGTGCGAGTTTCACTTGTTCGACCTTTTCTCCCCAATTGATCTTTTAATGTTGGTTTTCTCCCCAATTGATCTTTTAATGTTGGTTTTCTCCCCAATTGATCTTTTAATGATGGTTTTCTCCCCAACTGATCTTTTAATGTTGGTTTTCTCCCCAATTGATCTTTTAATGTTGGTTTTCTCCCAATTGATCTTTTAATGTTGGTTTTCTCCCCAATTGATCTTTTAATGTTGTATTTCTCCCCAATTGATCTTTTAATGTTGGTTTTCTCCCCAATTGATCTTTTAATGTTGGTTTTCTCCCCAATTGATCTTTCAATGTTGGTTTTTCTCCCCAATTGATCTTTTAATGTTGCTTTTCTCCCCAATTGATCTTTTAATGTTGGTTTTCTCCCCAATTGATCTTTTAATGTTGGTTTTCTCCCCAATTGATCTTTTAATGTTGGTTTTCTCCCCAATTGATCTTTTAATGTTGGTTTTCTCCCCAATTGATCTTTTAATGTTGGTTTTCTCCCCGATTGATCTTTTAATGTTGGTTTTCTCCCCGATTGATCTTTTAATGTTGGTTTTCTCCCCAATTGATCTTTTAATGTTAGTTTTCTCCCCGATTGATCTTTTATGTTGGTTTTCTCCCAATTGATCTTTAATGTTGGTTTTCTCCCAATTGATCTTTTAATGTTGGTTTTCTCCCCAATTGATCTTTTAATGTTGGTTTTCTCCCCAATTGGTCTTTTAATGTTGGTTTTCTCCCCAATTGATCTTTTAATGTTGGTTTTCTCCCCGATTGATCTTTTAATGTTGGTTTTCTCCCCAATTGATCTTTTAATGTTGGTTTTCTCCCCAATTGATCTTTTAATGTTGGTTTTCTCCCCAATTGATCTTTTAATGTTGGTTTTCTCCCCAATTGATCTTTTAATGTTGGTTTTCTCCCCAATTGATCTTTTAATGTTGGTTTTCTCCCCAATTGATCTTTTAATGTTTGTTTTCTCCCCAATTGATCTTTTAATGTTGGTTTTCTAGTTAGTTAGGCTGTGAGTGACTCCATCAATCGATATCTACATAAACGAGGGGATACCAAATGTTCCAAATCTGAGTATTTCTAAAAGAACTTTGCTGTATTGCTGTATATGCAGCAGCGACATGTCGAGTTTAATTTGATACATTAGTTTGTTCATGTGTTCATATGGACCTGTTCAATAATGCCAAGAACCGACAATGACCTACATACTACAAAACACGTTTATCTTTGTGTTTTACATACAAAATTCTATTTTTCGCACACACACACACACACACAACCACACACACACACCACACACCACGCACGCACGCACGCACGCACGCACGCACGCACGCACGCACGCACGCACGCACGCACGCACGCGCGCGCGCACGCACGCACGACACACACACACACACACACACACACACACACACACACACACACACACACACACACACACACACACTCACGCACAAAAAGGTACGTCTCAATCTTCAGAAAAGTACGATTAACACAAGTTTTATTGTAAGCAAGTCAGATTGTAAAGCGAAAAGGGAGTAAGAAGGAAAATCGATCATAGCTTTGTTTTGTAAGGTGATTTTAATGCTTTAACAATACCTTTCTACTTATTGTTGTTGCTCATATTTACGCTGTTATTTGATTCGGCTTTTATCCCCACAGGAAGAAGAATATACAATGATTCTGCTTTCCCTCTTAACCAGACAATTACAATAAATTTCACCCGAAGAATCCCTCGTCCTCTTCGTCTGGATAATGACACTGCACTTTGTCAGATCAGGGAAGACAAAAGTTACGGTTCCAATGTCATTATACTAGCATCATCGCATACTGACTATAGTCCATATGCGCTCCACCATATCTGATTAACTCCAAGATTGATTTAGGCTAGATGTCTTGATATTCGGATGTATAAAACAGAGTAGTTGCGTCTGAGTTGGGTTTCGTGGATTAGATCTGCTCATTTAGAACGAAAACGTTTGCAAAAGAGGATGACGAAAATGATGGAGGTGGAGGGGAGGATGGGGAGGATGGGGGGGGGGGGGGGAGTAGAGAGGAGAAAAAAGCCATCAATTGGTTTTAATATACATCCCAGCTGCAACTAGTTCCTCTCTCTCTCCTTTCTTCCTCCCATCTCTGCTGCCCCTCTCCTCTCTTCAACGCTCTCCCCTTCACACTGTGTGCCCCCCCCCCCCCCACTCCCCCTCCGCTTCCTGACGCCTTTCTTTCTCGATCCCGTACTCACCGACCCTCAGTCCGCCGGCACGTCGTCGCTAACCGAATTGAAATCTAGTGTTAACCCGGCACCTCGGAAATGGGGAGAAATCGATAAGGAAACAAACAAATGAGTTTCAGTGTGTGTTGCGTGCATGCCTGCATGCGTGCGTGCGTCCGTGCATGCGTGCTTGAGTGAGTGTGTGTGTGTGTGTGTGTGTGTGTGTGTGTGTGTGTGTGTGTGTGTGTGTGTGGTGTGTGTGTGTGTGTGTGTGTGTGTGTGTGTGTGTGTGTGTGTGTGTGTGTGTGTGTGTGTGCGTGCGCGTGCGTGCGTGCGTGCGTGTGCGTGCGTGCGCCCACGCGCGCGCGTGCGCGTGCGTGCGTGCGTGCGTGCGTGCGTGCGTGCGTGCGTGCGTGCGTGCGTGCGTGCGTGCGTGTGTGTGTGTGTGTGTGTGTGTGTGTGTGTGTGTGTGTGTGTGTGTGTGTGTGTGTGTGTGTGTGTGTGTGTGTGCGTGCGTGCTTGTGAATGCGCGCGCGCGTGCGATTGCGTACATACGTGCGTGTGAGCGTGCGTGCATGCGCGCAAGAGCGCGCGCGCGCGCGTGTGTGTGTGTGTGTGTGTGTGTGTGTGTGTGTGTGTGTGTGTGTGTGTGTGTGTGTGTGTGTGTGTGTGTGTGTGTGTGTGTGTGTGTCCTTTTCTTTCATTTTTGTTAAAATTTCATATTCATTACTTCATATACGTATCTACTTGATGAACTTTTTAGTGTTAGGAGCAAGAGGTCATGGGTTCGGGTTCCATCAGGCTCATAACTATATTGCTTTTTTCCCCATTTGTTTCTTTAAGGATTGAAGATGATACTTGTTTTTTTAAACTGCAAATACACACTTTAATTTCAGCCGGTGGATGAAAGAGTCACAAACGCCTGACAATGCAGGAGTATGTGTGCTACTGAGTTGATTTAAGCCGGGTTTAGCACAAAGACTTTCACCCTCTCTGACATATTTAGACCAACACAAAACTACAGCGACATCTTTATTCACCCAAACGATCATGATTGTAAGCGTTTGAATTCCAGTAGCGCTTTATGGTCTGCTTCCATGATGATCACAGTTTTTCATTTCCAGCCTCATGAGATCAGCTTCAGTGTCGTCGGATGAAGATCGTTGAGCCCTCTAGAAGAGGCAGGGAGGAACGGGTAGGGATTGGGGCTGAGAGGTCGTTCATGTGTCAGCATAGCTAAGCAAATCATATCTTAGTCGAGGGTCTTAGTTGGTGGTGTCTTGTTCATGCTGGATCAGCACAGCCATGACTGAACAGCATCGACAATGCTGTGTCTTTCAGAGAGACTGGCTCCTGATGATTTGATTCTGGCTGCCTCTTGTGGACTGCCCGTGCTCAGCTTACTCAGGATGACCTTGGGCGTGGTTTTCTATCGTGAATATGTGATGTGTTCATAACGCAAAAATACCCCCACAACGAGCACAGGCTCGTGTGGAATGTGTCACGCTGTCTGGCGCACAACACAGCACACACTATCTTTATTTTCAAGTTGATCAGCGTGTTCAATCGTTCTTGCACTGTCCAACCTAGAAAGCATTGGCGTTTTCAAATGATGGGTAGGTAGACTGACTTTCTTAACATTCACTGGGACAAGACATGACGTTGTCGTCTCTGAATGTGTCGAGTGCTGTAGTATTATGAAAACTATGAAATAACCTTGGAGGGGTTGGAGAAAGGAGAGCAGAGTGGAATGGGACGCACTTGCCTTTTGCTCCAAAGTCACTCATGGTCTGTGTGCCTCGGCTCATCTGTCGCCCCAAATTTCTTGTGAAGGACACTTTCACCACTGTGTCCCTGTGAGTTGGCTGTGAAGACGGGCTCCCTGATGCTGGTCAAAGCACGACCGCCGTGTGGTATCCTGCACCTTCTATGTTGAAGGAAGACAATAGCATTTCTTGTCGTGGACTATTCAGCTCACTTTCTAAATCAAAAGGCGGACCATTCACAGGCATCATGAAGAACATTTCAGGAACACTGCTCGAACTTTTCCCTCTGTTGTTTTAAAAAGCTCTCTTGATGTCAGCCAAGCAAGGGAAGCTATATCCAAAGAGAGAGAGAGAGAGAGAGAGAGAGGAGAGAGAGAGAGAGAGAGAGAGAGAGAGAGAGAGAGAGAGAGGGGGGGGGGGGGGGGGGAAGGCAGGCATTAGAACTCAGAATTCAGAACTCAGAAAAATTGTATTCGATCAACGATTGAGATTTTTAGGCAGAGCCTATATTTCCAATCTGTCCTTACAAAGCTAAATTATGAAGAGAAGAGAGAGAGAGAGAGAGAGAGAGAGAGAGAGGAGAGAGAGAGAGAGAGAGAAAGAGAGAGAGAGAGAGAGAGAGAGAGAGAGGGAGGAAGGGGGGGGGGGGGGGGGGGGCAAGCAGACAGACAAACAGAGATAGACAAGACAGACAGAAGGACATGCGCAGAAAATGAACGAGGGTAAAATGGTGGAAGACGTTCACTGAAT
>CM031611.1:20801795-20804295 GCA_018398815.1 Conus ventricosus | reverse complement strand
ACTATCACCAACTCTGGGATTCTGAGTCTAGCGCTCTATTCTGTGAGCTATTCCTATCAAACCAGGCATCACTATCTCCAACACTGGGATCCTGATCTAGCGCTCTATTCTGTGAGCTATTCCTATCAAACCAGGCATCACTATCTCCAACACTGGATCCTGAGTCTAGCGCTCTATTCTGTGAGCTATTCCTATCAAACCAGGCATCACTATCACCAACACTGGGATCCTGAGTCTAGCGCTCTATTCTGTGAGCTATTCCTATCAAACCTGAGTCTAGCGCTCTATTCTGTGAGCTATTCCTATCAAACCAGGCATCACTATCACCAACGCTGGGATTCTGAGTATAGCGCTCTATTCTGTGAGCTATTCCTATCAAACCAGGCATCACTATCACCAACACTGGGATCCTGAGTCTAGCGCTCTATCCTGTGAGTTATTCCGGTCAAACCAGGCGTCACTATCACCAACACTGGGATCCTGAGTCTAGCGCTCTATCCTGTGAGCTATTCCGGTCAAACCAGGCATCACTATCACCAGCACTGGATCCTGAGTCTAGCGCTCTATCCTGTGAGCTATTGCGGTCAAACCAGGCATCACTATCACCAACACTGGGATCCTGAGTCTAGCGCTCTATCCTGTGAGCTATTCGGGTCAAACCAGGCATCACTATCTGCAATAACAGGATCCGGAGTCTAGCGCTCTATCCTGTGAGCTATTCCGTTCAAACCAGGCATCACTATCTTGAACTAACAAAATAAGGTTTTCTTGTCTGAGCTACGTCTAGCACCTCATATCCACCTCCTTCTCCCTTCTCTCTCACTTTTTTCCCCAACACATGCACCCCCTTTCTCCGCCACACTGTTTTTTTTTGGTCCCCCCCCCCCCCCCCCCCCCCAACCCTGTGCACATCGGCCCTCGCTCTCCAACGCAGCTTTCTGTAACAGAATTTACTTCCTATGTCGACTGAGCTGTTCGAAAATTTAGTAAAATCGCCTCTCTCTCTCTCTCTCTCTCTCTCTCTCTCTCTCTCTCTCTCTCTCTCTCTCTCTCTCTCTCTCTCTCTCTCTCTCTCTCTCTCTCTCTCTCTCTCTCTTGTGCGTGCGTGCGTGCGTGTGTGCGTGCATGGGTGCGTTTGCGTGTGCGAGTGGGTGTGCGTGTACGCAATTGCGCGCTCGCGTGTGTGTGTGTGTGTGTGTGTGTGTGTGTGTGTGTGTGTGTGTGTGGTGTGTCCCTACTAGATTGAATCAAATTGTTCGAGATGGAGACTTAAATACATGGTTACAATTCAACCAGTCAATGCACTCCTCTCTGAGTGTGGTTTAACCTCCTAGCTGTACATTAAAGCACGTGTTTTCCTAGCGCTGTACATTAAAGCACGTGTTTTCCTAGCGTGTACATTAAAGCACGTGTGTTTTCCTAGCGCTGTACATTAAAGCACGTGTTTTTCCTAGCGCTGTACATTAAAGCACGTGTTTTCTCTAGCGCTGTACATTTAAAGCACGTGTTTTCATAGCGCTGTGCATTTAAAGCACGTGTTTTCCTAGCGCTGTCATTAAAGCACGTGTTTCCTAGCGCTGTACATTTAGCAGTGTTTTCCTAGCGCTGTACATTAAAGCACTTGTTTTCTAGCGCTGTACATTAAAGCACGTGTTTTCCTAGCGCTGTACATTAATGCACGTTTCCTAGCGTGTTACATTAAAGCACTGTTTTCCTAGCGCTGTACATTAAAGCATGTGTTTTCCTAGCGCTGTACATTAACGCACGTTTTTCCTAGCGCTGTACATTAAAGTACGTGTTTTCCTAGCACTATACATTAAAGCACGTGTTTTCCTAGCGCTGTGCATTAAAGCACGTGTTTTCCTAGCACTGTACATTAAAGCACGTGTTTTCCTAGCGCTGTACATTAAAGCACGTGTTTTCCTAGCGCTGTACATTAAAGCACGTGTTTTCCTAGCGCTGTACATTAAAGCACGTGTTTTCCTGGCGCTGTACATTAAAGCACGTGTTTTCCTAGCGCTGTACATTAAAGCATGTGTTTTCCTAGCGCTGTACATTAAAGCACGTGTTTTCCTAGCGCTGTACATTAAAGCACGTGTTTTCCTGGCGCTGTACATTAAAGCAGTGTTTTCCTGCGCTGTACATTAACAGCACGTGTTTTCCTAGCGCTGTACATTAAAGCACGTGTTTTCCTGCGCCTTACATTAAAGCACGTGTTTTCCTAGCGCTGTACATTAAAGCACGTGTTTTCCTGCGCTGTACATTAAAGCACGTGTTTTCCTAGGCTGTACATTAAAGCACGTGTTTTCCTGGCGCTGTACATTAAAGCATGTGTTTTCCTAGCGCTGTACATTAAGCACGTGATTTCCTAGCGCTGTACATTAAAGCACGTGTTTTCCTGGCGCTGTACATTAAAGCACGTGTTTTTCCTAGCGCTGTACATTAAAGCACGTTTTTCCTAGCGCTGTACATTAAAGCACGTGTTTTCCTAGCGCTGTAC
>CM031611.1:20794295-20796795 GCA_018398815.1 Conus ventricosus | reverse complement strand
CTCATCATCATCATCATCATCATCATCTCTAATTATCATCATCATCGTCATCCTCCTCCTCCCCAACATCATCATCGTCATCATCATCAAATTCGTCAACATCATTATCATCGTCATCTTCATCATCATCATCATCATCATCATCATCATCATCATCATCATCATCATCATCATCATCATCATCAATCATTATCATCAGCATCAAAAGAGCAGTAAAGACAGCTAACCCAATCCACTATAGCTGCACATAAATATAAAATCATCAATGGCCTGACATAAGATTCTCCCCCCCCCCCCCCCCCCCCCCCCCCGCCCAAAGAAAAAAAAGCTATCAAACAAACAAAAACACCTTAAGTGTCAGAGTAAGGCCAAATAACGCATGCATGCTGTCCATGCTGATTTGCTCTGACACAGAACACAGTGTTCTTAACGAGGACGCGTCTGCACAAAAAAATGGGCTAGGAGTTCGACACTGAGCGTGATGGTGCTTTTCTGCACTTCATGTTGTTATTTTCTTGCATGTTGCTGCACACACTCCACTTCTAATCAATAATGATAAGTTGAACCTTCCCTCTGTGGTGTGGTCATTATTCTTCCTTCTTAACAACTCCCTGTCTTGTTTCATTATCCATCTTCCTTGCCGACTACCTTGGGTGTTATTCTCCTTTCATACAAACGTCGCCTGCTGAAGAGAGAGAGAGAGAGAGAGAGAGAGAGAGAGAGAGAGAGAGAGAGAGAGAGACTAAGGATGTTTGCTTGACTTTTATTTCATCCATCTTCAATCTCTTTCCTCGGAATGATTTTTTTTTAACATAAGGGTGTTGTGTTACTCCAGAACAATTAGCTTGCGTTTTCTTTTGTAGAGCTCGTGAAACTGATCATTCCATGGACCTTCACCTTGACATGTCCGTGCTGAATATCTGCAGGTCTTTGGAAATGGGAGCCATAACAGTTTTCAGTTCCAGACACTGCAGCTGTTCAAGATGGCATGCTGCAATTTTGGTTAAGTCCCTACCGCTGGCAAACCTATCCTTCTGAACGTGATGCATCCTCCTCCGCGTTCTTTAAGAGTTCTATCTCTTTGTTTCTGTTTATGTCCGTCTGTCTGTCTGTCTGTCTGCCTCTCTATATATCTCTGTATCTCTCTCTCTCTCTCTCTTTCTCGTTCTCTCTCTCTCTCTCTCTTTCTCTCTCTCTCTCTTTCTCTCTCTCTGTGTCCCTCTCCTTCGGACAGATAAACTTACAGATAGACAGAGACACTCATGAGAGAGAGAGCGAGGTGAGAGAGAGAGAGAGAGAGAGAGAGAGAGAGAGAGAGAGAGAGAGAGAGAGAGAGAGAGAGAGAGAGAGAGAGGAGAGAGAGAGGAGAGAAGAGAGAGAGAGAGAAGATTACTATCACCTCTTCTCGTCAGCATTACCAAAGGCTTCTTTCATCTTGCCCATCTCAACCCAGGAAACAAACATATTTCCGATAAAGAAAAAAAAAAGAAGAAGAAAAAGTGTATCCTGTGTATGAGGGGAAGAAAGCCAATTACCTGTTCCCTCTAAGATGAAAGGACAGCAGAAAGAGCGTCAACGTGAGCTAGGGTCTGCCAAAAGCATTACAAGTTGAACTGCATGTCAGTGTGCTTAGAACTGTGTACGTGTATAAACTCTGCATGGAAGTTATGTGCTCAGGAACCTCCATTTCATTGGTCGGTTTCTTTGCAAAGCAAAATACGCGGAATCTACTAACCGACTTTGACCGATCTCTCAAGACAAGTAGATAATTGTTCGGGGAAATACCCCATTAGATTGTGCTTTGGTCAAGATGAGAAGGTGAACCTAGGGTTTGTTCAATTCAGTTTTTTCCCCACTAAATATGAACACTTGGGTGCTAGTGCTAGAAATGAATCACTTTCAATGGAGTCCTACATAGTATAAAACATCATTGCTTTTTGTGACATACACATCGATTATTTGTATATGCTCAATCACTACTTTAATTTAGTTCATTGTTATTTTTTATGTATGTATTTATGCATTTGTGTGTGTATTCATTATCATTTTTACTTTCTTTTTCCCGTTTATCATAAACAATAATAAAGTGTTCCTCCATGGGAACTGAACAGAGCAGATTTTGACTTTTCCAATGACGTTCTAAAAAAGAGTGATAACCCTACCTACTTGCTGTTTCTTTTCGATCTCATGTTCATTCAAATTATCCTAACCATTTGAAGGTATATACTGATGGTTCTCTTATTGACACTAATGTGGCGGGTGCTGGGTTTGTAATACCTGGACTTAAGAAAGAAAAATCGTTTCATATTGGTGCAGGTCATTCTATTTTCACCGCAGAACTGGTAGCCATTCTCATGGCTCTGCGATACATTGTTAATCTTCCTATGGTTATATTTCCAATACGTTTTTGTGTTGAGTCTAAGTCTGTCTTATTTACACTGAAATCCATGAAGTCTAGAGACAGATGTGACTTAGTAATTGAAATTAATCATCTCATACA
>CM031611.1:20776795-20781795 GCA_018398815.1 Conus ventricosus | reverse complement strand
ATGAGGCTCGAATCCATGTAGAAGAAAGCGAAAATTATGTGCGTTTTCGTTACTCAAAATGAATACGTATGTTTGTTTTTTTTAGTCACAACATGATCATCAACACAAGTGCGTCACCCAGGCACATATCTTCACTGTTATAAATCTTTCCTGCACTGCCACATCTATCATCACCGTCCGCTTCATCATTATCTATACTAGTGCAGAAAACAAAACCTTTTCTTAACATGGTCATCAAGCTTGCGGACTACATAAAAACAATCAACTCAAACATTACACAGAGAGAGAGAGAGAGAGAGAGAGAGAGAGAGAGAGAGAGGAGAGAGAGAGAGAGAGAGAGAGAGAGAGAGAGAGAGAGAGAGAGAGAGCATTTGAAATGAATCTTGAAGAAGGGGGTGGAAGGCGGCATATCAATTTTTTTTCCGTTTTTAACTTCAGGTAACAAATCTCAATTCACATCGACTGCACCGTGAGCCGACGTTATGGCTTCAAATAACGTCTTCATCAAATCATCCACTGTCATTTAAAACGGTCATTTTTAGGGAATGGTCGATGAGAAAAATGTTGCTATCGCCCCTGCTTAAAGAAGCAGACAAACCATGGTGGAGAAAAAAAAAGCTGAGGGTCGCATTTTTATTTCCATGTGGGAGGGGACAAAAGCTCGCTATTTCTTTTAAAACAGCATTTCGGCTTACCTCCTCTGCAGTGAACAAATGAGAGATAATTAGTACATACAAAACTAAAGTAAACAGTGTGTACTTTCCGAGCAAAGAAACGGGATTTGAAACACAATCAAACAAACAAACACAAATAAAACAACAACACACACACACACACACACACACACACACACACACACACACACACACACACACACACACACACACAACACACACACACACACACACACACACACACACACACACACACACACACCACACACACACACACACACACACACACGACACACACACACACACACACACACTTTAAGGTAGATGATAACTGTTGAGAGAGTTGGTGGTGAGCATGGGAACTCGATGGTGAATGTCAATTTAAAAAAAAAGAAAAAGAAAGAAAGGCACACAGAAAGAAAGGGAGAAAGAAAGACAGAAAAAAAGCAAAGAAACAAACAAAGAGACAAACAAATGAGATGTGGGAATAAACGATGCAAACAATACACACAAGTTGAGGAAAAAAAGCCTTATAAAGAAAGAAGTATAGCAGCATGTAATGTTTCCATGGGAACCAGACAGGAGCAGCAGCATGTCCTTGTGGAAGTCCATTATTTGCCGAAGGACGAGCCATTGAGAACGTTCCTTGTCAGAACGTATTACGTTGCTACCATTGAAGACACGCAGGGGCATACAGAGAGAGAGAGAGAGAGAGAGAGAGAGAGAGAGAGAGAGAGAGAGAGAGAGAGAGAGAGAGAGAGAGAGAGAGAAGAGAGAAAGTATACCTGGACATTTCAAAAGCATTCGATCGTGTATGGCACAGAGGTCTCTTATTGAAGCTAAACGCGGTCGGAATAAGAGGGAAATTGCTGCACTTTCTGAGTGACTACCTCTCCAACCGTTCCCAGGCAGTGGTTATAAAAGGTAAAAACTCCGACTTCCAGAGGCTTCATGCAGGAGTGCCACAGGGATCGGTCTTAGGTCCCTTAATGTTTTTAGTCTATATTAATGATATAGTACATAATATCGCTTTAGTAATTAAGCTATTCGCCGATGATGCTAGTTTAGCACTTTCTCTCTCTAACCCTGTGATCCGCGCTGATATCTTAAACTCTGACCTGGAAAAGATTTCTGAATGGGCAAAGCGCTGGAAGGTTAAATTCAATTAGAACAAGACAGAACTGGTAAATATTATTCGAGATCGCAAACAAATCTATCCACTTACATTCGGTAACACGCCTCTGTAGCTAGTCAATGCACACAATCATCTTGGTCTGATTGTTCAAAATAACTGCAAATGGGACGAACATATCAGATGTACAGTAAAGAAGGTTAACATGTTGATTAGTTGCCTACGAAACTACAAATATAAGATATCGAGAAAAGCATTAGAAACCATGTATACATCATTTATCTTGCCGCACTTTGACTACGCTGATATTGTGTTGGACAACTGCAGTGAAACACAAGCAAACATGCTAGAAAATATTCATTTAGAAGCAATTCGCATCATTATAGGAGGTGTCAAAGGCACAAGTCACAGAAAGTTGTATGAAGAATCCGGATTCTGCTCTTTAAAAGAAAGGAGAAGAAGACACAAACTAATAACGTTTTATAAAATGGTCAATGGTTTGTGTCCAGAACACTTATGTAGCCTAGTACCAGATCTGGTATCAACAAGAAATCCCTATTCACGGCGAAGACCTCTTGACAGACTGGTGCCTCTATGTAAAACTGAAGTATACAAAAATTCATTTATTCCAACTGCAACTGAAATTTGGAACGACCTCCCAGACAACGTAAAATCCACAAAATCACTTGGTGAGTTTAAACGTTTTATTTCACGGGACGACTCAGTTGTCCCCTATTATTACTATTATGGAGAGAGAAATGAACAGATTCAACATTGCAGACTCCGCCTAGGAATGAGTGATTTAAATCAAGACCTTGTTAACCGTTATCTTAAAGCAGATTCAGTTTGTCAATGTGGCACTGGTTCAGAAACGGCCGAACACTTTCTATTATACTGTCCAAATTACACTAACATCAGAAAAGACACGATTTCCACCCTTGCACCCAGTCTACTCGAAGTTAGTATTCTTCTTCGTGGCAAGCAATCCCTCCGACGTGAGGATAACGAAACTATACTGACTTCCATAAAAAAACGCGAAAACAAAACAAGCTGAAGGTTGGGGGTGAATTTTATTGGTCACAATTGTACAGAGTGGAAGCGAGAATTCAACGTGATTTGATTCATTACACCGGTAATGTGTGAAAATGTCTCAGCAATATGTCTTTTGTGTGGAAAATCCAAGGTCACGTGACAAACCAGCTTGAAGTCATAATACAGTTTCTGGCCACCATTTGCGTTGACAACTGCTTGACACCTGCGGCTCATTGAGTGGACCAGGTGGTTGATGCGTCCCCTTGGCACACCAGCCCACACATGGACGATGGCCTGGTGAAGTTGAGCCGCTGTTGCTGGTCGTGGACGCAGGAGGTCCAACCGTCTGCAAGTTCATCCCAAAAATGTTCTATTGGGTTTAAATCGGGACTGAGGGCTGGCCAGGGCAGCACATTGACGTTTTTATGCTGAAGAAATTGCTGGGTGGCCCTGGCGGTGTGTGGTCTTGCATTGTCCTGTTGGAATGTCCAGTTTGGGTGTTGCGCAAAAAAATGATCGACATGGGGTTTAAGCACCTGGTTGATGTAGCGCTGTGCATTGACACCCTGTCTGCGACCAGGACCAATGTTCTGAAAGATGACTGGTCCTATAGCGTGGTTAATGCCAATTGCACCCCATATCATAACGTTCGGGCCTCCCCAGGGGTTCCGCTCTACCACACAGGAGTCAGCATAGCGTTCACTAGGTTGACGCCATATTCTGAAACGACCGTCAGCCATGTCAATACAAAAACGGCTCTCATCTGAGAACAGTATGCGTCCCTACTGCTGCCTGCGCCAGTTGATTCGGGCTTGTGCCCACTGCAGCCTGTCCTGCCGGTGTCTTGGTGTCAGTACCGGACCTCTGTGAGGACGCCTACATGCCAGCCCGTTCTCCTGAAGATGCCGCCACATAGTGTTGAGGCTGATTCGTTGCTGGAGATTCCCAGGCACCTGTCAAACAGTGTTAGCGGCTGTTTGCCGCCTGTCCCGCAGATGGGTTCGAACAAGATGGCGATCCTCTCTTTGTGTGGTGACCCAAGGACGGCCTGGCCGGGGACGATCATCAGTGGTACCAGTGACTCGCATGCGGTGCTGCAGACGATAGATGGTTGAGATGTGGACGTTAAAGATGTTGGCGATCTGCCTGGCATCCACACCAGACTCCAAATGGCCTAGGGCACGATTGCGTTCCTCTGCTCGTAGTCTTGGTATCACTGTAGCGCTCAGACGGCAAGTCGTTACCTGAACCTTGTAGCGCGGCTTTATGAAGGCTGCATGCCTGCGTACTTGTCGCTGGTTAACTTTGCTCTGCATGGTGTGCACGTGCCTCACATGCAGCAACCAGTTTGCCATTTTTGTTGACCCTCCAATGCCGGGAATGATGTGTTGCTCACACAATTTTTTCACTGCACGTGAGTCTTGAACCCAAACAACTTGCCACAATGGTTCAATATTGTATATTCACCCCTTTTCAACCGAAAAATAGCCTTTCAAATTTTCGCATTTTTTATGGAAGTCAGTATATATTCAAAGCTGTTCATCGTTTTATCAAACAATCAAAACGTTTTTGAAAAACATGTTGTAAAACTTCGTATGCAGTTATGATACATAATTGTTTATGAAAATGAAATCTTAGAGCAGAACATATTCTCTCTCTCTCTCTCTCTCTCTCTCTCCTCTCTCTCTCTCTCTCTCTCTCTCTCTCTCTCTCTCTCTCTCTCTCTCTCTCTCCAAACGCTTCATAAAAACGTTAATGATGTGTGCGTGGTTGACTATCATGAATTTTATAGTCTTTAGTGTTTACTCTCTCTCTCTCCAAAACGCTTCATAAAAACGTTAATGATGTGTGCGTGGTTGACTATCATGAATTTTATAGTCTTTAGTGTTTACTTTGCTTACTACTATCTTTTCTTATTCTTCCTCAATTTTGTACATGTTTGCGTTTATGTTAATGTATATGTGTAAAGTATGTTTATGTACATGTATATATTTACATTTTGTATACGTGTGGGTATGTATGTTTTGCTTGTTTGTTTGATTTGCGTCTTTTGTTCAGCTTAGTAACTTTAAAAGTATTCCGTCATTTCCATGTCACATGTGTAATAACAAACATTTGAACACGCTATAAGCATTAGCTTGTTGATGTTCAAATTTTCACAT
>CM031611.1:20769295-20771795 GCA_018398815.1 Conus ventricosus | reverse complement strand
CTGGAGAAAAAAGCTGAGGGTCGCATTTTCTTTCTATGTGGGGTGTGATAAAAACTCACTTTTTCTGGTTATAACAGCATTTCACCTTACTTCCTCTGCAACGAACAAAGGAGAGATGAGTTAGCAGATACAAACAACAAAACAAGCAAGCAAACACACAAAAAAACTTTAAGGTAGATGATAACAGCTGAGAGAGAAGGTGGTTAGCAGGGGATTTGAAGGGTGAATGGCAATAAAGGAAAAAAAAAAGAAAGAGGGAAGGAAAGAGAGAAAGAAGGAAGGAAAGAAAGAAGGAAAGAAGGAAAGAAAAGAAGCAGAGAAACAAACAAACTGTGACGGATGTGTTGATATCATCCTCATACTGTTGTTTTGTTGTTCTGTTGTAATTGGTGTAGTTTGGTCCGTTTTTGATTTTGTGGAGTAGGCTAGTTAGTGTTGTCTTCATTATCTCTATTTTCATTGGATGGAATGAGAAATGCTTTTGGATTGGCCTGTGAGGTAAACGTGCGGAGTACATGTTGAAAACCAATAAGCATAGAAACGTCTCCACACGAAAGGATTTCTCTTTGTTTTTCAAAATGCAGTCTTTTTTTCCAGACATAAACATGTTGAAGATAAAGGGATGTAAAATAGTGTAATTATTTCCCCATAGCAACATCGGTGTTTATCCCTGTGGACCAATGGGAGTTCGATCTGAAAAGACAACCAGCATGCACCGGAACTCCGTTGAGTTTCTTTCAACAGGCATCGGGAGAGATCTGACCAGCTGATTCAGCGCAGCCTGCATCAAAGTGGTGAAGGTTGTGAATAAGAAAGAAGCAAGTGTCTAGAAGATGTTGCCAGTTCAGTGACAGTAGGACGACACGCAATGTGCCTTGTTTTTAGTCTTTTTGTTATTATTACTATAAAAAAATGTGAGTGTGACTTGCTTCATACGTGGGGAGCTGTCCGATCCGTATGATCCGTGAGGGCGGCCACATCCGTAATGACATCGTATCCGAGGGTGGATGAGTGACTCAGCTCTAGTTCTAACTTGTTGGGGCGCTATGGTTTCCTGGTACGGGCGTTTATTGTATCAACGCCTCTATGAATTGTCTTGCTCCGATGATGTGTATTGTTAAGAGAAACCTGTTCCGAACTTGAAGAAACCGACCGTATTATATGAATTCATCTGAAGTCAACTGTGAAGAATTCTGCACAGACTGCTGTGGCGGAGAAAATGATGACTGTGAGAAACAGATCCTGACATGTTGGTGCTGTGAAACATTTCTTATAAAGATTGTCCAGACAAAAATTCTTGAGAGAAGAGCTCTGAAAAAAACATTAGTCTGGTTTCTCTCTCTCTCTCTCTCTCTCTCTCTCTCTCTCTCTCTCTCTCTCTCTCTCTCTCTCTCTCTCTCTCTCTCTCTCTCTCTCTCTCTCTCTCTCTCTCTCTCTGTGTGTGTGTGTGTGTGTGTGTGTGTGTGTGTGTGTGTGTGTGTGTGTGTGGTTCTGCCTTCGTCTTCTTGTGCGTGCTGAATAACATTAATATAACCTGTTGGTCTGAATTGTATTGTATTGTAATGTATTGTAGGAAATATTATATGCACGATCATTGATCTTTGCCCACTACATTCCACGCTATCAGTCTGTTGTCATGTTTACAAGGTTGGGAGATGGGGGAGCTGGAGAAGGAAAGAAAGAAACAAACAAAAAGACAGACAGACAGACATATACGAACAAACAGACACTAAAACAGACACAAAAAACAGACACAGAGAAAACACACAGAGAGATAAACAAACACATGGACATTGAAGATAACAATGGAAGCAAAACAAACAAGTTGAGGAAATTATGTTTGACAAAAGAAGAAGTAGAGCAGCATGTAATGTGCCTTTGTTACCAGACAGGAGCAGCAGCGTGTCCTTGTGGAAGACCATTATTTGCTGATGGACGAGCCATTGAGAGCGTTCCTTGTCAGAACGTATTACGTTGTTACCATTGAGGAAATGCAGAGAGAGAGAAAGAGCGAGAGAGCGGGAGAGAGAGGGAGAGAGAAAGAGAGAGAGAATGCGAATGCGAATGGTTTATTCATTAGGCCATAGCCCCTTAGGGAAGGGAAGTGAGTAAACACAAGACATTAACATGAACTTGTTCATGAAATAGGACATTTGAAATACACGATTTCTTGAACTTAAAAGCTTTTACAAGAAAAGCGATAAATTCCTTCTCACTGTTTTTTGAGGATGCATCAACAAGCAGAGTTTAAGACACAAGGGCATTGATAATTTTTGCTGGGAATAAATTATTCCTAATTTTACTAAGAGGGGCAGCATAAAACAAAATGAACTTCATTTCCTTAGAATGTTTGAAATAAACAACTATCAGATTTGCTTCATTGTGTTCTTGTATCTATAATGATGCACCGCTATCTCTGAAATTCCCAGCCTAAATCTCGTTGTTATATATTTCAAATGATATCCATATTCAAAAAAAGGTGTGTTTTTATTTCATGTGT
>CM031611.1:20756795-20761795 GCA_018398815.1 Conus ventricosus | reverse complement strand
TCCAGCTCTTCTTGAAACGTGTGCAAGGAAATGATGAGTTAGTTCCAATTTTCTGACTGCTACGGGTGTCTTTACCCAGATAAAAACGTCATAATGTGAAGGCCCTACCAGGGAGATCAGTGAGAAAGAGTGTTGCAACTAAACCTGAAAACGAAAATGCGACCTTCTATTCATTGTATGCTTGACGAAAGAAGAAGAAGAAGAAGAAGAAGAAGAAGAAGAAGAGAAGAAGAGAAGAAGAAGAAGAAGAAGAAGAAGAAGAGAGATGATGATGATGATGATGATGATGATGATGATGATGATGATGGTGAGGAGGAGGAGGGAGGAGGAGGAGGAGGAGGAGGAGGAGGAGGAGGAGGGAGGAGGAGGAGGAGGAGGAGGAGGGAGGAGGAGGAATGTCACAACAAACATAATCCCATCTCCACAGCTACCACAACCCAGAAACAAACAAACAAAACAAAAAGACAAAACCATGTTACCGTTGATTTTTTTCCCCCATTCCGTCCATAAATTAGATCTTATTTCAGTCACGTCACATACACTTATTCCATCGTCAGCATGCATTAATACTGGACACATGTCAAATTTAAAGGGGGAAAATGGAATAGTTATATGTGACAGACATTTAAAGTAGGTCTTCTTTCTTAACCTAGTTTTCTTCCTTAGTAATTACCCATCCGGGTTCTCCAAGCTGCTAAAGCGCTGTCTTCCATAACAACATGTTCCTAGGCCTACGCGTTGCAACCACAAAGCCAGTCTGTGACCATTTCCAATTGCAGACAAAATCTGCCGTATCCATGGTGTCCAGACTGTATCAATGGAAACACCCAAGACAAGTCAGTTACAAAGACAGAACAGAGCTGAAGTCTCTCTGGGATCTCCAGGGAAATGAAAGACCGTCACATCGTTCAAGAAACATTGCAGGATCGACTACTCAAGTCCAGCAGAGCTCAACAAGAAAAGCTCAGTTAAAGTGTCTAGCCAGGCAGGATTCATCGCCGGCAAACGAAGGTGACTCCCTTACACAGAGCTAGACCCACGTGAGAGCAAACGTGGAATCACAGGGCTGCCAAACAAACCCTAGGCCTACATGGCATCCCTTAAGATGCCGAGGTTGAGAGAAAGACATAGAGTGTCTATCAAGACGCCAGTATTGAGATCGAGCTGGGGAACGCCAGGACTACCTCTCTGTGACTCTCACTACGTCAACTACCAGGGGTCAGATGTGCTGATCATCCAGAAGGAACCAACACCCTCCAGCCCACATTCCGGCTGACGCCTTCAAAACGTGCATGTCCTGCACGAATTTAATACGACGCAACTGAATGGGTTGGAAAAGCCAAACGAAGCGACGAAAGATCGCAAAGATGGAAATGAATATTGTTTTATTACAAATATTTTGGAAATCTGCTTAGCATGTGCATCATTTGTGAAAGTCAACGGACACAAGAAGATTTGACTGACGTCTGCTTAAAAGTCAGAAAATCCAGCTAAAATTTTGATGTAATATTGTAATTAACTGCAGCAAGAAGTTTCGAATGACTGACATATCTTTTTTTTTTTTAAAGAAGTTTAGGAAATCCTCCTCATAATATGGTCAAACAACTAACAGATGACTCCCACAAATCTCATCTACAGAATCCTTTAAAATATCAGTTTTCCCATTCACCCATGGGCCAGGGTAGAAGGCGATTCAGCGCCATTCACCGTCCTCTTCCTTGTACCAGTGCCATTGTTTTGTCTTGTATCCGAATTAGTTACAACTCTCTCTCTCTCTCTCTCTCTCTCTCTCTCTCTCTCTCTCTCTCTCTCTCTCTCTCTCTCTCCTCTCTCTCTCTCTCCATAAAGTGTCACTTTCGTTTAGAAAGATGGTTTCCGTTATACTTTTTGTTTCATGTTTGTTTGCTCGTTTGCACATTACTGAACCATAAGGCTGATCATGCTTTTTGTGTTAAAAACATGAAAATGACGCATCACCAATGTCATTAGGACTGTAAGTCAATGACACTAAAGTGTCAAAGTGTCAGAGTCTCTCTCTCTCTCTCTCTCTCTCTCTCTCTCTTCTCTCTCTTCTCTCCTCTCTCTCTCTCTCTCTTCTCTCCAGACCGAAACCCCATACTGATTTCACTCTTTGACAGCAAGGCATTAATAGATACATAAACTGACGAGCGAATCACAAACAGCAATGCTCAGAAATTATTATCATTGTATTATTTTATTATTATTATTATTATTATTATTATTATTATTATTATTACTACTACTACTACAACTACTATTTTTTATACCTCTATTATTGTTGTTGTTTTTGCTGTTGTTACCATCATCATTGTTACTGGTTCTTGTCGTCATTGTCGTTTGTTATCGTTACTGTCGCTTTGTAGTTCCTTTTCACTATCGTAGCAATATCAGCGATAGCAAGAAAAGAAGAAGAAAGAAGAAGAAGAAGAAAGAAGAAGAAGAAGAGAAGAGGAGGAGGAGGAGGAGGAGGAGGAGGAGGAGGAAGAGGAGGAAGAGGAGGATGAGGAGGAAGAGGAGGAGGAGGAGGAGAATGAGAAGGAGGAGGAGGGAGGAGGGGAGGAGGAGGAGGAGAATGAAAAGGAGGAGGAAGAGGAGGAGGAGGAGGAGGGAGAGGAGGAGGATCAGAAGAATCAGAAGAAGAAGAAGAAGAGAGGAGAGAAGAAGAAGAAGAAGAAGAAGAGAAGAAGAAAGAAGAAGAAGAAGAAGAAGAAGAAGAAGAAGAAGAAGAAGCAGATTGAAGCAGAAGCAGAAGAATATGAACGCCAGAAACTGCCTCTTTCCTTTTTTTATGTGTCTAATGTATTTTCACCTACACAAGACAGTGAAAGAGGGACGTCCCCTCGATCATACCCCTGGTTTTTGTTTGTTTGTACGTTTGTTATTATTTTAAAATGTGCAAGGCTTGTCATGTCATTTTTCTTTCTCGTGTCGATCGTCTGCTTGGGAGTTCGGGGCATAAGCATCCTTCCAGGCTGTTTCGTTTCCACACGGAACAAGAAGTTCCCAACGCGAAACGTGTTTTCAACAAATGGTTTCGCGCACGCCGCGCCATCAGGCATACTGTGTCGGCCCGGCTCTGTTCGCTTATTTGTTTTCTTTTTTTTCTTTTTCCCCCCCCCCCCCCCCCCCCCCCCCTAATACACCACTGTGTAGGCAGGCGTTCCAGTTGTGATCAATAAGTTTGGGATGCTCTGCTGTCTCTTGTATCATGGTTGTTATTCTTCCCATTTTACATCCTCCCTCTTCAGTTCCTTCCTTTCGGTTCCAGGTCTTGGACATTGTTTTGGATTTCGCGTAAAACGAACGCATGCACACGGGTGAAGTAGTGTGGCGGGAAAGCAAACAAGCAAACAAAGAAACAAAGAAACAAACAAACAACTTTTGTTTTGTTTTCACCTCTGTCAGAATTTTTTCCCCCAAAACTGAGTTCAGCCTATCTATTTGTCTGTCTGTCTGTCTGTCTGTCTGTCTGTCTGTCTGTCTGTCTGTCTGTCTGTCTGTCTTCTCTCTCTCTCTCTCTCTCTCTCTCTCTCTCTCTCTCTCTCTCTCTTCTCTCTCTTTCTCTCTCTCGATCTATTTGTCTATCTATCTATCTGGCTAGCTACATAGCTAGCTAGCTATCTACACACACACACACACACCACACACACCACAACACACAACACACCCAAGAGAGAGAGAGAGAGAGAGAGAGAGAGAGAGAGAGAGAGAGAGTGAGAGAGAGAGAGAGAGAGAGAGAGAGAGAGAGAGAGAGAAGGTAAATGGTGCATTATGTTGCGGCCCCACACGTGCCGTGTTTGTTGTTGTTGTTGCTGTTGTTGTTTTGTTTGTTTGTTTGTTGTTTTGTTTTTTTGGTTGTCAGAACGCAGTAAAACATAAATTGAAAACCAAAGTGGCTCTATAGACGCAAACAGATGTGAGTGCACCCAAAGTACTCACCATGAATATGTTTGTGATATTCAAGTTGCATTACATAATACAACGCGACAGCATTTCATAAAGAATCTTCTTTAACTCCTCTTGCAATATCAAGGCTTCAGACATATAAACCATTACAGTATTAATATGATAATTTGCAAACCTCCAGGGGCGAAAAGGAAAGGGTGGGGGGAGAGGGGGGTTAATCAGGATAAGTGTACAGGATCCTTTGGTTGTTGCTGGTCTACTTAATACAAATTGATCATTGGATTTATAAAAAACAACATGAATAAATAAATTGACGACTTCTAAACGTCTGTTAGTTTCTCTGTTAATTAAATCATTATTTGATCACTCATATCATAAACGCACTGAATCAGGAAGCACTGAAATTTCTAGTTGTGTCGCACACAGTCATATTGGGGTGCTAATAAGACAAGTCTCCTCTGTCGTTACGGGGCTTTAATCCATCCCAGACTGGGCTACGGCTGTGCTATTTCTGGTTCTGCAGACCTGTTTTTGTTGTTGTTGTTGTTAATCTCAAAACTCTTGATCCCATACACCGATTAGGGTTTCGTCTCAGTCTGGAGGCCTTCGGTACCACGCTTGGACACAGACTGTTCGCAATGGCAAAATAAACACCCTACCCTAGCCTACGCCGTGCCATAAACGAATATTTGAAGCTCCCCGTTCTCCCCATTCAAAGGTATTGACTAAGCCTGCGGTTTCCACCCACATTTTCAAGGGAGTTTTTGGAGGCAACGCCATTTTCATCTTGCTGTTAGGAATATTTTGTCCTCCAATGTGTGAAACGCACACATGATCTTCGGGTTGTTTGCGATCTGTTAAAGTTTCCAGACCATTAACGTTTTTTGCTGTTCGTTTGCTTTTTGAAGCACAGGCAATCTGCATCAGACTTCTTCTTGCTCTTGTTCTTGTTCTTCTTGTTCTTGTTCTTCTTGTTCTTGTTTTCTTCTTCTTCTTCTTTCTTTCTTTCATCCTTTCATTTACTCTTTCTTTCTTTCTTCTTTTTCTTCCATTTTTTGTTCTTCTCCTTCTTC
>CM031611.1:20736795-20741795 GCA_018398815.1 Conus ventricosus | reverse complement strand
AAAATAGGATTTTAAAATGAAGAGGGTAAAACCTACAAGCTTGTTTCAAGCTAAAAGCGCTCTCCTCAGGGTATACAATACAATTTGGGCACGCCACCGGTGTTATATATTGTGGTGTGTGGGCGTGTGAGTTCTGTGCGTGTGGCACGTGGCCTGCCGGTTTTTCTTTTTGGGGCGCGTTCAGGGGGGACGTGCCACGGAATGGTGCATTGACAAAGAGTTCCATTTATGCCTGCAATTGTTTATCATTTCTACTTTAGAGTTCAGGGATGCTAGGTGGGGTTTACATAATATCAGCCACTTTTCTGTAGTACATAAGTTGCATTTTTTAGAAATATTGTTGTATGGTGTTGCTCTTTTTATAATTTTCCATGATATATTGTAATCTATTTTCTTATTTTTCAGCTTCCAAATATATTTACTTAATTCTGTTTGGTTTTTATATTTTTCATTTTTGAAATATATATGTGTGTGTGGTGTGTGTGTGTGTGTGTGTGTGTGTGTGTGTGTGTGTGTGTGTGTGTGTGTGGTGTGTGTGTGTGTGTGTGTGTGTGTGCACGCGCGCGTCTACATGCATACACATATGTATGCCTGCAGATCAGCTAGAATACAATGACTCTAGTAAAGCCGGTGATTAATCCGATCAAACCCACCAGTTTGCCGTCTCTCTAATTGGACACGTTTCTGCTGAATGTGGACAGTTGGGTAACAGAGATAGATTACCCTTCACATCAAAGCAATGTCAGAGAGCACAAATGTGTTAGCTGCTGACTGGCTGAACTAACCATTCATTCCTCGTCGGTGTGAGCAGTTCTGTGGGTACACGCATGCATGGTCCTCAGGTTTACTGTTCTGCAAAACTCGTTCTTCTAATGAGAGAGAAATTCGGTAAATCTTCTAGCCTCTAAAGGCATAGACGGTACATGTTTCTATGAAGTGATCCATCAACTCAAAGGCTTTGGCCTTCACAATAACATGTATTGTGATAATACACATATATAATCAATGGTAATGTTTAATTATCACGTCAAAGTTAAAAGGGCATGATCCAACTTTTACGCCAGTCAACATCTATTCCTATGATGCGAAAAAAAAGTTGTGATCCAATAGCAACGCATACATCCGTTATTATTAACGTCCCTACAATAATGCCACGTTGTTTCATGTCAACTTCACTTTTTACAGTAAGGAAACCATCTGTAATACAAACGTTCATTTCTCATGGTGGCACAAACGTACATAATGCTAACATTTATATTGACATCGTGACAATTGTGCACCGTACCAATATTCAATTGCTGGTTGAGGAAAACATGTGTAATGGCAATGTATATTTGAATGGTATGGCACACGTGCATAATGGCTACAGTCATTCTCAGAGTAAGGTCAAATGTCCATAATGTCAACATTTGAATGGTATGGCACACGTGCATAATGGCTACAGTCATTCTCAGAGTAAGGTCAAAGGTCAAAGGTCCATAATGTCAACATTTGTTACACATGAAGGCAAACGTATTTGAGTCAAACACGCATCATGTGAATATCCATTTGCACATTAACACAGTTGAACAATACTTCAACGTTCATTTGTAAACTGAGGCAAGGGCATAACGTGCGTGCGTGCGTGCGTGAGTGCGTGTGTGTGTGTGTGTGTGTGTGGTGTGTGTGTGTGTGCGTGCGTGCGTGCGTGCGTGCGTGCGTGCGTGCGTGCGTGCGTGCGTGCGTGCGTGCGTGCGTGCGTGCGTGTGTGTGTGTGTGTGTGTGTGTGTGTGTGTGTGTGTGTGTGTGTGTGTGTGTGTGTGTGTGTGTGTCTGTGTCTGTGTCTGTGTTCGTTCTTGTGGTGAGGCACACGAAGATAACGTTCATATTCATGTCATCGTACATAGAGAGAACGTTCATCCAAGCCAGTAAACGTTCATAACATAAACTTTAATTCCCAGGCTTAAATAATCATAGATCACACACATGCTCATTCCAGCAGTAAGAAAAAAATGTTATCACAAAGGCCCTCTCTCTCTCTCTCTCCTCCTCTCTCTCTCTCTCTCTCCTCTCTCTCTCTCTCTCTCTCTCTCTCTCTCTCTCTCTCTGGGTTTTCGTTTGTTTGGTTAGAACAGAGTGTTGGATGTGTTAAAACATTTTTGGCTTGTTTTAAGCAGAGAATAATTGATTGTAACTTGCAAGACTGGAATAGTCATATTAAGAACAGTGAGATATTTTCTTTGTTTCGATTTCTAAAGACAAATCAAGTAATGGAAGCGGAACCTTATCTGTCGATGAATATTAATAGTTTTGTCAGATCTGCACTAACTAAGTTTAGATTTGGTGTATCTGATATTGCTGTACACAGGCAACGTTACAATGTTCATACAGAATTAGATGTTTTATGTCCATTGTGTAAGTCTGCCCCTGAGAACGAACTTCATTTTCTATTTGTTTGTCCTTTGCTTACAGATTTAAGACAAAAATATATTCCTTTGAAATATTATCGACGTCCATCATTTTTAGGCTTATCTTGCTTTGTCGTCAAGAAATGAGAATGTTGTTGGTGATCTAGCTTCATATTTGTATAAATCCTTCAAGAGGAGGAGCTATCTGACTTGAAGTTTGTTTATATGTGCTTGTATATTAATGTGTTGTTACATCAGTTATTTGTCAATACCCCCTTCAAATGGGGCTGTGGCCTTTCTTGAATAAATTATCGTTATCGTTATCGTTATCGTTATCGTTATCTCTCTCTCTCTCTCTCTCTCTCTCTCTCCTCTCTCTCTCTCCTCTCTCTAATATAACTATTACTGTGACTTCACTACAATTGTAAATACAATGAACTTGTAGGAATGCTACTTCTCTATTGTCCACAATTGATGTTGGAAGCACTGGTGGCTGGCAGTGTTGCTAAGCATGAAATGGTAAAAAAAAATTTTTTACACAGTTTAGTAATAATGTGATTTGATAAATGCATTAATTTTGCTTCTATGAAATAATTTCGCGAAAACAAAATCTCATTGACCACTCTCTGATTCCGCTTTTTGTGTAAAATCAATCTTATCATAAACAGGATTTGTTCTTTTGTAGGTACTGGAGCTCAGACAAATAGTCTACCGCGGATTTCCCCATGAAGAGCAGCCTCGGGCTGTGTGCGCAGTGACTGGAATTCTCAGACTCATTATAATGAACTCCAGTAATAAACTTTTCTTTATGTTCTTTAGGAATACTTAAGAGCTCCCTGTTGATATAAAGCCGATCCAAACTCAAACTTCCATAGCCTGCATGATCAGACTCTACCTGTTTATTTTTCACTCAAACCATTCAACGTTCCTTTCACGTTCTTTCTATAAAGGGCAATGAACTGCTGTGCAGTTTCTAACCTTGCCAGGTCATTGAACTTTTCTACTGTCCCAGTGGAACTAGTTTAGCCAGACCATCTTCTGTCTGATCGACCGGACTGCTGTTCAAACCTCTTTATCACTTGTTGGGCCAAACACCTTCCTAGCGTCCTCTCCTCTAAGGTTCTCTAACCAGTTGTACGATGTGTTTTCCAAGAGAGAGAGAGAGAGAGAGAGAGAGAGAGAGAGAGAGAGAGAGAGAGAGAGAGAGAGAGAGAGAGAGAGAGAGAGAGAAGACGGGAGTAGGCGGAGCAGTGGGTTGGTTAGAAGCAGGCCTAGCAGGATATCCTGACCCTGCAGCAAGTGTTAGATCTAGTAATACACAAAGAGAAACATACTTGGGCATTGTGCAAACGCCACTCATACTGATACATTATTAAAAAGAAAAAAAAGCGAACTCACACCACACCACTACACAACACACACACACACACACACACACACACACACACACACACACACACACACACACACACTTTAAATTAATAACAATCAGAGAGTTGAAAAGTGCAATATATGTATCAGCAACAAAAAATGCTCTGCTGGTCTTGATATTGTGAGCAATGAAATGTTAAGACATCTCCCTGATAACTGCATGGTTTTCCTACATCATATAGTTCAGAACTGCTGGGAAAATGGCGTTGTTCCTCAAATATGGAAAGATTCAATAGTCGTTCCAATTTTAAAACCTGGAAAACCTATGAATGACAAAAACAGCTACCGCCCTATAGCTCTCACTTCCCATTGTGGTAAACATGTAGAAAACAAATGTTTTAAATAGGCTCATGCACTTTTGTGAAAAGAACAATGTAATACCAATTAATCAAGCTGGATTTATGAAAGGAAGAGCACTTGGTTAAATTATCTACTCAAATAAAGCGTCAGTTTGCTCGTAGGAAAAGTATACTCGCTACCTTCTTTGATGTTAAAAAAGCCTATGACCAAGTCTGGCACAGGCGCTTGTTATACAAACTGAAACTGATTGAATATCTGGAAACATGTACAATTATATTAAATCATTTTTAAATAATAGAAATATGTTAGCCAGAGTAGGAAGAAGACACTCAACACTCAGAAAACTAGACATGGGAATTCCGCAAGGTTCAGTATTAGCACCTATTCTTTTTAACATCCTTATTCACGACCTCCCAAAAGCAGTCTCCAAAATGTCGTTCTAGTGCAATACGCAAAGACATATAGAGAAGCTGAAATTTTGCCCCTTGATGATTATCGTGAACTAGCTGCATCAAAATTTGTCAAAAAAATCGAGTGCTGGCGATAATTACATTCAAGAAGATTTAAAAATTAGATCGGACACTGACTTTCCAAAAAGGGCAATTACGTTTAAAAATCGCAAGAAACAATAGCTACATTTACTTCTGAATTGATTAAATGTTCAAAAATAGATATTAAAGAAGTGGCTAAAAAACCATATTCTTCATCTATTCCACAATGGGAGATACCAAAACCTATTCTTGATACTGGTTATTCAATATTAAAAAAGGGTAAATATGAATATCATCACAAATTAGCAAAATAAACATGTATACGAAAGATATCAAAATCATTTTTCAAGCGTTTACTGATGGTTCCGTTTTAGATGATGGAAATGTTGGT
>CM031611.1:20719295-20724295 GCA_018398815.1 Conus ventricosus | reverse complement strand
GACCTCTACCTTTATTTCTTTAATGGTAACGAAGTGTCGCGTTAAGAATAGGAGACTTCGATAACACGTCCATCAGCAAATAATAGGCGTCCATAAGTGCATCCTGGGTCAATGCCCTTTGCTGCCTTGATTGTCTTCTTCATGTACAGATGCGCATGCAGCCATATATGTGTACTGCAGATATTATTTCCAAGCTTCTTTCCACAGTTTTCCTCTTTTGGTTCCCACACTTCCTCCCCACACCTACCCTCTATCCCCGAACAGTTTCTTTTGTGCACTTTTTTCTTTTGTTGAATGCTTGTCCTCTTATCACTTATCGAACATAACATTAGCCAGTTACATGTCAATTTTTTTTCGTCAATTTGTTCATAACATTGAAAGAAAAATGAAAAGAAAAGCAATAAGACGAAAATAAAACAAAACAAAACAACACAAACAAACAAACAAAAGCCGCCCACCATTTCGTTCCACGTACATGCAGACAATGTATGCGAACGTTATCTTTATTAACCATCAACAGCCGTCTCCTTAATAAGTTTGATTTTTCAAACCCCATCGACCATTTCCTGGAAACGACTGTTGTGAATGACAACGCACGTTTAGAAGCAGTCTCTGCACAGATGCAATTTGAAGTAATAACGCCGGTTCAAGGAGTACTTTGTGCAATTTAGGATTGGAAACCCAGACATCCAAACAAACAAAAACAAAAAACGCCACATATCCTCCGTAATTTTCTTTCGTTTAATATCTGTTATTTTCCAAGTACCTCCGTTCATCTTCTCTGTCTCTGTGTGTCCCTGTGTCTGTCTGTCTTTCTCTTTGCCTGTGTGTTTGCCTGTCTGTCTGTCTGTCTGCCTGTGTGCTTGTCGGTTTGTCTGTCTGTCTGTCTGTCTGTCTGTCTGTCTGTCTCTCTCTCTCTCTCTCTCTCTCTCTCTCTCTCTCTCTCTCTCTCTCTCTCTCTCTGATATATTCTTACCCCCCCCCTGCTCTCCCAAAGGAAATATTGGAGAGTGTGCACATCTAAAGGACGCACTCTTATGATAGGACAGTGCGATTGAAGACCAAAGAAAGGAACAATAGGGGGAGAACTAAGTAGATGATCGAAAGCTATGGACAATTAAACTGAATGTCCCAGTGCCCCATACCTTGCGTTTTAGGCTTAATTTCACACACACACACACACACACACATACACACACACACACACACACACACACACACACACACACACACACACACACACACACACACACACACACACACACAGTGAAAAGAATAAGGTTGAAAGGTGATGTCCTGGAGGAGACAGATTCAGAGGGAGTTCTATAAAATTTTCATTTATTTGTTTATTCAAATCAAATGCTAGGTTCACACCAGTCCTAGTCTTGGCAGGACTCAAATGTTGGTCAGAGTCCTGTTGGTTTTAACAAGTCGGATAAACATGTCTGCTGGGGTCCGGTAAACCCCTTTTAGTCTCCATTAGTTCTGTAGCTAGTCTGGCACCAGTCGAGCCGGACTTAGAGGCCTTTGGACGGTTCAAAGTTTTTAACAGCCACTCCGACTATTTTTTTAGGTCACAGTCTCAAATAGTCTTGATTAGTCACGTTATTCCTATCTACATCTATGTAGTCCTATCCATTCATATTCATTATTAACTAATCTGTTGAAAACGTTTGCACTCGTCTGCACTAGTTCCATAGATGAGGAGGCCGGATGTTGTTTTGTAATACCCAAACCAGTGCAGACGAACTGTGACCAAGGGCGCCAAGCGGCAGACTAGTGCGGACCAATCAGGACCCGTCATGACTTTAAATCGAATTGTGGTGGGAAAAAAAGCCGACCCGATAAAACAAGTTTAGGACTGGTTCTGACCGATTCAGTCCGCGCGTGCGTTATCGAGACTTCCTGCGAGGGTATAACAGGTGGGGACCTTCTATATTGACAGGAGGGGGGAGTGGGTGGGGGGGGGGGGGAGTCCCAGAGGAGTCCCAGCTGCAAGCAGCGTCAGTTGACACTGGTTTTAGTAGTCGGGAGACACTTCCTGTGCAGGACTACATGGAAACCGATCCAAGACCGTCATTTTTCTGAGTCGAGCGAGATAAACCCAAGTCGGGCCAGATATGGCATAGTGTGAACCTTGCATATCTACATTCACCCTATCTTTTACTCGTGGTCTTTGTCGTCGAGATATTTTCTTTCTTTCTTATTTTTTTTTTTGAATTTTGTTATCCATCTTTTAAAAACTGTTCAGCATAATAGGTCAGGTGTAATTCTTCCCCGAAAGTGTTTATGCTGCATGTAACACGCAGACCTGGTAACTGGAGGGAAAAAAGAGAAAGAGCAAAGGACAACGAGAAACTTGTAACAAAAAACACACACAAGAAAAACAACAACAACAACAACCCCCCCCCCCCCCCCCCGAGAAATCAGTGAATTATAATAATAATAATAGTAATAATAATAATAATAATAAATAATAATAATAATAATAATAATAATAGTAATAATAATAATAACAATAATAATAAGAAAGATGATAATAATAATGAGATGAAAATTTTCATTGTTGAATCTCCCCTAGCTCGTTTTAGGTCGACATTGTTTAGGGCATTTGCAAGGAAGAAAATCTGTGTCAGAGTTTGCGTTCAGCGACAGTGACCCCACCATAATTCACGGGACAGATGGCAATGGCGGGTAAATCAGTAAGCTTAATATTTCAACCTGTGAGATGTAAATGTCAGAAACTGCCAAACATATGGGTGTAAACTGCCTATGATACAGTGAATCGATCTCCCAACTAACATCATCGAGTGCGTTTCAGATTAAAATTTAATGTTTGATTTTTTAGATCTTTTTGTTTGACCCCTAAACACAAAAGGCAACTCTGTCCTGAAAAGTCTGTTCTGCCGGTCCCCCTACCAACTTACCCCCCCCCCCCCCCCCTCCCCCCCCCCCCCCCCCCCCCCCCTCCCTTGGAGATTGTCTGTCTAGTAAAATTAATATAGTTTGAACTTTTTTTTCCCAATTTACGTATTTGCTTTGTTGTTGTTGTTGTTGTTGTTGTTGTTGTTGTTGTTGTTGTTGTCGTACTGCTGTTGTTCCTGGCCGTTGTTGTCATTGTTTTAAATCTACAGGACAACATCTCTTTTTATCACAGAAAGTGTGCTTATGATTTGCTGAAAGTATCTGTTTATTTGTCAGTGCGGGTCTGTTTCTTTCCTGAGCATTAGTGTGTTCTACTGTTTCAGGTTGCAGATAAATCGAAAACCAAAGAGGATGGGCATTAGTGGTGTTCTACTGTTTCAGGTTGCAGATAAATCGAAAACCAAAGAGGATGGGCATTAGTGGTGTTCTACTGTTTCAGATTGCAGATAAATCGAAAACCAAAGAGGATGAGCATTAGTGGTGTTCTACTGTTTCAGGTTGCAGATAAATCGAAAACCAAAGAGGATGAGCATTAGTGGTGTTCTACTGTTTCAGGTTGCAGATAAATCGAAAACCAAAGAGGATGAGCATTAGTGGTGTTCTAACTGTTTCAGGTTGCAGATAAATCGAAAACCAAAGAGATGAGCATTAGTGGTGTTCTACTGTTTCAGGTTGCAGATAAATCGAAAACCAAAGAGGATGCAAAGCAAACAAATAAAAAAGCAAACACATGAATAGAGAATAATAAACAAATAAATCGATAAATAAGAGAATAAATAATGGAGAAACCAACCTATCAATGAACACCAAAGAGATACAAAACAAAAAAGCAGACAAACACATTTACAGATAAATATATACACAGATAAATCAATCAACCAATCAATCAGTCAAACAACCAAACGATCAATCAGTCAATCAAAAGGAATTGAATAGGACCTTTTTGATTGATGTTGCGAAAATAAACCTATTTCACTCAGAAACCTCAAAAAGGATCCGGTTGATGACAAGTCACCAGAAACTGGCAGAGCGTTTACATTAGCTTGTGTCCAGGAGGATAATACATAGAAAAACCGACGACCCCAATAAAACAAAAGAGAAACTATGAAAAAACAACAACAAAGCAAATAGTTTTTATGTTCTGCAAAATGATCATTTGACAAGTAAGGGGAAAGCAATGAATGTGGTTAAAAAAATGAAATGAACTATACACGCAGATGCTACTCAACTGTAATGAGTTATCCCTCTTCCCTCTCAGGTCGTTTGGTTAATTTAGTACGGTCTATATTGATGGTTTTAGACAGAATTGAATTGACTGTCATTGTCTTCATAGCAATGTTTGTAAACAAAAGCTTGAAGTGAAATACACGAATAATGGCGATGAAAACATACAAAGGAGGAAGCAACAAAGGACAAAATGAACAATAACTGTTTAGGGGGTCGGGAGGGGGGTACATTTTCGCGGTCCTTCTTTAGGTGGAGAAGATGTGTTTAGGTGGATGGGGTGCTTTCTTTGCTGTCCTACTGGTGGTTATTGTAGTTTGAAACAGGTCAGCTTTGCATGGAGTGTTATTTCCATTCACCACATCCCCTTCGTGGGTGTAGAGGTGTTCTACTGAAAGGATGTGACGATGAAGTGCAACTCTTTCAAAGAGCAGCCAAGCAGCAGCGACGAAAAGAGCAGTAAAGCGATTGAAGAAGGATAAGCAGTTGACATCAACATGAGATCGCGCACTCTATGTGTGTGTGTGTGTGTGTGTGTGTGTGTGTGCGTGCGTGCGTGCGTGCGTGCGTGCGTGCGTGCGTGCGTGCGTGCGTACGTGTGTGTGTGTGTGTGTGTGTGTGTGTGTGTGTGTGGTGTGTGTGTGTGTGTGTGTGTGTGTGTGTGTGTGTGTGTGTGTGTGTGTGTGTGTGTGTGTGTGTGTGCACGCATTTTTTTTTAAACTAAGACTTCGTTATCGTGCAATCTTATATTACTTGTTAATGAATCTGGTTTGACAGTTTTCCGAATTATCGAATTATGTAGCAGCGGTCAAAATAATGAAAAATAAACATACAAATAAACAAATCACATG
>CM031611.1:20689295-20696795 GCA_018398815.1 Conus ventricosus | reverse complement strand
AGTGACACTTCTCACAGGGGCGCCATGGAGAGCTTAGCAAACAGCAGTTCTGTCCTGCTGCCCGGAATCAGATCATCCAGATCATCACTCTGTGTGATGCCTTGTCGGCAATTTGCTTCTACAGGATTACACACCACTCTCCAGTCCTTACATCCCCTTCCCTTCCCCTCCCGCCCTTTCCGCCTTAAGCCAAGCCTCTCTGTCTCTCTGTCTCTGTCTCTGTCTCTGTCTCTGTCTCTCTCTCTGTCTCTGTCTCTCTCTCTCTCTCTCTCTCTCTCTCTCTCTCTCCTCTCTCTCTCTCTCTCTCTCTCTCTCTCTCTGCCCACGCGTGCGTGCGCGCGCTTGTGTGTGTGTGTGTGTGTGTGTGTGTGTGTGTGTGTGTGTGTGTGTGTGTGTGTGTGTGTGTGTGTGTGTGTGTGTGTGTGTGTGTGTGTGTGTGTGTGTGTGTGTGTGTGAACAAGCTAAAAGCCCACACGTACATGTCACGTTGTAGGCAATCACCGTGGTTAATTTTGTTTGTTTCGATGGAAAGATAACAGTTTCATCACTATTGTCACGACCGACCCCTAGAGGTCTGCCCTGACAGGATCGGTCTAGGTGGGAGTGAAGGGAGTGACTGACCTCACACGCCCCGCAAGAGACCACACAATAAAGATTACGATACAACACCCCATTTATTCACAACACACACAATCGCAAATAAATATTTCAACACACGCACCATGCACAATCACAATCAAGCACTCCAACACACACAACATGCACGATTATAAATAAACATTTCACCATACGACGTACACAATCACAATTACAGCATTCCAGCACATATGATATATACACAATTATAAAGAAACATTTCCAGCATCCACCCCTTCCCACACCCTGGAGTGCTCCACACCCTGCCTCCGTCAAGTCTACTGGGAGCCCTGTCGCACTAGGTGCTCCGAACCGGATTGGTTCTTGAAGGGAGTCGCTCAAACCCGACACCCTCGACACACAAGCAGGCAGTCAAGAGCGCGTCCCGGAGGGGGGGGGGGGGGAGAAACGTGGCGTTGTTACTGGAGGTCCTGGACGGGGATCAGGGCCGGCCAGTCAAGCCGGCGGGCTTTCTACCAGTCCGCGGTCCCGACCAGAGCGTTAGCCTCAACCAGCGCGTGGCACCATCAGTCCGCGGTCCAGCCAGAGCGTGGCCTCAACCAGCACGTGGCACCATCCAGCCCGCGGTCCCAGCCAGAGCGTGGCCTCAACCAGCACGTGGCACCATCCAGTCCGGACTCGGGTGAAGCCCCGGGAGGGGGGAGAAACGTAGCTGGGAGGAAGAAGAAAGGGAGGGAAGGAAAAAGGAAGGAGGAAGGGTACTGGAAAACCCGCCGTCAGTACAGTCTGACCCATGCTGTTAAATCTTAACACCCACTCGCATGATGGGCGAGGGGAAGTCTACTAAATGCACCAATAACCCCAGCTCAACACAGACCTGAGCATAACACAGTAAACCCATCGAATCAGGAATGTTCATTAGGGTCTTCTCACACGATGCAGGTAAAAGACTGCATTAAATCAACAGGTTATAAAACAAATATGAATTATCTTCACCCTTCTCTCACTCACGTTTAAAAATTTGCCTTTCTTAGGAAATAACCAACACAGCGACCATCGCTTTATAACTGCCACCACATTTGCAAATAATAATTCAATGCATAATTGTCACATTTATAGCCACATTTCAAAATAAACAAATCTCCAACCACGCATCCGAACGACAAATCATGCGTGCGCACGCTCACGAACATAAAACTCGTTCTCCTTGCACACACAAACAGCGGTGGCCGAAGGATAAGAGTACGGCGAATGTGACAGGGGCGGACGAGCGAGACCAAGCAAGTTCCAACCTGAATCACCAGGTTCTCTCCCATCCCCACGACTACCCCATCACCAGATGCATAAACAGGAGAAAGAATTTTGGAAATAATTTGAATGGCCAGGTTAAAGATTGAATTAACCAGAAAAAAGGTCTCCCACACTAATTTCTCTTACAATTCGAAAACAAAAAAAAATGCGCAAAAGAGAAGCACTAATCGGCTAATAACAACAACCAAAACAAACCAACCACTAAACTGATGCTTAACCAGCTCCCGTGGGTGACCCAGAAGAGGCGTGGTCAAACACTCTCTCTGCTCAGTACCATACGAGAGGACAGAAGCGCAGATGCGGAGAAAGAAGAATTGATGTCCCTCTCTACAGCCGATTCAGTAGGAATAAAGATACCACGCCGTACCCTCGATGATACGTGAAGAAAACCAAGACCGGAGCAGGTCGCCCCAGATACATCATCCCTCGAGTGAAGACTAACCTCCCTCAGCGATGGCGGACAATGCCACGCTGCGCTTCACTCGAGTGATCATACTTCAAACTAAAAGAAATGAAGCACGAGCGACAGGAAATAAGACAGCGAGAGGCCGATAGACAGCAATTTACGAGAAAAGAACCAGACACCCCCTGAACCTGCCAGGATGAATCCACGGCAGTGAATTAGAGAGAGATAGAGAGAAAGCAAACCGAAGTTGACTGAATCTACACCAAGGTGCAAACCCGCACCTACAACCACATTAAGGGACTGATACTTCGACAACAGCAAAGACAATAAACAAATGAATAATTCCGCACCCTAGAAGGTCAAACGTCGTAGTCCTCCGTGACAAACTCGTGACAAACCCCCTCTTCCTAAAAGGCAACTGTTGCTCTGAGATACAGTGCTCCTTTGAACCGTGACGCATGTCAATTCACATGGGGGACCGAACCAACACTCTGGCTCGACAGAGCACAGGAATCCAATCAAACATTCTACGATCGAATCCATACAGGGAAATAACATCATACAACAATTAACAAACAACTCAGCAAACCTTCCAACCAAGAAAATAACAATCCGACCATGTGTGGATTCACTACCGTTAACATCACTAAGTGAAAAAACTGAGTCACTACACCTGATACAAAGACCAAAAGGGGATATAACCCTGGTTGAAGGAAGTGTCCCTTGAACCGATTTTCCCATGTGCTGACTACGAGCTCGGCTAAGATAGTCAGCATCCATATTACAGAACCCTTGATATGTACGGAAAGTGAACGCATGCCGCTGCAGTTCCACTGCCTAACTCATGAGTCGATGACTGTCTGGCCGGATCCGTCCAGGCACTGAGAGGATGAGGACGCTCTCCAGTACAAACTTCCGCCGTAACTTTTCCTCTTGGGCACGCCAGTGCGCGTCCAAATCTGCCCTGAGCGATTCAGCAACAGTAGGGGCATCGATATTCCTAATCGGGACAGCCTCTGGTATTGCAGATCGACTCGCAGATTCTACCACTACAGAAGAGAAACTGTGACGCGACCGATGGTAGGATTAATGGTCCGCACGCAGTCGACCCCAATCTATGCTGAAAGTGGCTCCCAACCCGTGGCACAGACCCAACAGGAACACGCTTCAAGCGACCACTTAGGCGTTGTCCGTTGGCAGACATCTCAACTGCGGCAGTACTTGCCTACCTGTGGAGTTCATCCCTGGCTCAAAAGAAATCCTGTCTAACATCGCTCGATATTCCGCTTGAGCCCATATGACCTTCCATGGGTGAATCACGGGCCTGCCGGAGAACAAACAAAAAAAACCCAAACAAGATTCTCCAAGTTTGGGAACAACTAGTTCTTGGCAACCCGTCCATGCCCGAGGAAAACCCTAAGAGGATCCCCTTGTGGAGCTTGAAAGCTCACCTTGGCGTGTCGGGCAGACTGAACAGGACGACCTAACCAGTTGTCCCGCAGGGCGTGTTTGGGCATCACAAGTCCCTGCCTGACGACGAGGATAATGCTAGCAGGATCGTGCCCTTGCCAAAAAGAACCTCCGACAGAGATCGGCTAAAACGGACCAATTCATGTTCTGGATTCTAGCTCTTGGGCGCTGTGGTGACTCCACACACGCCTTATGGGCAAATCCGTAGACACGGACTGACAGGTCCCGTCGTGCGAAGGTGATAGTATGCCCTTTGATAGGATAAGAGGTCGCATACCAACCGCGAATGGCCCATACTTCCGCCACAGAAAGTAGGGTGGAGAACGGAATAAGTACAGAAGACGGGTGAGTAAAACCGCCTCCAACCCCACACATCTTAAACTATCTCTCCCCGCCGGGCCTCAGGGGGAAACCAAATTCTTATCCCCAAAGATCGTGATGCACCCCAACCCAGGATGGTGTCGACCAAGAGGAACCAACAACAGAGAGAAACACTGCACTCTGAAATCAACCAAAGCTGGGACGGGATCCCACGTTAGCCCGAGGCACGAGGACTTGGGAAAGGACCAGCCCCACGGACTAACCAGCGTCTTTTAGGACAATCTTTCCTAATGTGGCCAGGAACGACCCACAAAGAAAACACAGTCCGGCGCAGAATCCCTATAACTGCCTGCCATGTTCACCCCGCTACAGTTGTCGGCGCCTATTGCCACTAATCCTGTGGATGGGCTTCCTCACCGTATCTGGGCATGCCATAAGCCCTGCGAGCTTCATCACACACCTGAGCGTGTGAATCGAGCCGTGAGAGGGAAATCCTGAGGTGCTGTCTCGCCGTATCCGGTCCCCTCACTCTGTGGGACACATGTTTGGTGGAGCTTTTTCAATTGGATCAGACCTCCAACTCCAACTTAGCCACGGACGCCCAGTACCCTAACGTTTTAGCGCAGCCTATCACCAAAGCTGCATCGAAGGTCTCGTCGTTATTCTTCTCAGGACCTGAAATCCTCCTGTACGTCTCTGGGGTAAGTGGAACGCTTACGAGAGCAACTGCCAGTCTGTATAAGACGCACCTTCATTTAGAGTAACACAACACTCCCTTGCAGCACCAGAAATCCAGAAAAAAGTGCATAGCCTTTGTTCCTCAGACAAAATGGTATGAACTATCAACTTGTCAAAATGCTCTAGAACATATCAATGACGCTCACTAGGTCCTGAACTCTGGAGAGCTTTAACTTTGGGCCTCTAACTCTATCACCAGCCTGGTGGATTAAACCCCCTGATCTTACAGATGCGGAGACCTGCAAAGAAGTTGTTCCATCTCCTCCTACGCATATCTCCATCCTGTCTAGTCTTGCCTCCGAGGGGCTTCCTGCCTGGAAGCAGCCTCTTCTTATCGAAGGGCCTCCTGTCGGGCAGCTTCTCCTTACGAAGGGCCTCACTTCGGCACCTCGCTCTTCTCTCTGCGCAGCATAGCCCTTCCCTATGCAGAATCTCTGTCTGGCAGTCTTGTCCTCCTCTGTCGCAGAGCAGCCTCTCCCAACGGGATCCTCCTGTATGACCCCGTCCCCTGGGTCGCGACCTTCCCAAGAGGAAAGTTCCCCCCGGGCAATACTCCTTAACGAGGGGGTCAAGTATGGAGAATAGGGGCTTTGGTTTCTGGGGGGGGGGGGGCGACTCTACAGAAGCCCACAGTTGCTTCGCTATACTATGACGCCTTCCGACGGAAGTGCCAGTAGGTGGTCTCAGCAGGAAAAACTACCCTAGCGAAGAAGAAGTGAAAGTACTTCGCGGACTACGGCTAACAGCACTGAAGAAGTGGAAGTCAACCGTATCCGATGTGCTGTACGAATATGGGACCTGACATTTAGAAGACCCTTCTTCTTTCGACCCTCCGTCGCCATACCACCAGCACCGACTATGCCCATGACAACTAAATCCTCGTTATCAAATACCGGGGAAAGACATTCCCACTTGTAAATACAAATATTATAGGAGGGGTGTGTGTATATGTGACATATGTGTGTTGTGCGTGGTGTTGCGGACAATTCCAGCTGCTCCCACTCGGCAACACCGCGCTCTACAACACGACAACAAGCGGTGGGGGCTCACCGAAAAAAAAAAAAACCCAAAAACTATGTCCGGCCGGCTGCCCCGCCACTCTGGCACACCGCGCTCCACATTCACGGAGCTACAGTGCGGTGGGGCTGGCCGGAAAAAACAAACAAGCAGACGGAATCCGGAGAGAGGAAAAAAAAAAATGACACTAAACGTCCGAAACAACCCCCTGTACTCAATGACCCGGTATAGAAAAAAAACAAAAAAAAAACAAAAAAACTGACTAAATACAAAACAGAATGGAAACTGAGCGCAACCGAAAGGCGTAAGTCTTTTACGGCCGTACCTGCGTTGAGGTACCCGACGGAAGGTCTGGACGCTGTCGACTCCCCTCGATTCTCAATACCTCGACCTCCCGAGTCACACCCGTATGTTTCCCTCAGGCCACAAAAAGACTCCCTTCCGCTAGAGTCACCCAGGCCAACCAACCACAAACAAACACGACAAAACTAACTAACTGAATACAAAACAGACAGAACTAAACATGTACTTCCGCGGAAAAAACCAGAGATACAGTCAGAGCCATTCACATCCCGACAGAGCCCGCACAATTGTCACGACCGCCCCTATAGGTCGGCCCTGACAGGATCGTCTAGGTGGGAGATGAAGGGAGTACTGACCTCACACGCCCCCAAAGAGAACCACACAATAAAGATTACGATACAACACCCATTTAATCACAACACACACATCGCAATAAATATTTTCAACACACGCACCATGCACAATCACAATCAAGCACGTCCAACACACACAACATGCACGATTTAAAAAAACATATGCACCATACGACGTACACAATCACAATTACAAGCATTCCAAGCCCATAATAAATATACACAATTAATAAAGACACATTACCAGCATCCATCCCGTCCCACACTCCCAGGAGTGCCTCCACACCCCTGCCTCCGTCATGTCTCTGGAGCAACCCTGTCGCACTAATGTGCTCCGAACCGGAATTGGTTCTTGAGGGAGTGCGCTCAAAGCCGAGACACCCTCGAGACACCCAAGCAGCAGAACAAGAGCCGCGTCCCGGAGGGGTGGGGGGAGAGAACCGTGGCTTTGTTACTGGAGGTCCTGGACGGGGATCGAGGGCCGCCCTCCCCACCCCCACAGTCAAGCCGCGGGCTCAAATCTCTCCCAGTCCGCGGGTCCCGACCAAGCGGGCCTCAACCGCAGCGCGTGCCCCCATCCCGTCCGCGGTCCAGCCAGTAGCGTGGGCCTCACCAGCAACGTGGCAACATCCCATCCGCTGTCGCCGAGCCCGAGCGTGGCCTCAGCCAGCACGTGCAATTGGCACCATCCAGTCACGGACCTCCGGGGAAAGCCCCGGGAGGTGGGGAAGAAACGTAGCTGTGAAGAGAGAATAAAGGGAGGGAAGGAAGAAGAAGGAGGAAGGGTAACTGGAACCCCCCGACAGTACAGTCGGACCCATGCTTTTAAATCTTAACAATCCACTCCCATGATGGGGGCGAGGGAAGTCTACTATAAATGCACCAATAACCCCAGCCTCAACACAGACTGAGCATAACACAGTAAACCCATCGAATCAGGAATGTTCATAGGGTCTTCTCACACGATGCAGGTAAAAGACTGCC
>CM031611.1:20674295-20684295 GCA_018398815.1 Conus ventricosus | reverse complement strand
TTGAGTCTTAATGATACTATATCTTGCAAAATGTATTTACGTCAAATCAATAATTTTCGTTTGCGAAGATGTCTCGCTAAATTCAGGATTGGCATGTCCCCCCTTAAACATAGTGTCATGACCCCAGTGTAGGCCATGGTTTGGTTATTGTAATGTTTTTTGTTGTTGTGATTGTTTGCCTATAAAGACGAAATGAAATGGCCATTTTTAGAGTTTTGGGTAGACAGTGAGTGGGATTCACTGAAAGGAATACGGTCCCTGGGTGTAGGAAAAAACAAGAGAGTGAAACTCAGGGCTGTTCACCTGCTGAGGCGACTGGATGAGAAATCGTCATTCTTTGCTGCACTGGTCGAGCTGTCAGGAGAGAAGACAGCAAATGTTTTGTAACTGTAACTAGGCTTGACCTAGACAGGGTTAAGCCCCAACTGAAATATGTAAGCTGCAATATATGGCTGGAGGCCAGACCTAAGTACACTTAGGGTAAGTGGATATGTCGATCCAGTTTTGATTAATGGTATAATTCAGCATTCTTTTGTTTTGATATCGAAATTGAAAACTCCTGATCCACAAAATTATCTGGTAAGTAGGTTGTCGTTCGAGAGTTCGATAAAAATCGGTGAGTACCTTTTTATATAATTTTCACTTAAAAGTCGTCTGTATTACAGGACCGTATATTGGGGATGTTGGAGTCCTGAAACCAGACAGGAAGGAGCCAGTCGCATAGTCCAGGGGAAATACTGACGGGAGTCTGATGGATCAGTAACCTGGGAAGATTTTGTTATCCCGCAGTTTTGGGATGATATTTATTTGTTACCCCGTTGGACTGGGAGAAGTCTAACTGTTACCCCCGCTGTGTCGGGAAGACTTTAATGGGTATCCCGCTGCGCCGGGAAGGATTTCCGAGTGGAATCCAATATATCTGAGAGAAGAAAAAATAAAGTATAATTTTGAATCGTTGGGTTATGAGTCAATATATGGACCACCCAAAGTTATGGATTCCTGTAACTCGCAAAAGTGAAAGAAAAAGTGACAGTAAAAGAATATGTATTGGCTGAAATGACGTGCACGATTGATGTGAGGGTTAATATACTTGAATATACTTTGGAGAAGAAAAAAGAAGAAAGAAATAAAAACCCCGCTGAGGTTGTTGGCCAGGGGATAAATTTCATGAAGTCTTTATAATGATATTTGGGTGATTGGAGTCAGATTGCGGTTGTGCCCGGAGAGGTCGAGTTTCGTGTGCGGGTGTATGCGATTGCGTGCATTTGGACGAGGCACGGCCATTGTGACAGTGGTGACCCCGACTTGTCGGTAAATCACGTGTGAATGTGTTAGCTGAGGTTTTTTTCTCCTGAAGTATTCACCTCACTCCCTCTATTATAGTTTGATTGTTTCCCCCTCTCGATTGAAAAGATATTGTTTAAAACCCCCTTTTGTGATTGAAAAGGAAAAGGATACCGCTTGTACTCCTCTGAATTTTGGGATAAGTTTTCTCACCTTGTTTAATATAAATGAATTTTAGAGAGTGAATAAGTAGGTGGCGCATTGTTAGTTAAACATTTGCTTGAATTATTTGTTGGTCGGTTGATTTGATTGTATTGGGGTGTGAGTGATTGTTTGTTTTCAGTGCGAGTGAGTACTTCTCTCTGTTTTCTGGCTCTGTATGATTTTCATATGAATTGTTTTGCTTGTCTCTATTTTTTTTCCCCAGATCGGTGAGCCCCACCGCTTCTTGCTAAAATTCAGCAATTAGTTCAAGAGTGGGAGCAGCCTTGATCGCCCTTTTATAGTTGTTTTTTTTAAATTCTTTCTCTGTCCTATCGTTTTATTTCAAATAGTCCCCTCTTCCCAGAGTTTGTACCGACCTTGCCTCTTTCTACAGGACAGAGTTTGGCAAGTGCGGGAAAAAACTCCTCCTAATAAAACAAGTTTTGTTAGAAATTAGTTACTGAGTTGGTGTGAACTTTCTTTTGTTTTCCTTTGATTGACATTTGAAATTTTGCTTTTGTGTTCTAGCTTTGGAACATTTATTTCCGGTCGTTCTTTCTTATGCTTATTGAGTGAGTGTTCGGAATCAGCTTTTCGTTGGAAGTAAAGGGCTCAAGTTTATTCATAAGGATTTTATTCCAGTGTGTTAAAAGCATCATTCATTTTTTTTCTCTTTTTCCCCATTCCAGTGCTTTGGGTGCAATTTCCAATTTTTGTGTTTACTAAGATTAATTCAAAATGGAAGCCTCCTTCAAACAATATATGGCTGAAGCGACGGAGTTAGGGTTACAAGGTGATGAGGTAATCACCTACATAAACGAGCAGAGGAAGTTCGAGAGAGAAGAGCGTGCGTGTGCGAGAGAAGAACGAAACAAAGAGAGGGAGCAGAAAGACAAGGAGAGAGAGAGAGAAAGAGAGGAAAGAGAGGAAAGACAAAGGGAGAGAGAACATGATTGTGTTAAAGCAGAAGCAATTAGATTTGCAGTTGGAAAGGATCCGTATCCAAAGTGAGGAAGTAGCAGAGGACGTTGAGGAAGTTGATGGTGATTCGACTCATTCAAGGGTGTTTCGGGGAAAGTCTCCCTATATTCCAAAACTGCCTGTCTTTGATGAGAACAAAGATGAAATTGATGCTTTTTTGTACCGTTTTGAGACTCATGCTACAACTTGTGGCTGGCCAAAGGATAAATGGGTTCTGTATATTGCGTCCCTGTTCAAAGGAAGCGCCTTAACTTTATATCATTCATTATCTGCTAAGGAATCACTCACGTGGGCAGACCTAAAGTCCGAGTTGTTAAAACGATTCCAGTGCACGGAGGAAGGTTTCAGAGAAAAATTTCGCTCTGTTAGGCCGGAGAAAGGGGAATCCTTCTCTGCATTTCTTATCCGCACTTCTCATTTTTTCGATCGCTGGATCGAACTTTCGAATACTGGACGTGATTTTGATTCTTTACGCGATTTGTTGATTCGTGAGCAAATTTTACAAAGCGTTTCCAAAGATCTGGCAGTATTTTTAAAGGAGCGTCAAATCAATAATGCCGAAGAAATGTGCCGTATCGCGGACCAGTACAGGACAGCACATCCGGAAAAACAGTTCGCCAAAGAGAGAAAGATCCCTTATTCGAAACTAATGTGTCAGCCGGATTTTCTCAGCAGCGTGGCTTTGGCCCGGGAAAAGTTTCAAACATCAACGTGGACAGGCACAGCGTGGTCCATTCCAGAATTTTGGGCGTCAGTACTCTGACAATTATCAGACGGCTTCTGGAACTTTTTACCGTCCTTACAATTCACAGCAACGTGGTGCGCAATTTTCACGACCGTCTCGTCCGCCTCGCGGTCGTGGATTCTTTCGCGGTCAAGGTTCTCACAGAGGTCAGTTTCAGATGAGTTCTTCGGATTCTCCTTGTTGTTGGCGATGTGGGTGTCGTTTCCATTTTGCCAATGAGTGTCCATATCAAACTCAGTCGTCATCATCAGCTGCTGCCAATGTGTCTGAGGATCAGACTAATAAAAGACTTGCACACTCCATGGTGTCTCATGTGGAGACAGATAGTCTCATTGTAGAGACAGGTTCAGTCAATGGATTTCAGGCATCTTTGCTTCGAGATACTGGCTGTACTACGGCAGGTGTTCGCAGGTCATTTGTGCGGCCAGAACAATTCACTGGTGAGACTCAACGTTGTCGTTCTTTTGGAGGTCGCATTGAGGTGTTTCCCCTAGCTTGGGTAGATGTTTGCACCCCTTACTTTTCTGGTCGTGTGGAGGCTTGTGTTATTGATGAGCCGTCACAGATTTCATTCTTGGAAATCTACCAGGGGTCAGTTCTTCCTGCTCAGGGGCAGGAGGCTCTTTCATTCCTTGTTCCGTTAGTACACGTCAGCAGGATAAGACGGAAAAGGCATCGCCAAAACCTTTACGGGTGCCGGATCTATCTTTGCTACAGGTAGGTCCAAAAGATCTTGCTGCCATGCAGAGACGTGACACAACTTTGTCGCATTTGTACGCATCTGTACTTCCAGAAGTGCCAACTCCAGTGTCAACACCTACGTACATTGTTGACAATGACATACTTTTCGTCTGTTTCCTAAGGATGGTGACGTCGTCAAACAGATTATTGTCCCCAAGGATTTGCGTGACATTGTGCTACACACTGCGCATGATTCAATCTTTGCGGGTCATTGCGGGGTTAAACGTACACTTCAACGTGTCCTTGCATCTTTCTTTTGGCCTTCCGTTTCATGTGCCGTTTCTGACTATTGTCGCTCATGTGACACGTGTCAAAGAACAGTCGCACGAAATCGGGTTCCTTGTGTCCCATTACACAAGATGCCGTTGATCTCAGTTCTTTTCGAGAAAGTCGCCATGGATATTGTCGGACCATTTGAACCTTCATCTTCTGGCTTCCGTTATGTCCTTACGATTGTGGACACTGCCACACGTTTCCCGGAAGCTATTCCGCTGAAAAGGATCGATACCATTACTGTTGCTGAGGCACTGCTTACGGTCTTTTCACGGATGGGTTTGCCTTCTGAGATCCTCACGGATTGTGGTACACAGTTTGTGTCGGATCTGATGCAAGAAATTTATAGACTTCTGTCTATATCATCAGTGACCACTACTCCATACCACCCTCAATCTAACGGGATGGTAGAACGGTTCAATGGCACTCTGAAGACTATGCTTCGGAAGGTTTGCCGTGAACGTCCTTTTGATTGGGACAGGTATATTCCAGCAGTCCTGTTTGCTTACCGTGAGTTGCCCAACGTTACTTTGGGATTTTCACCGTTTGAGCTGTTGTTCGGACATTCTCCTTGCAGGCCCCTTTCTTTACTTGCTAGCTGTTGGACTGGTAGGGAGTCCAGTCCTGATGACAAAAATGTGTACCAGTATGTGTATGACCTACACAATCGCATCTTGGACAGTTGCAAGATAGCGCAACAAACATCTGACAAGAACACCGACAAATACAAAGTGTTCGCAGACAGGAAATCTAAGCCTCGTTCTTTGGCTGGTAAAGACAAGGTGTTAGTTTTGCTAACGGACGAGCACAATAAACTGAGGGTTTCATGGAAAGGACCATATGTTGTAAAAGAGAAATGTTCTCCAGTTAACTATGTCATTGACATGGACGGCAAGGATAAAGTTTTCCATATCAACATGCTGCGTTTGTATATGGACAGATGCAATGTCTGCATCAATCTTGATGTCCCGGTGACTGTCGACATCCCTTCTTCAGGATCAGATTTTGAGTTAAGCTCTGTTCTGCCGTTCATTGTGTGGCCACTGAGTGCCAGGTTACTCAGTCCAAAGATATGTCTTTCACTTCATTGTCTGCACCGTCCCCTACCATTGCTATTTCTGCGGTAGTGTTGTTGAAGATGTATCAGACGATGGAGTTGTGTTACCCACCCTTTCTGTGAAAGGTGAGTCATACAAGGATGTTCACATTAATCCTGACCTTTCTGCTTCTCAGAAGCGACAGCTGACTTCTTATTACAAGACTTCTCGGATGTCCTTACAGACAAACCAGGTGAGGCTGTTAACGTGGATCCTCATGTGATCAACTTGACTTCAGACGCACCAGTGCGGACGAAAGCGTATCCCCTTCCATTTGCTAAACGTCAGGTGGTGGAGAGAGAGCTCAAGGTCATGCTGGAGTTAGGTGTTATTGAGGCTTCTACTTCACCCTACAGTGCTCCTGTCGTACTGGTAGGTAAGCCGGATGGCTCGGTCAGATTTTGCATTGATTACCGTGTCCTCAACAAAGTCACTGTATTCGATTCTGAGCCCATTCCAGATGTTGAGGAGTTGTTCTGTCAGTTGTCAAAATCAGAGTATTTTGTCAAAATCGATTTGACAAAAGGTTACTGGCAAATTCCTATGGCTACAGAAGATAGGCATAAAACAGCGTTCCAAACGCCATTTGGTTTGTACCATTGGGTGAGGATGCCTTTTGGGCTCCAAAATGCTCCCGCTACATTTGCCAGGATGATGCGTCGTTTGAGCTTACATGAATTTTCAGCTGTAAGCTTCTTTGATGACATCCTGTTGGGTACGCAGCGATGGACCAACTGCTTCATTTTCTGCGCCTTCTTTTCTGTCGTCTGCGACAGTTTGGGCTGACTGCTCGCCCATCTAAAATTCATGCTGGGTTCCAAGAACTGGAGTTTTTGGGTCATATGATATCAGTGGGACAGATTCGTCCTGAGGCGAAAAGGTTGACAAGATTTTGTCGGTGACTCGACCCCTCTTCCTAGAAACAAGTTAGATCCCTTTTGGGTCTACTTTCCTATTATCGTCGATATGTACCGCATTTCGCTAGTATTACTGCCCCTTTGACTGATCTCACCAAGGGTGAGAAACGCAGACAAATTCAGTGGACGGATGATTGTCAAAAGTGCTTAGAGACAGTGCAGAGTGTTTTGAACAGATTCCCAGTTCTCCTCCTCCCAGATCTTCTTGAGGATTTTGTCTTGCGCACAGATGCGAGCAGTACTGGCATGGGGGCTTGTCTCATGCAGGAGAGAAATGGCTTACTCCACCCTGTACAGTATGCCAGTAAAAAGTTCTCTCAACCCCAGCAAAGATACTCCACTATTGAGCGAGAGTGTCTCGCTATTGTATGGGCGTTAGAGAAGTTCTCCAGGTTTCTTTCAGGAAAGCAGTTTGTATTACAAACTGATCATCGGCCACTCACGTTTTTGAGAGCTTCAAAGACGAAAAATAACCGCCTTCTACGTTGGGCTTTGTCCATTCAGGAGTTTGATTTTAGGGTCGAACCTATTCCTGGTACTGCCAATGTTTTTGCGGACTTGCTGTCCCGAGGATGAGACTTCTGCAAAAACTGACCTGCCCTCAGGGCATACGTACCACACCATCTTCGGTCTTGCGTTCAAAACTGAGGACCTTTGGTGATTAACTTTCCTATTTTATCTGTTTGTAGGCCCAGCTGAAGACCTATATCTAACAGAGTTTGGAGCTTGATTTAGCAAATTATACCCATAGTGTTTAAAACTATTGGTGATTAGGATCGTTGATATTGACACTAACTGTACATAGTTCATGGATTAGTTACAAGTTTGGTGTTCAATACACAAAGATTTAACATGAACTTGTTCATAGTATATAGAAATACTGTATATTTACTTATGATAATATTGGCATATAACGATTTGTTCATCCATATGCTTGTATGCAGTATTTTGCATTACTCTTGTTCCTGTGTTGGGGCAAGGCTCTTGGTAATTCTGTTGTTTCATTTCTGGGTTTGTGTACAGTGACAATATTCAAAGGTCATACATATATGCACTTTATGGCTCGTGGTGGAACTTGTGTTCTAAGCTCTTTGCATTGATTCGGACACGGACGTACCTATGCAATATTTTGTGGATGTTTAGCTATGCATGTTCAGCTTTATGTTTCAGAGGACCTGCTTTCATATTTGCATTTATATTCTGATTGCTGATTATTTGCCCCTATGTTTGGACGAATTCCCCTTTGGGTAATTCTTGCCCTGGGGAGGGGGGTGTCATGACCCCAGTGTAGGCCATGGTTTGGTTATTGTAATGTTTTTTGTTGTTGTGATTGTTTGCCTATAAAGACGAAATGAAATGGCCATTTTTAGAGTTTTGGGTAGACAGTGATTGGGATTCACTGAAAGGAATACGGTCCCTGGGTGTAGGAAAAAACAAGAGAGTGAAACTCAGGGCTGTTCACCTGCTGAGGCGACTGGATGAGAAATCGTCATTCTTTGCTGCACTGGTCGAGCTGTCAGGAGAGAAGACAGCAAATGTTTTGTAACTGTAACTAGGCTTGACCTAGACAGGGTTAAGCCCCAACTGAAATATGTAAGCTGCAATATATGGCTGGAGGCCAGACCTAAGTACACTTAGGGTAAGTGGATATGTCGATCCAGTTTTGATTAATGGTATAATTCGGCATTCTTTGTTTTGATATCGAAATTGAAAACTCCTGATCCACATATCTGGTAAGTAGGTTGTCGTTCGAGAGTTTGATAAAAATCGGTGAGTACCTTTTTATATAATTTTCACTTAAAAGTCGTCTGTATTACAGGACCGTATATTGGGGGATGTTGGAGTCCTGAAACCAGACAGGAAGGAGCCAGTCGCATAGTCCAGGGAAATACTGACGGGAGTCTGATGGATCAGTAACCTGGGAAGATTTTGTTATCCCGCAGTTTTGGGATGATATTTATTTGTTACCCCGTTGGACTGGGAGAAGTCTAACTGTTACCCCGCTGTGTCGGGAAGACTTTAATGGGTATCCCGCTGCGCCGGGAAGGATTTCCGAGTGGAATCCAATATATCTGAGAGAAGAATAAAAAAGTATAATTTTGAATCGTTGGGTTATGAGTCAATATATGGACCACCCAAAGTTATGGATTCCTGTAACTCGCAAAAGTGAAAGAAAAAGTGACAGTAAAAGAATATGTATTGGCTGAAATGACGTGCACGATTGATGTGAGGGGTTAATATACTTGAATATACTTTGGAGAAGAAAAAAGAAGAAAGAAATAAAAACCCTGCTGAGGTTGTTGGCCAGGGGATAAATTTTCATGAAGTCTTTATAATGATATTTGGGTGATTGGAGTCAGATTGCGGTTGTGCCCAGAGAGGTCGAGTTTCGTGTGCGGGTGTATGCGATTGCGTGCATTTGGACGAGGCACGGCCATTGTGACACATAGTTATGTACAATTCAGAACGAATGTACACAGTAATGAAAGGGATTGTCCTTTTTGTTCTAACATAATTGAAAATGAAACTCACTTTCTATTTGTATGCCCCAAATGCAAGGAACTTAGAGACGAATTCATTCCTGCTAAGTATTCTAAAAATCCATCCCTGTCCAAACTTACTTTACTGCTTGCATGTGAAAATCTTGTAACAATTCATAAGTTGTCTATGTATATATGTAAGTCACTTAGTTTACGAAAACAATGAACAGATGATATGCGTATGAATGCATGATGAATGCTCTAATTATTATGTACCTCCATTGTATGGGCCAGAGGCCTAACAATTAAAACATTTTGACTTTGACTTTGAATTTCACTTTGACTCTCTCTCTCTCTCTCTCTCTCTCTCTCTCTCCTCTCTCTCTCTCTCTCTCTCTCTCTCTCTCTCTCTCTCTCTCCTCTCTCTCTCTCTCTCTCTCTCTTCAGAACGCTTGAAGCCCACACATACATGCCATGCTGTTGGTTTGACTGTGATACATTTTCTTTGTTTCCAAAGAAACACAACAGCTTCTTCACCTGATTGTAAGATCTAGCTCCTCTGGAGAGGACACACACACACACATAAACACACACACACACACACACACACACACACACACACACACACACACACACACACACACACACACACACACACACACATACACACACACACACACACACACACACACACACACACACACACACACACACATACACACACACACACACACACACACACACACACACACACACACACACACACACACACACACACACACACACACACACACTGACTGACTGACTGACTGACTGAAACCATTTACTGTCAGATTAACATGTTGTACTGACATTTAAAAAAAACACCTTAATAAATGAATGAGAAAACGAAAATATTCCAAATAAACATCTGAATGACATAAAAATCATAAAGGAAAATTAACAGGGAAACATTTAACATTTTAAAGTAAAATGATAAAATCAGAAATTGTAACAATAAAACAAATTATATCTTAACTGTACTGAAAATTAAAAAAAAATATTTCTCAATCTCTCTCTCTCTCTCTCAAAACACCACAAAAAAGAAGAACACACACACACACACACACACACACACACACACACACACACACACACACACACACACACACACACACACACACACGCCGCGCGCGCCCACGCGTTTTATTTATTTTTTTTTAATTGCCAAGACGTAATCAACGGTTTAACAATCGATCATTTAGGAAGAGGGAGAAAACGTCAGGTGTTGCGTGTCTT
>CM031611.1:20649295-20661795 GCA_018398815.1 Conus ventricosus | reverse complement strand
ATGATGATGATGGTGATGATGACGATGACGATGACGATGACGATGACGACGACGATGACGACGACGATGATGATGAAGAGCAAACGAGAGAGAGAGACAGAGAGAGACAGAGAGAGAGAGAGAGAGAGAGAGAGAGAGAAGAGAGAGAGAGAGAGAGAGAGAGAGATGCCATTCAGATTTCAACTAGCAGTGTGATGAAAAGACAAAACGACCATTAATGGGAAGAAAGCAATGACAGCAGGTGTCTTAAATGCACGCCTTCTAGGCTTCCTGTCGGAGAAAAAAAATGGTTGCGTTTCCATTTTCGAATAAATACAGACATCCCATTTGTTAAATAATCGTGCAGTTTGCTCCCACTCTCTCTCTCTCTCCTCTCTCTCTCTCTCTCTCTCTCTCTCTCTCTTCTCTCTCTCCTCTCTCTCTCTCTCTCTCCTCTCCTCTCTCTCATATTTTGCTGTAAACCCGGCATGCTCTGGTCTCAGGACAGGAATAGTCGGGCAGGTTATGTGGACAAAGAAGAGGAGGAAAGCGGATGGATGAAGGGGTGGAAAGGGGATCAAGATAGAATGCAACCCTGTGGATGTGAAGATGGGAAATTAGTCTCCGAAGTCACGACGCACATGCATGAAAGGTGAAGGGACGCAGATGGAGTAGGGCCAGGCAACAGGGCATCACGGTTTGATGCAGGCAGTTTAATCGCGGATAGGGAACGCAGGGGTTTAAGGTGGGAGAAAAATGGAACAAGAAAAAGGGTGTGGGGCTGGAAAAGTCAGGGGGTGGGAGAACAGGGAAAAGGTGGAGGTGGCTAGTGGTAAGAGGGAAGTGGCGAAATAATTCGCGTAATTGTTCCCTGCAGCCTGCTCTCTCTCTCTCTCTCTCTCTCTCTCTCTCTCTCTCTCCTCTCCTCTCTCTCTCTCTCTCAGTCTTCACCTGGCCGTCGAAGGGAGAGGTTGTGCGACCTGAACTCTCATTTACTGCATTATGACCGACACGGCTTTCGCTCTGCATGAACTGTCGCCTGTCCAACCAGCAGCAGTTTGAAACCAGTGTTCACAGATTTTACACAGCCTCCATGCTCAAGGTGTTAGTCTTAGTCCGAACAAATTTATGATCTTTTTTCAAATCTTCAAAACTCCTTCAAGATTTCGAAGCTGATTTTCAAGGCGCAAAAACAGACATCAAGACAACAGTGGGACATAAGTTGAACTTCAGCAAAACAGTGTCTTTCTACATGACAGATTAAACGAAATAGAAGAAAAACTTGAAAAACTAGATGTGGCAAAACGAGAAAAGAATTTGAAATTTTTTGAATACATGAATCACACATGGAAGAGGCGAATGACACGACGAAATCGTAGCAGTACTCATTACTTCTCCGACAGATGGTGGTCAACCAGAGACATTGAATATACGTATCGTATCGGAAGACACGAAGATGGAAACTGGCAACGTCCTTTAATCGTATGTTTCAGCCACATGAACGATAAACTCCACATTCTGAAAAACAGAGATCTCAGAGCTCGGCTCCGACAAGAGGATATCCGAGTGGCAACAGATCTCACTGTTAGCCAAAGGGAGCAGTGCCAGCAACTGAAGCAAGAAGGTAAAATACCTATATTTAGAAATGGAAGACTGTACGTAGATGGTAGCCACAGAACTACATACCCAGGCAATCAAATGATAGCCATCAGCGTCAATAAAAACGATGATGCCCCACCACTACAAGAGACATGGCCCCTGCAACCAAAAAGGAAACGTGGAAGAACGCCTGCGTCGTGTCTCCCCTGTCAGCAGCAGGAGGGGGCGTTTTCCGTGTGTTCCCCCCAGACCAACTACGGCAGGAAAGGAAATCTTCTCCATTGTCCCATCAGATCAGCAGCAACAGGTTTTCGAACACTTCCCTTTACTAGACTCAGTGCACTGGCCACCACTTTTGAACCGCAAAATAGGTGCATCGCGACAACCCCTCGCCTTACAGTTTGGCTTTTCCCCTCTATCCGATAGTCCCCTTGGTCACTCCACAAATTCAATGCTCTTCCCACACCTCACAGGTCACCAAATGGTCAGAGAGCAGAACTGCAACGGAGAGGGGTACAAAAGAAATCAGGAAATACAAAAGAAAGACAGCGAGAAGAGGATCAACAACACAACAAACGATGCTATGGGAAAAACAGCAAAAACAGCTAGACCAGCAACGGCAACATCAAGAACAGATCCAGCAACAGCAGCATGAACAGTTCCTAGAGAGACAGCAACAGGGGCAAGAAGAACAGCAGATTCAGCAAAGAAACGTCAACAGCAAAACAGGAACAAAAAAGCAAAAAACTCAGCAGCAAGAGAACGAACAGCTGCAAGAAAAACGACAAAAACAGCAACACCAAGAACAGTTGCAAGGAAAACAACAACAATCAAAACAGAGGCAAGATGAGCAACATCAGCAAGATCAGCTGCAAGAAAAGGACCGCAACTACAAAAGGAAGAAGAATGGCAGCAAAAAAAGCAGCAGGAGTCGCATCAGCAGCAAGGATCAGTCAGCAACAGAAAAGCCAGAACAGCAGCGGCAGTTAGAACAGCGACAACATCAACGTAATGCTGGGACCAATCTGAAGACAAGCAATCTGTGGAACAACACGAAAATGATGCTAATAACCCAGCCTGCCCTCAACTAGTGCAACACAGGTCTAGGGAAGAGGACAGTACAGACTCTGACCCAAATCCTGTGTCTCGACAGTCACGCCCCAGAACTAGACTGGGTCAGGAACCAGACTACCGAGCAGGATGAGGAGGGGCGTGCCTTACGCTCTCGGACATGCCGGCAACGCGCCATGAGTCAGACGAACATTGTGGATGCCTTCCGCAGTGTGCGAACGAACAGTGTCTGCAGCAGGGACGGGAGTTTTGCCGAGACAGGCTTCACCTCGAGAGAAGCAGCAGCAAAACACTGGTGAGAAATAGATAGAGGCCGGGCACAAATCACAAGTGATTGTGGTGCAGGATTCCTGACATTGACCATTCCCACGTCAGTTTCTACAAAATATACATAAAAAACCCCCATTTTCCAGTCAGTATTCTTAATTATAATGTCTGTGGACTGCAATCAAAATTAACTGATAACGAGTTTGTCGATTTTATTCAAAAGTACGATTTTGTTTGTCTGACAGAAACATTTATGGACAGTGAAATTGACAAGAGTATTTTTCAAGATTTTCATATTTACTCATCAAAAGCTAAGAAATTATCAAGACATGGAAGTATGTTCGGGGGTGTAGTGGTCTTGTTAAAAATGTTTCTCTGATTTTGTACAAAGAATAGACATTGATATCAATAATGTTCTAACTTTGAAAAATACAAAAGAATTTTTAAGAACAATAAGGATGTTTTTCCTTATGCAGCCTATATTCCACCTTACGATCCCCCTTTTGGAAATCAGAACCTAACGGATATGGTATCGAGTTATTAGAAAAATGCATGCTTGATCTCCACGAATCCTATGACGACTTTCATGCATTGATTTTGGCGATTTAAATTCTCGCACAGCCAACAAAAATCTCGATTTCAGTTTGTCTGATGATGGTGATATTTGGAGGAGATAAGGAAATTCGTCAAAAGGAATTCACAGAATGTTGAAGTGAACCAGTTCGGTGAACAGCTTCTGAATTTTGCAATATTTTGACTGTTGCATTTTAAACGGACTTGTTGAACATGGTTTTGATGACAGTTGTAGTGTTCTTATCCGATTTTGGGTCCAGCCTGGTGGATTATTTTGTTGCATCTTTTGAGCTGCTTATCAATTGAATGGAGTAGAAAGAAACTCGTGGAGAGCGTGGCAGCAAGAGTCCTCAGAAGAGAAGCCCCCTTCAAGCAAGTGTTTCGGCCCTTATCTCCTGACACTCTAGGGGGTTGGGCCACACCCGGTTCATGACTCCGGATGTCCCTCTGCTGCCCCCCTTCCCCCCCCCCCCCCCCCCCCCCCCCCCCCCATCTTGGGACGAGCCATGGCTGGGATTCGAACCCATGACCCTCTGGACATGCTCATTTTCTACTTAAGACCTCGCGCTTTAACCACTGAGCCACAGGACACCTGACATTTGTAGGGAAATTAAGCCTTATGAAGTTCACTTTTGTTCCTCCTTGACCAGATCCAGCTTGAACACCTCTCTGCCGCTTCTGCCATTGCTTTCAGGCTCTGGTTTTTTCCTTCCCTGCAACTGAGAGCTGTTTCATGAGGCTGTATGCAGACGTTCCTACAAATCCCCTAGCTCCAATTTCTGCAGTGAGGACTTTGACCTGATAGCCTTCTCTCCTCAGGCTGTTTGCCAGATCAGCATACTTTTCAGTCTTGTAGATTGAGCTGCCTCCATTCGTTCTCATATGGCACCGTGAGCTCGATCATGATCAGCTCTTGTTGACTTAGAGTGGACTACTATGTCGGTCTCATGCCACTCTTGCTGATGATCTCTGGGTGACTCTTCCATTCTGGAGGTCTGCAGTGCACTCCCAGTCATCTGCCCCATCCAGCAGACCTGCCTGCATGTTTCGAGTGGCACTGTTGTTCTGGCCATGATTGCTGCTCCTGCCGTGAAGAATGTTGCGGATGCTTTGGAGTCCTGATTCTCCCTTTTGTGGTGTTGGTACTAGCCCAGACTACTTGTACAATTTCTTTGAGCACTTGGTTGTGCCTCCATGTGTACCTTCCTTGAGCCAGGCTACTTTACATGAGCTTAGAACATGCTCCACTGTTTGTTTTTATGGCAGAGGGGGCATGCAGGATCGTCTGTTTTCCCCCACTTCACCAGGTTGCATTTGAGGCAGAAGGTCATATGCAGATCTGAGAATGAAGCTGATCCTGAGAGGGGCCATGTGCCAAATGCCATTCCAAGTTAGACTTCTTTGGAGTGCATTCTCCCACGTTGTCCATTGCCCTTGCTGGCTCTGCTGGACTGCTTTTTGGAGTCTTTTTGGTCTTCTTCTTTTCTCATCTCCTGAATCATCATGTCTCTTTTGCTCTTCCTTTGCCTTGACCACCATTCAGTTTTGGTCAACCCCCAGTCCTTGTCTGTTGGTCTGTGTGTGTCCTGTTATTTCTCTGATCTTGAGACTTTCTTTGCAGAATCCATCGCCTCTTGAACTTTCCATTTTCTGCCTGTCTTCAGCTGGGGCTTGATTGCTTCTACCACCTTGTCTCCTGAGTCCTCCAGCATGCTTTGAAGTCTGATCTTCCCTGCTTTGTATCCTCCAGATGGATTTCAGTGTATTTGAGCTTTGCTTGGCGACAGTACAGCGCGATGTCAGTCAGAAAGGGTGGGACACCAAGCCATTTCCTTGTGAACTTGTTGATTTTTGGCTTCCATTGCCTCCACTGTGCTGGTGCAGATGTCGTATATCATCAGAGCCATAGGAGCTTTGGTATCAGCATGAACTGCAGACACCAGACCTTGTATTTGCCAGGGAGCCCACACTGGTCAATGGTCTCCAAGCCTTCTTCCGCCATCTGCTTGGTTTTCTTTGCTCTTTGTGTGTCTTCAGCGTATCATCATACCATCTTCCAAGGCTCTTGACTGGTTCTTCTGTGACTGTTGGAATGGCCTGGTTGGCAACACTGAAGACCACAGATTCGGCCACTTTTCCTTTCCTCAGTGAGAGACTCCGTGATTTCTTTGGCTTGAACTTCAATTCTGATGAGGCAACTATGTCGTCCAGCCTCTCCAGCACATGACGTGTCTCGTCTTCTCTGGATGAAATCACTGTAGTGTCATCCATGAAGCCTGAGAGAGCATCTTGTATCCATCGCCAAGGTCTGTTTGTCTCGCGTTGTTTGTTGCTGCTTTCAAGATGAGTTCCATTGCCAGCACGAACAGTATCGGGAAATTGCACAGCCCATTGCAATGCCCACTTCCAAGTTGATCCAATCAGTTGTGTACTCCTTGGTAGAGAACCGCATGAGAAGCCATTGAGTACTTCTTGAGCATGTCGCGGATGTTCTTTGGCACATGGTACATCTCAGAGCCAACTGTATCATCTCATGGGGCACAGATCCATATGCATTTGCCAGATCAAGCCACACTACGTCCAGGTCTCTCTTTTCTGTTTTTTGCTTTTGGATTGCGTCCCAGATCATTGTGGCGTGTTCTACGCAGCCAGCCAAGCCTGGATGCCACCTTTCTGGACTGACACATCCAAGTACTTGTTTCCATCAGGTACTTGGTCAGCCTTGCTGCCATGACAGAGAAGAAGATTTTCCCTTCGACGTTCAGTAGTGATATTGGCCTGAACTGCTGATGTCACTTGAGTTTTGCTCTTTGGGGATGTACACACCATCTGTCCGTCATCCACTGCCGCTGATCTTCTGGTTTCTCCAAGCCGATCGCAGCAGCCTGTGGAGCCACTCCAGCACCTTGGGACATTTCTTGTAAAGCTGGTACGGTATTCCGTTTGGCCCTGGTGATGATTTGGCTCTGGCTTTGTCGACCACCTTCTTGATTTCAGCCAACGTTGGAGCTTGCCATTGAACTGTTCCTCAGGTTGGTTGGCCACACCAGGTCTTGAATGTCGAGTGGTGCTTTGCTCTGTGAGTCAAAGTATGTTTTCCTCAGATGCTGCTCAAGAACTCCTTTGTCCACACTTAGGGTCCCAGATTTTGGCTGCTCAAACAGTGTTCTGGCACACTGGAAGGGGTCTCTGAAGAAGCGCATCTTGTGTCTTCTTTTTTTGCTCTTCCTCTTCCTCGCAGATTCCGCTTTGCTGAGGGCGCTGTGTTTTTCTTTCAGATATTCCCACAGTTTTTCCAAGCCTTGTTTTTCAGCTGGCAGTGCGGTCTTCATTTGCTTCTTGAGGTTGTTCTTTTGGACTCTGATCTTGTCCATCTTTTCTTGGCGTCTGGATTTCTTTGGAGGTGTTTTCTCTTTGGGTAGTTTACTCCATAGGCGTCTCTACATGTGGCATACACAATGTCCCCATATGTGGCTAGTTTGTGTTCCAGGTGCGTTTTCCCTATCAGTGCATCGAGTCTTTGGACGATTTTTGCATCCAGTTTCTCCCAATCTTCAGTTTCGTTTGCTCGTGGCAGGTTGAGTTTCAGGCGCCTGGCATCGAGGGCCTGTGCAAATTCCTCATCCGAACCAACAGCGTGGATGTCCTGGCACTGTGGTTTAAATCCTGGCCTTGGTCTTCCGACGTCTTATCTGCTGATGCAGTGCGCTGCTGCTCATTCAGATGAGTCTTCACACATCCCATCTTTGTTCTGTGATCTTCATGCCACGGGTGGTAGCGAAAAAGCTTTCCCACAGACACATGGATATTCCATTTGGTCCATGGTCATAGTCCGTTTGGATTTGCAGTCGTGATTGTTAGCGACCGATGGATTCATCTTCTCTCCCCCTTTCGGTGAATCCTGGAGCATCTTTCCTTTTATTTTTTAGTAGCCACATGTTTAAGCAAAGTGGGAGCCAGCCCACAGAGCCCTTGGTTCTGGTCTTTCCCAGTGTCCTCCGGTCTTTCCCGGACGTCCTCCGGCCTATTCCCCGGAAGTCAATGGTTTACCCATGCATCAGTTGAAAGAAACACGTGGAAGCGTGGCAGCAGAGAGTCCTCAGCAGAGATGCCCCCTTCAAGCAAGTGTTTTCGGCCCTTATCTCCTGACACTCTAGGGGGTTGGGCCACACCCGGATCATGACTCCGAGTCCCTCTGCTGCCCCCTTTTGATATTTTTTTGCCCCCCTTAGAGATATTTAACGGTGAAAGATGGGTGGATTCGGACCACATTACCAGTTACCTGTCAATTTTGTTGGAATCTGATGAAAGGGTTATTAGCAATACAACTGACAGTAGTAAGACGAAAATTGTGAATAAAGTTTTTGTGGATAAAAGCGAAAGAATCCGACTTTAAACAAATTTTAACAGTAAAGATAACATAATTAAATTAGAAAATGCTGCTCAAGAATTGGACCTGGATGTTGATCACGCCTTGGAAGTGTTTAATGATTGTTTGAAGTGTGCCGCACATTGTATGGTTAAAAAATGCTATGCCGCCCAAGAAGAAAAAGAGCGCATGGTATGACCAAGAATGTCAAGATGCAAAAGTTAAAAGTGAAAAAATGTTAAGAATTTTTTTAAAGAAGCAGAGGAATAAGAAAAAGACGCTTGAAAAGGACAGACTTGAGTACACTAAAAGTAGAAAGGAATATAAAAAACTGCTTAGAAAGAAAAAGCAGAATTTCGCAGAACACAGCTGAATCCTTGGCAGCTAATGCGCACAAGTCAGCTGAGTTTTGGAAAGAATTAAAGACGTTAGGTGGTGTGAGTGCACGAAAGGATTTGAGTGATAGAATTGGATTGGATGACTGTTTAATCATTTTCAAGGAGTTTTAATGAGGGTATAACGATTTAGAAGGAAACGGAAGTAATGTTACTAACGATCTGGGCAATGCAAGTGATGATAGTTTAAACAAAGAAATCACAGAAGAAGAAGTAAGAGAGGCAATAAGGAAATAAATAATGGGAAAGCAGGGGGCTTAGACGTGTTGTTTCGAGAGTTGAAAGCAGAGGAGAGGTGGTCGTTAAGTTCCTAACAAAGCTTTTCAATAAAGTGTTTGACTCTGGATCTACCCACGGAATGGCGTAAAGCTATAGTTTTCCAATTTCAAAAAAGGTGATGCCGACCAGCCAGACAACTATAGAGGGATATCATTGATTAATGTTTCTTGTAAATGCTATACATCCATTCTGAACACAAGATAATTTCTTGCTAGACGATACTGATATAATAGTTGAAAACCAGCTGGGTTTCGAAAAGATTATCAACAGCAGACCAGATATTTAATCTCTATGCTATTGTTCAGAAATACTTAAATAAGAAAAGACAGAAAAATTAGTTTGCTTTTATTGATTTCAAAAAGGCATTTGACTCTGTTAACCATGCAAAACTACTGAAGGTAGTTTATAATAGGGTATAAGAGGGAAATTTTTGGTGCCTGAAAAGCATATGATCTTTAATCTCTGTGGTGCGCGTGAACAGGGAATTTTCAGATTTCTTTACATGCCCACAGGTTACGACAAGGCTGTGTCATGAGTCCCACATTGTTTTCTCTATTATTAATCAACTGGCAAATCACATTAATAACACTGTGTCCATGTTTCAACTAACCTACTCTGATTGAATGTTCATTTTGCTATTCGCAGATGATGTAGCTTTGTTATCAACGTCACCGGAGGATTACAAGCCCAATTAGATTCTTACAAACCTGTTGTGATAAATTGAATTATCTGTTAACAAAGAAAGACTAAGATCATGGTATTAGGAAAGGCGGGTATTTAGGATCAAGAGAAGGTGGTTTTTTGAGGGTAAAGAACTAAAATAGTTAATATGTATTGTTATTTGGGTTTTATTTTTACAACAATGTGAGTTTAGGACGTGGTACAAATCATTTAGTTGCTAAAGGGAAAAAGGCTGTATATTGGCTTTGTCTAGCTTTTAAAAAATGTAAAGAAATGTCCACCAAAGATATACCTAAAAAATTTTGATGCTAAAGTACAGCCTGTATTATGTATCATCAGAAATTTGGGCTATAAGAGGTTAGAAAGTATAGAGAAGTACATTTAATAGTCTTGTAAAAGATACTTAGGTTTACCCCAAGACCCCAATAAAATGGTTATAGTGATCTGGTAGATATCCCATTTGTTGTAAACCACAAATTAGATGGATTAAATACTGGTTTAGATTGTTACAAATGGAACAAAGCCGATTACCCAAACAGCATACATAATGATGCTATCGATGGACAACGAATGAAAGGTGCTGGTAACCGAGATAAAGAAATGCTTCTAAGGCGGGTTTTATGAAGTGTGGATAAACCAAGTGTTCAAACGTTAATGCATTTTTGAAAAATTCAAGCAGCGTTATTAGATAATGTTTTCCAAGAGTGTCAGGCACAGTCAGAGACAAGAAAATAAGCTTTATAGATTGAGTTTAAAGATAATTTGGAAGTATCAGTACATAATCTAAATGAAATCAATATCTTTTGTTTTCGGTGGCATTAACGCAATTAGATGTGTTGCACCAATAAACAACAACAGAATAGATATGGAAATGATGTTGCACAGTCTTACTGCCCATATGTGAAATGCATGTAAAGATGAAAAACACCTTTTATAATGTTTGCCCTTGTACTCGGAATTGAGAAATAGATTTTTTCCCATGGAATTAATGTTTCAGTTGAAAGATTTGTAGCTGGAGAACCCAAACACTTGTCCATTGTGGTCTCAAAGTTTATTTTCACGCTGTAGGCAGAGACAGAAATTTTTAGAAAGTAATCTAAAAACTCAAATATGCAAAATGTGAATTGATTTCTATAGCAACATGTCATACTATAGCAGTAAGTCGATAGTGTTTAATGTCAAGGTTTAAGGATGTAATGCGTACTTATTGATGATGAAGCTCCTAACCCCAGCCCAATCCCATTCAACCCACCCCCCTTCCCCCGCCTTTCCATTCCTCTCATGTTTATGTGCCCATGGCCTAAAAAACATTAAACCATTTCATTCATTCATTCAATTCAGTCTCTCTCTGTCCTCCTGCTCTCTGTTCTCTCTCTCTCTCTCTCTCCTCTCTCTCCTCTCTCTCTCTCTCTCTCTCTACTCTCCTCTCTCTCCGTCTCTCTGAAATGGATCAATCGCATTCTGACATCATGAATAGAATCTATAAGACCACCAAGCAAAATCAAGGATAAGTGATTTATCATGACACATGTTGATGATGAACGACAACGATGATGATGACGACACAACAACAACGATGTCATCGCACTAAGATGACAACCACGATTTCGATGATGATGATAAAATGATGATGATGATGAGATGATGACATGATGAGAGGAGGGTAGGAGGAGGGGGAGAGAGAATAGGAGGAGGAATAATGTGAGATGATTATGATGATGATATGAAGATGATATGATGATGATGATGATGAATGATGACGACGACGACGGGGCAACGACAATGTCAATGATGATAAAGAAGAAGAAGAAGAAGAAGAAAAGAAGAAGAAGAAGAAGAAGAAGAAGATGAAAAGAAGAAGAAAATGAGATGATGAAGATGATGATGAGATGATGATGATGATGATGATGATGATGAAAATGCCACACAAGTAGAAGAGAGAGAAGAGAGAGAGATGAAGAAGAGGGAGAGGGAGAGAAGACAGATAGACAGACAGACAGACAGACGACAGCAGACAGACGAAATAGGAGGAAAGGGGTGATGAAGGAATGGAAGGAGATAGATTTAATGCAGCCCTATGAAGGCGAAAATGGGGAAACTAGTCTCCGACGTCGCGACGCAAATGGATGAAAGGTGAAGGGACCGGATGGTAGGCAAGGCAACAGAGCATCACGTTTTGTTGCAGCGGTTTAAACGGGGGGGAACGCAAGGGGTTTTACGGTGGAAAAAAATGGGAACGAGAGAAAAGGTGGGGCAGGAATTGCAGGGGATGGGAGAACTGGTAACGCTATTGATGACGATGACGACAACGATGATGATGACGACAACCACAACAATGTCGACGACAGAAGACAACTACATGTAGAAAATGATGATGATGATGATGAGATGATGAATGATGAATGAGAAGAAGATGATGATGGTGTGTGGTGTAATGATGATGACGACGACGACGACGACGACGACGAAGACGATGTGACGATGAAAAAGAAGAAGAAGAAGATGATGATGATGCGACGACGATATCATGATGATGATGATGATGATGATGATGAATGACGAGCAAGGAGAGAGAGAGAAGAGGAAGAGAGAGAGAGAGAGAGAGAGAGAGAGAGAGAGAGAGGAGACAGACAGACAGACAGACAACAGACAGACAGACAGACAGACAGACAGACAGCGACAGACAGACAGACAGAGTCAGCGACAGAGACAAGAGAGGAAAGCCAATCAGATGCAGCGAAAAACGTGATGAAATGAGACAAAAGGATCGTCGATACGATGAAAGCAATGACAGCAAAAGGATGCTTTCATGGCTTCCTTTTGGAGCCAAATTGTGCGTTTCCAGGTTTCAATAAATAAAGACATCCTGGTAGTTAACAAAATGTGCAGTTTGCTCTCTCTCTCTCTCTCTCTCCTCTCTCCTCTCTCTCCTCTCTCTCTCCTCTCTCTCTCTCTCTCTCTCTCTCTCTCTCTCTCTCTCTCTCTCTCTCTCTGTGAACTGCATGCTCTGGTGTCATGGCTTTCCAGTAGTGGTGTAGATTATGTGGACACAGAAGAGGAGAAAAGGGGTGGATGAAGGAGTGGGAATGGGGATGAAGATTTAATGCAGCCCTATGAAGGCGAAAATGGGGAAACTAGTCTCCGACGTCACGATGCACATGTATGAAAGGTGAAGGGAGCGGATGGTGTAGGGCTAGGCAACAGAGCAACTCGTTTTGTTGCAGGCGGTTTAATCGGGGGTGGGGAGCGCAAGGGGTTTAAGGTGGAAAAAGGGAACGAGAGAAAGG
>CM031611.1:20639295-20641795 GCA_018398815.1 Conus ventricosus | reverse complement strand
CCACTAAATGCCTCTTTTTTCTCCTCCCAACAACTGTAAAGTGTATGTCTTATACGACTCATTCATCAACGATTGGCGAGGGTGTGATTCGCCTCTTCTGAGCTATTATTCATTTATTCATTCAGTTCTTTCTTTCTTCTCCTTCTTTTCCTTCTTTCTTTCTTGTTTCCTTTCTTCCCCCTTTCTTTATCCATTTACTCTTTTATCCATTCATTCTTTCATTCATTTCTTTCATTCATTTATTCATATATTTTAATTGCTCTTTTATAACTGAGTGACACCAGAGTGGCAAAAATAACAGTTCAATTTTTTTCCCTACTGACCAGTGTCAGTTTGATATGCTTATTTTTTGCGTGAACCAGTTAATACAGATAAGTAAAACAGCACTATATGACATCGAAAGACGTTCTGTGTGTCTTCCAGCCCTCAACACACTATTGATCCGTAAGTGGATTTTAAACAGAAAACGAATGGAACCCTCGCTGAACCATTCTGCTGGTTCAATGTGACACGCGCCTTACTGTCGCCGGATCTAACTGGTCTCAAGAACGTTTCTTTTATTTCGCATCACTATCCAATGAACGTGGCTACTAGACAATACGTGTCTATGCCTTTTATTCGGAATCCAGCTTTCAAGCTGGCTGTGAGTGGACGGTCCCCGCTTATAGTCTTAACACGGTGTAAGGTCAGTTTTGGATCCATTTGTTTCCCAAGACAACTAGACTTGGACAGTAGGCTCAATGTAAAAAGGGCGAGAGAAACAGACGTTTAAAAGAAAGATATCTTGGCCAAATGAATGCTGTATATGATATTTGTTTTCAGATTGTTTCGCACTTCTTTTCAACACACACACACGCACGCACGCACGCACGCACGCACGCACGCACGCACGCACGCACGCACGCACGCACGCACGCACACACACACACACACACACACACACACACACACACACACACGTCCGCCAATCTGCCTCGAAGAAATTTCATTTTTCTTCTAAAACTTTGTTGAGAACTGCAAGACAACGTTTTGGTGAGGGTCTGATTCATCCCCCCCCCCCCCCCCCCTTTAATTCGCTCTTTCACTGAAAACGGCCATTTAAATGGCCATAACAACACTATAACATTCTTCTTGCACCCAGCCTCAGTTTCACGAGTTTTTCAATTGTGTAAGGTATGAACAAGGACAAAAGTGCAGCAACACATAACTATAGAAGATAGTATTCGCACCTTTTGGCACAAGACACCATTCATCTGCAAGTGGCCTTCAGTCAAAAAGAAGTTCAACCAGACCCCCAACAAAACATTGTATTGCTATTCTCTTTTGACACCCCCCACTGCTGCCTATGTTATTTGTCAAACTACTGTTTCTTTGATGCTGGCATCAAGATCTAAAGAGTTAGACTGCTGTAAGGTATGTCTGTAGGCCTTCTATGGAAATCAAATAGCAGCCTAGTCATAAGTTGAAAAGACCAACTTCATATTCTCACCATTCTGAAAGGTTCGTTCTTGATCGATGTATTCCAACAGCCACTTAGCTTGGCTACTGTGCCAGGTATAAAAGGCTGAAACAGGCATACAAAAACAAAGATTATGTCGTCAATCGAATTTCCACAATCGACAGTGATTCTATAGATTGTCTCACATCGCCAGTCTCCGTGCCACTCCCTCCCCATTCATTTGCTGCACGTTTCCATTAAAAAAAAGAGCTTGCATCTGCTCCTCCCTCTCTCTCTCTCTCTCTCTCTCTCTCTCTCTCTCTCTCTCTCTCTCTCTCTCTCCTCTCTCTCTCAATAATTGCTTCAAAACTCTAACCGAACCTTAACTCTTTAAATTATCACTTCTTAAATCTAACCGCACAAATACAGAAAACGCGCAAAGCAGCAGCCTCCAATAAATTGGTCACTGTCATGCCGGCTACGACCAGTGTGGCTTTCAACATTTCTATATCTCTTACTTGTGACGTCTGAGTCAGAAAAAAGCGCTTGATTGTTTCGTATTGCGATTAAAACGAGTGTTAAATTGCACTATGTTTTGTGTACCCATTGATAAGTATGTCTTGTTATCAGTTATTCTGTAATCCATTTCAGTATCCTGTCAAGATGTATTTAACTGAATCTGGGGGGGGGGGGGGGGGGGGGGGGGGGTGGGGGGGGGTGACGTGAGAGGAAAATAAGCGGGGGGGGGGGGGGGGGGGGGGGGGGGGTAGCATGGGTGTGCGCGTGCGGTGGAGGAGATGTTAAAGATTGCCTTGATGTGCATGTTCTTTGCCTCAGCTAGGATGCCAATTATTGTTTGAACTTTGGTGCTTTGATGAAAAGATTCCCAGTCTTTACAAGCCCCACTCCGACTCCCCGATTCAAAGCGCGCGTGCCCGTGGGCATGTGTGTGTGTGTGTGTGTGTGTGTGTGTGTGTGTGTGTGTGTGTGTGTGTGTGTGTGTGTGTGGTTGTTGTTGTTGTCTTCAATTTAACGTCTATCCACATAGTGATATTAGACGGG
>CM031611.1:20634295-20636795 GCA_018398815.1 Conus ventricosus | reverse complement strand
AAAACTATCATACCGCGGTAGCTATCTACTCATTTAAGCTTAATTCAACCAGTCCAGTTCTACCAAGCGCTACGAAAATACAAAGCAGTCAGGAACCAATAGGAAAGGGTAAGAGAATTAAGTACAGTGGTCAGTGAAGGAGAACATACTTGAGCTTGTTGTCAAGGATTTAAGAATCATGCAAACAAGGTCCAAATGTGTCAGCAGTAGGAGTGGTCAGTTCCATTCTCTAATAACCCAACGTCTGTTAGCCATGTCATTAACAACAGCAGTTAAGATTTGTGCAAGGTAGCGTTTGCTTGGGTTTTCCAAGAGATGCAAACTCCTACTGAATACTAAAACAGTCATATCGTCAACAATTAGGTAGCACAGAGAAACTCATTGCAGGAGAACGTTACACTTCAATAAAACTTCTTCTCCTCATGCAGCCAGCGAGAGTAATCAGAGAAGAAAGAAGGGTTGGGAAGCAGTCAGGTTGGGGTGGGTAGAGTGTGGGCGGGAGTAGTCAACAAAAACGAGCGGTGAGATGGATCAAGGTGGGATCAAGGATGCAGGGCAGCAAACATGGTCTTCTCTAGTTGGCCACCAGCTAATTTCGAGCAATCTGTTTTTTCGAGAATCAGCGTGAATTTTCTCCTCCACAAGGTTATGTTTTCAACTGTTTCTGTTGGTTTCCTTGGTTGTTGGTAACAAGATTACGTTTAAAACTGTCCAAACAATGGTGAAGAAACTCAGCGAAAGACGGAATCTGGTCCACGGACAGAACCACTACAACGTTGTCACGGATCAGCAAGGCCAGGACAGGAGAAAAGAAAAAGAAAACTAGTCCAGGATATGGTTAGCAAGTTAACACTAAGCCCTACAGACAGGATTTAACATCGCCGCATGGATACATTAAATGTATGCACAAGATGACGCCTTGGAATGAGTGGGGATCTTTGGATTGGGTCTGTGTCATTTTGGAAATCAAGGATTTATTTGATCTTGGTGGAGGTGTCTTCTCCAAGAGCCACACCCAGCCCCGCTCATCCCCCCCCCCCCCCCCCCCCCCCCCCCCCCACTGCACACTTTTAGTTCCTCTTTCCCTCTCTACGACACATCAACGTTTTGGCGACCCTCCGATTCACCTTTTGGAATCACTCGTTTCTTCCTTTTTTCTTTCTTTCTTTCTTTCCTTCGTTTCCTCCCTCATTCTAACTGCTCTTTCAGAGCTAAAGAGCACGACAATGAAAAGCAAATACCACTTTATTTCACTTCACCAGCCTGTTTTAGTTTAATATCTTTTCTAGTTCTGCGTGAGTCATTTAAAAAGAGGTGGTACACAACTGCACAATTTTTTTGTCTTCTAGCCCCAATATTGGCTGTAAGTTGACTTTAAACCGCGTGAATCAGACCCTCGATAATCTGTTATGCTGTTCTTATGCACATAACACACTTCTTACTGTCACATGCTCTAATTTCTTCAAATTTCCTTTCTTGGATTTCACATCACGATCCAGTGAACGTTATACTAGAAGTCACGATTCTACGCCTTTTTGGAAATTAGCTAGCAACCTGGTTCTCAATAGGGCAGGCCCCTCTTATATTCCTAACACGGTAAAGGTCCATTTCGGATCAATTTATCCCCAAGGCAATTTCATTTGGCCATTACGCCTGGTATAAAAAGGGCGAGAGAACCAGGCACAGAAAACAAAGATTTCTTGGCCAACGAATTTCTTCCTAGGATAATTATTTCTTTTTAAGTTGGCTTGCACTTCTTGCCCTACTCTCTCTCTCTCTCTCTCTCTCTCTCTCTCTCTCTCTCTCTCTCTCTGCATGTAGACACATTAGTGATGACGAAGAACACTTTCTGTTCCACTGTACTGCTTATAATGAAGTGCTGACAAATTGTTAATTTTTCGAGTTAGAAATAGCGAAAAGACAAAATGTCGCTGTCGTGTTATCATCAGATGCTGAACTTGTAATTAAATCAGTTGTGAAATTCAAAGTTAGACAGATGAAGGATAGTGAAATTTAAGATGATGCATTATAAGAGATATTTGAATGAATATTATCATTCATCGCAAGTGGAAGAGATCAGTAAGATACATTGTCATCAATTGATTGAGTGGATGGTCGAGTCAGTCTTACGCTTTTCTTTTCTTTTTTTTTGTTTGGCTTTTTTTAAACCTTACAGCATTACTCCTGTGCGTGAGGACATAAGGAAATGTTACGAATTTATTTGATTTGATACACACTAGGAATGAGAGTGTACTATTTGTTTGCAGGAAAAGAAGAGGGAAATGTTATTGTTCTGTTACCTCTCCCCCTTGTCAAAAGACCTCTTTGGTAATGACAATAAAATATCAAAGTGTCAAAAGTCTCTCTCTCTCTCTCTCTCTCTCTCTCTCTCTCTCTCTCTCTCTCTCTCTCTCTCTCTCTCTCTCTTTCATTCCCCCATCTCTCTCTCTCTCATTCTCTCTCTCTTTCTCATTCTCCCTCCCCCCCTCTCTCTCTCTCT
>CM031611.1:20621795-20624295 GCA_018398815.1 Conus ventricosus | reverse complement strand
AAATGAGACAAAAACGATCGTTGATGAGATGAAAGCATGGATGGCAAGTGTGCCTTGATGGCTTCCTGCTAGAGACAAATGGCGCGTTTCCAGGTTTGAATAAATAAAGATATCCCGGTTGTTAAATAATCGTGCAGTTTACTTCTCTCTCTCTCTCTCTCTCTCTCCTCTCTCTCTCTCTCTCTCTCTCTCTCTCTCTCTCTCTCTCTCTCTCTCTCTCTCTCTCTCTCTCTCTCTCGTTGTGATGAGTATTGTTTTATTGTGCTCTAATACTTACATAATTTTACTATTAGCATTTCTACTACTACTACTACTACTACTCCTACTACTACTACTACTATACTACTACTACTACTACTACTACTACTACTACTACTACTACTACTACTACTACTACTACTACTACTACTCCTCCTCCTCCTCCTACTACTACATACTACTACTACTACTACTACTACTACTACTACTACTACTACTACTACTACTACACCCACCTGCTATAGGTACTTCTACTGCTGCTGCTGTTGCTACTACTACTACTACTACTACAAAGTAGTAGTAGTAGTAGTAGTAGTAGTAGTAGTAGTAGTAGTAGTAGTAGTAGTAGTAGTAGTAGTAGTAGTAGTAGTAGTAGTTTTTACTATTAGCTGCGTGAAATCTTCATTCCAGTGTCTCTGGCTTATGTTCTTCAGAGTGCCGTCCATCCCGACGCCGAGGGCCAATGGTTCAGGTCAGATCTTGCATCTTGCAGAAGCAGGCTGTATACAGCTATGGAATATGTGGCGTGCTGTCATTGGTTCCAGACCACAGGGATAATCGCCAGGCAGTCCAGTTCCAGACTTCATACGGAGGCAATGGCGTCTGCACCTTAACATGAAGATTTTCACGTGTTCCACTCCTCCCATGATATGGCATCTGGCATTTACACTGTGGATATAATGCCAAGTTGACCACGCGTCTACCTGTCTGCAGACCTTCCACAACTTCCATCCTCCTTTTCAGCACCTATCACCGAGTCGGAAACACGCACACACACACACACACACACACACACACACACACACACACACACACACACACACACACACACACACACACAACACACACACACACACACACACACACACACACACACACACACACACACACACACACACACACACACACACACACACATCCTTCCCTGTAAAATCAAAGTTTCTTGAAATAGTAAACAGACCTGTGTAATCCATGCAGGAACATATTCCTCTACCCAACAACAAAATTTCCTTAGTACAATTTTCAACTTACTGCAGCATCTCAAAGTACAAGCCCAGCTTCACAAACCCCTGAAAATTCACAAACGTGAGGGAAATCATAGCGCTCAAACCGCATGGGTGTTAATAGACACGTTTCAAACACAACTTTTTAAAAAGGAATCAAGGGGAAAATCCCATCCTGCTCCATACGGGAGTTCTTGACCACATGCCAATCAGCAACTAGCCTCAGACCTTGTCAACAGAGAGTGAGAAAAGATAAAAGCTGGTCCCACACAGTGTGAAAGGTCCAGGAACAAAATTGTAATCAACAATGCACCCAATGTCACACAGTGACAGTCTGAACATTCCATGTTTAAGACACCAATCACTGCACTGATAACAGCCTGAATGAACAACAGACCTGCAGAGAAAAATGGTTCAATCTCTTCATCGTCAATTCCATCTGCTTCAGTGCCCTTTCTGGAAAGAACCAGTTCAAGTTCGAGTTAATCTTTTATATCATCAGAGTTGAATTACCGACCGCAGACCAATGCCTGCCCAAAACAACACACTCTTCGCAAACAAAAAGCAGACAATGACTTCTCCATGATGGTCTACTTTCTAACGGCAAAATAAATATCGGAAGGTTCCATTTCGTGCATGTCGTCCAATCTGAGCAAATGACCAGTGAGAAAACTACGAACAGACCTTAGGCTCCTGTCTAAATCATGACCTTAGATGTGCCCGCTGAACTTTTTCATCAGTACTGCAATCTAGTCTTCACACAAGACAACAGAAATTGTGAGAATGAGAGAAAAGCCATGAGGGAAAAGCCATGCTTACAAAACTGGCATCACGATGAAAAATGGCTGATAACAACAACAGCGTAAGCAGCAGCAGCAGCAACAACAACAACAACAACAACAACAACAACAACGGCAATAACAATAACAACAACAACAACATTCTCTCGATTGGAACTCGTGATATTCTTGGAACCACTGAAGAGAGAATCCAAATGAATGATACACGTTGTCTCCCCTTTGTGCCTCGGGCTCTTGCATTTCTACAACCAGAAGCGTCGTGAAAATGAATCCCCAAATGTCATGTGAAATACAGTCGCCCAAAGTTAATGAAGAACTTGAGGATTTAAAGAGAGAGAGAGAGAGAGAGAGAGAGAGAGAGAGAGAGAGAGGATGGAAATACAGCGTATGCTCAGACATGTGGTGGGTGTGGAAGTACTTGGATGCGGAGGTCTGAGG
>CM031611.1:20614295-20616795 GCA_018398815.1 Conus ventricosus | reverse complement strand
GTACACGCACACACACACACACACACACACACACACACACACACACACACACACACACACACACACACACACACACACACACACACACACGATACAGCAATAAAGACCTGGCTTTAAAAACAAACAAACCGACTTTCTCCCTTTGATTGCTGGTACTCAAAACACACAAAAGGACGAATAGTTTGCCAGACATCACGATGCCGGATGAGTGCTGAATGCTGTCCAATGTCAGCAACCAGGCGAACCAAAGTGGGGGAAGAAAAGACCTGAGGGGGAACAATTCAAACAAAATAAAAAGAGAGAGAGAGAGAGAGAGAGAGAGAGAGAGAGAGAGAGAGAACTATGCAGAAAATGTGCCCTGCAGGCAAACTGTCAATTATTGTAGTGTCTCCATTCCATGAAACGATCACAGATCGTGAGCGAAAACAAGATGATAAGAGTGGAGATAAACATAGAGTTGTTGTGTATTTTGTTTGTGCATGTTGTTGATTTGTATAAGTGCACGTGTCAGGATGCATGTATGTGTGTTTTAAACATTGATCGAATTGGTTGAGATGGTTGGGAAGGGAGTGGCAGAAGAAATACTGGAATTCGAGGAGAAAGCAAGAGAGCAAATTTGTTATGATTTGTATTTCAATACCCCCCCCCCCCCCCCCCCCCCGGGGAACAAAAGGTGTGAAACAGATAGACACATCGACCTGTCCACAATCGACCAAGATCATAAATTACCAAGGTGTACTCAAAAACGAGTATTTGTCCTGCAGGGGAAAGTGGGATGGGGAAGGGTGGTGGTGAGGGGAAATAATGATTACTGATTTGGCTGAACAAGATCCCAAACCCAGTCTTGTGTTGTGCTTGTTCTGAATCTATATCGCCTCATCCTTATATAGATCGTTCATCGCGACAACCACTGTCCTCATATGGGCTGTGAGTATCTTCTTGGTCTGTGATTTCCATGAATCTAGTTTTTGGTCAGACTGTCACCACTACTCTGAAGTAGAATGAAGCTGATACATAATATATCAGCGTAAGAAAACAGTGATGTTAAATAGACATGTATTTGGTCCCTGACATCAGTCTCTCTCTCTCTCTCTCTCTCTCTCTCTTGAATTATAAACAAAGCTTGCTGTTATGTCTTAGATTGAAGAAATAGGGGAGATACGCATTCATATCTGCAGTAGTAGATGATTCTGCCTAGCTAACAGTATGTGCTTGAGTGGGTGAATGGGGAAAAAATAAAATAAATGCTTCTCAAAATGAGCCTTCAGCAAAGCTTATATTCTTCAAGGGGGAGACATCCTCCAATAGGGAGGGAAACTTACTAACATATAACTCCTGGTCATATACCGATATTTCGAAAACTCAACAAACATACTACGGTATTGTACACCAGCCTTTTCTGGGATTGCATTTTTCTTAAAACTGAAAAGGCAGAGGAGTCAAACTACCACTTTCCGCGGTCACTGAGGAGAAACAACCAAGTTTCGAAATATCGGTATATGACCAGGAGTTATATGTTAGTGAGTTTCCCTCCCTATTGGAGGATGTCTCCCCCTTGGAGAATATAAGCTTTGCTGAAGGCTCATTTTGAGAAGCATTTATTTTATTTTTTCCCCATTCATCCACTCAAGCACATACTGTCAGTTAGGCAGAATCATCTACTACTGCAGATATGAATGCGTATCTCCCCCTATTTCTTCAATCTAAGACATAACAGCAAGCTTTGTTTATAATTCAATATTTCTTGCAGTCATTGCAACACCAAGCTGCTCTGTAAGTTGCTGGAACGGTGCTCGGTACTTATCCTTGGAATTTATTAGTTTGTTATATATATATATATATATATATATATATATATATATATATATATATATATATATATATATAATATATATATATGATTATAAACAAAGCTTGCTCTTATTTCTTAGATTGAAGAAATAGGGGGAGATAAGCATACATATGTGCAGTGAGAGATAATTCTGCCTAACTAACAGTATGTGCTTGAGTGGGTGAATGGGGAAAACATAAAATAAATGCTTCTCAAAATGAGCCTTCAGCAAGCTTATAGTCTCCAAGGCGGAGACAATCTCCAATAGGGAGGGAAACTCACTAACTTATAACGCCTGGTCAGATACCGATATTTCGAAACCTGATTGTTTCTCCTCAGTGACCACAGAAAGTGGTAATTTGATTCCTCTGCCTTTTAGGTTTTAAGAAGAATGCAATCCCAGAAAAGGCGGGTGTGCAATACAGTAGTATGTTTGTTGAGTTTTCAAAAACGCAAAAGAAAATCATGAAAGAGCAAAACAAGCTACATTTTCTTGTGAAAATAGAAAATATAAAAAGATAACCTCTATAAGACACAAGTGCTGAGGCCAGTTCTTGGAAGTATCCGCAAGGACTAATTACAACAAACTAATAAATTCCAAGGATAAGTACCGAGCTACCATTCCAGCAACTTACAGAGCAGCTTGGTCTTGCAATGACTGCAGAAATA
>CM031611.1:20584295-20586795 GCA_018398815.1 Conus ventricosus | reverse complement strand
AACAAGACAAAGGAAAGGCCAGAGGCATGAAGGCACCAACCTAAGTCTGATAGCAGGGTAGAAAGACCCAGCCTGAGACCGAGGGATGAGGGAAGAAAGCGGAAGAACAGTGGGGATGGGAGTGGGGGTGGGGGTTGGAATCAGAGGCAGCTGATACCGAAACAATCGGAAATCTCCAGCAACATTGAAGAGGGAGTAGAATGAAAGTAGGAAGACATAGAGGGGTTATGGTCGTGGAGAGGCACAGAAGCAGCGAAAAAGAGACTGTGAGAGAGAGAGAGAGAGAGAGAGAGAGAGAGAGAGGAGAGAGAGAGAGAGAGAGAGAGAGAGAGAGAGAGAGAGATACAGACAGACAGACAGACAGACACACGGACGGACGGACGGACGGACGGACGGACGGACGGACGGACAGACAGACAGACAGACAGGGAGACAGACAGCCAGTCAGAGAGAGAGAGAAAGACAGAGAGACAGAGAGAGAGAGAGACAGAGACAGAGACAGAGAGAGAGAGAGAGACAGAGAGAGAGAGAGAGGTGCAGACAGACAGACAGACACACAGACAGACAAAAATGTCTTCATTCCATAAAATAATGTATGCTGAGTTCCATTAGTTGATGTTATACTGGAATGGATATTGACATTAACAAGGATTAGTGTAAAAAGGAAGTGTTTTCACACATGGCTTGGGTCCTTGCTTCTGCTGTTGTAATGGAGCGCACAACTCGCTACTTCCTAAACATTATCCAAACACACACTAGAGCTCGTGTATGTGTGCACCATAGGGGGTGGGGGTGGGGGGTGGGGGGGAGGCGTCTGCAGCTGAGTGGATAAACAAGCCAATGTGCGCGCGTGGTGCGTGCGTGTGTGTGTGTTTGTGTGTGTGTGTGTGCGCACGCGCGCGCGCACGCGTTTGTGTGTGTGTGTGTGTGTGGTGTGTGTGTGTGTGGTGTGTGTGTGTGTGTGTGTGTGTGTGTGTGTGTCTGTGTGTGTGTGTGTGTGTGTGTGTGTGTGTGTGTGCATGTGTGTGTGTTATGTGTGTGTGTGTGTGTGTGTGTGTGTGTGTGTGTGTGTGTGTTATGTGTGTGTGTGTGTGTGTGTGTGTGTGTGTGTGTGTGTGTGTGTGTGTGTGTGTGTGTGTGTGTGTGTGTGTGTGTGTGTGTGAGAGAGAGTGGGGGGGTGTAGAGAGGGAGAGAGAGTGTGTGTGTGCATGCGTGTGTGCTTGTTTGTTTATTTGCATGTGAGGAGGAGGAGGAGGAGAGAGAGAGAGAGAGAGAGAGAGAGAGAGAGAGAGAGAGAGAGAGAGAGAGAGAGAGGGGAGAGAGAGAGAGAGGGTATCAGTGTGTATATGCGAGTCCCCAAACTATCACCACGACGATAATGCTCCATCGAAGATGGAAACTGCGCATTGTCACTCGACTGACTTTTCTTCTCGCACCCCCTCAACCCCCCCCCCCTCACCCCTCCTTCCCCACCCCTCCCTCCTCCTCCCTCTTCCTCCTCCCATTTTTCGCCAGTTGATTTTTTTTCCGGTATGGCGTCATCCAGAACGAAAGATACCGGGCACATATTTCTATAGAAGAGCTTCAAGCACATCATGAATGTTGAGTCCAGATCCACATATCAAACGTTTATTGCATCACAAAATGCCAGCCAGACACTTCACACGAACAAACGCAGCCATTTTATCCCGAAATACACGAAGCAGAAGAAAGCGGAAGCCTATTTTCACCTGGGAGCGTGATGCCATCCTGAAAAGAAAATGTTCAACCTCCGTCGAGGATGTTGCACATCAGCTATGACCATTTTCTATCTGTCGGATGCACATTGCTATCGAACAAAACTCTCTCTCTCTCTCTCTCTCTCTCCTTCTCTCTCCTCTCTCTCTCTCTCTCTCTCTCCTCTCTCTCTCTCTCTCTCTCTCTCTCTCTCCTCTCTCTCTCACCCTCTCTCGATGATAGATAGCTAGATAGATAGATAGATAGATATATAGATAGATAGATAGATAGATAGATAGATAGATAGATAGATAGATTAGTATTACAGTTTACTGCGGTATGCTTAAAGATAGACAAAACAAGATGTAAAGCATATAAACGTACTCCCAGTTTATCCTGAATACGCGTGTGATATTCCATAAAGAGAAAAAACCGTCTTGGACTGGTGTAACCGTTAGTAATGACTATCCTGGTAAACATCGGCCATCGTCTGTGACCTATAATGAACATACTTACAAATTTTCAGAAAGATCGGCCAAGAACTTTCTGAGATTTTCCATAAAGAAGTAAACCATTATGGGGCCCTTAGTAATGGCTATAACGGTAAACTTAAACATCGGCATCATTCGTGACCCATAATGAACATATCTACAAATTTTCGGAAAGATCGGCCAAGTGCTTTCTGAGATATTCTATTAAAAAAAGAAAACGGTTACAGCCGTTACAGCCGTTACTAACGGTTATAACGGTAAACTAAAACATCGGGCATTATTCGTGACCCATA
>CM031611.1:20569295-20571795 GCA_018398815.1 Conus ventricosus | reverse complement strand
TTTATTTCTAGAAACTCTAATTATGGAAATAAGAGCAGAAACAATAACATTCAGTATTCGCAAAAATAGAAAACGAAATGAAAAGGAAAAACAAATTGAAAAAGCAATACAAGATTTGGAAAGCAAAATGACTTACTAGAAAGAGACCTGGAGATCTTGAAAAACAAACAGGAAGAGCTGAGTGAGCTAAGGAAAACAAAAATTGACGGAATAATGATTCGATCCAGAGCTAAATGGGCATCTTACGGGGAAAAAATAAGTAAATATTTCTGTGCATTGGAGAAAAGGAATTTCGTAAGCAAAAGAATGCTTAAAACTTGTCACAGACCAAGGAAGAACTCTGACAGAAACGGACAATATGTTAACAGAGACAAAGAACTATTATGAAAACCTATACGCGGAAAAGGAAGTAAGCAATATTGAGATTGAAAAATATGTAGAAAACCTGCCAAAAGTAAATCAGGTAGAATCCGAACAGTTGGAGGGGTTAATTACTTTAGAAGAAGCTACCAAAGTGCTAAACAATATGGAAAATGATAAGAGTCCTGGAACAGACGGGATGACAGTAAATTTCTTTAAATTCTTCTGGAGACAATTAGGAGATTTTGTTGTCCGTTCTCTAAATGAGGGATACAGTAATGGAGGAATGTCTGTAACACAAAAAGAAGGAATAATAATTGGTCTCCCGAAAGGAGAGAAACCGCGAGAATACTTGAAGAACTGGAGACCTATCTCACTTTTAAATGTAACCTACAAAATTGCTTCAGCCTGTATTGCAAACAGAATAAAAATTGTTTTACCAAAACTCATAAACGAGGATCAGACGGGATTCGTTCCAAATAGATATATAGGAGATAGTTTACGAACAATATATGATTTAATTCATTATTTAGAAGTGAACAGGTTGCGAGGGTTGTTAATTTCTGTCGATTTCGAGAAAGCTTTCGATTCAGTTAACTGGTCATATATGAATAAAATTGGGTGCTTTTGGATTTGGGAAAGGAATACAACGATGATATCATCTTTTTACGATAAGATAAAGTCTTACGTAATAGTGAAGGGGAAAGTGTCTTCAGGCTTTTCAATTGGAAGAGGTTGCCGTCAAGGGACCCTATATCCCCCATACCTATTGTTTTGTGTGTTGAAGTACTAGCGACCAAAATAAGGCAAGATCATGATATCAAAGGCATAAAGATAGAAAACACAGAATTTAAGATAAATCAATTTGCAGACGACACCAACATTTACGTTAGAAAACGACAAGAAATCATACGAAAAGTTATTTGCAAACCTTTATGAATTTGAGCAAATATCTGGACTCAAATTAAACTACGAGAAAACGTTTAATGTTTGGCTAGGTACAGAGAAAAATTCCACGAACACATATTTGCCACATTGTAAAATGGAATGGAATCCCTCAAAATTCAAAATTCTAGGGATGTGCTTTACGAATAGTCTATCGGATATGACGGAAATTAATATGAAGGATAAAATTTTCGGAAGTCCAAAACCTGTTCAAAATATGGACAAAACGGATTATAACACCATTAGGTAGAGTAGCTGTGCTAAAATCATTAGTGCAAATCAAAACTGGTGTACTTATGGATCCTTTTACCGAATCCTCCTGATTCCCAGATTGCTTTATTACAGAATATGTGTTTCAAATTTGTATGGAACAACAAAAATGATAAAATTAAAAGAAAGTATTCAATACATAGTATACAAAAGGGAGGGATAGGTAAAACCCGATCTGAAAATATATATCAGCTCCTTAAAAATAGACTGGATAAGGAAAGCGTACATGTACAACCATAAGTGGAAGATAATATTGCATTCATTATGTCCCGAAATAAGTAATTTTGACGCCTATGGTCCTAACATATTTGTTGAAAGCAATATTCGTAACAAATTTTGGAAAGGAGTTTTTCTATCATATCAAAAGGTTCTGCAAACAGGTAGAATTACACGAAAGTACAGATTTAGCCACTGAACCTATTTTCTGTAATGAGAAGTTTAAAGTGGGAGAAAAACAATTCATTTACAAGAAATGGATGCAGAAAAACATATTTCTTGTTAAACATTTACTTGATAATGATGGTAATTTTGTAAGCCTTTACGAACTGTCAGAGAAAAAAGGGATTTCAGATCAATTTTCTGAATTATATAAGTTGCGTGCATTCGATCAAAGCTTATGCAGAGAAAAGAAGATTCAAATTAGACAGTAACATTAGTGAAGATAAAACTTTAGCACTTCAAAGAATTTGTAGCGTTACTAAAGGCACTCGTACTTATTATGATATTATGGTGGAAGTCAATGAAGTTCTTAACATTAGTGCCTTTGTTAAGTGGGAACAGCGTCTTAATATACCTATTGACTGGATAGAGGTACTGAAAAGGATCAGCAAAATTAAAGAAACAAAATTAAAATGGTTTCAAATTAAGATATGCCACAGAATTTTAGTAACAAATAGTGTGCTGAAAAGTATGCAAATTATCGATA
>CM031611.1:20534295-20559295 GCA_018398815.1 Conus ventricosus | reverse complement strand
AGAGAGAGAGAGGAGAGAGAGAAGAGAGAGAGAGAGAGAGAGAGAGAGAGGCAGGCAGGCTGGCGGGCAGGAGGGCAGGCAGATAGACAGACCTACAGACAGACAGAAATGGAGGCAGAGACATAGACAGAGGCAAACAGGCAGGCAGAGACAAAAAGAGACGGGTACCAACCAACCAACTAGCAGTGACAGAAGTTGCAATTAGAGTAGCTGTATTGTAACCAGTGTTTTAATCAGCATGTGAAGGACTTACACAACAGCAGCAGCCCAAAGGCTGACATTGATTTTTGAAAATGGATGCAATAAACCTGCCCTTGGTTTTGTAATGGCTTGAAATTACAGCCGAAGACTCTTCTTCTTCTTCTTCTTCTTCTTCTTCTTCTTCTTCTTCTTCTTCTTCTTCTTCTTCTTCTTCTTTCTTCTTCTCTCTCTTTCGTCTTGGGAGTTAGTTTTCGTGTTCATCGAAAGGAAGAACAACAAACTGATTTCTCAAAAGACATGTTTCTTATTTGCAAACTTTTGGAAAATCAAGGCAGTTGAAAAAGAAAGCATACAAGGAAAGCTACAAGCCATTCAAACATTATACACAAGAGGTGAGGTGTGTGTGTGTGTGTGTGTTGTGTGTGTGTGTGTGTGTGTGTGCGGTGTGCGTGTGCGTGTGCGTCTGTGTGTGTGTGTGTGTGTGTGTGTGTGTGTGTGTGTGTGTGTGTGTGTGTGTGTGTGTGTGTGTGTTTCGCCAACTTGACAAGGACTGTACAGTGAAGTTCTGAGGCTGACAACGACTTCTGAAGACAGTAGCTATAGACCTGCTTCAGATTATGGCTTGGAACTACAGCCAAGGTCAGGATGACTGCAGCTCTGTGCAGAACGTGGATGGGAAGATCGATTCTAATCCTTTGACTGTTCCTGTGTCTATGACTTATTCATGAGTAAAAGTGCTGTTTCGATCCAGGTCTATGGCTTGGGTTATCACCAAGGTGTGTAACAATGCAGGCATGATCTTTGTGGATATAATGTGTGCTCGCAAGAGGGGATATCACCTGGAGCAAAACTCGTTGCTACAATGGGATCGATTTTAAGGTAGGTTTCGAGTCCTTTACCTGACACTTTCTCTCTCTCTCTCTCTCTCTCTCTCTCTCTCTCTCTCTCTCTCTCTCTCTCTCTCTCTCTCTAATGTTTTTCAACTTGTTTGATGCACAGGTCAAACCAATGCTGTTGCATGCTTCGGAAATCCTGGGTGTCACTCGATGGAAAATAATCGAATATGTACATCTATTTGCATGTAAAAAGATTTTGGGTGTCAGCTTGAGGACTCCGAACACAATGGCATATGGTGAGACCGGAAGATACGATTTATTTATAGATAGCACTATATCTAGTCTTCCATACTGGTTTTCTCTGCAGAAATGGACATAACACGTTGACTACACCAAGCATATTTAATGCAACATAATTCAGCACTAAAGGCAGGAAGCAGAAAGACAGCCAAAAGTGAATAACTGGGCATCATCTAGTAAAGCATGTTAAGACAAATATGGTTTCTTGGAGGTCTATATAAATGGAACGATTGGAAATTATGTAATGTTCTTGAGAATACTCAAACAAAGAATGATCGACTGTGTTCAACAGACATGGGAATCCAAGATGAAGGATAGCGACAGATTTAAATTCTATTGCTCTTTCAAATAACTTCCACACCGTGAACAATACTTATCAATAATAACCATTAACACATTTAGATCAGCACTCACCGGATTCACTAAATGATTTAAAAATAAATAGACACTACAGGACAAATGATTCTGGGGATATGCAGTGTCCCTTTTATAAGAATAAAGAAGATGAGCTGAATTATTTCTTTCGATGAGAGCTACGCATTACTTAAGGTAATATATATATCAAAGCATTTCAAGGTTAACTGGTCAACCGACGTAAAGTGCCGACATATATTGTGTAGTGAGGAAATCAGAGTAATTCGTGATGTAGCTGTGTATATTTTGTCTCTGCAGTGAGGCACAGGGAAGAACATATTATGCTACAAATTTAAGTTGATTCCTGTCACTCATCTGCTTGGATAGCCACTATACTGTTGACTTGTACCTATGTTTCCAGGCTGAAGGCCTAATACTAAAAACATTGTCATTGTCATTGTCTCTGACTCTCGTGTGTTTGTGTGTGTGTGTGTGCGTGTGTGTGTGTGTGTGTGTGTGTGCGTGCGTGCGTGCGTGCGTGCGTGCGTGCGTGCGTGCGTGCGTGCGTGCGTGCGTGCGTGCGTGCGTGCGTGCGTGTGTGTATGCGCGTGTGTGTGTGGGTGGGTGGGGGGGGGAATGCATACATGTGACTGTGTGAGTGTGGTGTTTTGAAAAAAAACAGAAAAATAGCACATCCACAAAACCCAGCATAATCAATGCAAGGATCTGCTTATAAGAGTTGGAGAGAGGAACCGTAGTTTAAGGGGTTCTTGTAAAGTGACACATTGGATACAATACTAACGCTCTACCACATGGCACTGTCTAGTAAGGTCAGTCTGTTGACAGCTGGAACTGACTGCGAAGAACAGAAAACTTTCCGAACCCCTTTTTCTAAATGGCTTGACAACCTCGTCCTTTCAACTGAAACAACTGTATTAACGAATAATGTCCGACGTATGATCTTTTAGAACTTGACATTTATGAATGATGTTGCAGCACTAGATGCTAGAATATTAAGGGCGAGTGGAAGATCGTGCTGTATGTCAGCAACTGGATTTGTGGAATGATTATGTTTCTGTGATAACTGGGATTGTGATATTACAACCACACTACCCCGTTTGCTTTTTGAAGATGGTCTGAAGATGACGTCTTGTACCGGGTTTAACTGGAGTCATTGCTTTAGTGGGTATGATCTTTATGAGACATGAAGAGCACGCTTTGTGATACGCTGGGCCGGCCCTGCCATGTGCTGAAAACCGAATGTCAACATCCATTTTTTATAATGTGCAGGTCACATAGAGCAGATGGCCTTAGAACTCTCTCTCTCTCTCTCTCTCTCTCTCTCCTCGCTCTCTCTCATCATCGTCTCCTCTCTCATCTCTGTCCTCTCTCTCTCTCTCACTCTCTCTCTCCTCTCTCTCTCCTCTCTCTCTCAGTCGTCTCTCTCTCTCTTACTCTCTTATATTTGTCTCATTACCTAAATTGACTTTTATTCTCATACAAGAAGAAAGGTCTTTTTTCTTTTCCAGATGTGGTCCCTTGGTAAAAACACTGTAACATATGGTGTGTGGAAAAAGGTAAAACAAAACCAAAACAGCATAAATATCACGCATATAAAGCCGCAAAAATGACACAAGAAGTAGTACGTTGTATCGGGGCATTTTTTGCGGACATGGCAAGACCGCACAACGACAGACCAGGTTGGCATCGATTCTGAGATAAGTGCAATCAACGGGCCTCAGATAACGCTTGTGGAATCTGTATGCTTGAAATTACAGCGAGGTCAGGTTTGACAATGGCGCTATGCAAAACACATATTTCTTTGCTTCTTAAACGGCACCTTTGTTGTTTTTTTTAAAAACTCATCAAACATACTAACAGTATTGCCCCAGGCCTTTTCTGGGATTGCATTCTCTTAAAACTGAAAGGCAGAGGAGGCTCCAAATTACCTCACTGTTTCCGCGTCATGAGAGAAAACCACCAAGTTTTTACGAAATATCGGTAATATGACCAGGAGTTTATAATGTTAGTGAATTTCTCCTACCCTATTGGAGGATGTCCTCTTCCCCCTTGGAGAATATAAGCTTGCTGAAGGCTCATTTTGAAAAGCATTTTTTTATTCTTCTTATTTTTCTTCCACCATCCCTCCAATCAAGCATCCTACGTTAGATATGGCAGGAACTCTGCCACTTGCAGTAGAATGCGTTATCTCCCCTATTTCTTCAATCTAAGACATTAAGACACTGCTTTGTTTATAATTCAATATTTCTTGCAGTCATTGCAACACCAAGCTGCTCAGTAAGTTTGCGGAACGGCGCTCGGTACTTATCCCTTGGAATTATTAGTTTGTTGTATCTTTAAGGTCCCTTGGCGGATTCATTCCAAGAAACTGGCCTCAGCACTTGGTCTTAGAGGATATCTTTTTATATTTTCTACTTTTCTTCACAAGAAAATGTAGCTTGTTTTGCTGCTTTCATGATTTCTTTTTTGCTTCTGTAGACGGCACATTTGGTTTCTTTTTCCAAAAACTCAACAAACATACTACAGTATTGCACACCAGCCTTTTTCTGGATTGCGCATTCTTCTTCTTAAACTGAAACAGAGCAGAGGAGTCAAATTACACTCAAATTCCGCGGTCCACTGAGGAGAAACCCAACAAGTTTCGAAATATCGGTATATGACAGGAGTTATATGTTAGTGCGAGTTTCTTCTCTCCCTATTGGAGGATGTCTCTCCCCCTTGAGAATATAAGCTTGCTGAAGGCTCATTATTGAGAAGCATTATTTTATTTAATTTATTCCCCCCCATCCACCCAACCATCCTTCTCAAGCCTACATACTGTTGTTATGGCAGATTCATCAGCCACAGCAGGTATGAATGCGTATCCCCCCTATTCTTCAATCTAAGACATAAGAGCAAGGCTTTGTTTATAAATTCAATAATTTCTTGCAGTCATTGCAACACCAAGCTGCTCTGTAAGTTGCTGGAACGGTGCTCGGGTACTTATCCTTGGAGATTTATAGTTTGTTGTACCTTATTAGTCCCTCTGCGGATTCATTCCAAGAACGGGCCCTCAGCACTTGTGTCTTAGAGGATATCTGTTTATATTTTCTCTACTTTTCACATAGAAAACTGTAGCTTGTTTTGTGCGCTCTTGTCATGATTTTCTTATTGCTTCTTAGACGGCACCTTGTTGTTTTATTTTTTTTAAAACTCAACAAACAGTACTACATTATTGCACACCAGCCTTTTCTGGGATTCGCATTCTTCTTAAAACTGAAAAGGCAGAGGAGTCAAATTACCACTATTTCCGCGAGTCACTGAGGAGAAACCACCAAGTTTCCCGAACTATCAGTATAATGACCCCAGGAGTTATATGTTAAGTGATTTCTCTTTCCTCCCTTTGGAGGATGTTCTTCTCTCTCCCCCTTGGAGAATATAAAGCTTGCTCATGCGGAAGGCCATTTTGAAGAGCATTTATTTTATTTTATTGTTCCCCATCCACGCCACTCCACAGAACTACACTGTGTTTTCTGGGATGTTAGATAGGCAGAATCATCTGCACTGCAGGTATGATTGCGTTATCTCCCCCTATTTCTTCAATCTAAGACATAAAAGAGCAAGCTTTGGTTTATACATCAATATTTCCTTGAGCAGTCATTGCAACACCCAGCTGCCTCTGTAGTTGCTTGGAACGTTGCACGACTTATCCTTGGAATTTATTAGTTTTTGGTTGTATTTATATATATTATACTATGATAAATATATAATATATTATATAAATAATATATATATATATATTAAAACAAGTTAAAAGAGGAATTCTTAAAACTATCTACAACACGCTTGAAACAAATTTGTAGATGTAGTTTTACAGATTCCTCTTTATAGACTTGTTTTAAACGTAATGTGTGCTCCCCAAGGGGTTGATCACTTTAAAACATTGTTTTAGGCATTTTAAAAATATATATATAATAAATATAAATATATATTATATAATATATATATATATAAATATAATATTTATATATATATCTATAGCTTGCTGAAGGCTTATTTTTTGAGAAGCCATTTATTTTCCCCATTCACCCACTCAAGCAACATACTGTTAGTTAGGGCAGAATTATCTACCACTGCAGAATGAAATGCTTATCTCCCTCCTAGTTCTTCAAGACTAAGACATAAGAGCAAGTCTTTGTTTATAATTCAATATTTCCATGCAGTCATTGCAACACCAAGCTGCTCTGTAAGTTGCGGAATGGTGCTCGGTACTTATCCTGAAATTTATTAGTTTATTGTATAATAATATTTTAGATCTAGTAAATAGTATATATATATATATATATATATATTATATAATATATATATATATAATATGTTATATATCCGGTATCAGTCACTATATTGCTTTTTATGGCTCAGCACGTATTTTTAATGGGCCAAAGACCGTTTGGTTCCCATTTTATGACGTGTACTCCCACGCAGCAACGTCTTTGCGGTCTCTCTTTCTCTCTCCCTCTCTCATCTCTCTCTCTCTTCTTCTCTCTCTCTCTCACCTCTCCTCCTCTCATCTCGTGTCTCTCTCTCCCTCTCTCTCTCTCCTCTCTCTCTTTTTGAACGTGACAGAGTACTGGTGAGCCAAAACCTAGAGAGAGAGAGCGAGAAAGGAGAAGAGAGAGAGAGAGAGAGAGAGAGAGTGAGAGAGGAGAGAGAAAAAGAGAGACAGACAGACAGACAGACCAGACAGACTAGACTTACAGACAGAACAGACAGAACAAAGCCAAAGTGTGGTAGTGCCACGAGTGTGCCGAGGAAGCTGAGACAGAACAAATCGGGGATAAAGGTTACGAAACTTCACATACCAAGTGATGTCCTGTATACACTGAAAATGCAAATAGCTTACAGAGACACACTGATGCCAACAAAGACTTTTGAAGGCATAACGAGATAAAAACTCGTCAAGACGTGGTCACGTCCAATGATGGGATTTTTGGACGTATTGCAGATTTCAGGTTATAAGAAGATGAAGGAGGAAAATCAGATACGATTCCAATCATAGGCTGAAGGCATCGCATTGATCCAATTTATAGGCCTGGAAAAATTTCTTAGGTGTAGCATCGATCGAGAACAGGTCTCTGTGGGTATTCTATCGTTTCTCTTCCCGTTGATGGATGACTGAGAAAGGCTGGTTTGACTGAGACAAGCTTAACGGTACCAACATGAAATTATTACATCGTGTGAATTATCAGCATTCCCTTCCCTCAACTCCCCTCCACACACTTCTTCTCTTTCTTCTTCTTCTTCTCTGCTTCTTCGTCTTCTTCTTCTTTCTTCTTTTTCTTCTTCTTTTCTTCTTCTTCTTCTTTTTTTTTCTTTCTTTCTTCTTCTTCTTCTTCGTCCCTTCTCCTCCCTCCTCCCTCTTCTTCTTCTTCTTCTCTTCTCCTTTCCTTCCCCCTCCTCCTCTCCTCCTCCTCCTCTTCTTCCGCCTTCTCCTCCTCCTCCTCCTTTTCTCTCTACTTCTTCTTACTTCTTCTGCCTGGAAAGTATCTTGCAGATATCAACAACCCCAAGTTTTTGAAACGTTATTGTAGCGTTTCGACTAGAAATCAGTGATATAAAAGTCCAAACACCACGACAGATAACATAAATCTAACCCAAAAAGCTGCCCTTTTTTTCTGACAAAACTGTCGATGAAATACACTTTTTGCTAGAATGTCCATCATATCAAGATGTTAAAAAAAATTATATATACATGAAATATGTAACAACGTACAACGGAATCATTGTTGAAGGTTTTTTTGCGGCAAAACAAGAAAAAGGGACATAATTCCGCTCTGTTGGCGATGCATATCTTCTAATGCCTTGAAGAAAAGAGAAGAATTGTTACTGGGGAGAGAACATTATGTGTACCATATGTTTTCATAAAAAAATATACTGTTTTACAAACCGTGTTTCGTGGTCGATACTTCTTGTGTATACTAAGGGATCATGATGAAAAAATGTGTGTGTGTGTGTGTGTGTGTGTGTGTGGTGTGTGTGTGTGTGGTGTGTGTGTGTGTGGTGTGTGTGTGTGTGTGTGTGTATGTGGTGTGTGTTTGCGTGCGTGCGTGGCCTGCGTGCGTGCCGTGCGTGCGTGCGGCGTGCGTGAGTGTGTGTGTGTGAGTGTGTGTGTGTGTGTTGTGTGTTGGTGTGTGTGTGTGTGTGTGTGTATGGTGTTTTTGTGTGTGTGTGTGTGTGTGGTGTGTGGTGGTGTGTGTGTGTGTGTGTGTGTGTGTGTGTATAGTACTTTAATTTTACAGTCTGTTCACAAACTATGTGATGTTTAGACAATTGTGTGTGTTGTGTGTGTGTGTGGTGTGTTGAGTGTGTGTGTGTGTGTGGTGTGTGTGTGGTGTGTGTGTGGTTTGCGCGCGGCGCAATTGTAAAGTGCGAGCGAAATTGCTGTGTGCGCTGTTCGAGTCTTGGAAGAGCTACATAACGGGTGTGATTTTGTATGCCTCTTTCGAATACTCATTTTACGATTCTACACTTGGTGTGAGCAAGATCGTGATCAGTAGAACTGTTACAAACAGCGTCCAGTGTGTGAGATTTTCATTTTGTTTCTTGACCCATTGCAGATAGGTCGGTGGCCTTTGCAATTAACATTTTCCGAGTTCCGAGTTTCCGAGAGTTTTCACTCTCTCACTCCTCTCGGTATCTCGATCTCGCTCATCCTCTCGTCTCCTATCGTCTCTCGTCTCTCTCTCTCTCCTCTCTCTCTGCTCTCTCTCTCTCTTCTCTCCTCACCATCTCCCTCTCCTCTCTCTCTCTCTCTCTCGTGTGTGGTGTTGTGTGGTGTGTGTGTGTGTGTGTGTGTGTGTGTGTGTGTGTGAGTGGGTGTGTGTGTGTGTGTCCGTCTCGTCGTCTGCCTGCTGCTTGTCTGTCTGTCTGTCTGTCTGTATGTCTGTCTAGTCTGTCCTCTCTCTCTCATCCCTTTCTTCCCCCCCCCCTCTCTCTCTACTCTCTCTCTCTCTCTCTCTCTCTTCTCTCATCGTCCTCTCTCATCTCTCAATCACTCTCTCTTCTCTCCTCTCCTGGATCTTTGTGTGTGGGTTATTCTGTCCCTGTTTTTTGTGTCCCGTACTTTATATATCTGTCTAGTCCGCAGTCTGTCATGTCTGTTTGTCCGTCTGGTCTGTCCGTCTGTCTGTCTGTCTGTCTGTCGTCCAGTCCTGTCTGTCTGTCTGTCTGTCTCTCTCTCTCTCTCTCCTCTCTCCTCTCCTCTCTCTCTCTCTTTCCTCTCGCTATGACCTGAGTGTCATTAAAGTGAAATAACCAGGGATTAGTTTTTTTGCAATAATTGGTGTCACTTATAAGCAAGAACCCTTTGAGAATCACTTCATATAAAAAGATGCACAGAACGCATGATATATATAATTCCAAAGGCAAGTTGAATCAAAAATTCTTCTGAAAACCAGATCACAACCACAGGTTGAAAGCAAAAAAAAAAAAATCATCTATCCACAGTTTAACGACATTGAAGGGTCACCCTGACACATACATTCAAAAGGCACAGGCCTAAAACAATTCACATGCAGCGAACAGGAAAACAACCGATTCTAACTCACCCTAGCCCTCACCTAGTTGGGGCTAGGGCCGACCTAAATCGGGTGTTTTCCCTGTTCACGACAAGGGTAAGACTTCAATAACCAGAAAAATAACTGCCCTACTACAAACAACATACTGTGTAGGGTTATCCGTTTTTTAATACTAATTTACTAAACTTTTTAGACTTTAATTTTTGTTTACAATACCTGTGTTTTTCTTGAACATTTTCGAATAACATCATTTTCACGCAAACCAATCATCAAATGCATCTCTGTCTTTTCATGTGAAATAAAAATTACAGTCTTTAACTGTTTCTCTAAAGACTTTTCTAAAACTGAGTTATATTTTTGACATAAAATCCACACACTTATCCCAGCATGTCTTCCCACTGAAAGCTAGGTTTTGACAAAGTGTTTCTTGCTTTTTAAACTATGCTCTTTCTGCTGAACAGTCATCTATACAAATAGTGTCTGCGTTCCTTCAAACAATAAAAAGAGCGTTCTATTCTAGACACTCACTCAGTTTATTGCTAGGATACCTAAAAATATGTTATCATCAGACCATATAAAACCCTTTCCTAACGTGATATGCTTGTTCCATTTAAGTGTTGGGCAGAACATTACAATATAATCAAAATTATAACGATAAACTGTTTTGTAACCGGTTGAGGATAAATATTGTTATTTTCCACAACCATTTGTTCCACAAATTAATGAACAAATGATGGGTTATTTGCCATAAAGTTTAACTGCTTCATAGTTTTATGAACAGAATTTAATCTAATCCAGTTATTATTTTTATCATACACTCCGTCAAACTTGTTCAGTATAATTAAACCCTATGAGCCTAAATGTGTAAAGATTAATCCAATTCATTCTGTAAGATTGTTTCATTTAAGTCCACATTGATTTTGTTGCGTGTTGTTTATGACCTTACTATCCTCACAATTATAAGAACGAACGATGATAACTTTAAGACGTTTAACGTCCTAAGTTTTGCCAGCTAATATTAATTTCCTTTATAAGGAAGTCACTAACGCGCCCCACAACCCCATCCCTCTTCCCTCTCCACATCTTTAAAGACAGAAATTTCCAAATATCCTTGTGAACGGGGGGTGGTGGTCTCCTAATTTTCTGCTTGGAAAGAACTGTAATTTTTGTAGAAGCTTTCTTTCAAACCGTTTCTCTTCTGATGGAGGATGTACTGTTTTTTATCTCATACGGCGATATTTCAATCTCTTTCCCGACTATTGTCCGTCCGGCACTAAGACTTACAATGAAAAGGGCCAGAAGTTAAATGCTTTTCTGAAACTTTTTTGACGGCTAAAAAAATGTAAATGGGCTTATGAATTTTCTAATTTTATTCCCATATGTCTAAATATGGTTCTAAGTGCCATTTGCCTGTCGGTTTTCGAACTATTTTATATTCATACTGGCCAGCATTATTTGCTTCTACTTGCGTAGTTGTTTCTAGTTTAGGAAACTTTTTGTTGTCGCTAACCTCTTTGTTTGCGTTTATAATCACCATCTTTAGTGTACTCAAAACCATACAAAGCGCCTATCTCACCGTTCTGTTTCAAAGTCTGTATCGTCTGCAAGGTCTTTTTAATTCTAAAGTTATACACCTCACAGGCGCTAATGTAACTCCTGTTCTTCTGGCCCCCGCGACATTTTTAGTACAGTTTATTATTTATTTTCACAACAATGTGCAGTTATCACATTTTACGACTTTCCGCCCGTTTTGTCCTTTGAATTTTTATAAAAAATGATCCGACCCTCCCACAAACTAATCTTTAAACTGTAAGAATTAGGGAATTGTATAATTACATAATCGCAATATGAGGCTTTCGCCCCCAGACGGAAGCAGCGTCTTAAACGAGTTGAGGGCCTTCCATCAAAATAAGTTTTTCAATTTAGTGCTTAGCTCGTCCAAATAGAACATAGATGTAATGAATAGAGGTAATGCAAGATCGATGCGGATTTACCCCCTTACAAGTAGTTTCGACTGGTGTACACCACAAATCTTTAGATGTGCCTGAGGTCAGGGCTTCAAAGCCTAACATTTTAGCTAGCTTTTTAATCAAATAAGTAATGCTGCTTCTTCAGGTTTGAAATGTAAAATTGTTTTTTAGATTTGCGATTGTAAGTTTGAGAGTAATCCGAAGTTACTCATTGCTTCTTTTAGGTGCTGCAAACCCCTTAAATAACCATCAGGTATTGTTAACTGGATACTTTGTGCCTTACAACTTTTATTAACAAATTATTGTTCTTGGTTTCGCTTAGTTATTTTAAACCCTACGACTTTGTAAAATTTTCATGGAGTGCGACCATTTTGGTTCCCGCAATCGTTTCTTAATAGCAATGTACTAAAAACGAAGGACTGTCTTGGGTTGTTATTGTTACAAACAATTTTTTTAAACAAAATAAAAATGAGTGCGTTCAAATCTAATACTGGATGCAAAATATTCTGTTGGGCCACACTACACTCTTAAAATATAACAACTGATACTCTTGACAATTGCCTGTGACCCCAGAGCTATACACATTTCAAAAAAAAGGATGAGTATACGTTCCGCTTCTTCCATTAAGCAGATATCTTAAAACCCTACCTATTAAAAAGAGACTACATACGCAAAAGTGTGGTTTAGTCCATCCGATGCAGTTTTAATCAGAACCAGTTAAACTTTGCTGTGATTTTAGTTGCATCAACTGGTGTGGAGTGTCGTATGCTGATCATTTAAATCATCCTGATCCTTTGGTGAGGTCAGTATTATAGGTTTCATTTCTATTACACCTTCAGACGTATTTTGACTTGAACTGCAAGCAAACCATTACTAATGACAAAACGGTTTAATAAAATCCATTCAGCAACAGAATAAGACATGAAGGGCTTTTGAAAAAGTCTGTAAACAATTTCAATATTAATGTTAAGACAAGACTTTAGACAAAATTGGACCTTAATCATGCTTAGGGCACCCCCTTAATTTTTGGGGCAGGGCAACAAAAGTATAAGTATGAGACTGGAATTCCACCTAACATCTTTCTCTTCACGCACAGGTGTTTCACCTTGGGTCCATAGAGCAAGAGCATAAAACAGCATGGACAACATTTAATCTTAGGACATATTCTGAGGGCTTACCTAAAGCGGGAATAGAACGATAGTACCATAGACGCGACTCTATATTTCGTACTTACGTTTTGAGGTGTTTTGCTAGGTTCGCAAGCACAATCGAAGATCGAGCATAACTGATTCTTCTACTGGCCTTGATGCACAAAAACAATACTTAGCAATTTTAGAGGACGCCATTATTCTATACAGTTGATTTAACCTTCAAGTTATTAAAAGGTACCGCACATGTTTTATGGCAATTTGCAAGATCGCAAAGTAAGCGACTTTGCTGTTGGCAACTGGTTTGATAACATGCTGCCTTCTGACCTCAAACTCAGGTAGGAACAGTAATAAACTACAACCAATGAAATCCTTGTGGCAGGCAATGAAACAGAAGGTGTGGAAAAAAACGACATATATTCTGAGCCAGTAATAGTACCAGATCAAAAAAAAACACGATGACCGCCCCAGATTAAGTGTATCCAATCCCCGAGGTCCAAGCAAAGCCCGAAAGACCGTTGAAGACCGCAAAAAAAGTAATGACCATGAATATGAAAAGACAGCACATGTTTATGAGATTAACTGGCCTAGGATTACTTGGTCATTATCTTACTAAATAGTAACCCCAACTATAAAGAGAACTAATGATGCCCATAAGTGTCGAAGGCCAAAAGCCAACCTAACTTTGCCTGCAGTAGCAAAAAGACAGCTAACAGTACTTCCTAATATACCCCTGGTAACAGAGTCCTAATAGCTTTACCAAAGCTAATTTTTTTAATAAACTCGTCAAGATGATCAAGCTTTTTTTTTAAAACCCATGATTTATCAGAGATGGCGGATGGAGGCACTGAACTTTGACCTGTCCACCGCCGCCTGAATAGCCATCACCACCGTACTTTTATTGCAAATCTAAGGCCGTTATAACGCTCGCTAATGTGACAAGAAGCCTTGCTCTCTAAACAGTGTTTTTTATTCTTCTGCTAGCGTTTGTTCTTCATAAAATTTTTTCGATAGTTTCTCTTAGATTCTATACACTTGAGTTCGTAATAGGTCTCGGTTAGTAGTCAGCACGATCTAGTCTTGCTGACTTTTCTTGCTCAAGAATTTTTTAGTCTTTGGGCTCTAATCAATCATTAATGATCGCGCCCGTACGAATGCGGCCCCGTCATTCTCCAGCGAGTTTTTCTTTTTCTCTTTTTATATGCCCATCTAGTTCACTCTATTTTTGCATACATTGTTTGTTAATAATTGCGGCCTTTGATGGTTGTTAAGGACGATCAAGGGCATAATAATTCTCCTCATAGGTCGTAGGCGGCGGATCGTGCATAGTATTTAATGCTGTTTCTTTCTTCATCAGTGATATCTGCTACTTATTTCTTACTTCGGTCACTGTTTGAATTAAATCTTCATCATGTGGCGTGTTTTGTATTTGGTTATCTTTGGGAGTTTTTTGTGAGTGGCGGTTTTGAACTTTACAACTTCACGATCCCGGACCTACAATATGTTCAGTACAGCCAAGGCGATCTGCTCGCTTCCCACTAATTACGGAGCCTTTGTTTAATTGTAGTCATGCCTACAAATCTTTTGATGCCGTCTCGTTTTTTTTCGTAAGCGGAACACGTTCTCCTTGAGTCGTTTCAAATACAAATGGTTATCTTTTTAAATGTTCAAAATCATCAGGGTCTATAGTTTCAGGAGGTTCAAGTTCAAAAACTTTGGTATAATGGATCTGATTTACTTATTCTGTTAATTCACAGCCTTGCTCCCCTTCAGCTATTCTCATCCTCCAGATGAGATCTCTGAGCGATGCTGTTCAAAGGAGTTTCTTTCATCCCTGTTGCGTCTACAGGATCAATATCAAAATCTTCACTCTCCTCCAATGCCTGCCATGTTTTAAATAATTAACTTTTTTTATTTTGTTTTAATAAAAATGTCACAAGTATATGGCTCGATTTCTTGACCCGCATAGAAAGCTTGAAAGAACCCCATGGCGTGAAGGGAAATAAACGGAATATATACTGTTCCAAATAAATCCATCTACTATTGATGCGATCAAATTCTTACTGGTTAAATTTCTCCAGACCTAGGAGCGGACTGATTTGATTGTGCAGGGCTGCTGCACGGCTTACTTCAAAATTAGGAACTCGCTTCAGACAACCAGACCCAACGCAGAAACAGTTATGTCCAAAATCTGGGCGGGCCAAATCGTTTATGAAAATTTTCTATAAAACGTTGAGGGGAAAGAAGTATTTTCTTTCTTTACACATGCAGACATATATTTAACCCTATCTGATCTATGGCTACCGCGAATGAAAGGGAAGTTCATGCGTTTCAAGGTAATCGCAATGAAGAAAGCACAAAAACTGCTTAAGATAGACGCTTAACTCGACTCAAGTGCTAAAAAGCAGCAAAAAGGCTTTAGGCTGTTAAGTTATGCGTATGGTAATCGCTTTTTCCATTCCCCTAGATTTTGAGTTGTTAAAAGCGCATAGCCCACATACTTAACAAGGGGCATTAACCAGACAGATTGTCATAACGAAACTAACTTTTTAATACTACAAACGGTGTATTCAAGATCAACAGACACCGAAGCAAAGTACAACATTTCTGACATCTCGATTAGAGGTTTTTGATGTTGTCAGAACTCTAATTTAGCAAAGGCTGATTGAGCAACTAATATGAGTCAACAATTAGTAAAAATATTACGAAAACGTGCGTCCATCATTCACAATATCCTAAAAGCAGGGCAGACGCCATATGGAAAATCAATCTTAGTGTCACCAGCAAATCGCTTAAAGGTAATTTTAATTGCTGTGTGAAGATGAAGAACCAGTTGCAAGAGCAAGTGAAAAGTTTTTTAATCCAAAAATAACGAAAGTGCAATGTACAATTGAATGGTAGTCCTAACCCAATCGATGCTAGCGGACTTAACCCTATCATTCAATTTGACGAAATAAGAAATTGTTTGGGGTGTAGGGGTAGACGTCCAACACAACCTTGTGTCTAAACAGATCTATAACCGGTCACTAGTGTTAGGCTTGACGATTATTTAACAACAAAATACGGTTTCTGGATTGTACCCTAAGGTCCAACAGAGGATAATCAGTTGCAGGAAATGTGGGGAGAACCGGTAATAGACGTAAACATTCAAATTGAGAAAGAAAAAAGCCGATAAACCACTTAATGTACAATTTGTTTTTATTAATTGGATACACAGCTGAAATATTACAAATAAAAGATTAGACTTTGTAGATACTAAATTATTTTTCATTAAAAAAGGCATGACTTGTTCAAGTTTATTCCCAATGAGCCTACAGGCGCCAGAGTTCGCCAAGAGAAGAGATAGTAGAAACCCCCCCCGGCATAAAAGCCTTTAGATTAACCAAACATTACCACAAATGCAAACAAAAACTAAGCAAGAACCCTTTCAAAATACAGCAAAGACCAAACGAAGCGTAATCTGCTGCCTTTTAATGCTGTTACCTATTTACTAATGGAGCATCAACTATAAGACGGGCCGCATCAGCAGGAACGAGTGGTTGGTCTCTAGGCAACGGCATAGGCGTACCCGCAGCTTTAACCTCTAGGGCAGCCTTGTCTTATAGCTCTCCGGCCTGTCTTTCATTAGCCGTGAGGGTGCTGCTACAAAAAAATAAAAACTAATCCCTCACAAAAGCACAAACAGCCAGGATCAACTAATAACAGCTAAACTTAGTTCCGCCTTCAAAGCTGATTATAAATACAGCCACAAGCTGACTCAAACATCACGGAAATGAAGAATTTAGAGGTCGTTTACCCACACTAGAGGCCCGATTTTGATGACTACAAAAGACAAAAGTTTTGATCTTCAAAGAAAGGCGAGGACAATTTTTCCCTCAACAGGCCAGACGCCGATCAGATACAAAAGGAATTGCTTAAAAAGTAAACGCGAAAAACATTAAACTCTGCTCTAAACCGCTCACATTAACAACGCCAAAGGGTGTTTATACTTTAGTTTACGAGTCCAAGCGCAAAAAGACCCATCGATATTGATTAATTCTTTTTTTTTATTTAACATAAATATTTTGAGTTAGAAAAGAAACTCAGACATGATAAGATATATGAAGGTTCCAGATGACGAATTGTTTTGAAGCAATTGGGCAAGAAGATTAATATCAAGAGCACTGAATGAAATTGATTTAGAAGTCATTAATCCAGCAAGCGTAGCGGCAAGTGTTGCTCATGGCGATGTTCGCAAGTCCCAGAGGTAAACTAACAATAGACCCCGCCAGTTAAAGTAATGTTAGCTGTTTTAAAATCGACTATAAACAATAGAATGAAGAAGAATCTAGAAAGTTTGGTTTCAACTAAACACGACTATTCTTTCCTCTAATGACATAAACACACCGGTTGGGGCAGACCAACTGCTTACAACAGTTTTGATGTGGGCCAGCTGAAGAAGCCGAAAATGAAGGCTCTGGTTGGGTCAGAGGGTGAAGGGCTTAAGATCAGATTAGAAACGATCTAATATGCGGCCGATTGTAGGCAAGGCCTTACATTCCGCTGCCTCACCCCGCATTCGTTGCAAAAAAGCAGTTCTAAAAAACATAAAGAATACAGACAGCAAATGTATTAAATGTGGTGTGTTCTCGCGAGGGGCTGCATCACGTCCGCAAAAACGCAGAGAGAGTGTCTAAACTATCACCCTTTACATCAATGATCTTTACTTCGATGAATTTTCCTTTCCTGTTACGTGGATTCCATTGATCATTTTGAAGAACAAAACAAACCAATAACGTTTGAATAATCTACACATGGGATGAAAACAAATCTACAGAGCCTATTAAAGTGTCCAACGAAAAACCCGTCCAACAATAAGGCGAAGCCAGACAAAAATCATGTTGACTTACTACGAATGTTTTTCACCGCTATCCCCATTACACATTGATGACGCACAATGAGTTAGATTATTGCTCATACTTCAAAATTGGGAGGGGAAAAGAGTGTGGAGGACGATAAACAGAATTCTGTAGAAAATGTTTAACAAGAAGGCCATCTGTTCAAGCCGCATAGCGAAACATAAGAAAACCATTGTTCGGCCCAGTTGACTGTAATACAGAATTAATTAGCGCCCCCAGAAGGTAGTAAAAGTTAGTTCTTAAGAACTGGAAACGGGAGCAAAATTTCCCATGCTGTTTGTTTACGCAGACTTCGAATCATCTCATTGTTCCTTATGAAGCCAAGCGCCACAAACACCATTTCGAAAAACAGTCTTAATGAGTAATCATCATATTTGTCATTTAAGCCTCATTATTGTCAGGTCGGATGGGCGCTCATTCAATGCCAGAAATATACCGGAGGACCGAAATGCGGCTAGAAGATTTTTACAGCACATGCAGCAAGTGCGTAATGATTGTTTTAATAATCTCTGAATTTATCTGAAATCATAATGACGCCTGCAAGATCAACAACCAGTATGACTTCAGCCACAGCATTGTTGGAAGTTTTGTTGGTTTAGACTCCGTGAAAGACTGCAACAAATCCGACAGTAAGAGACCATGATCACATTAGTGGGAAGTTCAGAGGAGCGCGCACAACAACTGCAAATCTTCGAATCAACTAAAGTGTGAGAACCAAAGACATGGAAGCTGCCTGTATCTTTCACATCACGTAGCGAGTTACGACTCTCACCTTATACAGGAAAGGCAGTAGACAAACGCCTATCAGGTAGCATGCATTGCACAGTCAATCAGAAAAGTACATGTGATTCACTTTAATATAACATGGTCTTTTACATGACTCTATGCAGCACATGATGGTATCATTAGAGGTCAGCTACCTATGTCCTAAACTCCTGCCTACTAACAAATGATATTTTGACCCAACACTTGTTAGAAAGGGTCGTTTACCACCCTTATGAATACATGACAGTTTGGAAAGGTTTGACGAAGACTCACTTCCTCCTAAGGGGCCATTCTTTTTCTAGTCTAGAGGAAAGGACATCAGTGATTCTGAATTACCAGCATGCTCAAGATGCGTGGCAGAAGTTAGAGTGTAAAACTATGGGAGACTATCATGATTCATACTTGATGGCCGATGTATGTTTGTTGGCGGACATTTTTGAAAATTACAGAAAGACCTGCATGAAACATTATAGCCTGGATCCCGCGCATTACATTTCTGCGCCCGGGATGAGTTGGGATGCTTTCTTAAAGTTTACTGGAGTAAAGATTGATTTATTGTCTGACCTACCAATGATTCAGATGATTGAAAACGGATTGCGTGGGGGAATTAGTATGGCGTCGCATCATTACTGTAAAGCAAACAACAAATACTTAGACGACTATGATCCGAGTAAAAGGTCTAACTATCTCATGTATTTAGATGCAAACAATCTGTATGGATGGGCAATGGCGCAATCGCTTCCGTTACGTAACTTTAAAATGTACACAGGCGGCGATCCGAAAAATATTCAAAAGGCATTAAAGTGGTTGAGCAGTTTGACGCCGGGTCAACAGCGCGGATACATTCTAGAAGTTGACTTAGAACATCCTCCTGAACTCCATGACCTGCATAATGACTATCCATTAGCAGCAGAAAGCCTAAAGATGGCAAAAACAGAGCCGCCTAAACTTGTGCCTAATCTTCGAGGCAAAAAAAATTATGTATGTCATTACAGACTTCTACAATTTTATTTAAGACACGGTTTGAAGTTGACAGCAGTTCATCGTATAATTGCTTTTGATCAAGAACAGTTCATGAAACCATACATCATGAAGAACACTGATCTTAGAACTAAATCCACAGATGCTTCAGAAAAAGACTTTTTCAAGCTGATGAACAACAGCTGTTTTGGAAAGACTATGGAAAATCCGCACAAGCGTAAAGATGTCAGATTGGTCACTAAAGAGAACGAAGCAATTAAGCTGACTTCAAAACCTAATTATCAGGACTTCAGAAGATTTCATGACCAGCTTTTTGGCATAATGATGAAAAAAAAAGAAAGTCAAATTGGACAAACCTGTTTTTATTGGGTTTACCGTTTTAGAATTATCAAAGCTTTTGATGTTAGAATTTCTTTATGACTACTTTAAGCCCTTGTATCCAGAGTCCAGAGTACTTTACACAGATACAGATAGTTTTGTTATAGATATCCCTACTGAAGACATCTATAAAGACATGGAATTAGAGGTAGCTAAAGGGCATGCGGGATGGTACGACACATCCGATTATCCTAAAGATTCGCCTTTACATTCAATTACTAATAAGAAGGTTTTAGGAAAGATGAAGGATGAATTATCTGGAAAGGTGATCAAGGAGTATGTGGGGTTAAGGTCAAAAATGTACAGTATTTCGAGCCAGGAGAAAACCATCAAAAAAGCAAAGGGAATATCTCGCAGTGTTGTGCAGTCAAACATATCGCATGACAACTATAAGAAGCATTGTTTGGCAATAAGACTTTTCATCATGACAACGTAAAACTGCGATCTAATCTACATGAGATCAACACAACTGTTGTAACAAAGAAGTCATTAGATAGAACAAACACAAAACGTGTGTTTGTTAATCCAGAGTTTTCATATGCATATGGACATTGGAGAACCGTAAAATAATTAAAGCGGAACTGTGTCTGGTGGGATTATTTGTAGTTCTTCCTTTACAAAAGATCTTTGAGGAGCTGGTTGTTTTGTCGTGTCAGTTTCTCGTAAATAATACACGGCGGATTCATCTTTACAATTCTTTTTATTTCGTATGGATCGACACTCCAAACTGGATCGGTTGCCCTGATGCGAGTGTCCCCTTCTGCTTCCCCCGGTAAATAAAGGTACCTTACTTTCAATCCAAATGGTAATAGTTTGCTGGGTGTACTGGAGTCTTCAGCAACATTTATGTTTGTTTTTTGATTGCTTGTACTGGTTTTAACCCTTTAAATTCTTCATTATTCATTGCGCGCAAAACTGAGGGCAGTCTTCTAACCCATTCTGTGTTGCGAGAATTGTCAATAAGCTCTCTGTGATACTGGTAAGAAAAAAGTCTTTCAGATAACTGTTTGTTAAAGTTTTCAACTAAAGCCTGTGATCTGTGAACTCCCGGAATGCCTCTTTTAATGGTAACTCTATGTTTTAACAATAATTGATTCACTCGGCCTTTAAATTCTTTTTCCGTCATCGACTTGAATCATGCGAGGATAAGTTAAAGGACCTCGTTGGTATATCAGTTGTATAGCGACAGCAACAGCAGAAGCACTCTTTTGTGTTAAAGGTTCCGCATCTTTGTATCTTGAAGCCATGTCAATGACTGTGAGTGCGTACTTAAATCTTTTTCGTCTAATCGTATCAGAGGGTAAATATAGAAGGTCCATTTGATGGGTGTCGTTTGGAGTTGTATTGACAAAGTGTGGTCTCTGTATTCGTCTAGGCGCAGGTAAATAAATTTGCCAAATCGCTTGTTTAGATAACCATTCCTTAGCTGTTTGTTCACTGACTCCCGCTGCTTGGCTTAGCTTTTTAATTGCTGTGATTCCCTTCCAATATCCTTTTGGTGAATAATAGATTTTGTTCATTTTTTATTCAGCCAATATTATGCGCAACAAAATACACGACAGTCATACCAACGACAATAAACGCGATTTCTTGCGTCTTTTGTTTTTCTGATGGATGATAAAAGTCACTGAATTTTGGTGGGGCAATGTCTGGATTGGTTTGCCCGTTACTTAGATAATATTCTTTTATTGCTTGATCAACATCTTTAAATGTGTAAGCTGCATGTCCCTGTTTTTTCAGTGTGTCGTTAATAAAATCTAACTGCTCAATTCTCTGCTTTTCATAGCGATCTTGTGCTGCGGCTAGTTGCTCCACAGCTTTGTTATGTCTTTTTCTCTCACCGTCATCCTGCAGTTTACTAAATGCGTAATTACTTCCGCTAAAAGCAAGCGCATTCACCACAGCGCCACCTATCATCATTACGAGTGAAGCCATTTTTATAAATGTATTTTTTACATATTATATTCTCTGGAATTATTCCTTGCTTAACTAGAAAATCTTTCGTAGCGAGCGAAGCTGTAATAATAGCGATTAGCTTTGCTGAATCCTCAAAGTCTAGTTTGCCAAGATCTGCCGGTTTTTTTTTTAACAGGCTTTTACCAAGCATCGTGTATCCTACACTCAGACCTCCAATAACGGCAGAATGGTATACAAGGTTGGCAATAGTTTTTTCGGTGCTCATTTTAAAAAATAAAATAATTATAATTAATAAAAAAAACATGAACAGCGATGATCTGCTAGAGCTACAGAGCGGCCTACACTGTCTTGGACTTACAAATGAAGAAGTTGATGATCAAGCTATTATGCCCAAAAAGGAAAGGTTGTATTCTTTGGCAGCATGTGGGAAAACAAAACAGTTCCTCGGAACTGAATTCAGCATAGAACAGATTCAACAGATGTCACCGCAAGACATTATAAAGTATCATAACAGGTATGAAGCGCAGCTGGGGTCGAGAATGGTAAAAGCGTTGGGCAAACGGTTCTTAGTTTGTACACTAAACTAGTTAGTAGATTTGCTCCCATTGATTCTGAACAAGATCTTACGTATGATTTAACGCAAGATCCAGTTTTAACAAAGTCATTAGAGTCTCTAAGCTGTGATTTATATTACAGATTTGGAACATTGTTATCGCCATTAATCATGGGCTTAATTACTTTTAATCATATAGATTTTATTTCCCTTCAAAATGAACGAGTCGGAAATCAGCAGAATCAGGAAACATTGAATCAGAAAACACTGAATCAAGTCGAGAAAGTGACGAGTGAAAAGCTAAAGCATCCTGAGCGTGTTGCAGCAGGAAAAAGAGTAGCAGAGTTAAACAGACAAAGAAAATTAAAGTTACAATCACAGAATATAACTCATAATGAAAACATAACACCGCCAACGCCAACAGTTGATCCAATGCCAGCTCCAAAACAAGAGCAAGTTAATTTAAGGCGCCAAAGTCTTCATGAATATTGAACTTAAAACAGTTGTCATTTTTGGCGCCATTGCTGCTGCTGGGGGCAGTTATACGGTTATAAAATATATAAAGAATGGCAACAAAAACAAAAGCAGCCAAAAAAATCTGAACCACTAAATACAGAAGAAGACAAAAGCACGCCAGCACCGCCAATAACAAATCATTTTGATCCATTTAAAATGCAATAATATTTTAAGAACTTAAATTTAAATTTTTTTGATAAAACATGGCGGATTATTATTTGTTTAAAATGATGAAGTCAATAATAAAGACATGGAGTCTATAAAAGACATTTCCAATAGACCAGAATTGTAATCAATGCGGTTGCTTAGGTGTAAGAACTTCATTAAAATCTATGCTAACCAATCTCACACCAAGGGCGTTAAGCAAGACATCCTCGCGATGACGCGTTTTTTGAGGCGTGTGTGTACTATATTAGACATCTGCTGTTTAAGACAAAAACATAGATTGTATTTTTTTGATAATTATAAGAAACTTGAATAAGAACTTGGTTGTACTTAGAGGACGACTTAATTAAGAACTTAATTAAGAACTTGAAGTAACTTAATTAAAAACTTAATTAAGAACTTAATTAAGAACTTGAGGATGACTTAAGTAAGAACTTAGAAGTGACTTAAGTGTGTGCATGCATGGGGTGGGGGTGGGTAGGGTGGGGTGGGGGGTGTGCATGCGTGGGGTGGGGGGTGTGCATGCGTGGGGTAGGACAAAACACACAAACACCAACAAACAAACAAGAAGTGAAACTACTAGGGCCACTTCTTGCTTTGTGACTAAACAGGTTGTGTCCCGCGCGCAACCTCAATCAACTCCAAGTGATCACATAGGGTCGTTTGGCCTAGTTTGCCGCTGAGCTTTGCAGTCAAGCGATCATATATGATCACTTGCCTAGTGTTGCCGCCGAGCTTTGCAGGTGCTGACGTCATTAGCGGCAAGCGATCACATAGGGTCGTTTGGCCTAGTTTGCTCTGCTCCTCTTTTCTCAACCAGGCTTCCAACTAGCTTTGGCAGAGTTACAGCAATTACTGCTGTAGCCGAGCTTTTATGGCGGCTCTAATCGCCAGTAGTAGTACATCCGTCATTGTATTTTTGGAGCATTTATAATGGAGATAGTGCTGGCCACACACTACTCCTCTCCATACTGGTAGATGTACTAAGGTCTGCCTAGCCCTATCTAGTTTGTTTGCCAGAACCTCCAAAAATCGTCATTCAGTTGCATAAGTTTAATAATGGTTTGGCGTTTGCTACACAGTTCATTTATACTGATTCCTAGCTTGTGAAACTTAGGATAGTTATAAAAACACACAGAAAGTTGAATGAGTTTCCTAGCATACGAATCAGACATGTTTACCTGCGTCTTGAGAAATGAACGCCATGTTTGAAGAGTTTTTTGTTCTTTCAAACATGGTTTTAGCTGTTTCAAGCCAGCGCCCAACAATCAACGCGTGATGAATTGTTTTGCTTTTATTTTGTTTTATCAACATAGCACCGCTTTTTAGAAAAACAAGCATCTCATCAACGTTAAAACACGTATTGAACCTGGCTACATCTTGTTCGCTAATGTCATTTTCAACGTTTTCATTTCCTTGAACCAACAAACCTTTAAGATATTCGCCCATTTCTAAAGCAGTCGGTTCACTTTTTTCCTTTCCTCCACCTTCCAAAAAAGCAATGCTTCTTTTCGGTTTAACTGGGAGACAACATGGTTCGCCTCGTTCTTTTTTCAACAAATACTCTGACATGCAAGTATGGTAAAACTTGTGGTCTTCAATAGCAAGAGCCTGTTCTTCAGTGAACATGTTAGCCATTTTAAAATACAACTCACTCGGAGCACAGTCAAAAACCAACCTTCTTGTGCAGCAGCCTCAGAAAGAATGACGAAACCGGCCGGCTCACGTGACAGCCTCGATGCGGTAGTGCCGACGTAGCACTCGAGAACGTTCCAAAACATTTGCTGATGCAATATGGTGCAATTCCAAAACATTTGCTGATGCAATATGGTGCAACCTAGCCGAGTGCGCCGCGAGCCGTGTTTTATTGATTTTTTGGCCGCACAGTTTGTAAACGGGGCGCTCAGCCTGCGCTGTGTTCTATGTGGCAAAGGCCTCTTGTCTGCGCGAGCCGTAAATTAAGTGATCAGGTTTCAGCCCCGTGTCTGCCTGTCTGTTATACAAAGTTTTGTAGGTAATCCTACACAGTATGTATGTTTGTAGATAATCGTTATTTTTTGGTTATTGAAGTCTTACTTGTCAGAGAACAGGAAAACACCGATTCTAGGTCGCCCTAGCCCGAACCTAGGTGAGGGCTAGGGTGAGTTAGAATCGGTGTTTTCCTGTTCTCTCATGCTAAGTAACGTTTTGCCATAATTGTTAAGCACACAGTCTTCAGAATTTCTGTTCAAGTTCAGAGGACCACTCGACTGTGGATTCACAAAATCACACACACTGGATTCGGGGTCATGGAGATCTTAGAGGTTCTACTATTTAAATCTCCATTAATTGCTAAGTACACACCATGTTCGTTATTACAAAGCAAAGAAATTTTCCAATAAAGACACGCCATTTTCACAGTAAAAAAAATGCATGCAAAAAGATTAATTCCCAGGCGGTTC
>CM031611.1:20526795-20529295 GCA_018398815.1 Conus ventricosus | reverse complement strand
TTACAAAATCATACTACATTCACCCTTCTCATATACGATTGTACACCTTACACCCAACTACAAATACTAATACTACAATAACTAACAGAACCTAATCCTACGAGTATGACATTCACTTATTTTTCAAGTATCACCACAAAAACTAAATTCTATAACGTTCAATCATACAACAAATACATGTAATAGAGAAACATACACATACACTACATTTGAAAAGGCCCAGACGGCTATGAGTAAGGTTGTACCCCCCCCTCCCCCCCCCCCTCCCCCTCCCCCAGCATTAACTAATTATGAGAAAATAGATGGGTTTTAAGTTTAGACTTGAAAGAAGAGATAGAATCTGAATGTCTGAGAGAGTCTTCAGTCTGTTTTCCCCGTCGCTGGAGCTTGAAAGAGAAAGATTTTTCACCAGTAGTAGTCCTGAAGCGAGTCATTCGTAGAAGGCGGTCGTCAGCACAGGAGCGTAGTTGTCGAGAGGGGTGTAGATTTTAAGGAGATCTGAGAGAAAAGAAGGTCCATTTTCAAAGAGAGCAGACAAAGTGAGAGTTGAGATTTTGTACGAGATACGGTTTGAGACAGATAGTGAAGAGAGTGAAGTAGAGGCGAAATGTGATCATATTTTCCTGCTCTACAGATGACACGGGCTGCATGATTTTGGGATTCGCTGTAATTTTTCTGTCAGGTATTTTGGAAGGCCGGCCAAAAATGAGTTGCAGTAATCTATTCTAGATAAGACAAAGGCACAAACGAGAGTTGTAGCATCTGTAGAGAGAAGGTGACGTACAGAGCTGATTCTTCTTAGTTCTAAAAATCAGTCTTGCAAATTTTGAAACCTGTTTCTCAAAGGAGAGGGACTGGTCAAGAATGACCCCTAGACTGCGGACAGAGGTGGAGACAGAGACAGTACAGTCATTGATAGTGACAGTTGAAGGCAGAGAAGGATGGTTAGGCTGTTTTGTCATGAACATGAGTTCCGTCTTGTCGTCGTTTAGTTGTAGTTTGTTGGTTGTCATCCAGTCCTTCAGGTCTGCAATGCAGCCCCGCATCCGAGAAATCAGTGAGTCAATTTCAGCAATGGGAGCCAACTGATGAAGCTGAGTATCGTCAGCAAAGCTCTCATGCGACATGGCGTGACCACTGATGACGTCAGACACAGGACTAGCATACAGCACAAAAAGGACTTGCCCCAGTACAGAACCCTGAGGCACACCGTACCTAAGAGGAGAACTGTCTGAGTATCTGCCCTGTGCACACACTGTCTGAGTCCATCCAGTCAAGTAAGAGATAATCCAGTCGAGAGCTGTGTCTTTGAATCCAAAAAACGTTTGAAGCTGTGAGAACAATTTATTATGATTGATCGTGTCAAATGCTGCGGAGAGGTCTAACATCGCTAATAAGGAAACATTTCCATCGTCGAGCCCGCAGAGGAGGTCATTGACTATACCGAGAGTGCTGCCTCTAACTATGCCTTGTCTGTGAGCAGACTGATGCGGATTCAAAGGTGATTCCTTTCGAGATGTTCTAGAATTTGTTCCAAAACGATCTTCAATAATTTTGATAGAAATGACAAATTTGATACAGGTCGATAATTCTTTAAAACATTTTTATCTAATGAAGGTTTCTTGATCAATGGACGTACCACTGCGGACCGGAAGATTTCAGGAACGTGACCAGAGGACAAAGAGGTATTGATAACATGAGTAAGATGGGGTAGGACGTCATCAATGCACTGAAAGAGCAAGTTAGTGGGAATGGCATCCAGTTCACATGATTTAGGGCTGCATCGCAAACAGAGTTTTTTTTTTACATAGTCTTGACTAACAGGGCTAAAACAAGCCAAAGGAGGTCCACAGTAAACTTTGTCATTCAGAGAATGTACAGGTGCAGTAGAATCTAGCTTTTCACTGATAGTGTCAATTTTGCCATTGAAAAAACTCTAAGAATTTCTGAGGGAGCTCTTGAGTTTTGAAGATGGTGGGAAGAGGGTAGTAGCTGACTTTGCCTAGGAGATTATTTGTGACATTAAATAGTTGCTTGGCCGTATTACAGGCCAATATCTTTGAAGAATAGAAACAGAGTTTTTGCTTGATGAACAATGTCAGTAACATGGTTTCTCGCAGTTTGATATATTTCCCTGTGCACAGTCAGTCCCGTGGCGTGCCATCGCCTCTCAGCCACCCTCTTCTCCTGCTTGGCCTCCGATAACTCGGGACCCACTGTGTTGTGTCATTGACACGGTGAGTGATCGGTGATCAAGCGCCTGCTCACTGGAGCATGCTTATCAAGCGTGGCACGGAGGGCAGAGGTCAGCTGACAGGGCGATGGCTCGCTCAGTATGGCCGTGGTCAGATCAGGTTTGAAAGCCTCTATATCGACAGCAGAAATTTTCCTAACTTCCTTGTAAGTCTTTGTAACGGCGGGCCTAACGATATCTAATTCACACTTCACCGCATAATGATCCGATGCTAGGTTATTGTCAACAGTTGAGAATTTAAGAAGA
>CM031611.1:20514295-20521795 GCA_018398815.1 Conus ventricosus | reverse complement strand
CCCCCTTCTCATGCCCAACACATGCACGCACTCCTCCTGCTGTAGCCGAGCTTTGAAACACTTGACACCTTCACCCTAAGTCACCCAAGTCACCCCAAGTTCTTAATTAAGTTCTTAATCAAGTCGCCCCAAGTTCTTAATAAAGTTCTTAATTAAGTCGCCCCTAAGTTACTCCAAGTTCTTAATTAAGTTCTTAATAAAGTTTTTAATTAAGTTACCCCCAAGTTCTTAATCAAGTTCTTACTCAAGTCACCCCAAGTTCTTACTCAAGTCATCCCCAAGTAACTTCTAAGTTCTTACTCAAGTCACCTCAAGATTGTAATTAAGTCATCCCTAAGTACAACCAAGTTCTTATTCAAGTTAACTTATAATTATTTATTAAGTTCTTAAAGTTATTATTGCATCTGAAATGGATCAAAATGAACTTTTGTTGTTGGCGGTTTTGGCATGCTTTTTTGTTCGGCTTCTGTATTTAGTGGCAGAGATTGTTTGGACTGCTTCGGTTTTCGCTGTCTTTGTTTATATATTTTATAACCGTAATAACCGCCCCAGCAGCAGCAATGCCGCCAAAATGACAATTGCTTTAAGAAAATTCCATGAAGACTTTGGTGGTGTAGGTCTTGAATCAACTTGTTCTGGTGTTTTTATAGCTGGCATTGAAACAACTGGCTGCGGCTCTGGCACTTTTTCATTATGTGATTGTAACATTAATTTTGCTCGTTTGTTCCACTCTGCTAATTTTTTTCCTGCTGCAACGCGCCAAGATGAGGAGGCTTTTTACTGGTCGCTTTCTCCACCTGATTCTGCTGATTTTCTGGCTCGGTCATTTTTAAGGGAAATAAAATCTATATGATTAAAAGTAATTAATCCCATGCTTTTCCATTCTGTGCTTGTAACTTTAATTTTGTTTGTTTGTTCCACTCTGCTAATTTTTTTCCTGCTGCATCGTGCTCAGGAAGCTTTTTACTTGTCACTTTCTCCACCTGGTTCAATGTTTTCTGATTCTGCTGATTTTCTGGCACGGTCATTTTGAAGGGAAATAAAATCTATATGATTAAAAGTAATTAATCCCATGATTAATGGCGACAATAATGTTCCAAATCTGTAATATAGATCACAGCCTAGAGACTCTAATGACTTTGTTAAAACTGGATCCTGCGTTAAATCATACATAAAGTCTTGTTCAGAATCAATGGGCGCAAATCTACTAACTAGTTTAGTGTACAAACTAAGAACCGTTTGCCCGACACTTTTTACCATTCTCGACCCTAGTTGCGCTTCATGCCTGTTATGATACTTTACAATGTCTTGTGGCGACATCTGTTGAATCTGTTCTATGCTGAATTCATTTCCGAGGAACTGTTTTGTTTTTCCGCATGCTGCCAAAGAATACAACTTTTCCTTTTGGGCATAATAGCTTGGACATCAACTTGATCATTTGTAATCATAAGTTCAGGAAGGTTTAGGCTGCCCTATAGTAGATCGTCGCCGTTTATGTTTTTATTAATTATAATTATTTTATTTTTTAAAAATGAGCACCGAAAAAACCAACCTTGTATACCATTCTGCTGTTATTGGAGGTTTAAGTGCAGGATACACAATTCTTGGCAAAAGCTTGTTAAAAATTAAACCAGCAGATCTTGGCAAGCTAGGCTTTGAGGATTCAGCAAAGCTAATTGCTGTTATAGCAGCTTCATTTGCTACGAAATATTTTCTAGTTAAGCAAGGAATAATTCCTGACAGTATCAATATGTAAAATTAAAAAAAATACATTTATAAAAAATGGCTTCACTCGTAATGATGATAGGCGGCGCAGTAGTGAATGCACTTGCTTTTAGCAGAAGTAATTACGCGTTTAGTAAACTGCGGGATGACGGCGAGAGAAAAAGACATAACAAAGCTATGGAGCAACTAGCAGCTGCACAAGATAACTATGAAAAGCAGAGAATTAAGCAGTTAGATTTTATTAATAACAAACTAAAAAAACAGGGACATGCGGCTTACACATTTAAAGACGTTGACCAGGCAATAAAAGAATATTATCTTGTAACAGGCAAACCAATTGAGGCATTGCCCCACCAAAATTCAGTGACTTTTATCAACCATCCGAAAAACAAAAGATGCAAGAAATCGTGTTTATTGCCTTTGGCATGACCATCGTGTATTTTGTTGCACATAATATTGGCTGAATAAAAATGAACAAAATCTATTATTCGCCAAAAGGATATTGGAAGGGAATCACGGCAATAAAAAAGCTAAGCCAAGCAGCGGGAGTCAGTGAACAAACAGCAAAGGAATGGTTATCTAAACAAGCGATTTGGCAAATTTATTTACCTGCGCCTAGACGAATACAGAGACCACACTTTGTGAATACAATACGAACGAACCCATCAAATGGATCTTCTATATTTACCCCATGATACGATCAGACGAAAAAGATTTAAAGCACGCACTCACAGTCATTGACATAGCTTCAAGATACAAAGATGCAGAACCATTAACACAAAAGAGTGCTTCTGCTGTTGCTGTTGCCATACAACTGATATACCAACGAGGCCCGCTAACTTATCCTCGCATGATTCAAGTCGATGATGGAAAAGAATTTAAAGGTCGAGTGAATCAATTATTGTTAAAACATAGAGTTACCATTAAAAGAGGCATTCCGGAGTTCACAGATCACAGGCTTTAGTTGAAAATTTTAACAAACAGTTATCTGAAAGACTTTTCTCCTACCAGTATCACAGAGAGCTGATTGACAATTCTCGCAACACAGAATGGGTTAGAAGACTGCCCTCAGTTTTGTGCGCAATGAATAATGAAGAATTTAAAGGTCTAAAACCAGTACAAGCAATCAAAAGAAAAACAATAAATGTTGCTGAAGACTCCTGCACAGCCAGCAAACTATTACCGTTTGGTTTAAAAGTAAGGTACCTTTATTTACTGGGGGAAGCAGAAGGGGACACTCGCATCAGGGCAACAGATCCTGTTTGGAGTGTTGATCCATATGAAATAAAAAGAATTGTAAAAATGAATCCGCCCGTGTATTATTTACGAGAAACTGACACGACAAAACAACCAGCCCCACAAAGATCTTTTGTGAAGGAAGAACTGCAGATAATCCCACCAGACACAGTTCCGCTTAATTAATTTACGTAAATATATTTGAGTTAAAATGGAAGCTCAGAAGGAAGCACAGAACGAAACAAGAATGATAAATGAAGAGAACTTGGAATTAGTGCGAGAATCATATGAGGCGTGTTCTGCTATTAAGGAATTAATACGAGAATCATATGATACGAATTCTGCTGTTAAAGAAACAATTACGAGGATTCATCGACACATGGCACTGCATCCAGATCACTTACAGCCCAAAATCCCAAATTTTGACTATCAAAAATGGGAAAAAGAATATCTTGAAATAATAAAAAAAAATTCGAGCACGTCAAGCAAACATAAGAAAAAATTTGAATGAATTGGAAGATGATATGATTGATTTTCTAGATAAATTTAAGGAAAAATATATACCCGAGGGCGAAGAAGATATATAATTATGCCGTTCTCCAGTGTCCAATTGCATATGAAAACTCTGGATTAACAAATACTCGTTTAGTGTTTGTTCTATCTAATGACTTCTTTGTTACAACAGTTGTGTTGATCTCATGTAGATTAGATCGTAGTTTTACGTTGTCATGATGAAAAGTATGTTATTGAACAATGCTTCTTTATAGTTGTCATGTGATATGTTTGACTGCACAACACTGCGAGATATTCCTTTTGCTTTCTTAATGGTTTTCTCCTGGCTAGAAATACTGTACATTTCGACCTTAAACCAATAAACTCCTTAATCACCCCTCCAGATAATTCATCCTTCATCTTTCCTAAAACCTTCTTATTAACGGATGAATGCAAAGGCGAATCTTCAGGGTAATCAGATGTGTCATACCATCCCGCATGCCCTTTAGCTACTCACGGCTGTTCCTTTCCTGCCAGACTGAAACACTTAGTCCAGCTCTGCATGACCCGCTGACCCTGACCGAATTCAGCGATGCTAGGCGTGCCATGCTCACAGTTTGGCTCCCTTCCTTCTTTGAGACGTGTAGCAGAGAGCTTTGCTTGTGACTGATTTTGTTTGTTTTCCAAACTTCGGATACAACTAAATCCCGGATGTTTTGTTTCATTTCGGGTTGCCTGAGGATTATGTGAAGTGAGCTTGTGTCTGTGTGTGTTTTATAACACGATTCAATACTTTAAAGTGTGGTTTTGTGTGTATAGTTTGACGTAAGTGACCCATCAGTTGTACAATGGCGTCTCAGCAGTCAGCGGTAAGTGAGCACCACTACAGTCAGCACTGTGCTAGACTGAATTCTATGTGTCGACTTTGTGGAGAACGCGGTTACGAAAGGAGAAAGATAGACGGTTTGGTGTGAGATTATATAAAACCTATGCCACAGAACTCTCGCGTTGTTACAATTTAGACATTTTGAATGATGAAGAGGCAAGCAGTCTACAGCAATTTGTATGAAATGTTACCAAAAACTCATGAAGCTGAAACAACGCTAGCAACCTGTCCGACCGCAAAATTACGATCGACCGTGTTGCACTTGATATTAAGAAAATGTCAGAAATCTGGACAACTTTCGATCCAGAGCTGCCAATCAGTCAGTGCAAAGCATGCAGTCACTTTCAATCACAAAACAAAGGTGGTTGTCCCCCAAAACCGAGAGTAGGGGCCGTGAAGAGATCCGTACAACAAACTTTTGATCCTGCCGACTTGCCAGTTGATGAAAGTGTGTCAACGTCATTTTTGTCAATCTACGTCAACCCCAGTTAAAAAACCGAAAACACTCTGCACACAAACATCACCAATCCCACCGAAAACGCCGCAAGTCAGTGATGTAGCTCTATCGCCTTTCCGACATCGGAAAAATAAAGTGATCTATTTAGACTCGGATGATGAGGATATTGATAAACCACTCACTGATGAAGAAGAAAAATTACTGACACGTTTGGTACACAGGAAGCTGCGGCAGTCAAGTGACCATTTAACAGTTAGGTGCAAAACAAGGGGTCAGCCAATTGTGTTGAAAAAGATCAGACAGCCCCGTAAATCTTCTGCTTTGACATCATCTCCTCTGAGAAAGAAAAGATCTCACATGATACAGAAGATCAGAATGAATATTTCAGGAAGCAGTAGAGAGGATGTGATCAAACAACATGGATCAGAAATCAGAAGAACTGCTCGCACCCACAGACAAAGATTCTTGATGCTGCTGGATGTGGCCCTGTGAGAGTGACCAAAAAGCAAGGGTCTGCACTTAGAACTAGTCTGGGGTTAAGCTGGACAAAGTACAGACGCACAAAGAAGATTTCTCAGAAGTATAGGATTAAAATTTTGACTGTGAAAAGAAAGAAAGACAACAACAGAAAGAAGCTATGTTTGGAGAAATTGAAATAGTACAGAGAAAACTCCTTTGTGTTGATGAGAAAGGCAGACAAAAAGAAGAAGATAAAACAATAGGAGAAATCAAAGACATTCCAAAGTTGGTAGAAAACCTGTTGCAGCAGTATGACAGAGAGAACAAGCTGACCTGGCATGACAATACAATCCCACATGATGAGATCTGGGTAAAGATAGGAGGGGACCATGGGGTGGTACATTTAAACTGATGCTTCAGATTGCAAATCTTCACAATCCAAACTCCAAACACCAACACTTGTGTCCTGGCCATTGTAGACTGCAAGGACAGCCCAGAGAATTTGAAGAAAATCATGGATCCTTACAAAGAACAGCTGGCAGCGCTGATGTCCATGACATGGAGAAATAAGACAATCAAAGTCTTTCTGTTTGGGGATTATGATTTTATGCTCAAGCTGTATGGTCTGTCAGGTGCTCAGGGAAACACACCCCTGTCTATACTGCACAGCATCAAAAAGCCAAATACACACTCCACCTCATTGTAATGAAGGCAACATCACACAGCGCAGTTTACAGGGAATCAGGAGAGATTACAACAAATTCCGAAATTCCAAAAGAAAAATTGCCAAGCTGCACAATAATGTCATCAGAAAACCTATCATTGACATTACACTCAGCCATGTGCACCCCCCTATCTGCACATTCTTCTGGGAGTGGTAAAAAAGCACCATGACCTACTGGAAGGTGAGTGTCATTCTCTAGATAAAGAAATTGCAGAATCCTTTGCAGTTGAGGACAAACAGGTAGAGACAAAGTCAGCCTTTTCTGACTTTGTTGACAAACTGAAAAAGATTGAATCTTTAGAAGAAGAGAAAAGGCAGCTAGAATCAAGAATAGTGTTCAATGAGCCTGAAGATGACAGCACACCCCTGAGTGTTTTCCAGCAAGAACAACAAGAAGTGATGGAGCAGGTAAAGGAGAAAGAAGAAGAAATAGAAGACAGGAAATCACAGCTTGATCTTCCACGCTTGTCTGGTCCTGTCACACAGCATTTAGATGTTGCCCTACATCAGAAAAAAATCCACAAGCAGGCCTATCATGGCAAGTCTTTCATAGGCAACCACTGCAACAAATATTTGAAGCCAGAGACAATTACACATGTATGTGAAAGTGTTGTCAGCACAACAGCTGAGCTGACTCAAGACAAGGCTATCCTTCTCAGAGCTAGGAGTATATCTAACAGATTCAAAATGCTGAATATGCTATTCTCACACATCCACACAAAAATCTCACATCAAAAACCCATGACTGTGACTGCCATTGACACATTGGATAGTGATATCAAAGAATACATGTCTTTCTTTAGAAAAGAATTCCCACAGTCTCGCATCATCCCAAAGCAGCATATTTTAGAAAACCATTGTGTTCCTTTCATCCGTCAACATCATTTTGGACTGGCTCTACATGGGGAACAAGGGGGTGAGGAAACACATGCAGTTATCAATCTGCTGAAGAGAAGGGTGTGGGGTCTAAAAACAGAGCAGGAGAAATTGCGTGTCATGATGTCAGAACACATGGCTATTGTCTCCCCCCTTCTTCAAGGTCTGATGCCACTGGCCCCAGGGAAGCAGTGTAAAGTTAATAAACAGTAATAATGCTCCTGTTCACTGTACATGCACTCAGACAGTGTGTATACATGTGTGTGTGTGTGTGTGTGTGTGGTGTGTGTGTGTGTGTGTGTGTGTGTGTGTGTGTGTGTGTGTGTGTGTGTGTGTGTGTGTGTGTGTGTGTGTGTGGTGTGTGTGGTGTGTGTGTGTGTGCGCTCATCCCACCAGCTCCCAGTGTTTTAACATATTTATAAAATTACTATGTATGTACAAAATATGAATTCACATCTGCTAAAGATTTTGAGGTGCACATCACAAAGTTATTTAATATCTTATTGTCAACTGATCATGAACTGTTGATCTGGAGTGACAGAAGCACATATACACTTCTACATATTAGGCGACACAAGCAGCAAAGCGTGACCTTGTAAAAAAGAGACAAGTGCACAAAACTTGTGCCAAATTAATGTGTGATCA
>CM031611.1:20501795-20511795 GCA_018398815.1 Conus ventricosus | reverse complement strand
TTTGCTGTTGTAGTTGAGCAGAGGCATGTATCAAACTTGTGAACTAATCAATGAGGGAAAATAATCTTGCATTAAGCGCTGATGTGAGTTAGTTTTGATCGATTTTGTGTGTATTGTCATTGTTGTAATGTTGCCTAACAACTTGTGCACACAATATCATGCTGTTTCTTCGTTCTCCTGCAGGAAAATAAACCTAGTCGAGTTTGGTATTAAAAGAATTGTCTGCAATTCGCCAATACAGTCGTCTCAGGAGCGTATAAGTATTATATTTCTTCACGACAACAACGAATTGTCAAACTGACAACCCTTTTTTAACGGCCACGCAGCAATGCCGAAAACATAGCTGCTGGACTTGTTGTGTGCACGGCTGACAGGCAGCGCTGTGTACAGCGCAGTAAGCTAGGGGGTAGGAGCTGCCTGCAGTAAACACTGCCTTCCCTGACCTTGGCAAGTGCAGCAGCCGGAGAGGTGTTAACTCCCTTGCTTCGCTGAAACACTAAAGAAACTCGCTCTGAACAGCCGTGTACTTCTAGTTCCATGTCTTTATAGATGTCTTCAGTAGGGATAACTATAACAAAACTATCTGTATCTGTGTAAAGTACTCTGGACACTGGATACGAGGGTTTAAAGTAGTCATAAAGAAATTCTAACATCAAAAGCTTTGATAATTCTAAAACGGTAAACCCAATAAATACAGGTTTGTCCAATTTGACTTTCTTTTTCTTCATCATTATGCCAAAAAGCTGATCATGAAATCTTCTAAAATCCTGATAATTAGGTTTAGAAGTCAGCTTAATTGCATCGTTCTCTCTGGTGACCAATCTAACATCTTTACGCTTGTGCGGATTTTCCATAGTCTTTCCGAAACAGCTGTTGTTCATTAGCTTGAAAAAGTCTTTTTCTGAAGCATCTGTGGATTTAGTTCTAAGATCAGTGTTCTTCATTATGTATGGTTTCATGAACTGTTCTTGATCAAAAGCAATTATACGATGAACTGCTCTCAACTTTAAACCATGTCTTAAATAAAATTGTAGAAGTCTGTAATGACAGACATAATTTTTTTTGTCTCGAAGATTAGGCACAAGTTTAGGCTGCTCTGTTTTTGCCATCTTTAGACTTTCTGCTGCTAATGGATAGTCATTATGTAGGTCATGGAGTTCATGAGGATATTCTAAGTCAACTTCTAGAATGTATCCACGCGGGTTGATCTGGCGTCAAACTGCTCAACCACTTTAATGCCTTTTGAATATTATTCGTACCGCCGTCTGTGTACATTTTAAAGTACGTAATGGAAGTGATTGCGCCATTGCCCATCCATAAAGATTGTTTGCATCTAAATACATGAGATAGTTAGACCTTTTACTCGGATCATAATCGTCCAAGTTATTTGTTGTTTTGCTTTACAGTAATGATGCGACGCCATACTAATTCCTCCCCGCAATCCGTTTTTCAATCATCTGAAGCATTGGTAAATCTAACATAAATCAATCTGTACTCCAGTAAACTTTAAGAAAGCATCCCAGCTCATCCCGGGTGCAGAAATGTAATGCGCGGGATCCAGGCTATAATGTTTCATGCAGGTCTTTCTATAATTTTCAAAAATGTCCGCCAACAAACATACATCAGCCATCAAAGTATGCATCATGATAGTCTCCCATCGTTTTACACTCTAACTTCTGCCACGCTTCTTGAGCATGCTGGTAATCAGAATCACTAATGCCCTTTCCTCTCAGACTAGAAAAGAAGCTATTTAGGGAGGAAGTGTATCTTCGTCAACCTTTCCCAACTGTAATTGTACTCATAAGGGGGTTAATAAACGCCCTTTCTAACATGAGTTTGGGTCAAATTATATTCTTTCGTTATTGTGGCAGGACTTTAAGGACATAGCAATGACCCTCTAATGATCCCATAGGTGGTGCATAGAGTCTTAAAAGACATGTTTTTTAAAGTGTGGAAACACTTGTATAACTTTTCTGATGACTGTGCTATGCATGTTATCCTGAAGGGTCAATATCTACTGCTTTCATTATAAGATGAGAGTCGTAACCTGCAAGTTATGAAAGAAGCATGGGCCGCTTCCTGTTTTGGATCCAAACTTTTTAGTTTGAAGAGATTGTACATTTTACTGTGTGCTGCTCCTCTGAACTTTTCCGCTAATGTGGATCTGGTCTCTTACTTTGTCGGGATTGGCTTCGTATGGATTGAGAAGTGAGGCCTAACCAGCGGCAACCAAGGTCCCCGCCCCATCCCACTAATCAACAAATGTGTGGCTGAGTCTATGTTGTTGGTCTTCGGGCGTCAGTATTTGATTTCAGATAAAGTTTATTTTAGATTATTAAGAAAGGCGGGTTCCGCAATTGTCTGCATGCGTTTTTAAGAAGTATTTGCGGCATCTGGTCCCTCTTTACAATTCTGGTTTGAGATGGGCACCATCCGACCTGACAACAAGAAGGCAAATGAGCAAATCTGAGATTATCACAAAGGCTTTGTTTTCTAGTTTAGGAAGTTTCTGTGGCCGTCGGGCCTTCATTACGGAACTATAAGCGACTCGAAAGTTCTGGCGTAAACTACGTATGGTTGTTTGCAGCCGTTTCCAGTTCTTAAAAACTAACTTTAGACATCGGCGGTGGGGCGCGTGTCGTTAATTAGTTCTAATTAGTTCTGTAGTACATGGCAACGGGGCTGATACTATGTTTTCTTATGTTCACTCTACAGCTTGAACAGAGGAATTTCTTGTTTAAACTTTTTTTACAGATTAATTTTGTTTATTTTTTTGTTTTGAAGTTCTCGCCCCGCATTAGTCTATCAGGGATGTTCAATGTTTGTAATGTGGTAGCCCTGTTGGTCTGAAAACATCAGTCGTAATTCACATGGCTTCTTTGTCTGGTTCGCCAATGATGGACTGTTTTTTGGATACTCTGATGGGTTGTTGCAGATTTGTTTCCTCATCCCATGTGTAGATATTAACAGACTGATTGTTTTTGTTTTGTTCTTAAAATGATCAATGTGATCCACGCTAACAGGAAAGGCTATTCCACTAAAGTTAATGATCAGTGCGCTGGTAAGGTTCATTAGTTAGACACTCTCTATGACGTTTTGCGGACGTGATGCCCACTGTGATGCCGACTTGCAAGGAACACCACCACATTAAAACATTTGTTGTGGAATTCTTTATGTTTTTTAGATCACTGCTTTTTTGTCCAATGCTGGGATCTGGGTTAGCGAAATGTAAGCCATGCCTACAATCGGCTCATACTTAGCCTGTTTTAATCTGATCTCTAAGACCTTCGCCCTCTGACACCAGAGCCTCTCATTTTGGGCCCTTTTTCCTTCAGCGGAACACATCAAACTGCTGTAAGCAGTTGGGTTGCCCAACCAGGCGTTAAGTCCATTATGGCGAAAGAATAATCTGTTGTTAAGTCGTGACCCAGATTCATAGATTTTCTTTCATTTATTGTTTATTATCGATTTGAAAACAGCTAACATACTTTAACTGGTGGGGGGTCTATTGTTAGTTTACCCTGGAAAATTGAGAATTAGCATGAGCAACACTTGTCCTGTACGTTTGTTGGATCAATGACCCTTCTAGATTAATATCATTTAAAGCTCTTGACAAACGCTCTCCCTTTAGCCATTCCTTCAAACAATTCTCCGGACCTTCATATATCTTTAGCCATGTTGAGTTTTCTTTTTCTAACTCAAAATATTTATTTAAATTTAAAAAAAAATACTTAATCAGAGCACTATCATCGGTCTTTTTGTGATTGGACTCATAATCTAAAGTATAAAAAGCCCTTTGCATGTTCGTTAATGTGTAGCTGTTTTTTAGAACACGAGTTTAATGTTCGGTTACTTTTTTTAAACATTTTTCCTTTTTTGATCTGCTCGGTTCTGGCTGTTGAGAAAAACTTTGCCCTTCCCTTTTTTTGAAGATCAAACTTTTGTCTTTTATAGTCATCTAATCAGCCTGGTAAACGGCTAAATTCTTCATCCGTGATGTTATTGATGTTTTGAGTCAACTAGTGCTTTATTTAATTGTCAGTTTTAAACGAACTAAGTTTAGCCGTTATTAGTTGAACCACTAGCTGTGTGCTTTTGGAGTTTTAGTTGGTTGTTAAATTTTTTGCCGGCTGGCCACTTACAGTACATGAACCAAAGGCCCAAGAGCTCCTAATAAAGACAAACCCGCCTAGAGGTAAAGCTGCGGGCCCCCCCCCCCGCACCAACGCCTGTTGCTAAGAGGCCTACTACTCCGTTCCTGCTTGATGCAGCACTATAGTCCGATTTGCTCCTGTATTTACTTAATGTAACAGCATTTAAAGGCAGCAGATACCTTCGTTTGGTTTTGCTTGTATTTTGAAAGGTCCTTCTTTGCTCTGTTTTTGTTGGCATTTTGCGTAAATTGTTTGGTTAATCTGAAGGTTTTTGTTTATGTTGGGGGGTCTCTCTCTACTATCCCCTTCTTTTGGGCTGGGGCTCTGGCGCTGGTTAGTCACATTTGGATATATATTAACCTGAAACACAGACTTGCTTTTCTTTAAAAAAAGTAAAAAATAAATTTTGGATTGTATATCTTTTAAGCCTGTTATCTTGAATATTCGTGCGATCATATATATTAAAAACAAATGTACATTAACTGGTTTAGTCGCAATCTTTCTTTATCTATTTGAATGTTTATTCCGTCCTTTAATACAGTTTTCCTCCCACTTCCATGCAACTGATTTGCTCTGTTGGTTTCCTTAGGTTCAATCCAAATTATATAAACCGTATTATTTTATTTTGTTGTTTTAAAAAATAATCATCAAGCCTAACATTGTGAAGGGTGTGATCTGTTAGACACATGGTCTCTGTTGGTCTTCTACACCTCCCACCCCCATACAAAATTTCATTAATTTCGTCCCACCGAAAATTGATTGAATAAGGTTTATGCCCGCTAGCGTAGATTTGGTTAGGACTACCCTCCCATCGAACAGTGTTACTTTCGTTTTATTTTAGATTAATAAACTTTTCGCGCTTCTTTTTGTATGGTTCTTCAATCTTCGCACTCAGCAAATAAAATACCTTTTTAAGCGATTCTTGCTGCGGCACTAAAACTAAAATTCCATTTAATAGCGTCATATTGGCTTTGGCGGGAATGAATATGTTGTATTTTGTTTGATGAATCACTCTTTCGTAATTATTGCTAATTTTGAATTATTTGTTGCTCATATCCAGCTGCCTAAATTTGGGTTGGGTTGCTAACAACAGTCAAACTCTAACGAGATGTCAGAAATGCTGTACTTTGCTTCGGTGTTGTATGATTGATCTGATGGATACACGTTTGTATTCATTAAAAGTTTAGTTAGTTCTTAGGACATGACAATCTGTCTTTTTTTTAATGCTCCTTGAAAGTATGGCGCATGCGCTCTTTAAACAACTCAAATTATCTAAGGGAATAGAAAAAAAAAAGCGATTTCATAAGCAAATTTTACATTACATACTTTTTTGTTGGCCGTCTTTAACATTGCGGCGCACCTATTCTATGTTTTTAGTGCATCTTCATTTTATATTCTGATATACGCAAGATGAGGCCCTTTCATTCCCGGTTGTAGCCATAGATCAGAAATAGGTTTTTTTAAAAATATGTTCTGCATCGTGCAAAGATATATTTCCTGCCCTCAAGTTTTATAGAAAATTTTTCTTAACGATTGCCGTCCCGATCCCAGTTTCTGCACAACTTGTCTGTTTGTGTGTTCTGTTGTGAATTCGACGTTTCTATGTTTGAAAGTAATATGTGCGCAGAGCCTGGCACATTCACTTCATCTGCCACTCCTTGGTCTGGGAAATTTGACAGATAAGAATTTGATCGGCATCAATAAGTAGATGGGATTTTTATTTAGGACAGTAATATTCCGTGTATTTCCCTTCACGCCAAAGGGCTCTGTTAGCTTTCAATCTTCTATGCGGGGTCAAGAATTGCACCATATATGTTGTAACATTTTTGTATAATAACAAAATAATAAGTTTAATTATTTAAAAATGGCAGAACTTGTTGGTGATGGAAACGATTATGTATGTTTTTGATCTGGAGTGAGACGACCCATGAGTGAAAATGGATCCCTTTGACACAGCATCGCCTCAGCGCTCTCATTGCGGCGGAGAAAATTAACAGAAAAGTTACGGCCCGGATAGCATTTTTCCAAAAGTTTAGGATTGAAACCTCCCAATTTATAGACCCTGATTTTATTTTGATTAAGTAAAAGATGGTGGCATTGTATGGTGAAAAAAAATACGATCAAGGAGAGAACTTTGTTCAGCTTACAACTAAACGAGACCCAATCAAAGTTTTTATTCCATAGGTACAATTAGGCAACAAAGACTCTTGTGAGCGTAACAAAATCGCCTAGGCATTGCTTAACCAAAATTAGATAGGGAGGCAGTGGCAGTTGCTGAACTTTCAAAACACACTACAGGAACTCCCAACAAATAGCAAATGCAAAAACATTGGATACTTTCAATGATTTAAATCAATATCAACAGGGGAAATAATAGAAGCTGAAGAAAAGAACAATGTTTTTCAGAAAGAAGACAGAAAACAGTACCAAAAACAGTTTTTCCGAAGAAGAAAGATGAACAGTACAAAAACATTTGATGTTTTCTTCATTTCCTATGTGAGAATTATTTATTAGCCCGTAATCGTCTTTAAGAACCTTCAGAGGGACGAATCAATAAAACAAGTTAGCAAAATGAGGTGAACTAAATGAGGATCTAGAAAAAGAAAAAAAAAGAAAAACACTTTGACGGCTGGCAGTGCCGCCAACTTAGGGCCTGAAGGTTAAAGAAGAGAAGAAAATTAAACCCAAAGAAAAGAATAAAAAGATCTTGTTGTACTACAAAGAATTCAGAAGACTACATTGTGTTGTCTACTAACCAAGAACACTATTACGAACTCAATGGTGAGCAGCATAAGAGAAAACTATCCAAAAAATTATATATGAAGACACAACGCTAGCAGAACGAATACGAACCTGTTTAGAGCAGGTGAGCCAGGATGGTCACATTAGTAGCGTATTTATAACGGCCTTCTTAGATTGCAATAAGTACTCTGGTGATTGGCTATTTTTTTACAGGCGGCGTGGCCCATGGTCAGTGCCTTCACCACCCATCGCCTCCAATCACCGCTGAATTAATCATGGGTAAAAAAATAACAGGCTTGATCATTTGGGTTTATTATTAAAAAAATTAGCCAGGTTTAAAGCTTTAGACTCTTTACCGGGAATATTAGGGGGTTGGGTTTGTTTAGCTGGCTTTTGTTCTACCCGCCGGAGCAAAGTGTTGGCTTTATGGACGAAGCACTCTTAGCCTTATGGGCATATTAGTTCTCTTATAGTCGGTGTTATTTTAGTAAAATTAAAGAACAAGTAATCTCTAGGCAGTTAATCCTAGAAACCAAGCGCTGTCCTTTTCATTTTCATGGTCATGATATTTTTCTTGCTTCTTCAACGGTTTCTTTAGGCTTTGTGGCCGCGGGGATTGGCAACTAATGACTTATTTTGGGGGGGGCCGGTATCTTGTTTGTTTTACTGCTGCATTCTTTTATTACTGGCTTCAGAATTGATTTCGTTTTTTCCCAACTTTCGTTCATGCCTTCTGCCACAAGGATTTCTTTATTGTGTTTATTATTGTTCCTATCTGGAGTCTGAGGTCCAGAACGGGCAGCATGATTATAAACCAAGTTGCCAACAGCAAAGTCTACTCTTTGATCTTGCGTATTGTAATACATTTTTTGGTACCTTTTTATACTTGAAGGAATTCAACCTGCTAGAAATTAAATAGCGTCCTCTAAATTTGCTAAAGTAATTGTTTTTGTGCATCCTCCCAAAACCAGTAGAAGGGATCAGTTATGCTCGATTCGTTTGTTGCTTGCGAGCCCCCTAGCAAACACCAATACGTAAGTACGAAACAGAGTGTTTATTCGTTCTATTCCTGCTTTAGTTAGGCCCTTTAGAAGTGTCTAATATAAATCGTTGTCCATGCTGTTTTATGCTCTTGCTCTATGGACCGAGGTGGGGTGAACAGCCTGTGACGAAGAGAAAGATGTTGTTAAGGAGGATTTCAGCCATAGTTATACTTTCTGTGCACGCCCTCCAAAATAAGGTGTGCCTATGCTAGACCATGATTAAGATCCAACTTTTGTCCTATCTAAAAAAGGTCTGTCTAAAGCCTTAATATTAAATTAGTTACAGATCCTTTCCAAAGCCTTCATGTCTTTCTGTTTGCCTGTATGCATATTATGATTGAAACGGTTTGTCATTTGGCAATGGCGCTTGACAGTTTCAGTCAAAATAGTCTGAACGGTTTTGTAATTAAAAATTGGAAAATTGTACACTGGACCTCACCAAAGGGATCGGGATGTTGATTTAAAGTGATAGCATACGCCACTCCACACCCAGTGATGCACAAAAACAAAGCAAAGTTTAATGGTTCTGTAAAATTTAATAAAAAATGCATCGGATATGATGAACTAAAACCCCACTTTCTCGCGATGTAGTCTTTTTTAATAGGGGGGGGGGGTTAAGATATTGTTTAATGGAGTACTAACCTTTACTTGAAAGGTGTCAGGATGAGTACAGGAAATGTCAAGAGTAGTTATCGGTTGTTATATTTTTAAGATTGTAAGTGCGGCCCAACAGCTATTTTGCATCAGTATATTTGAATGACTCATTTATATTTCGTTTGTTTAATAATTGTTTGTAACAATACAACTCAAGACCCGACCTTCGTTTTTTAGAAATGCTATTGATAACGGTCAGTGCGGAACAGAATGGTTGCACTTCTGAAATATTTTCGATAGTCGTAATGGTTTTTTGTTTATATATAAGTGAATCTAAGGAATAATAATAAGGGTCTAAAGTTGATCAAAACAGGGGGGCCAAAAAGGTGCCAGTTAACAATACTGATGGTTTTATTATATTACTGGTTTTGACTCACTAAAAGAAGCAATGCGTAACTTCAACATTACCCTCAAAACTTAACAATGAAATCTAAAACAATTGTTGACCTTCAAACTGAAGAAGAAGCAGGTTACTTATTTTGATAGGAGAGCTAGCTAAAATGTTTGGGGGGCTTTGCAGCTGACAATCATAGATTTAGAGGTTACACACAAAACAAAACTACTTAATGAGGGAGTAAATCGCTCGATCTTGCAATAATTCATTACTTTTACTGCTTCATTTGGTTGGACGAGCTGAGCATGATGGAAAACTTTATGATGGAAGGCCCTCAAATCTGGTTTAAGAGCTCTTCCATCTAGGGAAAGCTGCAGGCATTATTTGCGATTTATGAAATTTATCAATTCCCTAATTTACAGTTTTTTTTAAAAAGATTTGTTTGTGGGAACGGGGATCGGATCATTCTAATATTAAAAATTGCAGACAAATAACAGGGTAAGGGAAGGAAAAAAAGGGAGAAGACGAAAAGTCGTGGAAATGTGATAACTGCACAATTGTTTTAGAAAATAAAAATAATAAGCTGTGCTAAAAAAAAAAATGTCGCGTGGAACAGAAAGAGTCCGGAGTTACATTAAGTAGCGCCTTGTGGGTGTATAAACTTTGAATTAAAAGACCTTGCAGTCGTTGGGGACTTTGAACAGAATGGTGAGATAGGCGCTTTGTATGGTTTTGAGTACACTAAAGATGGTGATTATAAACGCAAAGAGGTTGGCGACAACAAAAAGTTTCCTAAACTAGAGCAACTGCGCAATGTAGAAGCAAATAATGCTGGCCAGTATGAATATAAAATAGTTCGAAAACCTGACAGCAAATGGCACTTAGAACCATATTTAGAATGGGACATAAAATTTGAATTCATAAGCCCATTTACATTTTTTAACCATCAAAACAATTCAGAAAAGCACTCAACTCTGGTCCTTTACATGTAAGTCTTATGCCAGAGGACAATAGTCGGAAAGAGATTGAAATAACGCCGTATGGGAAAAAACAGTACATCCTCCACAGAAGAG
>CM031611.1:20489295-20491795 GCA_018398815.1 Conus ventricosus | reverse complement strand
GTCTTTTTCGTGGTTCACCCTGTTCTTTAATTGGGAGATCTTTGATTTTCCAAATCGATCATCGATCTTTGATTACCCTCTCCTGCAGCTCCGTTCCTTTCTGACCCTCAGTCTTCTCCGTGCCGTCTCTCCACCTTCAGTTCCAATTCCTTCCATTTCTTATCTCCCTTAACTCACACGAAGTTGTACCAGTACCAAACTGCTGTTACGTAGGCTTCTGGTTCAGATGTTCTGCGTTCAGTTCAAACCGATCTTAGAAGAGAGGCAAACGCTATTAATGTATCTGCTGAGTAAGATACTGAGACAGATACTGAGAGAAAAAGGTGTGTGTGTTGTGTGTGTGTGTGTGTGTGGGAAGGAATTCTGTTTTACGTCTCGTCACACATATAGGTGATTGCAGACGTCTAAATAACATATTGTTTACAATTTTAGACTATTATTATAAAAGAAAAGAGGACGATGTGGTTACATGGAACATAAATAAAGCATAGATGAATTGTAGGACAGTAACTATGAAAAATTAGATAAAAATAACTAAAATAATCTAACTTACGATTATGATTATAAAATGTTCCTTAATGGACTTCCCAAAAGGTTACTCGTTAATTTAACAAGAGAAACAACTGGCAACGAATCTAAAAAGTCAAACACATTAACATGCCCAGTGTCAGCACTTGGTATAACACCATTCAAAAAGGGTTTCGTTAGTTCACAATCAAAAATCACATGTTGAACTGAAAGATCCCCACGACATACGCACTTAACAGTCTGGCAATACTTGGTTCGTAGGGAATTACATAAAAGTCTAAAAGTCAGGCTAGAAACCGGTCGGCTAATTGACACAAAGTTTGACAGAGTTTGCTGACGAGGTTTTGATGAGGAACTGTATTGACTCCAGAAATCCCTCTCGATTATATGATTAATTTCCTTGTATGATAAAGGACAATCAACCTTAATACTACCAAATATATTCTTTGCTCCCCTTTTTGCTGCTCTATCTGCTTGATCATTAAAAACGAAGGAGGTGTGCGATGGAACCCAAGAAAATACAACATTAGTACCTTTCATGTAAAGACAGTGCAACATGTACTTAATCTCAAATAATAATTCCTCTCTTGTGAATTTTCAAAACAATACAAACTTTTTAATACTGACTGTGAATCAACACAAAACAGGATATTAAATATTGAGACTGGCAAGGAAATTAAATAATTTAATGCCATCAGGACAGCAACTAGTTCAGCTGTAAATATGGAATGACCCTTACCTAAATAATATGATTTTTCAGCTTTGCAATCTGGAATACAAAGCCAGATCCGCACATACCATCATCAAGAACTGAGCGTCAGTGTATACTTTCAAATAGTTAGTAAACTTTCTTCCAGTCAATTTTGACAGATGCTGCTAACACATGCGGCGAAATCGCTTTATTTAGATCAGAAAGAAAAAATGTTAACTGTTACTTCCGTTAGTTCCCAAGGGGGTACCGGCGGAACCAGTACGCGAGGCGCTACCTCGTATGGGTCAATCTTTGATGAATTAAAAACGTCTGAAACATATGTGTGTGTGGTTGTGTGTGTGTGTGTGTGTGTGTGTGTGTGTTGTGTGTGTGTGTGTTGTTTTTCCTGATTTGTTTTAATATGTTTATGCGGATGGCTGTTGAGTGTTAATAAAAATGTATAAATTATACTTAATAGTTTAATAGTTTAAGCTCCGCGTTGACCTCCATCGCTTGTCGTTTCTGAAATTGTCTAACCATTATCAACGATGTAGACTTGTACATTTGTTCTGTTTTATCTTGGAACATTCATGAGTAAAATCCAGACACCCGAGGGAAGATACTATTGTATCATTATATAATTGTGTTTGTTTGCTAGTTTGCTCTCTTACAATATAGTATGCGTCTTATTGATTCCGATCGAATAATGGAAACAGACAAAAACAAATTTGACATCTGTATAAACAGATGTTACAATTTTTATTGTCCCTATTCCGAAACTTTTTATTGCATCATGGGAAAAGTAGCTCCTGAGGTTACTCTGCTATCATTTCACAAGACGCTGATTCTTCTGAAGGTTAATGTCCTAAAAGCAACTCGACATTGAGGTACCTTTAAGAAAGTTCTCTTTCTTTTTTCAAAATATTCTAAATGGTATATTAATGATATATGGTCTCTACAGACAGACAAAATCAGCTGTGTGCGCAGGAAGAAAGTAAATGTCAACAGATCTTAAGTTTGCCACACGACGATGCCTAGTTTCTGAAAGAAAGTTCAATACGAGATGGGATTAGTGAATTTTAAGGAAGTGAGGACATTGGGAGTGTCTCCAAAGAGACATTATAGTCAGAGTAAGCTTACGGTGGTTTCCATTTTCAACACTTCACTTAGACCTCCGTTTTGATGACCAGTATACTATCGACCTCTGGCGAAGTAGTCCACCCCCCCCAAAAAAAAAAAAAAAAGAGAGAGAGAGAGAGAGAGAGAGAGAGAGAGAGAGAG
>CM031611.1:20476795-20479295 GCA_018398815.1 Conus ventricosus | reverse complement strand
CGGTATTTCTCAGGGATCAGTAATTGCACCCTTGTTTACAATCTTAATCCATGATCTTCCCAAATCTATGTCAAAAGCAACGCATATGGTTCAATATGCAAATGATATTGCTCTTTGGATTAACCGTACATTAAGGAAGCATCCCAAAAAACGGACAATAAACTTTGAACAGAAGTTGTGCCAAAGGAATTGGATAAGTTATCTATGTGTATGAAGAACAATGGATTAGAATTATTTGGAGAAAGAACGTATCTTATAATTTTAACAATAGTGAGAACCCCCAAAGGCTACTCTCGCTTTTGCAACATGGTCAGATTCTAGAATATAAACAAAAAGTCGAATTCCTGGGCGTATTTTTAACTCCTAAACTAAACTGGAAACACATGTTGAAAATTTATTGATAAATCAAGAGAAAGATCAAACGTTCTTAAAATTATATGCTATCAACCATGGGGTCAGGACAGTCATACCCTTTCACATCTTACATCTATACATCTTTTTAGTCCAATCCAAATTGACATATGGTCAGAAGTGTGTTTTCTCTGCACCTAATTCGCTTTAAAGAGATCGCAAAGCTTGGATAGTAAGGCCATGAAATTAGTTCTGGGAGTCCGAGTTCATACAAACACTTATAGATGTTATGGAGAAACAAATGTATTACCACTAAATGAGAAGCGAATATGGAATGTATCCACATATATGGTCAGAAGTCTTTCTGTTGAAAATTCAGTTACTGAAGAAATACTGATGGATTCCAGTAAATATTTTCCTAAGAGGTCTAAAAACATATCATTTTCATCCAATTACAAACTACACATCTGACTCTACGTCACATTGTAATATTAATATTACTGTTGAATTTTCTGCGGGACCTCTGACGCCTCCTTGGGAGCACCATTTGATTACAAATACACTAGTTAAAGAAAAGTGATAATGCAAATATTTTAACAACTGAAGTTCGTGAACATTTAGAAAACATTATCCAAATCATTGTAAAGTGTTTACAGATGGGTCAGTAATAGAATTCTATGAAAGTGGTTCTGGCTTTATAATACCAACTTTAAATTTCAGGAAATCATATTATTTAGGAAATGGGTTTTCAATCTATACTCTAGAATTATACAGATCTACCAGTTGCTTTCTATACAATTTTACTGTGTGTTGATTCAAAATCTGATTTACAATCACTAAAGCGTTGGGACTGGAAAGCTTAGAAAGATTCGCTTTTTGAAATAAAACATTTACTGCATTTTATCATAACTATAGGCATAAGAATTGATTTTTGTTGGGTCCCATCTCACTGTGGTATAAAGTGAAATGAAAAAGCAGACAGTCTTGCAAAAGAAGGAGCAAATAGAAATGCTGAAAATGTATTTAAAAAATCCTCTAGATTTGTCCTCTTGTGAATTAATCCAAATTATGTAAAAGTACATAAAAAGTACTTTAAAACATGGCAACTTTACCATCGTGCTCAAGGCACATTGCTAGATTAATTCATAAATAAAGGTTGAATACTTGGAACACTAAATATGCTCGTGGTCTTACTTGTGTCTGCAGATAAAAACAAAACCATTTCTGTGCTTTATCTTTTGTTGTTTGAATGCTGAATGTTGACCTCCTCTATCAGGAGAAAGGTATTAATATGAATAACTTTTGATAGTGTCAATTCTGTCCTATATGGTTCACATGTTGCTGAAATTGCAATGCTTATTTTGCTGTCACAGGTTGCAAAATGTTAATAAAGGCCACCAAATGTGTGTACCACTAAGATATTTCAGTTATGTCAATATGCAAAAATCAGATGCGGGTTTGAAAGTACTAACATGGATAACAAGCTGAGTGTGAAATGTGTGTGTGTGTGTGTGTGTGTGTGTGTGTGTGTGTGTGTGTGTGTGTGTGTGTGTGTGTGTGTGTGTGTGTGTGTGTGTGTGTGTGTGTGTGTGTGCGCGCGCGTGTGCGTGCGTGCGCGTTTGTTTCTTGTTGCTTTTTTATAGTAAGTGTCTGCTACCATCTGACAATGAAAAGACATTAAACAAACCACTGAACTGAACTGAACTGAACTGAACTGAAGTGAACCACCAAGCGCAGAGATAGGGCCATAATTTGAGCTCCAGCGCGTCATGAATGACGTCAGATGGGGGCTTAGTCCATGCATTTCTAAGTAAAGATCCTTAAAAGAAATCAAATGGTTAGGAAGTCATGCTACATGTGACCTATATTCAGCTGATACTATCTGATGATTCACTGTTGCGCAACGCATGCATGTGCACATGCACTCACGTATGTGTGTGTGTGTGTGTGTGTGTGTGTGTGTGTGTGTGTGTGTGTGTGTGTGTGTGTGTGTGTGTGTGTGTGTGTGTGTGTGTGCTTGCGCGTGTGTGCTTGCGCGTGTGTGCGCGTGTGCGCGTGCGTGCGTACGTGCGTGCATGCGTGCGTGCATTCAAGCGTGCGTGCATGCAACCATGCGTGCATGCATTCTTCCCTCTTGTTTGAAGAATTT
>CM031611.1:20461795-20469295 GCA_018398815.1 Conus ventricosus | reverse complement strand
ATTGTTGTCTGTGGGATAGTTTGGTCAGCTGTAACGCCCTGTGCCATCAATCACCGCAGTGGTGGGGTGGAACATCCTCGGATTACCTTAGATTGGTAGATGTATCTTGGCCATTCGCAGAGTGATTAGGCTTGGTAGATCTATACATCCATCTTGTTACTACTTTGCATGTCTTCGTGTATATTTCGTGTTGTCTGTGCGGTACGAGCAGGGTCTTATTCATGAGGAATGTGTCTATACATATGCTTTACAGTCTTCTTGGCTTTCGTCTGTGGATAACTGGACTCTGGAGTCATGCACCGCGCTTTTGATGAAAATAATGCAAACGCGGTAAGACCTTTAGACATGCCATGATTGTGATATGAGATACAGTGTGATGTGTGCAACCTTGTCGGCAGAGCTAGTTCCAATAGTTTGTTCAAAATCATGCAGTGCAAGGAGCTCAGATGGGTTCTTATTGTTCTTGACCTGTCCATCAACTGCCCGATAGTCATCGGTCAAGTGCTCAATAACATCACAATAGGCGTCTGAAGACGGGTCCCGGTCTGTAGGTCGTGAACAAATGTATTTGTATCGGGAGTGGTGTTCTTCCCCATAATGTGGGCTCTTCATAATGAAGTACTTCTGTTAAATGCATTTTCCCACACCTTTCCTTAACATCTGAGTGAAAAAGCTGCTAATCTACAGAGAGGGGTGTAGAGCAAAATGTAGGTCTCACGTAAACACTTCCATGAGGTCTGATGTGATCTGACAGCAGGTTTGTTTGAGACAGATTAACAACAGTCTCAATCTGTCATGCACCAGAGTGGTGGTTGAACGAATCAAGCTGACGAGCAATGGTTAAATTGATTCCGTTCAAAGCGGCGATATTTGCGCTTTCCGGTGAGTGGACTGTCATCAGCTTTTAAATATTTGATAAAATTTCAAATTTTCTCTTTTACTTTCAGCACATGTTTATTTCAGAAAACATTGCGCTTGTAGTTTAAAAAAAATGGCGACAGGCTGATATGAATTATACACAATTCCGAGAAAGTAAGACACACACACGAAGTGATTGACAGCTGGTATAGCCCAGTGGTAGGGCGCCTGACTCGTAATCTTGGTGATCCTGGGGTTGCGGGTTCGAACCTCCGCCAGGGCGTTTCGGTACAGGGGGATTTTTCCCTCGGAGTTAACATTGGTTCTGACTCCATTTCCCATACAGTCCTTTGAATGAGACTATAAACCGAGGTTCCGTGTGTGAACGCACACATAACATCTTGCACACACGTAAAATCCCATCACCAACTTTCGGAAGAGAAGGCCAGTTTGGCCGTTGGTATGGATGACACGTTACACATAGCATGCACCCTGCGTGAGAAATGGAAAGAATGAAGGAAGTAAGGAAAATGAGTGATCGATATTGAACGATACTGACTGGATGACACGGGAAACGACTGAATGAAGCGCCAGCTGGCAGCTCTTCAGTCGGCACTACCCAGGTAGGCAGCCCGTTGTGTAAACGAGTGTTGATTGTAAAGCGCTTCGAGCTTGGCCTCTAGCCGAGAATAGGCGCTATATAAGTATTCATAATTATTAATTATTAATTATATATATCTGCAAAGTGAACTAATGTCTACGTTTTGTAATGTCTAAGTTCCTAGAGTCTTGTCTATATTAGAATCAAAAGAGAAAAATCTTAAGGCTTTCCAGCCTTTCCCTGCGTAAAGATGTCATTTAAAGAAGAACTTGTAGCTCAGAGAGAGAGAGAGAGAGAGAGAGAGAGTGACAGAGACAGAGACAGGGACAGAGAGACAGGGAGAGAGAGAGAGAGAGAGAGAGGAGAGAGAGAGAGAGAGAGAGAGAGTAGAGAGAGAGAGAGAGAGAAAGACAGAGAGAGAAAGAGATTCCCATTTCCAAAGACATCAAATTCCTCTATAGCAGACTGTGCAATCGTTTGCAGCACTACATTAGAGACTGAATGGGCTTTAGTCGGGCCAAAGACTATGAAGAGTCCAAAATTTCTCTCTTCAGCTCACCATCATTTTTTCCCATGTCTGTTCTGGACTCTGGATGATGCAGTCATGAATGTCCAGAGAAAAGGTTTCTGCGTTCGGTACCTGTTGTTAAAGACCAGTGGCATTTCCATTCCATGATGATTTTCTCGAGCAGTTATTGCTTCAAACAAGGTCGATTTCTGAAACCTGTCATGTTTTGCACCAGATTATTGCACATTATCTTTTATTACTGTTCATTCTGGCTCTGTTTACCGTCCACGTTCGTGTTGAAATGTAGTACTTTCTCTGCAAGACATTTTTCCTTGAAAACACCGACACTTTAGCACGCAAACGATGCCTCTAAGGAACAGATTCCAAAACTGCAGATCCTTCAACGTTTTCAAAACTAAACAGCTTCATAACATCCATGAAACTACTCGCTCCACAATACTTGAAAGACAACGGCTCTTTTAAGATTTGATATTAGAAATGATACTCACAATGATTTCTGTCACACGAAAAATGTCAGTGTCAAAATATGAGGTTCTTCGATTTTAATGTTAAGGTCGTGCACAGCTCTAAAAAGTGCAGTGCATCTCAGAGGAGCAATTTCTTATTGTGAACAATAGCAGATTTTATGTTTCTGAATGTAAGCACACTTACATTAACTTTAACAAAAACAGGCGTTACTCGAGAGAGAGAGAGAGGAGGAGAGAGAGTAGAGAGAGAGAGAGAGAGGAGAGAGAGAGAGAGAGAGACAGACAGACAGACAGACAGACAGAGACAGAGGCAGACAGCCAGGCAGAGATTAATGTGTTTGCATGTATGTATGTATGTATGTATGTATGTATGTATGTAATGTATGTATGCATGTATGTATGTATGTATGCATGTATGTATGTATGTATGTATGTATGTATGTATGTATGAATGTATGTATGTATGCATGTGCACGTAGGTGTGTGTGTGTTGTGTGTGTGTGTGTGTGTGTGTGTGTGTGTGTGTGTGTGTGTGTGTGTGTGTGTGTGTGTGTGTGTGTGTGTGTGTATGTGTGTGTGAGAGAGAGAGGAGAGAGAGAGAGAGAGGAGAGAGAGAGAGAGAGAGAGAGGAGAGAGAGAGAGAGAGAGTATTTCAAGAGGTATCACATCTATTTGTGCCTGATTGCGTAATCGCGTGTCACACATCCATTCAGATCCATCAATATTAGACTGGTTAAAGACTATGGAGTCCGCGTTTTTCCCTTCGGATGCCACTTGAACTCATAACTGTTTCATGTCCTCGAGGTACAGCAAGGATGACACGGTCAAACGTTTCTTTGTTAGAATAGATTTCATGTTTTCAAATGCTCGGAAGTTCCCAATGAAAGATTTGTCTATCGCTGTTTTGCAAACGCACTCATTTCTTTCATTGAAAAAAAGTAATTCAAAGCTGTAAATCGCACACGAGTTCTCATGCTATCACTACCACTGAACACATCTCAAACCACCTCTTGTCTTCTACCTAGCCTCACCCCCCCCCCCCCCCCCCCCCCACCTCCGCATCCATTTTGCCCTTTCTTCCTTTCCATATCTCTCATACACGCACCGCTCTGCTTCTCCAACGTCCTTTACTCCCAACCGTTGTCTCTTTCTTTTTTATGCCAGCACGAATCGTCTTCCTCTGACGTCCAAGGGACCACATAGTGGTTGTACAGACAGGTGTTTGCTCAGACATAGCGGAGGGGTTTGTGCAGACAACGGCGTGCAAGCGTAGATCGCTTATACAAACAGTCTGCCCTCTTCCCTGGCTATCAAACCAAATTGTTGTCTGTGGGGATAGTTTGGTCAGCTGTAACGCCCTGTGCCATCAATCACCGCAGTGGTGGGGTGGAAACATCCTCGGATTACCTTAGATTGGTAGATGTATCTTGGCCATTCGCAGAGTGATTAGGCTTGGTAGATCTATACATCCATCTTGTCACTACTTTGCATGTCTTCGTGTATATTTCGTGTTGTCTGTGCGGTACGAGCAGGGTCTTATTCATGAGGAATGTGTCTATACATATGCTTTACAGTCTTCTTGGCTTTCGTCTGTGGATAACTGGACTCTGGAGTCATGCACCGCGCTTTTGATGAAAATAATGCAAACGCGGTAAGACCTTTAGACATGCCATGATTGTGATATGAGATACAGTGTGATGTGTGCAAACCTTGTCGGCAGAGCTAGTTCCAATAGTTTGTTCAAAATCATGCAGTGCAAGGAGCTCAGATGGGTTCTTATTGTTCTTGACCTGTCCATCAACTGCCCGATAGTCATCGGTCAAGCGCTCAAAACATCACAATAGGCGTCTGAAGACGGGTCCCGGCCTGTAGGTCGTGAACAAATGTATTTGTATCGGGAGTAGTGTTCTTCCCCATAATGTGGGGCTCTTCATAATGAAGTACTTCTGTTAAATGCATTTTCCCGCACCTTTCCTTAACATCTGAGTGAAAAAGCTGCTAATCTACAGAGAGGGTGTAGAGCAAAATGTAGGTCTCACGGTAAACACTTCCATGAGGTCTGATGTGATCTGACAGCAGGTTTGTTGAGACAGATTAACAACAGTCTCATTCTGTCATGCACCAGAATGGTGGTTGAATGAATCAAGCTGACGAGCAATGGTTAAATTGATTCCGTTCAAAGCGGCGATATTTGCCGTTTCCGGTGAGTGGACTGTCATCAGCTTTTAAATATTTGATAAAATTTCAAATTTCTCTTTTTACTTTCAGCACATGTTTATTCAGAAAACATTGCGCTTGTAGTTTTAAAAAAAATGGCGACAGGCTGATATGAATTATACACAATTCTGAGAAAGTAAGACACACACACGAAGTGATTGACAGCTGGTATAGCCCAGTGGTAGGGCGCCTGACTCGTAATCTTGGTGATCCGGGGGTTGCGGGTTCGAACCTCCGCCAGGGCGTTTCGGTACAGGGGGAATTTTCCCTCGGAGTTAACATTGGTTCTGACTCCATTTCCCATACAGTCCTTCGAATGAGACTATAAACCGAGGTTCCGTGTGTGAACGCACACATAACATCTTGCACACACGTAAAATCCCATCACCAACTTTCGGAAGAGAAAGCCAGTTTGGCCATTGGTAATGGATGACACGTTACACATAGCATGCACCCTGCGTGAGAAATGGAAAGAATGAAGTAAGTAAGGAAAATGAGTGATCGATATTGAACGATGCTGACTGGATGACACGGGAAACGACTGAATGAAGCGCCAGCTGGCAGCTCTTCAGTCGGCACTACCAGGTAGGCAGCCCGTTGTGTAAACGAGTGTTGATTGTAAAGCGCTTCGAGCTTGGCCTCTAGCCGAGAATAGGCGCTATATAAGTATTCATAATTATTAATTATATATATCTGCAAAGTGAACTAATGTCTACGTTTTGTAATGTCTAAGTTCCTAGAGTCTTGTCTATATTAGAAACAAAAGAGAAAAATCTTAAGGCTTTCCAGCCTTTCCCTGCGTAAAGATGTCATTTAAAGAAGAACTTGTAGCTCAGAGAGAGAGAGAGAGAGAGAGAGAGAGAGAGAGAGAGAGAGAGAGAGGAAGAGAGAGAGAGAGAGAGAAACGAACGAACGAACGAACGAATTTTTATTTTAAGAGGGTAGTGGATTAAGCATGAATACTTTTTTTACATCCAGCCCTCTGGGGGAAAAATCGATATATAGTAAAAAGCAAATCAGAAAAAAAATGCAACAATTCCTTGCATGGGAACCTTTGACAAAAAAGAAGACAGAAGAAAAAGAAACCGGTGAATACCACCACCACCACCACCATCACCACCACCACCAACAACAACAACAACAACAACGAGAAAAAATGATCAGGGCAATAGGGGGGAGTGTGAATGGAGAGAGAGAGAGGAGAGAGAGAGAGAGAGAGAGAGAGAGAGAGAGAGAGGGAGAGAGAGAGAGAGAGAGAGAGAGAGAGAGAGAGAGAGAGAGAGAGAGAGAGAGAGAGAGAGAGAGAGAGAGATGGCCTTTCTCAAACTATCATCCACCCATAGTAAACTGGGCTTACGCACACTGAACATGACTTGTAGAGCTACGATCTGGAACCAACTGAGGTCAAAACCATGGGATCAATCTGGCGCCTCTACTTATGCACGTGACAATGCCTCAAAGGCAGGGAGAGGGTTGGAATTTATTCCCTGTCCATATTCTGCCCAGCACTACCATCAGCATGAACTCAACACTAAGCTCAATTCATCACTGAACCTCCAACGATGGCAGCTTTATCGTTTCCTGTCTTCAGGAATCACTGTGGGCCTTCGTTTGTGGTCATTAACACTTTGCCATGTTGGTCAATGCATGTCATATTTAATATAGCGTGGGGTTTCGTTTTTGTCTCATCTTTGTTGTTAAGTCATTTATCCATCGTTAATTCATTTATCCATTTTTTTGTTTGTTTGCTTTGTTGGTTTTTGTGTGTATATTTGTTTGTTTCTTTGTTTCTTTCTTTCTTTTTTTCTTTCTTTCGTTGTTTTCGTTTTTCACTGTCTGTTATGTTTGTTTGGCTGGTTGTTTTTAAGTTGAAAAGAATGGGTTGCATTGAACATCGTCGACATTAATTACAACTGTCTGCATTTAGGTTAAAAATACACACACACACACACAAAGATAATCGAAAGAAGAGACAACATCAACAACAGCAATAACAACAAACAGAAGTAAAAAAACAAATGGTTAAATGCATGCTGCTGGACAAAACGGCTCGTGTAATCACTCAAGGAAAACAAATAAACAAACAAACATAAGAGTGGTAAAAGCACATTTTTCAGGGAGTGAATTATTTTTATCAGGCTGAAGTAAACCAACAAATGGAAGAATACATGGAAATAGATAACTGAATAAGTAAAAAAAAAAAAGAAGAATAAATTAATAGATAAGTAAATGAATAAATGCATACGTAAAATAACGAATAAATGAACAAATAGATAAACGAATAAATAGATAAATGTATTAATAGATAGATAAAACAATAGATAAATGGATAAATAAATAAATAAATAAATAAATAAATAAATAAATAAATAAATAAATAAATAAATAAATAAATAAATAAGAGACAATTCAAGATACTCTGAAAGCGAGACCTTAGACAAGACCTTGTCCAATCAGTAATAGATAATTCGGTTTTCAACGACTAGCAAGATCTCCTTTCGCCCCCACACTCACCCCACTTCCCCTCCTCTACCCCCACCCACACACTTGTCCCTTCGCCGTCTACACCACGCAGACGACGTATCTATCTTCAACCATGACAGCAGGGGAAACGCACTGGCTTCGAAAGACGACAGCTGAGCTTTAACTCCCTTGGACCTACTAGGGCCCAATAATGGCTTTTAATTTGGTGCTGACGCTACGTTGCTTAGAATGCGAGCCCAGGACTTGGACAGAAAATCGATTCTCATCCATTAACTCCTTTTGTGGCACGGACGTGGTCATGTGTGTAGAGGTGCAGTGTGGATGCCTCTACACCGCTCCGGTTG
>CM031611.1:20451795-20454295 GCA_018398815.1 Conus ventricosus | reverse complement strand
TCTCGATCTGTTGATAGGATGAACAGCAAAACGTCGTAGGATCCCTCTTTTCTTCCTTCACAACAACGATCTGGTCCGTTTCGTCCGCGCCATTTTTATAGTGACGACTCACATTTCCCCTGACCTCAGCAAGAGACGGCCGTCAAAACTCCGGAAAGCCGTGTTTACTATGACCACTTTGACGGACCCGTTCTACCGGCTAAAGAGACGGCCGTCAAAACTCAGGACAGCCGGGTTTACTATGGCCGCAGCCTAACAATAACATTAAAAATAATGAGAGTAATAACAATGATGATGATGATGATGATGATGATGATGAAGATAATGACGATGATGATGACGACAACGATAAATGTGATGAAATTAAAAGACAGACCCTAGCCACAGCGATTCACATCATTACACTATGATTGCTGTACCATTACGACTATACTATGATGACATCGCCTTTCACTCAGTCAGGAAACCTTCATTGTTAGCGTATGGAAACTACGTATTGATTTCAGGCAAGGGAACCATTGATGTCTGTCTGGTGTCGGTTTCCGTCTCTTGGATTAGAATCATCAGTATATCACTGATAGTTGTGCTAGTTCACTCATGTTATCTGCTGCAGAATTTTATATATATATATATATATATATATATATATATATATATATATATATATATATATATATATATATATATATATATATATATATAACAAACCAATACATTCCAAGGACAAGTACCGAGCACCGTTCCAGCAACCCACAGAGCAGCCCGGTGCTGCAATGACAGCATGAAATATTGAATTATAAACAAAGCTTGCTCTTATGTCTTAGATTGAAGAAATAGGGGGAGATAAGCATTCATATCTGCAGTGGTAGATGATTCTGCCTAACTAACAGTATGTGCTTGCGTGGGTGAATGGGAAAAATAAAATAAAATAAATGCTTCTCAAAATGAGCCTTCAGCAAGCTTATAGTCAAATTACCACTTTCTGCGGTCACTGAGGAGAAACAACCAGGTTTCGAAATATCGGTATATGACCAGGAGTTATGTGTTAGTGAGTTTCCCTCCCTATTGGAGGATGTCTCCCCCTTGGAGACTTTAAGCATGCTGAAGGCTCATTTTGAGAAGCATTTATTTTATTTTTCCCCATTCACCCACTCAAGCACATGCTGCTGGTTAGGCAGAATCATCTACCACTGCAGATATGAATGCTTATCTCCCCCTATTTCTTCAATCTAAGACATAAGAGCAAGCTTTGTTTATAATTCAATATTTCTTGCAGTCATTGCAGCACCGGGCTGCTCTGTGGGTTGCTGGAACGGTGCTTGGTACTTGTCCTTGGAATTTATTGGTTTGTTGTATTTTAGTCCCTTGCGGATTCATTCCCAAAAACTGGCCCTCAGCACTTGTGTCTTAAGAGGATATCTTTTTGATATTTTCTACTTTTCACAAGAAAATGTAGCTTGTTTTGCTCTTTCATGATTTTCTTTTGCTTCTTAGGTGGCACCTTTGGTTGTTTTTTTGAAAACTCAACAAACATACTACGGTATTGCACACCAGCCTTTTCTGGGATTGCATTCTTCTTTAAACTGAAAAGGCAGAGGAGTCAAATTACCACTTTCCGAGGTCACTGAGGAGAAATAACCAGGTTTCGAAATATCGGTATATGACCAGGAGTTATGTGTTAGTGAGTTTCCTCGCTATTGGAGGATGTCTCCCCTTTGGGGACTATAACCTTGCTGAAGGCTCATTTTGAGAAGCATTTATTTTATTTTCCCCATTCACCCACTCAAGCACATACTGTTAGTTAGGCAGAATCACCTACCACTGCAGATATGAATGCTTATCTCCCCCTATTTCTTCAATCTAAGACATAAGAGCAAGCTTTGTTTATAATTCTATATATATATATATATGTTACGCTCAATGTGAATAATTGCCTAATGTGAACATTAGGCAGAAAATTGCCTAATGTGGACATTGGGCAATTGACGTGCTGATGGCTTGCCTAATGTTAATAATTGTCAACATTAGGCAAAAAATTGCCTAATGTTCACATTGTGCTGCTCAATTTTGCCTGATGTGAATAGGACTGCCTAATGTGAACAGATATGATGTGTGTGTGTGAGAGAGAGAGAGAGAGAGAGAGAGAGGAGAGAGAGAGAGAGAGAGAGAGAGAGAGAGACGATTCACGCAAATTGAAAAGCTGACAGGCACACAAAATCAACTTCAGATGCATCTACATTTCACTCGATCAGCACAGAGTCAACACAGTGTTACAAAAAAATAGCTGATTATCAGTCCGTCCCGTCAGACAAGACAGAAACTGGATAAATGTCCTCTCCGTTCACCTCCTCACAACGTAAGTGTTTCAAGCCTAATATAAGCAGGACATGTTGAGGAGAGAGAGAGGGAGGGAGGGAGAGAGAGAGAGAGAGATTTGATGGCTTGAACATCATGTGTAGATATCTCAGGATCCAGTTCATTTACACATTTTTACATGATC
>CM031611.1:20436795-20439295 GCA_018398815.1 Conus ventricosus | reverse complement strand
GTTTCTTCCCTTCTATATGCCACGAGTGGGGATCGGAGACACAGCCCTTCGGACGAGATAACAAACGCAATGTCCCTATGCAGCTTACGGTTAGCGAACGTGGAAATATCCAAGGCAACGGGAACATTCTCCCAAAGAAATAATGTAGGAATATCAAATGTGATGGATGAGAAAAATTGGAGACACATAAATCCACGAACTGAAAGACGAGCAAATTAGTTAGGTAGGTAGGTAGTAGATAGCTAGCTAGCTAGCTAGCTAGCTAGCAGATAGAGTTAGATAGATAGAACAGGCAGATATAGAGGGGTAAGAAAAATAGATAGAAAGACAGACGCATGGATAGATGAACAGAAAGTTGGATCAATATGGTATATAAATAAAAAGATAAAGAGATGAAGAGATAGATGGAAAAATAGATCCATAAATGGACAGTTAGATAGTTTTAATTAATAAATATATAGGTAGTTCCATTTCATAGATATTATAGATAGCTTAAATGATAGATAGATAGACAGATAGACAGATAGATAGATAGATGAATAGATAGACATATATATCTATACATAGATCTATATATAGATCTATATATATATAGATCAAAGTGATTAAAATACCCAAAATGATTTTTTGAGTGCTCGACCCCTTGGGGAGCAACATTTGTTAAAATAAGGTACTAAAAAGAGAAATCGACAAATTTGTTTCTAGCGGCGTTGCGCTGTCATCAGGATGGTTTTTGTTTTCCCACCGCCGATGTTATATAGCGTGTGGGCTCACGTTTGCGGTTGTTTGCACGTGCGGGTTGGCTGCACGTGTTTTTGGGGGCTTTCAGGTTTTTGTTTTGGATGTGTTCACTAACAACGATTTCCATTTATGCCTGCAGTTGTTTACTATTTCTGTTTTGGTGTTTAAAGTTGCTAAGTGTGGTTTGCATAGTATTAACCATTTTTCAGTTAAACATAGGTTGCACCTTTTTGAAACATTGCTGTATGGTGATGCTCTTTTTATGATTTTCCAGGATATATTGTAGCTTGTTTTTGCGTCTTTAAGTTTCCAGATATATTTGCTCAATTCTGTTTGGTTTTTATATTTTTCTTTATTAATGACTGTTTGTGGTTTGCATATCTGGTTTTGAAGTGGTTTTCAGTGATCCCTATGTATGTTTCTTTTTCATTTTCTGATGTCACAGTAGCCTGGTATACAATGTTGTTGTGGAGACTTTTTATTGTCTAGTGGGCACTGCTCTTTTCTGGTGCAATTGCAAGATTTCCTTTCTTCACCCTTCTTTGCTGTGTTGATTTTCATTTGTTGATGCGTCAATTAGGTTTTTAAGTTTGGGCATACATGAGTACGATAGTTTGACAGTGTTTTTGTTAAATATTTTGGACAGTTTGTGTTCTTTTGGAAATGAAGTTGTTAAAATTTTGAAGAATTCTTTCCCTATGTTTGTTTTGAGTTTCCCGTCGTATGGGGGGTTATACATATGATTTTTCTTTTCCTATTTTTCTTGCTTTTGTTTGTGTTGTTGTCTGGGTTGTATTGTAATTTGTAATTGTATCCACTTGTTTGTAGTGCCTCCTGGTATTCTGCTGCTGCATTGTTGAACACTCTCTCATTGCATGACAAGTTTGATAGCCTCTTGTTTATGCCATGGGGTATGGTCTTTAATACAGATGGTGGGTGGTTACTTTTGGTGTTTACATAAAGAGGTGTTCGTTGGGTTTCTTGTATGGTTTATATGTGATTGTTGAGATCCAATGTTATGTCTAAGTAGTTCACTACCTTTTTGTTTGCTTCAATGGTAATCTTTAAGTTGTGGTTTTGGAAGATTTTGCATAGTTCTTTCTTCTTGTTTTCGATGGTTCTTGGGTTGTTGGTCAGTGCAGCAAGGCCATCGTCTCTGTATAGTCCGACTTGTTTTCCGAGTTTTTTCTTGATGTTGGACAGCATGAATAGTCCGACCAGTTCACATGTTTCTGCACCATCATATGATCCCATGGTTACGTCGAATGTTGAATTTCTGTTGGTTTTCCTGATCCAGGTTTCATTTTTGCTGTGTAGTAATGTTTTCTTGGTGTGGAGAATGATTTCCATTTCTGACCCTGCTATGTCTGTGTGGTTACTGGCAAACTTCAGGGCTTTGGTGAGTAGTTCCTCATCTATGGATGGGTAAAGTCAACTATGTCAAATGTGATGAATACTGTATTACTTTGTTTATTGAGTTTTTGAACCATTGGTAACTTCGTATGTGTTCTTCCAGAGGTTGTATTCAGAGTTTGATTTTACGTTCTTTATTATTTTTTCCAGAATTGTCTTGCTTATTTTGCCCAATTCAGATTTGGATGGGTTTATTAGTCTACATGTTGGATTGTTATGAAATTAGGCTGTGGTCTTTGAGTGTTTTTGAAAGCTTCTTTTGTTGCTGTCGCTTCTTCCTGTCACTTAGGTCTATGCGCTCTGCAAGTTCTTTTTCTTAGTGCGGATACTGTTCATGTATATTTTT
>CM031611.1:20429295-20431795 GCA_018398815.1 Conus ventricosus | reverse complement strand
AGAAGAAGAAGAAGAAAGAAAGAAAGAAAGAAAGAAGGAAAGAAAGAAAGAAAGAAAGAAAGAAAGAATTGAAAGAATTAATGAAAGAAAAGACAACTAAAGACGCACTCCCTCCCTCCTTTCCTGTGTGAACAAAACGGTCCTATATGTCGACACCATTGCTATTGTTTCTGCTTTGTGGTCAGCGTGTTGGCTTAAGCAAAGAACCCTCTTCGCAATTTTCCCCTTCAAAATAAAAGCTGGTATCATGGCTATGTGTTACTAACTTTTCAGTCATGGTGAGGTTGGCTTTCAAATAAAAACCCAAACCCCCACCCCTCCCCGCCCCTTCTCTTCTCTCAGCAAGCCAGTCCCAAATACCGACATCATCAGCAAACATGACAGCTTTTGAACACTGCAGCTAAGCAAACACAAAAACAGCTAAACATCTCAAATCTCCACCTATCCTCCACGTTCTCTTCTGTCCTCCTCTTGGCACCTAACTCCTTAAGTCAACACCACCCACTACGGGCCTGCCCCTCTCCTTCAGCGTGTTTGTAAGTCTTCCTCCTCCTCCTTCTTCTTCTTCTTCTTCTTCTTTTTCTCCTCTTCTTCTTCTTCTTCTTCTTCTTCTTCTTCTTCTTCTTCTTCTTCTTCTTCTTCTTCTTTTCTTCTCCTCTTCCTCCTCCTCTTCTTTTTCTTCCTCTTCTTTTCTTCTCCTTTTCTTCTTCTTCTTCTTTCTTCTTCTTCTTCTTCTTCTTCTTCTTCTTCTTCTTCTTCTTCTTCTGCGAGTGATCAGGTTGACTCAGCTCTCTCAATCTGAAATTGCTGCGGGATGGAGACAGCAGTATCTGAGAGCAGCGTGTGGCGATTCCGGATAGTTATTGGGGAGAAGAAATTTTGCGTGGCAGCTGGTGTAGAAGATAGTCTGTTAGTGCCTGTGGCTGAGGCTGTAAATCGACTCAGCTCATGCACATGAGTCCACATCGGGTTTCCACTACTGTGGTACTTCTGTTAATGTTAATCATGAGTGGTAAATCGTCCTAGAGGTCCTGCCTCGTACATATGGTCCAGAACATATCTTTCGACAAGTTGATATTTGTATTCGTATTTTAACGTTTGTAAAACTCGAAGTGCAGCACTTCCGCCTATCGTTTTTACTGTTTAAGTCTGACTATTGCTGTAGAATCTACAAAATACCATCATTGACAACTTCTGCTTCTGTTAGTGATTCATTTGTTTCGTCATTAAGTGTTACGCTCGTGCTTTTAAGTCTTATAGCTTGACTGGCGCATGGTTGTCAACACAAATTGAAACATTTCTAATGAAATTGAAGCCATTTATGAAACGCTGATTCTACCAACGACCCTCAATGTAAAAACAAAAAGTTGTTAATTCGCTTAAAGTCATGCGTTTCCGGGTTTCTATCTGTCTTTTGTGTCTGATTTACACACTTCGTGATTTTCTGCGTTCCTTGCTCCCTCGTAGGCGGAGGCGGCTTTGGGAAAACCTACAACTCTAGAGCTAGTATCAATATCTCTCACCAACGCCGAATTTCATCATCTCGCCTGCCTGGAAATAAAGATGGTAATCGTGTTACTGTTGTATCTATACGCCGATGAATAATAAACGGTTTTTTTTTTTCACATAATGATTAGATATGAAATATGCTCTTTCTGCTGGAAACGATGTTAACTGTTTTTACTGTTATCGCTACTGCTACTGCTTCTATTGCTTCCACCAACACAGAATACTGTTTCTACCCCTGACACTGCTGCTGCTAATGTTGGGTCTGTGACTGTGCTCTTGCTCCTCGTTCTTCTTCTCCGCCTTCTTCCCCTACTATTTTTTTTTACCTTACCTAATACCATTGGTGCTGCTGTCGCTGCTGTCATTGCTGCTATTGTTGGTTTTACGAGTTTTTCCTCCTCCTCCTCCTCCTCCTCCTCCTCCTCCTCCTCCTCCTCCTCCTCCTCCTTCTCCCCTCGCTCCTTCTCCTCCACTTCTACTTCTTTTCTTCTTCTTCTCCTTCTTCTTCTTCTTCTTCTTCTTCTTCTTCTTCCTTCTTCTTCTTCTTCTTCTTCTTCTTCTTCTTCTTCTTCTTCTTCTCTTCTTTTCGTCGTCGTTGTCGTTGTTATCAAAGTCGTCGTCGTCGTCGTCGTCGTTGTCGTCGACTCCTCCTCCCCTCTCGTTTATCTTCATCACCATCATCATCATCATCATCATCATCATCATCATCATCATCATCATCATCATCATCATCATCATCTTCTTCTTCTCTTCTTCTTTTCTTCTTTTTCTTCTTCTTCTTCTTCTCTTCTTTCTTCTTCTTCTTCTTCTTCTTCTTCTTCTTCTTCTTCTTTCTCTTCTCGTCCTCATCCTCGTCCTCCTCGTCGTCCTCCTCGTCCTTGTCCTCCTTCTCCTCGTCTAATTTCTTCTTCTTCTTCTTCTTCTTCTTCTTCTTCTTCTTCTTCTTCTTCTTCTTCTTCTTCTTCTCAGTGTGTAAAATTCATCACGAAAA
>CM031611.1:20419295-20424295 GCA_018398815.1 Conus ventricosus | reverse complement strand
CACACAGTCAGTCTTTAAAAAAAAAAGGAGACAAGACTGATAATGAGGAGATGAACGCTCTGGAAATAGTAGCAAGAATGGCTAGTAAAGCCTTTCAAAACTAGACCGACTGGTGACAAGGAAAAACCTGTCTGTGTTTAGATAAGTAAGATGGATGTTCAAGCCCAATACGCCATTCTCTGATTTGTAGACGCTGGGTTTAGCTCTCAGCAACAAAGCTTTAGTTATTTACAAGACAACATTTTTGAGCGTGTCTCGCCTTCCCCGGGGGGAAGAAGGTGGGTGGGACGGGAGGGGGAGGGGAGTGGAGAGGGGGAATCTGCATCCTCCCCTACATCTATCTTTTCACTCACCATTCCCAGAACAAATACACAAACACGCACATACATACCACGTGTATACACGCGTGCACGCACGCACACACGCTCGCACTCACTCACGCACGCACGCACGCACGCACGCACGCACGCACGCACGCACGCACGCACACACACACACACACACACACACACACACACTGTCTGTCTGTCTCTCTCTCTCTGTCTCTGTCTCTCTCTCTCTCTCTCTCTCTCTCTCTCTCTTCTCTCTCACACACACACACACACACACACACACACACACACACACACACACCACACACACACACACACACTCACTCACGTACATATGCACGCGCTCATATGCATACTCGCACGAAAGCACGCATTCACGCGCGCGCGCGCTCACACGCACATACATACCCCCACACACACATACACACCCACACACACGCCTATGTACATACATTCATACATACGATACATATATACGTACATACACACATACATACACGCATACATACATACATACATACATACTATTCATACATACATACATACATACATACATTCATACAAACATTGTCAGGGACGGCCTCCTCCCTTCCCCCTCTCTGGCTGGTTTAACCGGGTTCCATCCGGTTCGCATAATCCTTTGATCAAGCCGGCCGAGGAAAGCCAAGCGTGTCTTCGCTTGAAAGATACCGCTTCGCATAGAATGGTACTGTTGTTTCGCATAACATGTACTTTTAGGGCGTACTTTTGTCCTTCAATGACTGTGCTTTGAGTGATTGAATCGAGAGTGAAACTCAACCTTATAGGACAAAAGAACAATGAACGGGAAAAAAGGACTTCACGGCATGACAAAACATAACGCAGGTGAACGGTGCTATGTTAGTGCTATAAGTGATTGAATCGAGTTTTACTCAACCTGACAGGACAAAAGAAAAGTAAATTGAAATGAGCAGAATTCCTACAGTTTTTGTCTATCTGTCCATGTCTTTGTTGCCAGTCAGTCAGGATGGAGTTCGTAATCACAAAGCGAGGAGGGCAAGGCCTTTTTATTGAAGGATACAAGTTTCGTATCATAAAGGCTGTCAATGGCAAAAAGTACTGGCGCTGTTCCACGAACGCCTGCAAATCAACATGCATTACGCAGGAACAGGAGTTGCTGAAAGTGAGTTCAAGTCCTCTCTCTCTCTCTCTCTCTCTCTCTCTTCTCTCTCTCTCTCTCTCTCTCTCTCTTCTCTCTCTCTCTCTCTCTCCTCCTCTCTCTCTCTCTCTCTCTCTCTCTCTCTCTCTCTCTCTCTGTCTTTCTCTTCTCTCTCACACACAACACACAACACACACACACACACACACACAACACACACACACACACACATGAAAGCTATTGCTGTGTCTTAACAAATTTGAAGTTTGTGTAACTCATTGGTATGCTATTTTTCCAAAAGGGGGCTGTGCCCTATTGAACTGAGGTCTCCGATTTCAGGAACCATCAATGATTTTCTGACGAGAGAGAGAGATATTAGATTATTATTCCAAGAAGTAAGCAATCTCTTTCGCCTCTTCCCCCGGCTCTTGCAAAACGGCGTGCAAAGCGACTGGCTTTTTTAATTATGTGTAATGAATGGGATTAAAGTTTGTTGACTCGTTTTCTTGAGTGATAGAGTGCATATGACCCATTGCCGAGTTTTATGCGAAAGGGCTGGCATTCGTAGGTTAGTATGCAAAACGGCATTATGCCAGAACGGCTTTATGCGAAGCGACAGGTTGCGAAACGACATTATGCGAAAAGGAGCGCACAGTTTAACCAGGGGGAGGTGTGAAGGAGCTATCCGTGCATCTGTACCTTCCCTTCCCCTCACCCCCCCTCCCTCCCTAACATTTCCTCAGTATGGGTGTCGCTTGTCGTACCCTCCCCTAACATTTCTCAGTATGGTGTGTCGCTTGTCGTACCTCCCCTTAATTTCCGCATATGGTGTGTCGCTTGTCGTACCTCCCTAACATTTCTCAGTATGGATGTGTCGCTTGTCGTACCCTCCCCATAACATTTCCTCAGTATGGTGTGTCGCTTGTCGTACCCTCCCCTAACATTTCCTCAGTATGGTGTGTCGCTTGTCGTACCCTCCCCTAACATTTCCTCAGTATGGTGTGTCGCTTGTCGTACCCTCCCCTAACATTTCCTCAGTATGGTGTGTCGCTTGTCGTACCCTCCCCTAACATTTCCTCAGTATGGTGTGTCGCTTGTCGTACCCTCCCCTAACATTTCCTCAGTATGGTGTGTCGCTTGTCGTACCCTCCCCTAACATTTCCTCAGTATGGTGTGTCGCTTGTCGTACCCTCCCTAACATTTCCTCAGTATGGTGTGTCGCTTGTCGTACCCTCCCCTAACATTTCCTCAGTATGGTGTGTCGCTTGTCGTACACGAGGAACTTGTGACACATGTGTGTGTTTCCAAGCTTTTACGACAACCGGTTACCGTACTGGTGCTAGCAGAGGGTGCATGTAGGGATTTGCTGTTCACTCATGCGTCGTCTGTTGATCGGAGAGCACGGTCACCGCCACTGGGAGCTGTCAGCGACCAGTCCTCTTTGTTGGGGTCCAGTTTGCAGAGGTGCGGTTGTCCCGTCTTCACTGGCGTGGACTGACGGTCCTGCTTTTATTTTACTTCTTAGAGTCCAGTTTGCAGTGGTCCGGGTTGTTCCGTCTATACACTGACGTGGGGCGACGGTCCTGCTGTTATTTGTCTTCTTTTTTTTCCCCGTCCACCATCCTGTTGGTAAGCGTTGGGAGAGTTTGTATTGATTTGTAGATAAGGAAGGCCGGTACGAGTCGGAATTCATATTCGTTGTGTGTGTGTGTGTGTGTGTGTGTGTGTGTGTGTGTGTGTGTGTGTGTGTGTGTGTGTGGTAGCAGCTTTGAGGTTTTTGTTTTTTTTTAATTTGTTTTTGGAACCAGTTGTTGGTAATTTTTTTAGAAGGTTTTTTTTTTTTTTCCAACCTGTGCAAAGGTGTATTATAATAGTCGGAAAGGTACCGTTTTTCCTCAGGGGAAGTAGGAGGTCGCTTCGGAAATCTTCTCTTTATTACCTTTAGTCCCTCTCGGGGAGGTGTTCACTTTGAAGAGGACTACCTGTCTTATATTGGTTTGGTAGCCTTGTTAATAATCCATGCAGTGATTAAGACCTAAATTCATTACGTGTGTGTAAACTTGCTGGTTTGTTTAGCTAAACGGGTTCCAATATCAGTGTTCACTCGTTCATAACAGAGTGGAGAATTTCATCCATAATCTATAAACTTTTCACGAGTGAGTTCCCTTTGGTCGAAAGAAATACTAAGGGAAACTAGCAGGCACGTCAAGACACGTGACGACGCTGGCAGGCGGCCAGTGTGGAAGTTATAGCGGGTGGGTAGTAGACACTCCTCAGTGCACCCGTTCATTGCGTTCGCTCCTTGTCTCGTCTCGTCTTGTCTTGTGTTTGTGGTACTCGTTCGTATACTATTCCGTGATTTCTTCATCTTAGGATGTAAGGAATGCAAGGTGTTATAGTAAGTTTTGTTTGTTTGTTTGTTTGTTTTTTACCCGGTGGATTCACTTTGGGTGAAACGGAATATGTAATTATTGAGGCATTGCCCTACGGCCTAAAACGATAGCGGGAACAGTTATAGAGCTAACATAAATATCATGTGGAACCTACGAATTCGCCGTACACCCCACTCCCACTCATGAACCGATGACGAGTAGCGACACCCCCACTATTGCCTCCTCGTGACTCCCACTGACCATGAACAAATAGGTGTGAACACGCTATTGATCCCCGGTACACGGTTGGGTTTTCAGGTTTCTTCTTGACGTGCATTCACCGTTACGGTGAATCAGCAGAGATGCCCTGCCCATCTCGAGGGATGTCCTAAACTTCGCTACATATGTCCATGTGGGAGCAGTCCACCGGTCTGTGGAGCATTGAGTCCAGAAGCGGGATCTCCAAGAGAAGGGGGTCTTCTTGGGTCTGTGTGACTTCCGTGCTGCAAAAGACTTCCTCCTCTATGGGAAGCAGTAGAGTGAAAACCGGTGCCACTGTGGCTGTGGTGCAGAGTGTTGTAGTGACGGTGGTCCCACCCCGCTTAGGAACACTCTGCCAGTGGGCAGCAAACTGTCTCTTTCATTCGTTGTTGTTTTGTTGTTGTTGTTTTTATAGTAACCGTTTTGCTAGAATGTAGGCCCCGTTTCTGTGCTAGTCGTGTTTCTGCCTTTATTTCTTCTTTTTTTTTGTCTGTTTGTATGTCTGCTCTCTTTCTCTCTCGCACTCTCTCTCTCTCTCTCTCTCTCTCTCTCTCTCTCTCTCTCTCTCTCTCTCTCTCTCTCTCTCTCTCTCTCTCTCTCTCCCCCCCCCTCTCTCTCTCTCTCTCTCTCTCTCTCTCTCTCTCTCTCTCTCTCTCTCTCTCTCTCTGCCTGTCCGTCTTCTATCTGTCTATCTGTCTGTCAGTCTGTCTGTCTGTCTGTCTTTCTCTCTCTCTCTCTCTCTCTCTCTCTCTCTCTCTCTCTCTCTCTCTTCTCTTCTGATTGTTCAGCTCCATCTCTATGTCATTGCTTGTCTGCTTGTCTGTCTGCTTGTTTGTGTGTTTGTTTTCTTGTGTTGTTTTGGTTTTGGTTGTGCTATCTCATCTTCTGTGCCACTTC
>CM031611.1:20404445-20414195 GCA_018398815.1 Conus ventricosus | reverse complement strand
GACTTTGTGAAGAAGAACTGCAGATAATTCCGCCAGACACAGTTCCGCTTTAATTAATTTACGGTTCTCCAGTGCCCAATTGCATATGAAAACTCCGGATTAACAACACCCGTTTTGTGTTTGTTCTATCTAATGACTTCTTTGTTACAACTGTTGTGTTGATCTCATGTAGATTAGATCGTAGTTTTACGTTGTCATGATGAAAAGTCTTATTGCCAAACAATGCTTCTTTGTAGTTGTCATGTGATATGTTTGACTGCACAACGCTGCGAGATATTCCCTTTGCTTTCTTAATGATTTTCTCCTGGCTCGAAATACTGTACATTTTTGACCTTAAACCAACAAACTCCTTGATCACCTTTCCAGATAATTCATCCTTCATCTTTCCTAAAACCTTCTTGTTAGTAATTGAATGTAAAGGCGAGTCTTTAGGATAATCAGATGAAATCATACCATCCTGCATGCCCTTAGCCACTTCGGTTTCCATGTCTTTATAGATGTCTTCAGTAGGGATATCTATAACAAAACTGTCTGTATCTGTGTAAAGTACTCTGGACTCAGGATACGAGGGCTTAAAGTAGTCATAAAGAAACTCTAACATCAAAAGCTTTGATAATTCTAAAACAGAAAAACCCAATAAATACAGGTTTGTCTAATTTGACTTTCTTTTTTTTCACCCATTATACCAAAAAGCTATCATGAAATCTTCTAAAGTCCTGATAATTAGGTTTTGAAGTCAGCTTAATTGCTTCGTTCTCTCTGGTGACTAATCTGACATCTTTGCGCTTGTGCGATTCTCCATAGTCTTTCCAAAACAGCTGTTGTTCATCAACTTAAAAAAGTCTTTTTCTGAAGCATCTGTGGATTTGGTTCTGAGATCAGTGTTCTTCATGATGTATGGTTTTTCATGAACTGTTCTTGATCAAAGCAATTATACGATGAACAGCTGTCAACTTCAAACCATGTCTTAAATAAAATTGTAGAAGTCTGTAATGGCAGGCATAATTTTTTTTTGCCTCGAAGATTAGGCACAAGTTTAGGCGGCTCTCTTGGGTCCATCTTTAGACTTTCTGCTGCTAATGGATAGTCATTATGCAGGTCATGGAGTTCATGAGGATATTCTAAGTCAACTTCTAGAATGAAACCACGCTGTTGATCAGGCGTTAAACTGCCCAACCACTTTAATGCCTTTTGAATATTATTTGTACCTGTGTACATTTTAAAGTTGCGTAATGGAAGTGATGCGCCATTGCCCATCCATACAGATTGTTTGCATCTAAATACATGAGATAGTTAGACCTTTTACTCGATCATAGTCGTCCAAGTATTTTTGTTTGCTTTACAGTAATGATGCGACGCCATACTAATTCCCCCACGCAATCCGTTTTCAATCATCTGAATCATTGGTAAATCTGACAAAAATCAATCTGTACTCCAGTAAACTTTAAGAAAGCATCCCAACTCATCCCGGGCGCAGAAATGTAATGCGCGGGATCCAGGCTATAATGTTTCATGCAGGTCTTTCTATAATTTTCAAAGACTCCGCCAACAAACATACATCTGCCATTAAATAGGAGTCATGATAGTCTCCCATCGTTTTACAATCTAACTTCTGCCACGCAATCTTGAGCATGCTGGAAAAGGGGAGTCGCTGATGTCCTTTCCTCTAGACTAGAAAAAAAACGCCCCTTTTAGGAGGAAGTGAAATCTTCGCCCAAACCCTTTCCCCAACGTTCATGTTTTCCCATAAGGGTAAACCCCTTTTTTAACAAGCGTTGAGTCAAAAAAATTTTTCCCGTTTTGGGCGGATTTTAAAGGGACATACCCAGTGACTCAAATATCCCACATGTGTTGCATAGAGTCAAAAAAAAGGACTTTTTTTGATTAAAGCACATGTACTTTTTGGACTGTGCGATGCATGCTTTCCCCCAAAAGGGGGTTTTTGGTTACTGCTTGCAATATAAGATGAGAGTCGAAACCTCGCAATTATGAAAAAAGTGGGCAGTTTCCCCATGTTTGGGAATCAAATTTTAGTTGAAGTTTGCATTTACGTGCGCTGCTCCTCTGAACTTTCCGCAAGGGAATAGGGGTCTCTTACTTTTGGATTCGCTGCTCGGATGAGGGCCAAAAAACCAAAAACCCAAACAGTAAAGTGGCTGACATACTGCTGTTGTTCTTAAAGGGTCATTATGTTTTCAGAAAAAATTCAGTTAAATTAAACGGGCATTCCCGGCACTTGGGCTGGGGGCTGAAAAAATTTCTTCAAAGCCGCTTTGGGTTTCCCCTGTAAAATTTGGCGATGAATGAGCGCCACCCAAACCTGAAAAACAATAAAAGGCAAGGGAAAAAAACGGGATGTTAAACTCTTTAAAGACTTTTTTTCGAATTTTTTGCGGCGCTGGCCCTTCAAAAGGGAACAATGAGTGATTCAAAGTCTGCTAAATACGTTTTGGAGAATTTGCTTTCCTTTTTCCAGTTTTTAAAAACTAACTTTACTCCCTTTCGGGGGGCGAAATTTTATTTCTGTTTACAGTAACGGGGCCCAAATACAATTTTTCTTATTTTTCGCTCGCGGCTTGAAAAATTTTTGGATTCTTTTAAACCCATTTTCTGCAAATTCGGGGGGGCCCCCACTTTTGAAGTATGCTGCATTAGTTTACCCCTTGTTCGTATCAATGTATAATGTGGCACCCCCGCGGGTTTAAAAAATTAGTAGTAAGCAACATGAATTTTTGTCTGGCTCCCCCAATCGTTGGACTGTTCTTGGACATTTTAAATGGGCTGTAAAATTTGTTCCTCACCCCATGTGTAGACTTTAAACAGTTTTTGGGGTTGTTTTTTTTTTTAAAATGATTAATGGAACCCCCACGTAAACGGGGAAAAAAAATACCCCCCCTAAAGTTAAGATCATTGATGAAAGGGGACGATGGGGTTAGACCCTCCCTGCTTTTTTGCGAATATAATGCACCCTTGCGAGAACACACCCATAAAAACATTTGTTGTCTGTATTTTTTATGTTTAGAATTGTTTTTTTTGAAAACCAACTCTCGGGGTAGTGGAATGAAAGACCTCCCTACAATCGGGGGCATCTTAGACTTTTTTAAACCTGATCTCTGGGAAATTTTCCGCCCTTGCCAACCGGAGCCTCTCTTTTTTGGTTTCTTCAGGGGAAACCCGTCAAATGGGGCAAGATTTGGGTCTCCCCAACCGGGTGGAAAGTCTTTTTGAGAAAGAATAGTCGCTGTTTAGTTGAGACCCAGACTTCAAGATTTTCTTCTTTTATTGTTACAAAGTCGTTAAAACAGAAAAAATTTATTTTAATGGCGGGTCTCCTTTTTTAGTTTACTTGGAATTTTTTGAGAAATAGAAATAAAACAACTTTTTTGGGCCTTTCCTTGGTTTTTGGGTCTTGACTTCTAAACAATATCTTCACCCTTTTTGGGAAAAATTTTCCCTTGCTTTGGGCTTCAAAAAATTCGCCCTTGTCCTTCTAATTTAGCCATGTTGGTCTCTTTTCAAACCCAAAAAAATATTTATTTAAATTAAAAAAAAAAAAACTTAACAGAATCAATATCGCCGGTCTTTTTGCGCTTGGACTTTTAAACAAAAGTATAAACCCCTTTTTTGGTGTTAAAAAAATGTGAGCTTTTTAAGAACGGGTTTTTAATGTCTCGTTTACTTTTTTTAAGCTTTCCCCTTTTTTATTTTGGCTGGGGTCTGGCTGTTGAAAAAAAATTTTGTCACCCCCTTTTTTTGAAGTTTCAAATTTTGGGTCTTTTGTAGTCAAAAAAATGGGCCTGTAAAGATTAAATTCTTCATCCGTGATTTTGATTCAACACGCGTTTTATTTTTTTGTCATTTGGGAACGAGCAAAGTTTAGCTGTTATTATTTAAACCCATAACGGGTGTGTTTTTGGGAGTTTGGGTTTTTTTTTTTTTGCTAGCGCACCACGGCAAAAGGGAACCAAGGCCGAGAGAAAAAGGCCCAAACCTCCTAGAGGTAAAGTTTGGGGGTGGGGCCATCCCCGTTGCAAAGAGCCCCAACCCTTTTCCTGCTGAAAGAGCGTTTATAGTCGATGCCCGGGTTTTAAATGGGTTAACAGAAATTAAAGGCGGCAGAATCCCTTTCTTTTGGGGTTTGTTTATTTTAAAAGGGGTTTGCTCTAGAACTTGCTGCTTTTGTGTAATTTTTGGGTTTTAATTCTAAAGGGTTTTTTATGTTGGGGGTTTCTATAACACCCAGAATTGCCTGCTATCTCTTTTTTTGGCGGGGGGCGTTGGGAACTTTGGAAAAACCCCAACCCGACATGTTTTTTTATAAAATAAAAAAAATTTTTAGTATTGTATAGGGGGAAGTTTTTTTTCATATCCGTTGCGCTCAAAAAATTTAAAAAACAAAGGGTACTTTAACCCGGTTTATCGGCTTTTCTTTTTTATCAATTTAAAATGTTTATTACGTCTCTCCCATTTCCCCGCTTCCATGAACGGGATATCCCCCTGTTGACCTTGGGGTCAACCCTTTTCCGTATTTTGTTGTTAAATAATAAATCAAGCCTAACTTTTGGGGAAGATGTAAATTTTTTGGGAACAAGGTCTGCTGGTTTGACTTCTTTCCCCTCCCCCCCCCAACAATTTTTTTTATTTCGTTTAAAATGGGGTGATAAGGCTAAGGGCCCCCTAGCGTTTAAAATTTTGGGTTTGGAAATACCCCCAAACGAAATTTTTACTTTCGTTATTTTTGGGTTTAAAAAACTTTTTTACTTCCCTTTTGCCCCGGGTTCCCTTTATCTTTACACCGCAATAAAATAAACCTTTTAAGCCCATCTTTCTGCGACGCTTAAAAAAATAAAAATTTCCCTAAAAATTTTGCCCTGCTTTTGGGATTGTTGTTGATGAAACACCTTTGGAATTTTTGAAATTTTACGGGTATTGTTGGGTCAAAAACAGCCTTGGGTAAATTAGGGTTGCTTAAAAACGTCAAACCTAACGAGAAGTCAGAAATGCTGTCTTTGCTTCGGTGTCTGATGATCCCGATAACGCGTTTTTTAATTTTCCTTAAAATTTTTAAATTTTCAATCCTTTTTTTTAAAGCTCCTTGAAAGTACGGGCATGCGCTTTTAACAACTCAAAATCTAAGGGGGTGGAAAAGCGATTTTTTAAAAGCAAAATTTTTTCAGCGGGAGCTTTTGTTTTCTTTTAAAATTGCGGCGTCATTCTGTTTTTTAAATCCATCTTTATTTCAAAATTTCCTTTAAACGCAAGATCAAACCCTTTTATTCTCGGTTAGCCCAAAAAATCAGAAAGGTTTTTAAAAAAATGTCCCGCATTGTGTAAAAAAATCTTTTTTGCCCCTCAAGTTTTTTAGAAATTTTTTTTTAACAAATTTCCCTCCCAAATTCTGGACAACTTCCCGTTTGGGGACTTTTTTTGATGCAGTTCATTTTGGGAAAAAAAGTCGTGCGGCCTGGCACAATCACTTCATCCCCTCCTAGGGCCGGGGAAAATTTTACAGTAAGAATTTTTTCTGCATCAATTTAATGGGTTATTTGGAACAGTAATATTCCGTTTATTTCCCCTTTACGCCAAAGGGTTTTTTCAGTTTCTATGCGGGTCAAGAAACAGCCATATGCATGTAACATTTTTTTTTTTAAAAAAAAAATAAAAAAATTAAATTTTTTTAAAGGGAAAAATTTGGCCGGGGGATTGAAAATAAGTTTTTGATTTTTTTGATCGTGGAGAAAGCATGAGGATTCCCCTTGGGAGCGGCACGCTCGGGGGTCTCATTTTATGGAAATTTGCCAAAAAATTTTGGGTACATTACCAACCAAAGTCGGTATAAATAACAAAAGTTTTAAACCAATCATTATCCCCCAAAGGGGTTGGCCCAAAAACCTCCCGAAATTTTTTAGGGCCCCAATGATTTTTAAGTAAAAATGGGCCAATTTTTTTGTGAGGACGGCCCAAAGGAAAAACTTGTTCACTTTAAAAACTAAAAAAAACCCATCAAAATTTTTAGCCGTGGGGTTTAAAAAAGAAATAGGGCTCAGGGAAAGATCAAAATCGCCTTTGGGTTGCTAAACCCCAAAAAAAAGGCGGAGGGAATTGCTAAACTTTAAAACACCTTCCCAAAAACTCCCCAAAAAGATAACCAAATGCAAAAAATGGGGAACCCTTTAAAAAAATTAAATCAAACCAGCAGGGGGAATTAAAAAATACAATAGAAAACAGAAAAAATAGTTTTTTTTAAAGAAACAGCGTTAAAAAAAAATTTTTAAAGATTCCCCCCTTTCCTAGGGAGAATTATTTGCCCCTTTATCGTACTTTAAGAACCGCAGAGGGAAAATTTTAAAAACAATTTAGGGAAAATAGGGGGGAAATAAATGGGCATATAAAAAAAAGAAAAAGAAAAAAACTCTTGGGCTGATGACGCCAACTTAGGGCCGGGGTATTAAAAAAAGAAAACCCAAAGACAAAAGATCTTGAACAAGAGAGATCAGCAAGGGCAAAAGTGCTGTTTACTAACCGAAAACAATTACGAACCAAGTGAATAGAATAAGAGAAAAAACCCATCCAAAATTTATTAAGAAGGGCACAAAAAGTAGCAGAACGAATAAAGAACGCTGTTTAAGGGGCAAGGGTCCCAAAAAGCAAGGGGTTAAAACGGGCCTTTGGAAATTTTCAATAAGTACACTGGTGATGGCTATTACAGGCGGGAGCGGGCAAAGCCAGGCCCCACCGCCTCGCCCGATAAAACATGGGGAAAAAAACAGCTTGATCATCTTGCGAATTTATTAAAAAAATTGGCTGTAAAGCCGTGGATGCTTTACCAGGAATATTGGGGAGTATTGTCAGCTGGCTTTTGTCTACTGCAAGCAAAGTAGTTGGCTTTATGGCCGAGCACTTATGGGCATTAGTTCTCTTAATAGTTGGGTTAATATTTAGTAAAATAAAGACCGAGTAATCCTAGGCCAGTTAATCCAAGAACAAGCGCTGTCTTTTCATATTCATGGTCATCGCGAACAGAGTCCGCGAGCTTTGCTGAGTCTTCAATGGCCTTTGGGCTTTGGGCCGCGGGGATTGGATGACTTATTCTTGGGTGTTCTTTTACTGCTTGCAATATTACTGGCTCAGAATTTATGTCGTTTTTCCCAACCTTCTGTTCATTGCCTGCTATAAGAATTTCATTATTATAGTTTATTATTATTCCTACCTGGAGTCTAAGGTCAGAAGGCAACATGTATAAACCAGTGCCAACAGCAAAGTCTACTTTCGATCTTGCGTATTGTAAAACATGTTGGTACCTTTGAATACTTGAAGGTAAATCAACTGTAGAATTAATGGCGTCCTCTAAATTTGCTAAGTATTGTTTTTGTGCGTCAAAGCCAGTAGAAGGATCAGTTATGCTTGATCTTGCCTGTGCTTGCGACCCTAGCAAACACCAAACGTAAGTACGAATAGAGTCGTTTATTCGTTCTATTCCCGCTCTAGTTAGGCCCTTAGAAGTGTCTAAGATAAATGTTGTCCATGCTGTTTTATGCTCTTGCTCTATGGACCCGAGTGAAAAGCTGTTTCGCTTGAAGAGAAAGATGTGTAAGGAGGATTCCAGTCATATTTAAACTTTCTGTGCATGCCCCAAAAATAAGGGGTGCCTAGACCATGATTAAGATCCAACTTTTGTCTAAAGTCCGTCTTGGTGTTAATATTGAATTCGTTACAGATCCTTTCAAAAGCCTTCATGTCTATTCTGTTGCTGAATGGATTAAACGGTTTGTCATTCAGTAATGGCGCTTGCAGTTCAGTTAAAATACGTCTGAAGGTGTAATAGAAATGAAATCTGTACACTGACCTAACCAAAGGATCAGGATGATTTAAGTGATCAGCATACGACACTCCACACCCAGTTGATGCACAAAACACAGCAAAGTTTTAACTGGTTCTGATAAAACTGCATCGGATGACTAAACCACACTTTTGCGATGTAGTCTTTTTAATAGGGGGTTAAGATATCTGTTTAATGGAGTACTTACCTTTTTATGAAAGGTGACAGTCTGGGTCACAAAAATGTCGAGGGTGCCAGTTGTTATATTTTTAAGATTGTAGTGCGGCCCAACAGAATATTTTGCATCAGTATATTTGAATGCACTCATTTTTAATTTGTTTTAAAAAATGTTTGTAACAATAACAACTCAAGACCGCCCTTCGTTTTTAGAACATGCTATTGATAACAATTGCGGGCCAAAACGGTCGCGCTCCATGAAATATTTTACAAAGTCGTATGGTTTAATATAACTAAAGCCAAGGGAATAATAAGATTACAAAATATGAAAGGAGAACAAACGACGTTAAACAGTTAACAATACCTGATGGTTATTACGGGTTTTGCTCACTAAAAGAAGCAATGAGTAACTTAGACATTACTCTTAAACTTAACAATGCAAATCTAAAAACAATATTAACATTCAAACCTGAAGAAGCAAAATACGATTTTGATAGAGAGCTAGCTAAAATGCTAGGCTTTACAACTAGCAATCTACCCACTCATAGTTTTAGTGTTTCGCTAAATGAAACTACGTTTGAGGGGAAAGTCCGCTCAATCTTGCATTACATTCATTACTCTATGTTCATTTGGACGAGCTAAGCACTGATGAAAACTTATATGATGGAAGGCCCTCAACTGTTTTAAGAGCTCTTCCGTCAGGGAAAGCTGCATATTGCGATTATGAAATTATACAATTCCCTAATTTACAGTTTAAAAGATTAGTTTGTGGAGGGTCGGATCATTTAATATAAAAATCAAAGACAAAGCGGGGAAAGTTGTGAAATGCGATAACCTGCACATTGTTTTGGAAATAAAATAATACGCTACTAAAAAATAATGTCGCGTGGGCCAGAAGAACCAGGAGTTACATTAGCGCCTGTGAGGTGTATAACCTTAGAATTAAAAGACCTTGCAGACGTTGCGGACTTTGAACAGAACGGTGAGATAGGCACTTTGTATGGGTTTGAGTACACTAAAGATGGTGATTATAAACGCAAAGAGGTTAGCGACAGCAAAAAGTTTCCTAAACTAGAACAGCTGCGCAATCTAGAAGCAAATAATGTTGGCCAGTATGAATATAAAATAGTTCGAAAGCCTGACCTCAAATGGCACTTAGAACCATATTTAGAATGGGACATAAAATTTGAATTCATAAGCCCATTTACATATTTTAGCCATCAAAAAAGTTTCAGAAAAGCATTCAACTCTGGCCCTTTACATGTAAGTCTTATGCCAGACGACAATAGTCGGAAAGAGATTGAAATAAAGCCGTATGGGAATAAACAGTACATCCTCCACAGAAGAGAAACGGTTTTAAAGGATGCTTCTACAAAATTACAGTTCATTCCGCAAATGAAATTAGGAGACACGTTCACAATGATATTTGAAATTTCTGTCTTAAAAGATAAGGAGAGGGATGGGGTTGTGGGCGTTAGTGACGTCCTTCTAAAGGGAATTCTAATTAGCTGGCAAAACTTAGACGTTGAAAAACTTAAAGTTACCGTCGTCATTCTTCACAATGACGAGGATATTAAGGTCATAACAACAAGCAACAAAATCAATATTAGTCTAAATAGAAACAATCTTACAGAACTGAATTGGATTAATCTTACACATTTAGGCCTCGTAGGGTTTTATTATACTGAACAAGTTTTAACAGAGAGCATGATAAAAACAATAACCGGATTAGATTAAATTCTGCTATAAAACTA
>CM031611.1:20389445-20391945 GCA_018398815.1 Conus ventricosus | reverse complement strand
GGTACATGAATGAAAGGCAACATAAGAAAGGCAGCAAACATGATGACACAGCAGGTCAGACTACACACTTGTCGGCAGTTATTATTCTCACTGAAACAGAATATATATATATCAGTATTCAGTGTCACTGAAATGTACTCATTTAGTAATTATGCAAGATGATCTTACGATTTTCATTAACTTCAAGTAATTTTGTGTGTGTGTGTGTGTGTGTGTGTGTGTGTGTGTGTGTGTGTGTGTGTACGTGTGTGTGTGTGTGTGTGTGTGTGTGTGTGTGTGTGTGTGTGTGTGTGTGTGTGTGTGTGTGTGTGTGTGTGTGTGTGTGTGTGTGTGTGTGTGTGTGTGTGTGTGTGTGTGTGTGTGTTTCAAACTAAATCAGAAAATGTTTGTTTGCTTATATTTCTCTTAATTTATGGTTTCAAGCTATTTCCAATGTCAACATAAGAAAAGAAAGCGTTATCACAAGATGACATTAAAATTCGTAATGTGTATAATACCCCCCCCCCCCCCCCCCCAGCCCCCGGTTGGTTCTACGTGTTCATTCTTTCTATATAGGTAATCTGTCGTTCATATTCTTTCAAAAAAGCCAGCAGTTATTCAATAAAATGATGGAAACAAACTGAAAAAGCTGACCATTCCATGTATGCATACAGAAGACAACGGGTCAATACAAAACGGGAAAAGAAAAACAAACAAACAGCCAAACAAATTGTCACGTTCCTCCGTTGTGACTATATTCTGGCAGCAAACCAAAAGTCTGGAAGCTGTCTGTAATCAGGCGGACGTGCCGATAAACCATTGTCCTAGCCACAGTCTGGGACAGACATAGCTAAAGAGACGAGGGCTGGGACCTACCACGATCTCCAAGATCTGGATGGTGTGCTTATCACGGCGTTCTGTGTCACGTTCTTCACGGCTCAGAATTCAGTCTCAAGACAGAAACCAGGCAGAAGGACATTAGAAATCCAGACAGATTCATCATGGGAATGGGTTTCTTCTTTCACGAAGGCCTGGTCCTTTTTTTTAAATTAATTGTCTTGTTTTTTTGTAACATTAACAGTTTTAACACATATGTCTTGCATCCGTTTTCTTCCTGGAGGAAGAAGAAATTAAATACATGACATCAAAACAGAATTTCAGAATAGGATCTAAGAATAATTTCTGCGACAACTTCCCTTTTTGTTATTATTTCATTCGTATAACACGTAACACTAATAGTCTGAATAATGTCGTTAATGACAGTGATGAAGAAAGAAACTCTGACAGGAAAAACATGTGAATCAAATAATTGAAGCATACACACTACATTGCATGTATACATACATGCATAAAGACAGGCAGACAGACAGACAGTGAGACAAGTCATTCTAATGATAATGATAATACTAATAACTCTCTTGTCTCTCTCTCTCTGTCTTTCTCTGTCAATAGCAACTCTCTTTATCTCTCTCTGTCTCTGTCTGTCAGTGTGTCTGTCTGTCTGACTGTCTGTCTGTCTGTCTGTCTGTCTGCTTGTCTCTCTCTCTCTCTCTCTCTCTCTCTCTCTCTCTCTCTCTCTCTCTGTGATTATGTGTGTGTGTGTGTGTGTGTGTGCGTGCGTGCGTGTGTACACGCGTGTGTGCAAGCATGCGTACTAACTCGCACGTGATAGATGCTTGCCTTTACCCCCCTCCCCCCTCCTCCCCCCAATGCGCACACCTTTTTTTTATATTTTTATTTTCAATAAATGCCATTTGAAAAACAAAGACCACGTGTTTCCAAATAGGAGACGGCTGGAAAGAGTGTGGAGCGAAATTCATGAGTAAATAATTCGTCCATGAAATGAATTTGCGTCAAACTATGATCCTTGAAATTGTACGATCTGAGACATTCTGGCCATTCAGAGCTCAATCATGTAAGCGTTCCCCTAACGCCAGCCTATTGATTGCATCGACTGATGAACGGGTTCTTGATGATAGTACAATTATAGCAGGGATTAGTTTCGAACTAAAATTCGATAGATCCTGTCCATTCTGTAAGCATCATCTGGAGAATCTGTCTCTCTCTCTCTCTCTCTCTCTCTCTCTCTCTCTCTCTCTCTCTCTCTCTCTCTCTCTCTCTCTCTCTCTCTCTCTCTCTCTCTCTCTCTCTCTCTCTCTCTCTCTCCATCCATCCAAACCACTATTAAACAATTCGATTTGTGTTTGTATTTGTATAAAGCATTCATAATGCGAAATGATACGTCAAGATAACAAATGGTGTGTCAAGCTAGCTTAATCAGTTTGCGTTGATGGAATGCGCAGTTTGTTATTTATTTACCACCTTCTAAGGGCTATGGCCGTTACGAATAAACATCTGCGTCTAAGTCGGCGTCTTTCGCTCTCGCTCTCTCTCTCTCTCTCTCTCTCTCTCTCTCTCTCTCTCTCTCTCTCTCTCTCTCTCTCTCTCCTCTCTCTCTCTCTCTCTCTCTTCAATGGATACATGATAAAGAAAGACCCAGAATCGAAACCATTGTTAAACA
>CM031611.1:20376945-20384445 GCA_018398815.1 Conus ventricosus | reverse complement strand
CACACACACACACACACACACACACACACACACACACACACACTCCGATGCAGACATACCCACGCACCTACACACCTGCCCAAACCCATGCATACACACATATACACACATGGATAAACACGCACGCGCACGCAATCACAAATATATGAAATTCGACCATCCACTTTTTCATACGGTATCTGAACATTCACTTCTATCTTCATCATATTAATGGATTATGCATCATATTGAGTTAATCTTTTCTTTTCGCAATTTCTGAGCCTCTGCTATAAATTTTGCAACTGATTTGATAACCATGTCATCATTTGAAAGTAGAATAGATATAACATTATGAGTTTGAGCTAAATCCGTATGAAAAAAATCACATTTGTTCCGTAATGTTACATATCCTGTACAGTGGAACAAGAAATGTTTTTCATCCTCAACATCATAACTACACATAGGGCATAAAGATTCTGAGGAAGCCCCAGGCAGATACCATCTTTTCTTTGTATTAAATCCGAGGGTTCTGAATCGAAATCGAGCAAAATTAATCCTATGCCATTTGTCTGATATAATATATAGATACTTTTCAGCTTGAAAGACATTTTTAAATGAATAAAACCAACTGTATTTTTCATTGTTCTCAATAGCCGAATGCCGAGAGAGAGAGAGAGAGAGAGAGAGAGAGAGAGAGAGGAGAGAGAGAGAGAGAGAGAGAGAGAGAGAGGAGAGAGAGAGAGAGAGAGAGAGAGAGAGAGAGTCACGAAGACACAGACAGAAACAGAGAGAAACTCAACAGTAAAGAACATTGACACGATGCTCTGGTGAACATTAGTTCGGGGTCTGTCATTCTGAATGGTTTTGACAGTAGTCCTGTCAGCATCTGAAGCATTGCAAACATCAGAGGCACCGTCCACAGAGATCAGAGAAACAGCAAACACAGCCAGACGCTGATCCTTCATACTTAGCCGCCCCCCCCCCCTCCCCCCTTCCACCCGTGTGTTGATTTAGACTTGATCAATGCAAAGGGCATGTCATCAGCATGTAATATGGACGAAAACAGAAACATGTGATGGGGATATTCTTAAAACCAATGAATGGATGTTCTTGCCAACTGTGTTTATACTTCTCTATCTTTTTTTGATGTGCTCCATCACTCCACAATCAGTTAAATTGATCCGGTTTATTCAAAGAATATTCCAAACAAAGAGGCCGCGGAGAGAAAACCAGCAAACAAGAAGAGTAAAGAATCGCATTAGTTTTGTGTGTGTGTGTGTGGTTGTTGTTGTTGTTGTTGTTGTTGTTGTTGTTGTTGTTGTTGTTGTTGTTGTTGTTGTCGTTGTCGTTGTTGTTGTTGTTGTTGTTTTTGTTGTTGTCTCTACAAGTTCTGAGCAGTGCAAACCAGGGCAGAAAACTGAGGCCAAACGCTGTTTCTAATAGAAGTCTATATCATTGCCTTGTCTTATGTCGTTGGACTCGACAAGGTTGTAAGGCTGGAGAGAGAGAGAGAGGAGAGAGAGAGAGAGAGAGAGAGAGAGAGAGAGAGAGAGAGAGAGAGAGAGAGAGAGAGAGAGAGAGGGAGGGAGGGGTGGGTGGAGGGGGGGGGGGGGGGGGGGGCTAGGAAAAGAGCAATAACGGGAGATAAGTGACTGAGATTCAGTCATTCATTAACGCTACAAGTGTTCACAAACGGCTTTTTGTGTATTGACGTCATCTGAGTTCATTTATCAGAAATCTAAATAAAAGAAAAGAAAAGATAGTATAGTAAAAATAATAATAATAATAATAATAATAATAATATAATAATAATAATAATAATAATAATAATAATAATAATAATAATAATAATGTTGATTATGATAATAATGATGATGATGATGATAACAAGAGCAATGAAAAGTAATAAATATAATATGCTAATATTGATGATGATGATGATGATGATGATAACAATAGAAATGAAAAGTAATAAAAAAATATCAATAATAATGATAACAATAATACAGGAAGAGTATTGCTTCCTAGTCACCTCATAGCTAGGAGACGCTGTCACACCGTCCATCACTTACTACATAGCTAGGAGACGCTGTCACACCGTCCATCACTTACTACATAGCTAGGAGACGCTGTCACACCGTCCATCACTTACTACATAGCTAGGAGACGCTGCCACACCGTCCATCACTTACTACCATTTTGTTTGTTCGATTGTTTGTTCCTGCCTTTGTCTGCTTGTCTTGTCTGCTTGTTTGTTTGTTTGTCTGCTTGCTTGCTTCCTTCCCTGCTTAATGACGTGCATATCTGACCTCACGTTTGCAAATTTTGGAATGGAACTAATAGAAACATCATGGGACCATTCTTCAACAAAACGATTTTCTGTCTATTAAAACGAAAGAGTGATTCATAATGGAGTCCGGCCAAAAAAACAACAAAGTAATAATTAAAAAAAATAATAATTAAAAGGAGAAATGAGGTAAGGGGGACGGTAAAAGACAAATCAACGATTGGACTGATCTTACAAACACCGTTTGAAAGAAGCTATCTGTCAGAAGACGCTAACCTCAATGCAATGTCTGTGATCTGAAATACCCAGGGCATCCACTGGTTAATCATGTCAGAATAACTCATAGCACCAGCCTATTAATCACATCGACTGAAGGACGGTTCCTGGATGATTTTGCAAATGGCACCAAAGATAAGCAAATAATTGAATGGTTCTGTTCATTCTGTACGCATCATCTCAAATGGAATCTCTTCTCTCTCTCTCTCTTTGTTCAAATCTAGTTTTGCATATTTTGGTCCATCTGTGTGGAACTCTCTTCCTCCGTCTGCCAAAACATGTCAATCACTGCCGTCCTTCAAATCAGCAGTACTTAAACATTTATTTGAACAATAAATCTAACCTTTTGATCATAGTCTCAACGCCCTACTTTTATGCTTGCCTCTATATTAGCTAATGAAAATGTGTGTGTGTGTGTGTGTGTGTGTGTGTGTGAGGGGGGTATGGGTGTGGATGTGGGTATGCGCATGCGTGCGTGTATGTGTGGGCGTGTGCATGCATGTGAGCGCGCGCGCGTACGTGTCTGATTGTGTTTGTGTAATTTTGTAATGGATTTTTTTTTAATAATTATTATTCTTATTACTATTGTTATTGTTAATATTGTAATGTTGCTATATTCTTCATTGTTTCTGTCATTATTAATATGTGCAGTCTGTTTAGTTGAATGTTGTAGAATAGCAAGGACAGATTGGAAGAATAGGCACTGCCTAAAATCTCTATCCTTGAGTAATAAAGTTTTTGAGTCTTGAGTCTTGAGTCTCTCTCTCTCTCTCTCCCCTCTCTCTCTCTCTCTCTCTCTCTCTCTCTCTCTCTCTCTCTCTCTCTTCTGAAGTCGCACATTATTATCCTTTTCTTTTCTATTCCATTGCGGACAAGATGTGAAAAGACATGTCTTGTGTTTATTCTTTAACCTAATTTAAAAACAAAATCGTTCGTTCTGCCTTACACACATTCACAATGGACACATCATTAGAAAACACAACAAATAAAGTTAAAAACAATAGAGAATGATAAAGGGACAAAACGCCGGCAGAAAGCAGGCCATATACACGTCGTTACGCATGACCTTCTTTCTTAGCACTTTGCCTTCCTGCCATTTTTGCTTAATCCGGTCACGTGGTCCTCATCTCATCCAAAGGAAATCAGTCACGTGCAGAGATCCTGAGTGACCACACAGAGACGGCAAATATAGACCCATGCCATTCGCACGCTTTCAGGCACGGCGCTAAGAGACTATGTGCAATGATCTGCTCAGACCTCAAGTCAGCCTCCGGGAGTTTCCAGCGCCGTCCCTGCAGCGACACAATTGAAGGGGAGGTGTGTGTGTGTGTGTGTGTGTGTGTGTGTGTGTGTGTGTGTGTGTGTGTGTGTGTGTGTGTGTGTGTTGTGTGTGTGTGTCAAGTCAAGTCAAAATTATCTTTATTGAGGGTTAAAAGAATAAGCTTTGCAGCTTTTTTTCATCCTGCCCTCACAAAAAGCATAAATATCAATCACAATAGTGAAAATCCAGAAACTCGAAGCAATACATACGTATAAATCAGAAATATACAATGTAATGAAAACAATGAAACAATTAACAACCATTAATCAATATTGTGACGGACAATGGACAACATGTCAAACATGGCAATAAAGACATGTGAGAGAGAGAGAGAGGGAGAGAGAGAAGAGAGAGAGAGAAGAGAGAGAGAGAGAGAGAGAGAGAGAGAGAGAAGAGAGACAGAGAGGGGGGCTGACAGATAGCAGAGAGACAGTTAGCATTGACAAAGAATCCAATAGACAGACAGACAGACAGTCAGAGAGAAAGAGAGACACACAGAGAGAGAGAGAGAGAGAGAGAGAGAGAGAGAGAGAGAGAGAGAGAGAGAGGGGGGCTGACAGATAGCAGAGAGACAAATAGCATTGACAAAGAATCCAACAGACAGACAGACAGACAGTCAGAGAGAAAGAGAGAGAGAGAAACACAGAGAGAGAGGCAGAGAGAGAGAGAGAGAGAGAGAGAGAGAGAGAGAGAGAGAGAGAGAGAGAGAGAGAGAGAGAGGGGGGGGGGGGGATCTGCAGCAAAATAGATCATCATAAATTACTTTATAATTTGTCCATCAAATATTTTTTCAGTGCTTTTTTAAACAGTAGTTTAGAAGGACATGTTTTTAAAGTAGAAGATAAATTGTTCCATGCCGTTCCTCCAGAATATATGAAGCTAGATTTGTAAAGATTGTTACGGGGTCTAGGAAACGAAAGTTTGTGAACATGTCTATTTTCATTATTTTCAAAGTTTCGGATAATTTTCTTTGGAGCTATTCCCTTAACTACTTTATACATGCATAAGCATTTATTGAAGAAGAGCCTGTCTTTGAATGGAAGAATATCTAACTTTTTATAGTCATCACCTGTCAAGGAATTAGATTTTAATTGCACCAGCTTTATAGCTCTCTTATGTAAACGATTGATTTGTTTCAAATTTGTTTCACTAGAATTATCCCATAACGTAGACGCATAATCAATGAGAGATAAAATATGTGCATGAAAAAATAATTTCCTCGACTGGAGATTCAGAAAATGTTTTATTTTTGATAATTGATAAATCCTTTTAGAAAGACGTTTTCCAAGGTCAGTAATGTGGTCGTACCACGTTAAATCATTATCGATGATAGTCCCTAGTACTTTATGAGATGTTACCTCCTCAATCCTTTGGTCATTGACATATAGCGCTTTGAACGGGGACCTCATTTTCTGCCTTTTTTGCCGTGTAGTCACATACATACATTTCGTTTTATTTCCATTCAGGGACATGTGGTTCATTTCTGTCCATTTAATCAATCTGTCGATGTTGTTCTGAAGGTTATTTACTAGAATCATAGGATTATCACTGCTAAACTGTAATGAAGTGTCATCAGCAAACATTTCACAATCACAGTCTATGTATAAAGGCAAATCATTTATGTAAATAGAGAATAGGAGAGGTCCTAATACTGATCCCTGTGGGACACCAAATTCCAAATTGAGTAATTCTGACCGTCTGCTACAAATTTCAACTAGTTGTTGACGATCAGTAAGAAAAGATCTAATGAAGTCAATGGCCTGGTTTGATAGCTTATAGTATGCAAGTTTTTTTATGAGAAGGGAATGGTTTATAACATCAAAGGCTTTAGCAAAGTCGACAAAAAGAATTCCAGTAAATACGTTATTATTTATATTTGATAGGCAATAATCAGTAAGCTGTATAAGCGACGTATGGCAGGAGTGATTTTCTCTAAAGCCTGACTGATTTTCATGAATCAAATCATAATGCTTAAAGTGAGAACATAATTGTCTTTGAATATGTCTTTCAAGTGGTTTTGACAAAATGGGTAATATTGAAATAGGTCTATAGTTGGACGGATTGGTGGATCACCATTTTTGTACAAAGGTATGAATTTGGCTTGTTTAAATATAAGAGGAAATTGGTTTTTATCAATGCACAAGTTGTAAATATAGGTGAGTGTATCAGCGATAGCAGATGATGCAATTTTCAGTATCCTTCCATCAATTCCATCTAAACCTCTTGTTCCAGATTGTTTTAGACACATTAGCCCATAACACACTTCATTTACTGAAATTGACGGTATAGTGAAAGTTGAGGAGATGTTTTTAGAACAGCAATATTGTTTTAGTTCATGTAAATCATTTCGATTTGTATCATCATTTACAATTATGTCCTTAGCAACATTTGCAAAATGAAAGTTCAAATCTTCCGGTGAAATATCCTTTATTGGATTCTTAACTTTAGAGTTCGATTTACCATTAGTTAAAAGATTAATTGCCTTCCAGATCGATTTTGAATTCTGAGAAGAGAATAACAAATCTTGAAAATATTTTTTCTTCGTTTTTCGTTTCATGGAATTCACTTTGTTTCTTTGTTTTCTAAATTTTTCTTTGTCCTTTAACTTGAGTAAATGATCTCTTTTATGTATGTCATTGTCTATTTCCTTCGTCAACCACGGGGGTTTCATAGTATGTTTTACTCGTTTTCTAACAAAGGGAGCATGTTTATCATATATTGAACTGAAAATGTATACCCAGTAATTGACTGCTTCATCTGGGTTTCTTATCTGATAAACATAATCTAAGCCCGAGGAAAGTAAATCATCAAGAAATGCATTTTTGTCAAAATGTGTGAAAGATCTGTAAAAGATTTCCTTATGTCCCAGCTTAGGAATTTTTACACCATTCTTCATCCATGTAAAACAAACAGATGAATGATCACTGCATCCGATTTGAACAGAACATACTTCCACAATGTTTGCTCTTGAGGTGACGTAAACATGATCAATTAAAGTTTCCGAGTGTTCAGTAATGCGTGTTGGTCGATCGATGATTTGTTCTAATCCATACATTGAATAACTGTTACTCCATTTTGTTCCTGGTATTGTTAAATCAATATTAAAGTCACCCAAAACAATCAATTCTTTGGATGCTAAGATAGCAGAATCCATCATCAAATTAAACTTATCATACCAGTCAGTTGTTTCGGCTGGGTTTCTGTATAGAAATCCTATAATAATCGGTTTACAATGTTTAAGACTTATTTCTATCCAAACAGATTCAATGCCATAATTCTCTAAATGTGACAGTCGTTTAAATCTTACTGAATTTGCACAATATAAAAGTAATCCTGTTGATTTTGGTGCAGCTGGATCAAGTCGAATTGTGTCATAATTCGGCATGTACATATCGGAATCTGGTATCATATCTGTTAATCTAGATTCAGCTATACAAAAAACATGAAAGTTCTTCCCATTGTTGTGTAAAATTGTAGCAATGTCATCAGTCTTATTTCTGGCACTGTTAATATTTAGATATCCAACACGAAGCCCCTCGTGTGAGGGCCATGTACTTAACGTAGAAGGCATCATATTACCACTTTAACATTCATTATACAAACCACAGGCCTATGCACAAAAGTACTTCTTATTACA
>CM031611.1:20361945-20371945 GCA_018398815.1 Conus ventricosus | reverse complement strand
GCTGCTTAAATGCTCATCAGCATGACTTTTGTTGTGCGACAGATTGCACTGTCTCTGATGTTTTCTGCATTGTGAATGATTATTGAGTTTGCACAGGTCAGTTTGACGATCCAGTTCATTCTGAAAAACATTCCAAGCATAGTGGTCCTTGGAGAACACCCGCACTAAGGAGAATAAAAAATACTTAGTATTTACGAGTTTTGAGAACTACAAACCTCTGCAGAAGTTGACGCCACTTTCTTCATTCATTCATTCATTCATTCATTCATTCATTCATTCATTCATTCATTCATTCATTCATTCATTCATGCTTTCATTCATTCACTCATTCTTTCATTCTTTCTTTCTCGTTTTTGATATTATTACCTTGTGTTATGTCTTAAAACTTGACGATGCCACAAGATTGTAAGACTGTGGGAGAGAGAGAGAGAGAGAGAGAGAGAGAGAGAGAGAGAGAGAGAGAGAGAGAGAGAGAGAGAGAGAGAAGAGAGAGTGACACTGACACTGACACTGACACTTTTTATTGACATTGGCCTAACTAGCCCTTATGTCAAGGGTGTACATTGTCTTCGTAAACTTATCAAAGGCGAAAAGTAGAAATGATAATCAGAAACCATAGCTTCACAAATGTAGGACAATCTTTAACACATATGTGAAAATACCGTGGCGGGCACACATACACCCCCCCCCACCCCCCCACCCCCCCCACACACACACACACAAGCATGCGCCCACACATTTTCACTAGCATACATACAAAAGTGTGCGTACAAAACCACATGTCAGCGTCAATTTTTTGCGTCTCAGCTTATTCGTTCAATTTTAAACAGGGCTGGGACAGATCATCGTAAGAAGTAATAAACAGTATTTACCTATTGATTTTCGAAAAACGTATTATGTTAATTACTTAGTTTCTTTTTTCTGATAGAACTGGCCTCTGCTATAAACTTCGCAAGTGACTGGGCAATTCTTCATTTTCAATGCATAACAACCCACATAGTCATTGCGGACTGCTAACATTTGTTTCGAAAACTTCACATTTACTTCTTAAGTCTTTATACAACTCACAATGAAACAGAAATTGTTCTTCATTTTCCTTGAAGGCATGATTTTTTATCTGAACAAAAGCTACACAAATTGTTAATGTTATCGCTAGAGTACCGTCTCTTATTATTGTTCAGACCAAGAGTTCGGTTTCTAAATCGCACTAACATGCTCCTATGCCACGTATTCGTAACTAATAACAGATATTTTTCTGTCTGGAAAATACTTTAAATGAATGAAACCAAGAATATCTTTCATTTTCCTCAATTTTGTTTAAAACTGATATAATACAATCCTGGAATTCTGATATAAATTCCCTTTCATTACCCACCTCTTGACAAAGCCAAACAAGACCTAACCCGTTCACAGTAAAAAATGTTTTACTTTACTGACCCAATTTGCTTTCCCTGTCTCAGACTGTGAGAGTAACATATGATAAGCTTGTCTGCATAGCCGGGTTGAAGAAAGTCGTATCAACTTTATCCAGAGAGAGAGAAGAGAGAGAGAGTGAGAGAGAAAGAAGAGAGAGAGAGAGATGAGAGAAGAGAGAGATGAGGAGAGAGAGATGAGAGAGAGATGAGAGAGAGAGAGAGAGAGAGAGATGGAGTGCAGGGGGATTGAAAAAGGACTGTAACGGGAGGAGAAAAGACTGAGGTTCAGTCAGCCATTGAACTACAAGCATCTTCCTGTTTTTGCGCATTGTTATCATATTTCATTTTAAAAAAATAATCCAAAAAAAAAGTCAAAACAAAAGTTTGCTTCACGTCAAGACATATCATGGTGATGCTCCTACACCCCACATTACTTATTACTATTTTGCGTTATCTGTGGTTGTGTGTTTGTTCGTTTGCTTGCTCGTTAGTTTGTTTTGAAAAGGAGGTGACTGCAGGTGGATGATGAAGCAAATTGGGCGTTTGTTTGTATTTCGTTTCCATATATGTTAATCAATCCACGTATTTACAAACAGTGAAATGGAATAATATGGACAGATACCGTAGCGTTTCATTGACAAACCATCACACACACACACACACACACACACACACACACACACACACACACACACACACACACACAATCTTCTGAAATATTAACTAAAAGCATGGACAGTAAACACGTGGGGGTATGTTTTGCTCCCATAATGCTAGGTTCACACGAGGAGCAACTTTTACTGCCAACAAATAGACCCCAAAAGTTGCCAACTCGATGTGCAACAAATCAAAAATAGATTTTGGCCAAAGTTGCTTCGTCATATGTGAACGCAAGAGGCAACTATATGGCAACTCCGTAGCTCCGCCCCTTTTTTTTTGCTGGCTTGGCCTACGTGCGCGACCTACTTTCCTTGTAGTTGCCACGTAGGTTGCAACTTTTGCAAGCAACTTCTGGAAAAGTTGCCAGCTTTGTTGGCTCGGTTGAAAACAGGATGTTTATACTGTTCCGACGACAACTCACCGAGGTTGCATGCATGTTGCCGACACGCACAACAAAAAGTTGTCATGCAAGCAACAAAATTCGTGCTTGCATGCGTGTGGAAAAAAGCGAGAAAAGCGTGGCGGCACGTGCCGCTTTTTGTCGCACGCATGCACTTCGCTCCGCCCCTTTTTTGTTGCCTACCGGATATACTTGTGTTGCCAAGCTGTTCACACAAAAGCAACTTGAAGTTGTCATGCAAAAGTTGCCAACCCCACCAAAAGTTATATCTCCCGACGTTCAACTTTTGGCTGTGACAACTTCATAGGCAACTTTTATTGGGAAAATCCAATGGGTCTAATTGGTTTATAATGAGTTGCTGTAGTGACAACTTATGAAGCAACAATGTAGCAACACATAGGCAACTTGGAGTTGCCACCCATTGTTGCCTCATTGTTGCACTCGTGTGAACCAGGCATAAGGAAACCTAACACAGAGTAAACTTTTATTCAAGACTGGCACAGCCTTTTAAACTTGAATAAAGTCAGACAAAATACATAGACGAACAATCTAATAGTGGGGGAAAAAGCAAGCGAAGGCCAACAACTGAACTGTCTGGCAAAGATTTGGACTTGAGGGAGGGGAGAGGGGAGTTTGAAGATGGAGAAACTGGGAAAATGACATTAAAAAAAAAAAAAATGTTACAGATATGAAAACTTCACTAGCTGCATAAGGGAACCATCGCAATCCCTTTTGAAGGCAGATATATTTGTATTGCCTGCTCCGAGGCCTTTCGCCCGCTGGATCGGGACTCATCAGGGAGACGCGGCTGGTTGTGTCTGCGCTCCCGGCGTCAAATAGAGACACACCACAGTCCATAATACTGTGGTGTTCTCACCACCATGGGTGCAAAAAAGAATCCAATAGCACCCCTAGAGAAGCCAGCGAAGAGTAGTAAATGCAACCAAACGAAAGTGTGGGGAGGAAAAAAAAGTTGCTGTAAAACTAAAGACATTATGCAAATAATATAAAATGTAGGGGACAGTCTTTGAGCCTACGCCTGAGGATCCACCCAAAGATGCAAGGGAGATCAAAAGACAAACACACAGACAGACAGAAACAAATACAAATAACCTCAATTTAATCAAAGCAAAATCGGAATGAAATGAGGTTGGGAACAGTAAACGATAAACAGTAAACAAGTGGGGTATGTTTTGCTCCCATAAGGAAACCTAACACAGAGTAACTTTTATTCAAAACTGGCACAGCCTTTTAAACTTGAATAAAGTCAGACAAAATACATAGACGAACAATCTAATAGTGGGGGAAAAGCAAGCGCAGGCCAACAACTGAACTGTCTGGCAAAGATTTGGACTTGAGGGGAGGGGAGAGGGGAGTTTGAAGATGGAAAACTGGGAAAATGACATTAAAAAAAAAATGTTACAGATATGAAAAACTCTTCACTAGCTGCATAAGGGACTGGCTGTGCCAGTCTTGAATAAAAGTTACTCTGTGTTAGGTTTCCTTATGGGAGCAAAACATACCCCACTTGTTTACTGTTTATCGTTTACTGTTCCCAACCTCATTTCATTTCCGATTTTGCTTTGATTAAATTGAGGTTATTTGTATTTGTTTCTGTCTGTCTGTGTGTTTGTCTTTTGATCTCCCTTGCATCTTTGGGTGGATCCTCAGGCGTAGGCTCAAAGACTGTCCCCTACATTTTATATTATTTGCATATGTCTTTAATTTTACAGCAACTTTTTTTTCCTCCCCACACTTTCGTTTGGTTGCATTTACTACTCTTCGCTGGCTTCTCTGGGGGTGCTATTGGATTCTTTTTTGCACCCATGGTGGTGAGAACACCACAGTATTATGGACTGTGGTGTGTCTCTATTTGACGCCGGGAGCGCAGACACAACCAGCCGCGTCTCCTTGATGAGTCCCGATCCAGCGGGCGAAAGGCCTCGGAGCAGGCAATACAAATATATCTGCCTTCAAAAGGGATTGCGATGGTTCCCTTATGCAGCTAGTGAAGAGTTTTCATATCTGTAACTTTTTTTTTAATGTCATTTTCCCAGTTTCTCCATCTTCAAACTCCCCTCTCCCCTCCCCTCAAGTCCAAATCGTTGCCAGACAGTTCAGTTGTTGGCCTGCGCTTGCTTTTCCCCCACTATTAGATTGTTCGTCTATGTATTTTGTCTGACTTTATTCAAGTTTAAAAGGCTGTGCCAGTCTTGAATAAAAGTTACTCTGTGTTAGGTTTCCTTATGGGAGCAAACATACCCCACTTGTTTACTGTTTATCGTTTACTGTTCCCAACCTCATTTCATTTCCGATAAAAGCATGGAAATAATACAATCTTTACATCAGCAAATATAGAAAAAAAAAAAGAAAAAAAGTGCATGGGTGGATGGGGAAGGACAAATCACCGCGTGGACTGATCCCACAGATATGGTTTGAATGATGTGATCTGTCAGGGAAAAAAAGCAAGATTCACTGCAACACCATCTCTCTGATGTAAAACATCCTGGCCTTCCATGGCTAAATCATGCCAGAATCCCCACTAACACCAAGCTATTGATTGCACCGACTGGTGAATGGTATCCTGATGGAGGTGCGAACGAGATCAGGGATTAGTTTCGAGCTCAAAATCGAAGGGTTCTGCCTATTCTGTACAAACCATCTTCAAGGTGAATCTCTCTCTCTCCTCTCTCTCTCTCTCTCTCTCTCTCTCTCTCGGCAATGTGTATCTTTTATGCACTGAAAACTAGACGTGTACTTATGAACGGAAACTAGAAACATGAATATGTCTTGTGGTTGGCTTGTAAACGCAAGTAAACACATTTTCGTTTATCGTGGTCTGTTTCCTTAAATTGTTTCCCCTCGCAATTGTTCGCTTACGTGTTTCTGAAAAGAAATTACTTCCTTTTGCTGACGACCCGCACCCATTTTCATTTCAATCCCAGCAAATGTGTGTCCATTGTACACAGGTCGATGGCCTTACAATTACAAATTTCAGAGTTCAGAGCTCAGAGTTCTCTCTCTCTCTCTCTCTCTCTCTCTCTCTCTCTCTCTCTCTCTCTCTCTCTCTCTCTCTCTCTATCTCTCGCTCTCGCTCTCAATGGACACATACTGAAGGGGGAAAAAAAAACCCTGATAAAATGAAATATAACAAAGTGGTAAAAGGCAAACAGTGAGCAGGTCGTATCCATCTCACTGAATATGACCTTCATATTTCAGCAGCATTCTGCTTCCTGCCATTTTGCTCATTCCACTCACGTGGTTCTCCTCTCATTTCATAGGCAGCAGTCACGAGCAGCGACCCTACGTGACCAGTTAGGGACAGGAAATAAAGGCCCACGCCACTGGCACACTCGCTTACAGGCACAGTGCCGAGAGAGAGAGCAATAACCTGCTCACACTTTCATTCCTCCTCCGGAAAGTTTCTAGCGCCATCCTGCCAGCTAAAGAAAGAAAGGCGAGATTGTGTGTGTGTGTGTGTGTGTGTGTGTGTGTGTGTGTGTGTGTGTGTGTGTGTGTGTGTGTGTGTGTGTGCGTGCGTGCGTGCGTGCGTGCGTGCGTGCGTGTGTGTGTGTGTGTGTGTGTGTGTGGTGTGTGTGTGTGTGTGTGTGTGTGTGTGTGTGCTAGTGTGCGTGCGTGCGTGTGTGTGTGTGTGTGTGTGTGTGTGTGTGTGTGTGTGTGTGTGTGTGTGTGTGTGTGTGTGTGTGTGTGTGTGTGTGCGTGCGTGTGTGTGTGTGTGTGTGTGTGTGTGTGTGTGTGTGTGTGTGTGTGTGTGTGTGTGTGTGTGTGTGTGTGTGTGTGTGCGTGCGTGTGCGTGTGCGTGTGTGTGTGTGTGTGCTGTGTTGTGTGTGCGTACGTACGTGCAAGCGTGCGTGTGCATATGTGTAAGTGTGTTGTTGTTCTTCGATTTAACGTCTTTTCACTTTAAAGTGATATTAGACGGGAAGTAAGCGTTTACTTGTATATGTGCATGTGTGTGTAGTATGCATGCGTGCTTGCATGTGTGCGTGCGTGCGTGTGTGTGTGTGTGTGTGTGTGTGTGTGTGTGTGTGTGTGTGTGTGTGTGTGTGTGTGTGTGTGTGTGTGTGTGTGTGTGTGTGAGTGTGTGTGTGTGTGTGCGCCTGTGTGTGTGTTAAATATTAGGGGAAATACTACATAACAACAATCCTTAGAAAAAAGCAACATTAACAAATCAAACTGCAATAGTCAAAACAAAAAGTCTAAAATACGCAGAAATCATAAAAACGAGCCAACTGGACTTATCATTAAGTTCTGAACAAAGTTCAAAAGAAATACAGGTTCTTTGAAAATGCATTTAGATTCATCTTTTCTGAATTTTGATAGAGCTGATTCAAAATAAGGACAAAAGTACAGAATATGTGTTGTTGTACAGCTATCAACAGCCCCGCATACACACTGGATGTTTTTTTTGAACTTGGTTTTGAAAGCGTTTAACCTAAGTCTGTAAAACAGTGAAACAATTTTTTTGCGGTGTTTTGGGTGTTTATTGATTTGATAAAATGTATAATTTATTAATGAGTTCTTTTTAAAAAAAAAATTGTGATCGAGCGTTTAAACAACACTTTATTGAAGAATTAGGCTTATGTACTTTGGGAAGCATGTAGTCTTTATATACCTTTTCAAAATTTTCAAAAGAAGCTTTTTGTAATAGAGAGTAACCTTCTTGTAAACTCAAAAGAATGGGAATATCCTTGGATTTAAAAGATTGTTTTGCACCTGCTCGAGCAGTACGATCTGCCCATTCATTTCCAGATATTGAACAATGAGATGGGATCCAACAAAAATCAACTGCGATACCCCTTGATATGAGAACATGAATAAGTACTTTAATTTCTGTGATTATTTCAGCCCGGATTTTCGGATTTGTTGATTCTAAAGCTTGGAGAACTGATTTAGAGTCTACACATGGTGTAAGTGTGTGTGTGTGTGTGTGTGTGGGGGGGGGGGGGGGTGAATGGGTGTGTGACTCCCTGACATAAGTTCTACTTTGTGTATTTCTCCATTTAACCAGACCGCTAATAAAGTCATGACAAACTCAATATAACTGCACTTCCATTCAGGCGAAGGTGCAAAGGTGTGTGGGTGTGAGTGAGATTTGTGAGTAAGTCAATCGTCTTGCTGACTTCCCTTGACCTTTGAGGTAGCAATCGTACCACATCAATGTCAATCCATTTCCTGGAACGTCTAGGAAGGAAGTTCATTCAGGAAGTTCATTCCCCGACGCTCTGGAACTGGACTACCCCCAACACACCCACACCCACCCCTACCTCCAGCCCTACTCTCCCAAGCCAATTGCCACTGCAATTTCCTTATCACTGCGGATCATTTCTAATTCAATTTTTACATGTACTTATTAGATGGTCGGACATATGACTTTTCGTAATTGTCTACATCGTCCTCCACGTTTTCCAGCGTTTTTCAATGATGCTTCATTACCTAAAGGATCATGGAAGATGAAGAATTCAATTTGATTCATCCACTTTATTTCAACAATAGTTCTTAAAAAGTGATCGAGGGGAGAAAAAAAACAACAGTGAAAATGAGAATTAGGGTATTAGGAGGTTCATCAGTAGTACCATCCTTGGCAAAAATTGGAGTAACATTATTTCCAAAAGACTTTCGTTTTTAAATCAATATTCATACCTTGTAGAATTATTTTACAATCGATGATATCTCAAGAATATAAGCTTTGGAGAGTGAGTGAGAGAGAGAGAGAGAGAGAGAGAGAGAGAGAGAGAGAGAGAGAGAGAGAGAGAGAGGTCAGAGACAGACAGACAGACAGACAGGCAGACAGACAGGCAGACAGACAGACAGATAGAAAGAGGGAGAGACTCAAATGTATAGAATAGTGACTCAACGTTCAGGCGAATATCAGTTCAGGCTTCATTCTCCTGATACGTGTTGACAGTAGGCATATCAGCATCTGAGGGACTGTAAACATAAGAGACACCTTCCGCAAGTATCACAGAACTGGCATGCACACCCAGAGCCTGCTCCTTCATTCTTATAGCACCTGCTCGTGTATTGATTAAGAGTTGACCGAACTAGAGGGCATGGCACGGACACATCAGAAAAGAAGGATGTGACTAGGGTAACTAATGAACGAGTGTTATTCCCGTCTGTGTTAATATTCCTTCACTGTGGTCCATTCCGTTACAGCAATCTTTTTTTGTTTTTTTTGTTTTGTTTTTCTTCCTCCCCTTTTCAGACCGCAGATGAATAAAGAGACAGAGATAGAGTAAGCAGAAAATGGATAGATGTTGGCGAGTGTGTGTGTGTGTGTGTGTGTGTGTGTGTGTGTGTGTGTGTGTGTGTGTGTGTGTGTGTGTGTGTGTGTTGTGTGTGTGTGTGTGTGTGTGTGTGTGTGCATGCGCGCGCGCGCGCGCGCGCGTGTGTGTGTGTGTGTGTGTGTGTGTGTGTGTGTGTGTGTGTGTGTGTGTTTACATACATATGAATCCTTGATACAACAAAAGAAATGAAAAGTCATCACAACCATGTTTCCAAGTAGGAGTACGTGAGAAGGCGTGCGAGTGTTCATGAGTTAGTCTGTGAAATCAACTTGTGTCTCGCAGATGGTCCTTGAACACAGTTGTGAGCAACTATATTTTACAAAAGTGGAGTTCATGAGTTAGTCTGTGAAATCAACTTGTGTCTCGCAGATGGTCCTTGAACACAGATGTAAGCAACTGTATTTTACAATAATGACAATCAATTTCCTGAACTGTCCGGGTGGACGGAACTTCATTCCCTGCCATCACAGCGTCAGTGTACCCCAGCCCCGCCTCTTCCGGTAACACCCTAACACTCACGCCATTTCCTCATTAACACAGATAAATTCCATATGGTCAGTTTGGTTGACCCAGTTTATTTCTTAGGATATTCCAATCAAAAGGGGTCATTGGGAGAAATCTGGCTAAAGGGAAAGAAAGTTAGAAAGGACATTTGACTAGAGAAACACGAGCAGCGCAAGCCATGGCAATAACGGAGGCCACATAGCAAATCTAAAAGACTTTATTTTAGTCGATATCAAGGCCTGAATTCCATCTTCACACCAAACTGAGACTGTTCAAACACCAACGTGAGACCTGTGCTGCTGTATGGCTCGGAGACCTGAAGACTCACCAAAGGGCTGGAGCACAAGTTGCAGGTCTTCATCAACACATGCCTGCGGCGGATCCTCTGCATCAGGTGGCCCGATAGAATTGCCAATGAGAAGCTATGGCGCCGGACAAATCAGAGACCAATCGGAGACACCATCAGAATCCGAAAGTGGAAGTGGATCGGACACATCCTACGCCGTGGCCCGGACAACACCACACGGCAGGCACTGGATTGGAACCCTCAAGGGAAGAGAATGCGAGGCCGCCCAGTGACAACTTGGCGTAAGACGCTGGACAGTGAGCTGAGTACCATTAAGCTGTCCTGGGGTGAGGCAAAGCGGGGCAGCACACGACCTTACACATTGGGATCTGCAGTGAAGGCCCTATGCTCCCGTTGGAGCGAA
>CM031611.1:20349445-20354445 GCA_018398815.1 Conus ventricosus | reverse complement strand
TGTAGCATTCCTCATTTTCCTCTTTCTGTATCTATGATATATGCCATGAATACATTGATGCTTCTGTTCAGAGAGACAGACAGACAGACAGACAGACACAGACACAGATACAGACAGAGAGATAGAGAAGTGTGAGTGTCTACGTTTCAAATTTATTTCAAATCGGTTCAGTAATGTCTACACTCTTGTTGCAGACTTTGTTCGAGTTGATTTAGTCTGCCGCATTCATTAAAAGACAGTTTATCTATCCATCCATCCATCCATCCATACATGCATCCGTCTACTCTATTAATTCGTCTATCTATCTATCTATCTATCTATCTATCTATCTATCTATCTTATATCTATCTATCTATCTTATATCTATCTATATATCTATCTATCTATCTATCTATCTATCTGTATCTTTGTCTGTCTGTCCATCAGTCTGTCTGTTTCTTTATCTCTGAGGCTCCCAGTCTGTCCATCTATCTGTTTGTCTCTCTGTCTGTCTTTCTGTCTGTCTATCTGTCTGTCTGTCTGTCTGTCTGTCTCTCTCTCTCTCTCTCTCTCTCTCTCTCTCTCTCTCTCTCTCTCTCTCTCTCTCTCTCTCTCCTCTCTCTCCATCCATCCACTCTGTGTGTGTGCGTGTGTGTGTGTGTGTGTGTGTGTGTGTGTGTGTGTGTGTGTGTGTGTGTGTGTGTGTGTGTGTGTGTGTGTTGTGGTGTATGTTTGATCGTGTGTATATGTGTGCACTAGTCAGCCCTAATCCTTTAAAGAGCATGTCATCTCTCTCTCTCTCTCTCTCTCTCTCTCTCTCTCTCTCTCTTGAACTTTTTATCTATCTGTGTCTTTGTCTGTCCGTCTGTCTGTCCATCTGTCTGTGTGTTTCTTCATCTCTGAGTCTTCTGTATGTCTATCTATCTATCTGTCTGTCTGTCTGTATTTCTCTCTCTCTCTCTCTCTCACTCTCTCTCTCTCTCTCTCTCTCTCTCTCTCTCTCTCTCTCTCTCTCTCGGGGGGTGAGCTGTCGTCATCCAAGAGGAGAAGACACGTTTTCTTCGGCTCTGCGTTTAATTAACGTTTTCAGTTAATTTATCCAGTTTTCATCTGTACAGTCTTTCAGATCGATAGCAGTTTTAACATGCCATCGGCAGCCCTCGATTTCAGAGGTCGGTGTGGTGGATTCATCGCAATCTTTATTAGTTTTATGGCAAGAAGAGCCAGGTTTAAGATGTCCATGACGGTGCGCGTGTTAAACGTACACACTCGTGTCACCGGTGTCATGGTAGGCTTGGTCCTCACCGCCTTTTTCTTCAGTGACCTTCTGCTCCGATGCGGCGACGTGGAGACGAACCCCGGGCCAAAGTCGTCCAGCTCCAGCTCCACGAGGCAGTCCCGCCTGGCTCGTGATGGCTCTGTGCGCCGTGCAAGTACGGACTCTTCCATGACACCTGACCCTGACCAAGCTCCAAGTAAACTCGAACCCACGAACCGTGACATCATGGCTGCCCTGAACTCGAGAAGCGACCAGATGGACGCCAAGCTGGACGCAGTCAAGCAGGAAGTCCATGATCTGAGGGAGGACTACGCGACCCTTCACAGTGAGATGAGGGAGCTGAAGAAAGAGGTGACAGAGCTACGGAAAGACAACGGAGATCTGCAGATGAGCAACAACGACCTGCGTGGAAAGCTGGAAGATTGCGAGAGGCGTATAGACGACCTTGAGGGCCGTTCTAAGCGCAATAACCTGATTTTCTACGGTCTGCCCCGGAGAGACGGCGAAACCAACGTAGACTGTGAGGGCTTGGTGCAGGATCTTCTGACGGAGAAGCTGGATCTGACTGACGATGTGGAGTTTGACCGTGTGCACCGACTGAGTTCCAGACCTGACTCCCCAGTGATCGCCCGATGTGCCTTTTACAAGCAAAAGGTGAAGATTCTTAAAGCTAAGGGTAAGCTGAAAGGTTCAGACGTATTTATTGGGGAAGACTTTTCAAAAGGGGTCAGGGACATTCGTCGAAGGCTGACTCCACACTTGAAACGCGCTAAGCAAGACGGGAAAAGAGCCACGATGGTGCACAATTACCTTTTGATTGACGGTAAGAAGTTCTCCATCGACGCTCGTGACAGGCTCGTAGAACTTAAATAGGAAACCGGCCGACCCTATTTTGATGTACATAAAATTGATTTCTGTGAGGGAACATTTCCAACAGCGACACCGGTATCACCGTCCAGTGCAGCCCAGAATGACACTCAACGTGCACGTGATTTTGGTGTTGATGGCAGTGAGAGTGTTTACCTGGATGACGAAGACTCCCTGTGTGTTTCAACTTCTGTGTGTGCTTCTGTGAGTGATCGTTGTGAACACAGGCGCTTGGAAGATGTAACAAGCCATAAACATGACAAAAGTAGTTCGTTATCTTTCCTGCATTGGAATGTCAATGGGTTACTATCAAAATTACAAGACTATGACTTTGTTAACTTTCTTCGGTCCTTCGATTTCATTTGTTTAGTAGAAACATTTACTGATGAATTTAAATCTGATGTATTCTCTGCATACAAATTGTTTTGTTTACCTGCGATAAAACTGACGATTAAAGGGAGACGATCTGGTGGAATTTTGTGTCTAGTTAAGAATATGTATGCGTCATATGTCAAACAAGTTGAAATAAAATCTAATATTTTTGGTGCACTTATTATTAATAAAACATTGTTTGGTGTGGACAAAGATGTATTGTATGTATACTCATATGTGCCTCCAGAAGGCTCCCCGTATTATACATATTTTGACTCTGAAAATGGAATTGCATTATTGGAAGACTATTTGTCCAGTTGTTTACTAGTTTACACAGATGCATATGTATTGTTGTGCGGGGATTTGAACAGTAGAACGGGTAATATTTCACATTATTGTCAAGGAGTATCAAGTACTTTCGATTTTCAACATGCAAGTCATCCAATTAACGCTAATCGATTATCTGAGGATTCTGTATTGAATAATTACGGCAAAATGATGTTGAATATGTGTACTGCACTGGATTTGTGTATTCTTAATGGTATGTGTCATGGCGACTGTCAAGGTTGCTACACGTACGTTTCAGACCATGGATGCAGTGTAAATGATTACTTTGTTATGTCGTGTGATTTATTTGCATTATTATGTGATTCATGTGAGTTACGAGTGTCTGAGAGATTCGATTCGGATCATATGCCTGTGGAATTTCATTTGAGTTGCAACAGGGATAATGCCAACTCGGAGATAAGTCCTTCTGAATACAGTTTTACATTGGAAAGGTTTGTATGGAATGAAGACCGTGCTGATGTGTTTATGAGTAATATTTCCATGCAACAGATTCAAGAAAAAATCAGATATGCAGTTAGTGTTATTGATGTCAATGTAAATGAGGCGTTGAATGTTTTCAACACCTGCATCAAAGATGCAGCACAGTGTATGAAGAAAGAAATAAGAATTAATGATTCTAAATCAAAAGATTGGTTTGATGCTGAATGTCATGACAATAAAAAGAAGGTCCGAAATTTATATAGAAAATTTAATCGTACGCATGACGACAAAGATCGTGATTTCTATTGTAGGGCAAGACGCGAGTACAAACACTTGCAAAGGTTTAAAAGGAAACAATTTAACAACGCATTGCTGACAGGACTAATTGCATCTATGGAAAATCAGAAAGAAATTTGGAAGAATGTACATCGAATTTCATTAAAAAGAAAACAACCAGTGAACAGCATCAGTATTGAAACCTGGTACGAACATTTTAAGTCACTTCTAACGAAAGACGTAGATCCTAACAGCGGGTTACAACTGGATCATAATGAAGGAGAGGATGATTATTTAAGTCGTCCGATTTCAAAAGAGGAAGTAATGTTTGCTCTTAGAAAAATTAAGAAATGTAAAGCTCCTGGACCAGACGGCATAATTGGAGAGCTGCTGAGGTATGCTTGTAAAACTGACCTGATTATGAACTTTTTTGTAACCTTCTTCAATTCTCTATTTGATAAGGGAATTTATCCTGAACACTGGACGGAAAGTATTGTTCTACCACTGTATAAGAAAGGCAACGTGAATGATCCTAATAACTATAGAGGAATTTCTTTAAGTGACGCAAGTAGTAAATTATACAGCACTATTATCAATCGCCGATTACAGGAATGGGTTGAAGATAATAATATCACTGGCGAATATCAGGCAGGTTTTAAGCGCAATTATTCAACTGTTGATCATATATTTACTTTGATGGCTTTTGTGCAAAACAGTTTCTTTAAATCGTAAGTTGTATGTAGCTTTTATAGATTTTGAGAAAGCGTTTGATTCTGTTAATCGAACTATTCTGTGGCCTATTCTCTTAAAAGCTGGTGTTCATGGAAAACTGTTTAGATGCATAGTTAGCATGTATTCCTGTGTTAAAGCTAAGGTTCGGTGTGGAGGAAATATGACTGACTACATTCAATGTACCTCAGGTGTAAAACAAGGGGATGTGTGCAGTCCTGTTTTATTTTCTCTTTTCATTAATGAGTTAACATCAGATGTTGTTAGAAATGGAAAACATGGTGCACAATTTACTTGCGATGCTCTTGAGTTGTTTATTCTTCTCTTGGCAGATGATGTTGTTCTGATGTCTGAAACTATTATTGGCTTACAAACTCAACTAAATAATCTATCACGATCCGCATCTTTACTTCAGTTAACAATTAACATGTCAAAAAGCAATATAATTGTGTTTAGGAAGGGTGGGTTTTTAGGAATTAGAGAAAGGTGGACTTATAATGGAATGTTTATGCCAGTGGTCAACGTATATAAATATTTAGGAATATATTTTTCAACGAAATTAAGCTTACTTTTGCATGCAAGGATCTTGCCAGTAGAGCTAAGCGTGCACTACTATGCATCATGCAACACTTATCAAAATTAGAAAACCAGTCTTTGAAATTATTTATAAAATTGTTCGATTCTCAGGTACAGCCTATCGCTCAGTATGGAGCTGAAATCTGGGGTCTTT
>CM031611.1:20333562-20343445 GCA_018398815.1 Conus ventricosus | reverse complement strand
AGACCTCTTCCTCCCATCTTCTTCTCCTTCCCTTCCTTCTCCTCCCTCCCTTTCTCCCCCTCCCAGCTACGTTTCCCTCCCCCCTTTCGGGGCTCACCCGGAGTACGGACTGGATGGTGCCACGTGCTGGTTGAGGCCACGCTCTGGCTGAGACCACGGACAGGATGGTGCCACGTGCTGGCTGAGACCACGGACTGGATGGTGCCACGTGCTGGTTGAGGCCACGCTCTGGCTGAGACCACGGACTGGATGGTGCCACGTGCTGGCTGAGACCACGGACTGGATGGTGCCACGCGCTGTCGAGGCCACGCCTTGGTCGGACCGTGGACTGGTAGAGGAGCCCGCCGTCTTGACTGGCCGCCCTGACCCCCGTCCAGGACCTCCAGTAACAGCGCCACGTTCCCCCCCCCCCCCCCCCCCCCCCCCCCCCGGGACACGCTCTTCACTGCCCGCTTGTGAGTCGAGGGTGTCGGCTTTGAGCGACTCCCTGCGAGAACCGACCCGGTTCGGAGCACCTAGTGCGACAGGGTGCTCCCAGTAGGCCCGACAGAGGCAGGGTGTGGACGCACGCAGGGAGCTAGAAGGGATCGCTGCTGGAAATGTTTCTTTAATAATTATGTATATGTTACATGTGCTGGAATGCTGTAATTGTGATTGTGTACGTCGTATGGGAAATGTTTATTTATAATCGTGCATGTTGTGGTGTTGGGTGTTTGATTGTGATGTGCATGTTGTGTGCGTTGGAGTGCTTGATTGTGGTCGTGCATGATGTGTGTGTTGGAATGTTTATTTTGCTGATGTGAATAAATGGGGTGTTGTATCGTAATCTTTATTGTGTGGTCTCTTGCGGAGCGTGTGAGGTCAGTCACTCCCTTCACTCCCACCTAGACCGATCCTGTCAGGGCAGACCTCCAGGGTCGTCGTGACAAGCATAGTAATGGGTAAAATGGCCAATTCATGGTTGGTCAGAGGAGGCTGCAGGGGGTGGTGCCTCTAAAGCAGTGGACATCCGCCTAGAGCACGTACCTCAAGTGTGTACTAGCCTACGGGCCGACCATCGTCACTTGCCTGCATTGATCGGTTCGTTACTGCGACTGACTGAGCTCTTCAGAGGTCCACTGCTGGGAGGGATTTGGCCAGCCCCGTTAAGGAAGATTAGCGCGCCTATTTCAGGCTCCTCCGCTACTGCTTCAATTTAGAGGGCTTTTGTCGTTGGAGAGACCGATTTGTTTGTTTGCCCATGTTTATTTTCTCTTTCTTTTTTCTTAATTTGGAAGGGATATTGTTCTTGTTCTTGCCGTCATTGAAGTTTTCACATTTTTTATGTTTTTTTTCCCCTGTCGCTAATTTTAATGACAGTTCAATGCAGAATTAATAACAGTCTCTCTCTCTCTCTCCCTGTCTCTGTCTGTCTGTTCTCTCTCTCTCTCTCTCTCTCTCTCTCTACTCTCTCTCTCCTCTCTCTCCTCTCTCCTCTCGGCGGAAATACGATGGGGAAATAGATAATGATAATGAACACTTTAATTATCTCAAAGGATGAGAAATTAAGATAGGTGCATAATAAACAGTATAACAAGACAACATGCATAAAACAAGATCATCACAATCAATGGCCACTTATAGAATTACATATACAGTCCGACACACACACACACACACACACACCACACACACACACACACACACACACTATAATCATTTGAAAAACCTCATGCACATGCACTTACACAAGCACACTCATAGGCTTACACTCACAAGCAGATATATATATAATAACACACACACACACAAGCACATATTATAAGCAAATACACATATCTTCACACAAGCAAACATCTTCAACCACCCCACAAGCTCTCACTCTCTCGCACCTCCCCACCTCCCCTCTCTCTCTCCCTCTCTCTCTCTCTCCCTCTCTCTCGCATTCCTTCACATCGCTAAGCATGAAAAATGGTACAAAAGACATCATGAATTCAGAAGATGGATCGACCTGGGTATAAAAGTTTTTTGCGCCCTAGATTTGACTCTAAGGGTCCTAAAAACGACGTCCAGATGGTAAAATTTCGTAATATTTGCTAAACATGGCTATCATCACTGGCAATCTTTCTTGCTTTCCTCTCCACTCGTCTGTCATACAATTCTTGCATTCCAACTTGCTTCCTTCCAATCACTTTGCTACACACATTCACCACATCATCAATACTCGCTTGCTCTTCACACCCAAACTTCCATACCAGCACATAAAAGAAGCAGTGAGCAATGACTCAACACAACATCTGTAATAAGTTTGTAAGATTACAGTTAACACCAATAATTCGTAGCTTTTGCAAACAGAATATCTTGACTGGCAATTTTTATAGATAACATGTGTTTTGCATGCTGTATCGGCGGCATTCATATCATAGTTTTAAAAAATTAATATATACCTATATTATGTTTAAAAGGAAGAACGTACAAGAAGCATTTGTGTACAATTAAGATGAATTTTGCATGTACATACTGTCATGGAAGGATGTTTTGTGCAGTCATGTACATTTTGTTCTAATTATATGAAATTGTTTTTTTTCTTTCTTTTCTTGTTGCGTACTCATGTGAATAGGCTGATGGCCTCACATTAAAGTCACGAGTCACGAGTCACGAGTCTCTCTCTCCTCTCTCTCTCTCTCTCTCTCTCTCTCTCACACTCTTCTCCAGATGTTTAGACTACCCCCAGATGTGATTTGTTTTAGAAGAAATCATTCTTTTAATGTGATCAAATATAGGATTGTAAATCACTTATTAGGAACCTTTTTTCTTCAAATTTTGAAAATTTACGTCGTTCGGAATCTAAGGCTTCGATGTTATTTTGAATACATTTCTGGATTCAACATGCATTTGTTCGTGATATAGCCTCTTCTCTCTCTCTCTCTCTCTCTCTCTCTCTCTCTCTCCTCTCTCTCTCTCCTCTCTCCTCTCTCTCTCGGGGGGTGAGCTGTCGTCATCCAAGAGGAGAAGACCACGTTTTCTTCGGCTCTGCGTTTAATTAACGTTTTCAGTTAATTTATCCAGTTTTCATCTGTACAGTCTTTCAGATCGGTAGCAGTATCAACATGCCATCGGCAGCCCTCGATTTCAGAGGTCGGTGTGGTGGATTCATCGCAATCTTTATCAGTTTTATGGCAAGAAGAGCCAGGTTTGAGATGTCCATGACGGTGCGTGTGTTAAACGTACACACTCGTGTCACCGGTGTCATGGTAGGCTTGGTCCTCACCGCCTTTTCTTCAGTGACCTTCTGCTCCGATGCGGCGACGTGGAGACGAACCCCGGGCCAAAGTCGTCCAGCTCCAGCTCCACGAGGCAGTCCCGCCTGGCTCGTGATGGCTCGTGCGCCGTGCAAGTACGGACTCTTCCATGACACCTGACCCTGACCAAGCTCCAAGTAAACCCGAACCCACGAACCGTGACATCATGGCTGCCCTGAACTCGAGAAGCGACCAGATGGACGCCAAGCTGGACGCAGTCAAGCAGGAAGTCCATGATCTGAGGGAGGACTACGCGACCCTTCACAGTGAGATGAGGGAGCTGAAGAAAGAGGAGACAGAGCTACGGAAAGACAACGAGATCTGCAGAAGAGCAACAACGACCTGCGTGAAAAGCTGGAAGATTGGCGAGAGGCGTATAGACGACCTTGAGGGCCGTTCTAAGCGCAACAACCTGATTTTCTACGGTCTGCCCCGGAGAGACGGCGAAACCAACGTAGACTGTGAGGGCTTGGTGCAGGATCTTCTGACGGAGAAGCTGGATCTGACTGACGATGTGGAGTTTGACCGTGTGCACCGACTGAGTTCCAGACCTGACATCCCCAGTGATCGCCCGATGTGCCTTTTACAAGCAAAGGTGAAGATTCTTAAAGCTAAGGGTAAGCTGAAAGGTTCATACGTATTTATTGGGGAAGACTTTTCAAAAGGGGTCAGGGACATTCGTCGAAGGCTGACTCCACACTTGAAACGCGCTAAAGCAAGACGGGGAAAGAGCCACGATGGTGCACAATTACCTTTTGATTGACGGTAAGAAGTTTTCCATCGACGCTCGTGACAGGCTCGTAGAACTTAAATAGGAAACCGGCCGGCCCTATTTTGATGTACATAAAATTGATTTCTGTGAGGGAACATTGCCAACAGCGACACCGGTATCACCGTCCAGTGCAGCCCAGAATGACACTCAACGTGCACGTGATTTTGGTGTTGATGGCAGTGAGAGTGTTTACCTGGATGACGAAACTCCCGTTGTGTTTCAACTTCTGTGTGTGCTTCTGTGAGTGATCGTTGTGAACACAGGCGCTTGGAAGATGTAACAAGCCATAAACCATGACAAAGTAGTTCGTTATCTTTCCTGCATGGAATGTCAATGCTTACTATCAAAATTACAAGACTATGACTTTGTTAATTTTCTTCGGTCCTTCGATTTCATTTGTTTAGTAGAAACATTTACTGATGAATTTAAATCTGATGTATTCTCTGCATACAAATTGTTTTGTTTACCTGCGATAAAACTGACGATTAAAGGGAGACGATCTGGTGGAATTTTGTGTCTAGTTAAGAATATGTATGCGTCATATGTCAAACAAGTTGAAATAAAATCTAATATTTTTGGTGCACTTATTATTAATAAAACATTGTTTGGTGTGGACAAAGATGTATTGTATGTATACTCATTATGTTGCCCTCCAGAGGCTCCCCGTATTATACATATTTTGACTCTGAAAATGGAATTGCATTATTGGAAGACTATTTGTCCAGTTGTTTACTAGTTTACAAAGATGCATATGTATTGTTGTGCGGGATTTGAACAGTAGAACGGGTTAATATTTCACATATTGTCAAGGAGTATCAAGTACTTTCGATTTTCAACATGCAAGTCATCCAATCAACGCTAATCGATTATCTGAGGATTCTGTATTGAATAATTACGGCAAAATGATGTTGAATATGTGTACTGCACTGGATTTGTGTATTCTTAATGGTAGTGTCATGGCGACTGTCAAGGTTGCTACACGTACGTTTCAGACCATGATGCAGTGTAAATGATTACTTTGTTATGTCGTGTGATTTGTTTGCATTATTATGTATTCATGTGAAATTACGAGTGTCTGAGAGATTCGATTCGATCATATGCCTGTGGAATTTCATTTGAGTTACAACAGGGATAATGCCAACTCGGAGATAAATAAGTCCTTCTGAATACAGTTTTACATTGGAAAGGTTTGTATGGAATGAAGACCGTGCTGATGTTTTTATGAGTAATATTTCCATGCAACAGATTCAAGAAAAAATCAGATATGCAGTTAGTGTTATTGATGTCAATGTAAATGAGGCTTTGAATGTTTTCAACACCTGCATCAAAGATGCAGCACAGTGTATGAAGAAAGAAATAAGAATTAATGATTCGAAATCAAAAGATTGGTTTGATGCTGAATGTCATGACAATAAAAAGAAAGTCCGAAATTTATATAGAAAATTTAATCGTACGCATGACGACAAAGATCGTGATTTCTATTGTAGGGCAAGACGCGAGTACAAACACTTGCAAAGGTTTAAAAGGAAACAATTTAAACAACGCATTGCTGACAGACTAATTGCATCTATGGAAAATCAGAAAGAATTTTGGAAGAATGTACATCGAATTTCATAAAAAGAAAACAACCAGTGAACAGCATCAGTATTGAAACCTGGCACAACATTTTAAGTCACTTCTAACGAAGACGTAGATCCTAACAGCGGGTTACAACTGGATCATAATGAAGGAGAGGATGATTATTTAAGTCGTCCGATTTCAAAAGAGGAAGTAATGTTTGCTCTTAGAAAAATTAAGAAATGTAAAGCTCCTGGACCAGACGGTATAATTGGAGAGCTGCTGAGTATGCTTGTAAAACTGACCTGATTATGAACTTTTTTTGTAACCTTCTTCAATCTCTATTTGATAAGGGAATTATCCTGAACACTGGACGGAAAGTATTGTTCTACCACTGTATAAGAAAGGCAACGTGAATGATCCTAATAACTATAGAGGAATTTCTTAAGTGACGCAAGTAGTAAATTATACAGCACTATTATCAATCGCCGATTACAGGAATGGGTTGAAGATAATAATATCACTGGCGAATATCAGGCAGGTTTTAAGCGCAATTATTCAACTGTTATCATAATTAACTTTGATGCTTTGGTGCAAAACAGTTTTCTTTAAATCGTAAGTTGTATGTCGCTTTTATAGATTTTGAGAAAGCATTTGATTCTGTAATCGAACTATTCTGTGGCCTATTCTCTGAAAAAAAGCTGGTGTTCATGGAAAACTGTTTAGATGCATAGTTAGCAGTATTCCTGTGTTAAAGCTAGGGTTCGGTGTGGAGAAATATGACTGACTACATTCAATGTACCTCAGGTGTAAAACAAGGGATGTGTGCAGTCCTGTTTTATTTTCTCTTTTCATTAATGAGTTAACATCAGATGTTGTTAGAAATGGAAAACATGGTGCACAATTTACTTGCGATGCTCTTGAGTTGTTTATTCTTCTCTTGGCAGATGATGTTGTTATGATGTCTGAAACTATTATTGGCTTACAAACTCAACTAAATAATCTATCACGATCTGCATCTTCACTTCAGTTAACAATTAACATGTCAAAAAGCAATATAGTTGTGTTTAGGAAGGGTGGGTTTTTAGGAATTAGAGAAAGGTGGACTTATAATGGAGTGTCTTTACCAGTGGTCAACGTATATAAATATTAGGAATATTATTTTCAACGAAATTAAGCTTTACTTTTGCATGCAAGGATCTTGCCAGTAAGCTAAGCGTGCACTACTATGCATCATGCAACACTTATCAAAATTAGAAAACCAGTCTTGAAATTATTTATAAAATTGTTCGATTCTCAGGTACAGCCTATCGCTCAGTATGGAGCTGAAATCTGGGTCTTTATGATTCTGCTGTTTATTGTGAAAATGTCCATTTATTTGCATTGAAAAAGTTTCTAGGAGTGAGCATGCGAACACCTAACGATTTAGTCTACGGCGAAGTAAACAGATATCCAATATATTTGAATTCTGCGACAGCTTGCATACGTTATTGGTTGAAAATAACACAAATGGACATTTCAAGGTTGCCCAGGAAAGCATATAATATGTTGTATGATTTGGATGGTAGAGGGAAAAGAAACTGGGTTTCTAACGTGAGGACTAAATTACATAAACTTGGATTTGGATATGTTTTGGCTACAACAGAGCGTTGGGGACATAAATGGATTTCTTCGTGCATTTCGGAATAGATTGATAGATTGCAGATGGCAAGAATGGTCATGTCATGTCATGAAAGTGACCGATTTGCTTTTTATAGACATTCAAATCTATACATTGTGTGCCGGTATATTTATCTATTGAAATGGATAATCATTTAAAATATATCATGACAAAGTTCAGATTAGGTATTTCTGATCTTTCTGTTCATTATTATCGTTATAAGAAGCATAACAAACTTGAACTGACATGTCCGCTTTGTAAATGTGCCGAAGAAAATGAAGTTCATTTTGTGTTGTGCTGTCCCGCTCTAATGACCTGAGGAATCAGTTCATTCATCAAAAATATTGTAGACATCCTCTTCATTTCGACTTTCATTACTAATGGCATCTACAAATGAAACTACTGTAAAACGTTTTGCTATTTCTTGTACAAGGCATTTAAAATTCGAAGTATAGCATGTAGTTAGGCATTGGTTGTTGTATGTTGTTTAATATCGAGTATGCTGTTATTGTGGATGCCTAGATGTTTGATGATTTGCTCATGTCTGTCTGAAAAGATTTGATCTCAACACCCCCTTCATTAGGGCCATGGCCTGTATGAATAAAACATCCGTATCCGTATCCGTATCCGTATCTCTCTCTCTCTCTCTCTCTCTCTCTCTCTCTCTCTCTCTCTCTCTCTCTCTCTCTCAACAGACACACACACACATACATACATACATACATACATACATACATACATACATACATACATACATACAGAAACAACACACACACACACACACACACACACACACACACACACACACACACACATACAGAAACAACGCACACAAAACACACACACACACACACACACACAACACACACACACACATATATATATATATATATATATATAAAATATATATATATATATATATATATTATATCTGTCAATGATGTTAAAAAGGAAGGTTAAAACTCAAGGTTAAAACTCGACAATTTGTTTCTAGCGGCGTTGCGCTGTCATCAGGATGGTCTCTGTTGCCCACCGCGATGTTATATAGCGTGTGGCTCACGTTTCGGTTGTTTGCACTGCGGGTTCTGCACGTGTTTTTGGCCTTCAGGTTTTGTTTTGATGTTATCACTAAAACATTTCCATTTATGCCTCATTGTTACTATTCTTTTGGTTTAAAATGGTTAATACTATGCAAACCACACTTTAGCAACTTTAAACACCAAACAGAAATTAAACAACTGCAGGATAAATGGAAACTGTTTTAGTGTAAACATCCAAAACAAAAACCTGAAAGCCAAAAAAACACTGCGCCATACCCGCACTGCAAACAACCGAAAACGGACCCACCCTATATACATGCTGGGGCAAACAGGACCTCTGATGACGCAACGCCCAAACAAATTTCCCGATTTTAACCTGATTTTAACCTTCCTTTTAACATCATTGACAAATTCTCCCCAAGGGTCGAGCACTTTAAAATCATTAGCTCTTGTTAATACTATAAATAATATATATATTAATAAATATATAAATATAATATATAACACACACACACACACACACACACACACACACACACACACACACACACACAACACACACACACATACATGCATTCATACATACATGCATACATTCATGCATGCATATATTCTTACAGTTTGACATATATACACGCAAACTCATAATTGCAGCTCTCTCTTTTCATCTCTCTTCAAATCCCACCCCCCACCCCCCATCCTCACACATACACGCGTGCAAGGACGCACATGCACACACACACACACACACACACACACCACACACACACACACACACACACACACACACACACACACACACCACGCGCACCACACACACACACCACACACGCCAACACACACACACGCACACACAGCACACACACACAATCGCGTGCGCGCCGCACACACACACACACACACACACACACACACACACACACACACAGAGTAAGATCATAGGGATAAGGGTAGAAGAGAGGCTGTTCTGGGCATAACCCTAGTCAAGAGCAGTCAGTGAAGTTAATCGATACGCGGGCAGATAATGCTACACCATTAGATGCGCCACCTGCAACATAAACAAGTCATTAACCATTGGCCCCCCTGGGCCTGTTGGTTTTCTCCGTCTGTGTGTGTCTGCTAACTGTCTCTCCGGACCTCCACCACTCCAGTCTCTCTCTTTCTCGCTCCCCCTCTCTCTCTCCTCTCTCTCTCTCTCTCTCTCTCTCTCTCTGTCTCTGTCTCTCTCTCTATCTCTCTGTCTCTGTCTCTCTGTGTCTATCTCTCTCTCTCTCTCTCTCTCTCTCTCTCTCTCTCTCTCTCTCTCTCAATTGTAGATTGTCTTGTTCTTGGATTTACGTTTGTATGGTATCATCAGGTTTTGATATTAAAAAAAAGGTTATGTTCTGCAAATTCTTTGTAAAAGTCTCATAAATTGCAGACGGGAAAACTTTGAAAGTTGTATCCATTCTATATATAAGAGAGAGATGCATACATACAAAATACTGACATACTGACAGATAGATAGATAGATAGATAGGCAGATAGATAGATATGTTTATGTGGATAGATAGATAGATAAATACTTAGATAG
>CM031611.1:20326224-20330962 GCA_018398815.1 Conus ventricosus | reverse complement strand
CAGAATACTTAGTGTCGTTGGTTGATTGTTTTAATTTAATTATCCTTTCATTGTCAAATTCTTTTTTCTTGCAGAATAAAAGTTCTTTATATAGTCTCCTTTCATCCACATACTTATCTCTGTGCTGCTCATTACTTTTTTTTGACCTTTGGAATAGTTTAAGGTAACGTTGGACCGTTCTTTTATTTAGGGCGCATTGTTTGTCATACCATTCATTTACGCTTTTCTTCTAATTGCCTACAGTTCGAATCATGGAGGCAGCAGCTCCATACAATGTTTTAACAAATATATCTAGAGAAGTGTTGACATCGATTGAAAGAGCTTGAACAGCTTCTTGGATATGGCTATGAAACACATGTGAATTTAACTCATGTGTGTACTCTAACAAATAATCTTCAGACCACACAATACAATTTTCCTCATTCTCTACAGTTCTAGATTTGTCTATACAATCAAGACCACATTTCCAAGTAAACTCGACTGGCAAATGCCAAGAATCCACACGGGAGAGAGAGAGAAGAGAGAGAGAGAGAGAGAGAAGGAGAGAGAGAGAGAGAGAGAGAGAGAGAGAGAGAGGGAGGAGACAGAGAGAGAGAGAGAGAGAGAGAGAGATCTATTATATATATATATATATATATATATATATATATATATATATATATATATATATATATATAATTATATATTATATATATATATTATATACCGAAAAAAAGCGCAATATATAGGGTACGAAAACAATGTCTTCCCTATGTAAAAAAAAAAGGCAATAACATACAACCGGATGCATAGATACATTTCCTGTCATCAGATGTATTGATTTTGGCTAAGAATGTAAGATCTACCAGCAAAGGAATCGATTTTATACTAGAGAGGTATTCAAGAACACGATCACGAAGAAAAAAAAAATATTAATGAAGGTCTTACCTCCGAAGCTTTGGTGGCTTTCGCAGGAGACTAAGAGCCGTACTAAGGAGATTTACAATATTCCTTTCTTGATAAGCTGGTTCGATTATATCTTTTTAGTCAGTGAAAATGGGAGTAAATTATTATGAGAGTTGGACTGCAAGCGTAAGAAAGTGTACATGTCCTCTATGACTTGCTTAAAGAATAGTAAGGATTAAGGGGGGAAATGATGCGAAGTTCACACTAGTAAAATTATGTTTGGAGGTTTCTGCGTGTGGTTGTGTGTGTTGTGTGTGTGTGTGGTGTGTGTGTGTGTGTGTGTGTGTGTGTGTGTGTGTGTGTGTGTGTGTGTGTGTGTGTGTGTGTGTGTGTGTGTGCGGGTGCATGTGCGTGTGTGTGTCCGCGTGAACGAGGGCGTGCGCGCGTTATTTGTTTCGAAACAAAATCACCATGGGGGTATTGTTTTATGCATGTTTACTTCTATCATTTGTGACGTATTAAGATAATATAGTTCTTTAAAAACTTCATGTGCCTGTTTCTTATTAGCAGTAGAAATACGTGGCACCTTGTTCTTGTTTGCTCATTTATATTGGGCTCGATGCCAGCCTGTCTGATTCATGACGCTAAATATATTTGCAATTATTTATCTCCCATCCACCTCTGCCGAACCCTACCGGTGCCTCTCTGGTCCCTCCGTCCTACCCGCTTTGAATATTCAATGGAAAAGTTACCAGGCAATCAAGAATGGTAAATACTTTCACGCAGGTAGACAGGAAATCACATCAGGACAGAAAGCCAGTTCTCCTCCCCTTCTTTAGCTGACGTGACGACGCTAGAAATTCCCAAAAGATAAGTCTGGGCAAGTCATTGTGCATTCTATCTATGTGACTATGTTTATCTGGTAGAGTTTCTTTTTTTTTGCTTTGGGTTTTTTGTTTTTTTTGTTTTGTTTTTGTTCCATTCCGGACAGATTTCAGCGAATCGGTGCTCTGTGTTGCTTCTCGTTAAATGACGTCCTGTGATGAGATTTAAATGATAATTAGGCAGGGAACAGGATGCTGGAAATGAAGATCTACATCAAGGCTGAATGAAGTTTAGATTTATACATTGATACATACATACTGCATAGATAGCTACATAGATAGCTAGCTAGCTAGCTAGCTAGATGCATTACATACATACATAAAAACATACATACATACATACATACATACATACATAATCATACATACATAACTACATACATACATAATACAATACCATAATACATACATACATGCATACTTACATACTTACATACATAACTACATACATACATACATCTTTACATACATACATACACACATTACATACATACATACATACATACATACATGCATACATACATACATACATGCATGCATGCATACTTTACATAATACATACATACATACATACATACATCCCATACATACATACATACATACATGCATACAAACATACATATTTTCATATTTTACATGCTTACAGACATACATAGAGGCATACATTTCCAACATTTATTTCCCTGCCTAATACTCTTTTAACCTCCCCCCCCCCCCCCCCCCCCCCCCCCCCCCCCCCCCATCTCTCTCGCTCTCTCTCTCTCTCTCTCTCTCTCTCTCTTCTCTCTCTCTCTCACAAAACAACACACACACACACACACACACACCCCACACAACACACAACACCCCACACCACACACAGAGGTGGGTGGATGGATGGATGGATGAATGGATGGATGGATGGATGGATGGAGGATGGAGGGATGGATGGATGGATGAAGGGATGGATAGAGAGATATATAGAGAGATAAAGAACTAGATAATTAGCTAGCTAGCTAGCTAGCTAGCTAGCTAGATAGATAGATAGATAGATGACGATTAAATAACGAGACACACACACAGGGAGAGAGAGAGAGAGAGAGAGAGAGAGAGAGAGAGAGAGAGGAGAGAGAGAGAGAGAGAGAGAGAGAGGGGAGAGAGGAAGAGGAGAGAGAGAGAGAGAGGAAGGAGGAAGAACGGGACCCGTGGAAGCGAATCTGGGCATGGCTTTGTGCAGCATTCGCGGCGCCTGCCTGACGAAAGACTGCAACTGTCTGGGGATTCCTGTGGCGTGCATGACTGATTGGACCGGCGTTTGCTGAACCTTGATTGATGTTTTTTTAATGAGGGAAGGATCCACGACGTGAATGGCAGCTGACGGGAAGCAGAACACGGGATGTATGGGTCAAATGAATGGTTATTGTCATCAGTCTTTTGATTGCAGCTGTTGCTTAAATGTATTAAACTGGAGGAGGAGAGAAGAAGAGAAGAAAGTCGTAGAGATGATGATGATGATGATGATGATGTGATGATGATGATGATGAAGATGAGAAGAAGAAGAAGAAAAAAGAAGAGAAGAAGAAGAAAAAGAAGAAGAGAAAAAGATGATGATGATGATGTGATGATGATGATGATGATGATGGATGATGATGATGATGTATGAGAAGAAAAGGGGAAGAAGAAGAAGAAGAGAAGGAAGAAGAAGGAAGAAAAAAGGGAAAAGAAGAAGAAGAAGATGATGATGATGATAATGATGATGATGTGATGATGATGATGATGATGATGATGATGATGATGATGATGATGATGATGATGATGATTGTGATAGTTGAATATTCGTTATTATATGCACAACATCCCCATGGTGAATTCACCTTGGCATTTGGATATGATAGAGAGACAGAAAGACAGACAGTTTGATAGGTAGATCGACGATCGATCGATCGATAGATAGATAGACGGATAGAGGATGGATGGATGGATGGATGGATAGATAGATAGATAGATTGATAGATAGATAGATAGATAGATAGATAGATAGATAGATGATAGATAGATTTGAAAGGGCGCTAAAAAAACACAAGCATGAATGCCCGATTAATACTCATCAATAATGAAATCAAAAAACGCAAGCAACGTATTCCATGTAACCCCGCTTTCACAGACAATCGATTCAGTCAACCACATTTTTCCCTACGTGCACATAATATCATGCAGCACACGCGTGCTCCAACACTAAAATATGAAAGAACTCCAGATATGAAAAGGTCAAAAAAACGTGTGAGTAACTGTTAAGTGAAACTGATCCGTTTAATAAAACATCGCTTCAGCGATTGAAACACCCGACCTGGGTCCATCCATTGTGGTAAGAACCTTTTGTGTCACCACTATTTTTTGTTTGTTTGGTTGGTTTTTTTTTTTACTCCCGTTTTTTTTTTTATAAAACAAGTAGTTCTTTACAATGGGAACGAAGAAATGCTGTCTGTCTGTCTGTCGTGGTCAAACTGTGTTCCACTCGTTCCAGACAAAACTTCTGGGCCCATCTTTCTGGGAAAAAGTGTACGTATGTTCAGTATGGGTCATGGATGATGCCCAATGTTTTATTTTACCAGAATAGCCGTTACTAACGGCTATCACGGCCCAAAAATGGAATTTGTTTTTTAATTACTTCGCCGATTCCTTATTTTTAGTGACGAAATACATTATGACGCATGTTTGATTGTGACGTTTTTGTTTTTAATCACGATGCTCGTTTGTGACGTTTTCTTTGCACGAGTATTCAAGTTAGTCACAGCTGGAGTACGGGTATAATTATGCTTTGCTTCTTGTTTTTTCTCAGTCCGTGTCCCTTTCGTTGTCCAGTGGACCCATTGACAAGGGCATGTCTCGGGAGATTTCAAGGGGAAATCTGTGCAGATCATTATGCATGCTGTCTTAGCCAATCCTGCCCGGTGACGGAGGGGTGAGTGGCTGAGATCTTTCTCTGCGCT
>CM031611.1:20301224-20308724 GCA_018398815.1 Conus ventricosus | reverse complement strand
ACCTCTGCGCCACCTCAGAGGCAGTGAACCCACGCGCTCATTCCGACACCCCGTCCACAGTCACAGCCCGGTCGGCCCCGCCGCAGCCCGGCACCAGCAATCACAGGGAGCAGTCAATGTCAAGTCGTTAAGAGGCAACCCACCGGAGGAGACACTGCACTGCTGCCGAGTCACTTGGGCGGTGTTCAGTGGCGCCTGTTCTGATCTAACATACGCAGGACACCACCTACAAAGCCCCCTACTGACGACAATAACTGCTTAGTCGCGGAGCCGGCGTGAGTGAGCTCTCCTCCGGTGGGCGCCACCACGTCCGTCCACGACAGACCCCATGGACTCGCCGATACGGTGACCCACGGAACCAAACCAAAGCCACAGACGTGGAGAGAACATCGAAATTGAGGTCACGTGAGAGCAGGGCATGAAGGGCCACAGAATTTGAGACATTTTTTTTTTAATGCTGATCAATGAGAATGAGGATGATTAAGATGATGCTACGGATTTCCATTTCGGTCTGAGACTACATGACAGGGCTGTACTCTACGCTTCCTTTCATAATATATCCCGCGTCAACCAGGCCCGAGAGATACAGGCACTTGCAGTGTTGGTCAGGAAATTTGAGCAACACTCTCAGAAACGCATCATTAAGTGGATGAAACTCGACTGTGTGGTCCCAGTCTTCCAAACTGAGTCCGCAGCAAACTCAACTCTGGTCGGGGCAGAAAAACCCACATGGACTTCTGATGGGTTTCGAACCACGACCTCCAGCCGGGATGTCCGCGACGCTAACCACTTCGCACGGCGGCTGGTAGTAGTAGCAGTACTATCATTGTTATTATTATCATTCTTCTTCGTCTTCTTCTTGTGTTGTTGTTGTTGTTGTCATAATTCTTATTATTATTATTATCATTGCTGTTATCATTTGTTGTTGTTGTTGTTGTTGTTGTTGTTAACCATCATCAACAACAGCAGTTGCAACAGCCACAGCAGCATTATGGGCTACTATGTTTTTGTTTGCTTGTTGTTTATTTGTTTGTGTTTGTTTTGTTTTTTTTTACTGCAGTCTCCATCACATTTACTGCAGTCTCCATCACATTTACTGCAGTCTCCATACATTTAATGTGCAGCAAAGGATTGCTTGGGCATGTCAGTTATTCCCGTTTTGTTCTGTGGCCCCTTGGTGCTGCCGAACGATTCGATCGAATTTACCTTGGTTTGTGTGTGGTTATTTTCTGTTTGTTTCTTTTTGGTTGTTTTTCATTATATACTATTCTGCCATTGAGTTGCGTCTTACTGCAACGCCATATAGTGGTGTAGATGAATGGTCAGTCACTGCTGGGCCTGCTGACTTGGGGGGTTAATGTGAGGAAATGTTATGCATTGCTCTGATTTCAACCTGCTCCCAGTTTCATATCACCATCGTCCTCGGTCTGTATTAAAACACTACAGTCTGGTGATTGATTGCATATTCAAAGGGGATGATTGTTCCCCCTTGAGAAATATCTGTGAATTTGTTTCCGAATTGTCTCCCTTTGAAATCCCTCTGTGGTGTGAACTGCTTAAGACACAGTTCATAAAAGGGATTAAAGATATTACAGCCAAACCATAAAAGAGTTCTCTTCTAAAATTCATGCTGTTTAAAATAATTCAGACAATGCGGAGAGAGAGAGAGAGAGAGAGAGAGAGAGAGAGAGAGAGAGAGAGAGAGAGAGAAGGAGAAGGGGAGAGAGAGAGAGAGAGAGAGCGCCGGAGATTAAAAATCAGAGCAATACAAAGACACACAGAGACTTGACAGCAAGGTAACAGACTTCATTCTCCTGCCTCCCGAGAAGCTTCTGTGGAGGAAAGTAAACCAATCAAAGACCAATAAGACTTGGCAGAGATGGACGTTTCCTTTGCTCTCGTTTTAAACATCCTCACGGAATTCTCTGCTGCAAGGCAATCATCCCTTCTTTGTCCTCTGGCGGCCATTCTCTTCTTTCACGGCTGCCTCATGGGGAAAAGTTGTGAAGATAATTTAGCCAACGCTTGACATTTAAATCCGTTTAAACAAATATTCATGTGCAGGTTTTAAGACTGTGTTTGAAAGGCACACACACACACACACACACACACACACACACACACACACACACACACACACACACACACACATACAAACACACACACACACCACACACACAACACACACACACACACACACACACACACACACACACACACACGCACGCACGCACGCACGCACGCATGTACCCACGCACGCGCTCTCACACTCTCACACACACATACACACACACGCACACACGCACCCACCCACCACACACACACACACACACACACACACACAAAACACACACACACACACACACACACACACACACACACACACACATACGTGTGGGTCACAGGCACATAAACCTCAATGATATTTGTCTTCCCTATAAACACTCTTTTTTTCCCAGAAGGTACGAAAAGCGTATGTGTTTGATTCCTTTAGGTGTCTTGGAGTTTGTTCAGAAATGTTACACACTTGTTGTCTGATCGTACTTCACCTTGAGCAGATGCGACTGTGGCCCTTTCGTGACAAAACACTAATGATTATTATGCGTACTTCCTTTTTTCATATTCTCTTTGCGCGCGCACGTGTGTGTGTGTGTGTGTGTGTGTGTGTGTGTGTGTGTGTGTGTGTGGTGTGTGTTTTGTTTGCGTGTCCGTGAGTGTGAGCGCGCAAGGGCACGCGCGATCTTACAAAGTGTGTTTGAGAGATACGCGGATGTGGGAATAGGGTGTTTGCTCAAACCACAAGTAAGGTTAAGCCTTTACATACAGATTATGGACCTTACATGCATCTTATATATGCATTTCTATGACAAATGTCACATGTGTGTATATTCTCCCCTTCTTACTCTGGGCGTGAACTTGTATACTTTCATCGATACTACATTTCCACTCTTGCTTTTTTTTTTTTTTTTTTTTTTTTTTTTTTCCGTGTGTGTGTGTCATCAATATCGGCGTATTAGTTAACAGTATCTCACGTTACCACAGAGTACCGGTGTGTGTTTCTTTGTTTTTGTTTTTGGCTTGATAATACTTTTCCGGATCTTGTTGAAATAATGTGAAAAAAAGAATTATAAGTGCGTTTGAAATGTCTTTGTAACTATGTATATGATAATCTTACAATTAATCCTCGCAGACACATAATCGAGCGTGTACAGGCGCGTGTATCTGCATTTTGAAATCGACTGTACCCGAAACGCAGGACTAGGGTTGGAGATGTGGAGCGCTGGTATTCAGCCAAGCGACATATTCTCACTCGTAAACAAAATTGTTGTAGTCGTCTTAGTGTTGGTGTTAATTGTGTTATTGTCAGTGTGTGTGTGTGTGTGTGGGGTGTTGTGTGTGTGTGTGTGGGGTGTGTGTGTGTGTGGTGTGTTTTGTTTACTGTTGCTGTTGATATTATTGTAATTGCCTTTTTCTTTGTCATGCTTTCTAAAGTTTGTCAGTTTCCGAGTTGCCTATTTTTTTGTGTATTCAAATGCCAATGAAAACGTCAGCTATACCGCAGCGCAGAGTCGATGGTACTTGTTACTTCACTGAATGGTCAGCAATGGGGCACAGTATCTGTGAAAATCTGCCTTTTTTCATTTCATGTTTTTGTTGTTGTTTTTTAATATACGCAAATGTTTTTTCTATGTGCAGTCGAATGTGTACTTTGCTTAAAGTGTACTGTAGACATATTGACATGAAAAGAACATTCTAGTTTTACACATGGAGAAGGTTTGTGTTGCATCGTTAAATTGCCAAGGTCTGGGTAACATGAAGAAAAAGAGAGATGTTTTTCACTATCTTAGACAAAAGAGATTTTCCATATGCTTTCTTCAAGACACAACATTTTGACCCTAAATTAGATGCCTACTATGCGCAGAATGGGGCTATACCTGTTTTCTTTGCATCCAATAATACGCAATCTAGAGGAGTAGCATATTGTTTAATAACAGTTTGACTTCAAGGTGAAAACAGTCCACAAGGGCCAAGACGGTAATTTCATAATGGTTTTAATTTCAACTATGGATAAAGATCTACTGCTTGTCAGTCTGTATGGTCCAAACAGAGACACTCCAGAATTTTATGAAAGATTGGAAGATTACATCAGCAAACTAGGTCATATGAATATAATTATAGGTGGTGACTGAATTTAGTAATGGACCCAAATTTAGATTATGATAATTATAAACATGTAAACAATCAAAATGCTAAAGAAAGAGTAGAAGAACTTATGTTAAATTTAGAACTAACAGACATATGGAGAGACCTAAACGCAGAAAGCAGAAGATTTACTTGGCGAAGAACAAATCCACTCCAACAAAGTCGACTTGACTTTTTTGTTGTCTCGGAAACAATAGTACAATATGTTGAAGATGCTGACATTCAGACTGGCTACCGATCGGACCACTCAATGATTGTCTTGAAATTATGTTTTGGAGAAAAAGTTAAAAGAAACAGTTTTTGGAAATTTAACAATTCTCTTCTAAAGGACTTAACATATCTAAAAGAAATAGATGAGGAAATAAGAAATACTATCGATGAATATGCAGTCTTGCCGTATGAAAGAAAAGAAATTCATAATATTCCTAGAAAATCAATACAATTTACAATAGGAGACCAGCTCTTTCTAGATGTTTTGCTATGAAAGTGAGATCGAAAACAATAGCATTTTCCATAGCAAAGAAACAGAAAGAAGCTAAACAGGAGAAACAACTAGAAGAAAGCATCAAAGAGATAGAGAAAAAATTTTCCAGAACCGAAGAAGATCAACACAATTTGGAAAAATACAAAGCAGATCTAGTGGAAATTAGAAGTAAAAAAATCGATGGAGTTTTATTGCGTTCGAGAGCAAGATGGATTGCTGAAGGTGAAAAAGTATCCAAGCTCTTCTGTAATTTAGAAAAAAGGCACTATGTAAGCAAATGCATGAGAAAAATGATAACACAAAGTGGGAGAGAAGTAAATAGTCAAAATGAAATAATGAATGAAGCGAAATCTTTTTATGAAAATCTCTATAGAAAGAGAAATGTTGAAAACTGCGAAATTACTGACATGGCGAAAGATTTTCCAACTTTATCATACGAAGAATCAAAGAACATAGAGGGAGAAATCACCTTAAAGAAGCGTCATACTCTCTGAAAAATATGAAAAATAATAAAAGCCCAGGCACCGACGGTTTTACATCAGAATGTTTCAAAGTTTTTTGGAAATCAGTAGGAATTTTTGTTGTTCGCTCATTAAATGAAGGATTTAGACTGGGAGAATTATCATCCCCTCAGAGAGAGGGAATAATCATTTGTCTTCCAAAGGGTGATAAGCCTAAGGAATACATTCAAAACTGGAGACCAATTACATTATTAAACGTTGTATACAAGATAGGGTCATCGTGCATAGCTAATAGACTTAAAAATGTACTTCCCAAGATCATAAATGAACAGGATTCATGAGTGGTAGATATATTGGCGATAACATAAGACTTATTTACGACCTTATTCACTATCTTAACGTTACAAATCGTCCTGGATTATTGCTATGTATTGACTTTGAGAAAGCGTTTGACACGTTAGATTGGAACTTTATGATGAAAACCTTAAAAGCTTTAGATTCGGTCCAGCTATATGCCAGTGGATATCATTGTTTTATACAAATATTAAATCCACAATAATTGTAAATGGTCATTGTTCATCCTGGTTTAAAGTTGAGAGAGGGTGTAGACAAGGCGACCCCGTTTCACCATATCTGTTCTTAATCTGCGTAGAAATACTTGCTACTATGATAAGAGAAAATATATTGATTAAAGGTATAAAAATAAATAAATAATGAGCATAAAATAGCTCAGTTTGCAGATGATACTCAGATGATGACCAAGGGTGATGCAACGTCTTTTGAGGCAATCATTGAAACGATCAGAGTGTTTAGTTGTAAGTCTGGTTTATACATGAATGATAGCAAAACGCAAGCGGTATGGTTAGGTAGTAAGAAAAGGTCGACAGTAAAACATCTACCACATTTGAAGATCAATTGGAATCCACCAAAATTTAAAATTTTAGGCGTTTGGTTTTCGGTAGACCTAGATGACTGTGAGGAAATTAATTATAATGAAAAATTTTCAGGAATAAAAAGGTTATCAACATCTGGATTAAAGGTCTATAACTCCACTAGGCAGAATCGCTGTATTGAAAAGTTTAATCCTTTCAAAAATAACACAACTATGGTTACTCTTGCCAAATCCGCCAGATTTACTTCATAAACGGTTTGCAAAGTATGTGCTTCAAATTCATCTGGAAAGGAAAAGGACAGAATCAGTAGAAGAACGGTAATGAGAGTGTAAAAAAAGGAGGATTGGGCCTACTTGATATCAAAAAGTTTATAAGTGGCCTAAAACTGATTTGGATACGCAAACTGATACAGAAAACACAAAAGTGGAAAGGTATTATATCTGCGTTATTCCCTGTTGTAGATAACATTGGCATATATGGGGCATCTTCCCAATGACTGTCAATGTAAATCGCTTTTGGAAACATACATTTGAAGCGTATAAGAATTTTCACGAAAGATGTGTTTCGAAAGAGCTGATGAAATTATTGCAGAACCTCTGTTTTACAATGATAAGATTAAGATAGGAAACCTAGCCATCTCTTAAAACACTGGATCGACAGAGGCGTGTATCGAGTACATCATCTGCTGCGTGAAAATGGTACCTTTCTTACCTTCGAAGAATTCAGACTAAAATATAATGTGAAGACAAACTTTTTGACATATACGGATGTATAAATGTGGTGAAGAAATATATCAAGACACATGGTATTATTGTTCAGTCCAGTAACGCCAAAGAGAACATAAAAGCACTGATATAATCCTGTCCATACCAAAAGGAACAAAAAAATATTATGATATTCTCAATGATGAAGAATGGGTACCTAAATGCTGTAAAAAATGGAATAACGCTATAACAATAAAGATAAACTGGAACACTGTTTTTCACAAAACACATAAAATACAAGAAGTAAAACTTAAATGGTTCCAAATAAGGATAATCCACAGAATCATTGCAACAAATGTATCCCTTAAAAGAATGGGGTTACAAATGTTGAAAAATGCAGTTTTTGCGGAACTGAAGATGAGACCATTCCTCATTTATTCTGGCAGTGTGACATCATACAAACATTTTGGAAAAGCCTAGAAACCAGCTTTAATCAAAAATGCAAATGTGAACAAGAGAAAAAAGTGGATAAGTCAACTGTTTTGCTTGGGTTTCACAAAATCATGAGGCAGATGAGATTTTTTACTTCATTATCCTGTTCGCCAAGTTCTTTATATACTGTTGCAAAATGAAGAAAAGTGGGCCATCTCTTAATCCGTATCTAGTGCAACTCCATTATCGATACAAAATAGAGAAACACTTAGCTTATGTCAACATGGATTATGCCAATTTTCTTTCTAGGTGGAAATACTATG
>CM031611.1:20283724-20286224 GCA_018398815.1 Conus ventricosus | reverse complement strand
GTATTGCATGTATAATTTGAAGACTCGCCTGTGTGGAATATAGTGGACAAGTGATGTCTCAGTCTGGAGTGCCCTGTCCTCAGTCTCACAATGTTCACTTGGTCTGATCTGGGCATCCGGTAGCATGCATCCCTCTTGTTGAAGTCTGGCTGCTGCTCAAACCATCTTTTTTTTGCTTCTCTTTGATAATGCTTTTGATTTCTTCAAAGGAGACTTCCTGTTCCAGTTGGGGCTGCTGTCCTTCCTTTGTCAATTGGTCAGCTTCCTCATTGCCATATATATTGCAGTATGAAGGTATTCACTGGATGACAGTATTCTCAGTGACTGATGGATGATCATTTAAGATCAACAGTACTATAGGATGATGATCATTGTCATGTAAGTGGAATAATGTAGTGGCATTGGTACAATAGTGCCAGTTGCAGGAAGAAAGACTTTTAAAGAAATACTTTTATCGAAATACCCAGTGTATTTTAGAAGATGTATTAAATGGATTGTGTGTCTGATTATTTCCTATTTAATGAATTGTGAGTTGACGACATCTGTGTCACAACATCCCTTTGTGGTCAGCTCAGCTATAAGCAACTCTTTCTCTCTCTGTCTCTCTGTCTCTGTATCTGTCTCTCTCTGTCTCTCTCTCTCTCTCTAGAAAGAAATTAAAACTCTTTGATTATGACAGGCCAAAAGTCAAAATCTTCACAACATTTTGCAAATAAATGATCAAACATCTTTTAAAATGTTGGCAAAATATGTAACAGAAGCTCTAGAGGTATGGAAGAAAATCATGAATGAATTAAAGTTAAAACTATTAAGAGAATGTTATAAATGTATTGTGTATGTTTAGAACACTTATTTGCCGTTTAAGCTCGATGGTTTAGTCACTAGTTCTCATAATATCAAGCCTGATAAATTATTTGTACACAGAATGTGTATTCGCGGGAAGACGGGAAGATGAGGGTATCAATGCGAGTGTGCAGGTCGATGGGAGATAGGATAGATCAGAGTGCGTACGTGCAGGGAGTGGTTGTGTGATAATGATTATGTGCCAGGACAAAGACAAGAAACACAAATGACTGATGAAAATGGAAATATTTTCTTAGTATTGTTTCGTTGTGTAGACACCTAATTTGTGGTGTATTGTTTTCTTCTATGCAAAGAAGACAATGCATCCCTTTAACATGAAGGCTGTTAGCCAAAGTCAATAAAAGATAACGACTACCAGATTTAAACAGGTCACTCAGCTAGGAATAGCACTTACTTGGAGCCTTTGACAGACATCCGTCAGTCTTCTTCAGCGGTGGTGTGGCTACTGGGTGAACTGGAGTTCAGTGCACATGACCACGGGTCGAACCCTGGTCATGTGACTAAACAATGAGGGTGTTGTACACTGATGACAAGGTGTGTCTGCCCCGGTCCCGGTTGAGTGTGGGGTTGCTGGCGGCAATATGTACAGCCTCCTTCACCCCACGCTGAAACCATCTATTGTCACGGTCGAGAACGCTGATGTTCTCATAATCGAACTGATGTTGCTGGGCGTGTAGGTGGGCGCCTACTGGTGATCATTCCCTTTTGTGTTCTGTCAAGCGTTTTCGAGGGTTTCTCTCGGTTTCCCCGACATAGTTCTCTCCACAGTCACGACAGTCTATTTGGTAGATCGCCCCAGACTTGTCCAGTTTGTCAGTTTTGTCCTTGGGGGCGATCAGCTGGCTGCAGATGGTGTTGATAGGTTTGGGGATGTACGGAGTCGCTGGTTTTCCTGATCTTCCTGCTCAAAGCTTCAGTCACACCATGGACATAGGGGATGGTGACATGTCCTTTATGTCTGGTTTGGTCTTGTTTGGTGGTAGGATGCGGTGTGATCTTCTTGCCAGCCAAGATGGCCCACTTCTCATAGCCTGATATGGTGAGAACCAGTTTGAGATGTTCCATTTCCTGGTCTTTAGCATCCTGAGTAGAGCAGACTGTGTTGGCCCGATGGGTGAGGGTGCGTATCACTCTGAGTTTGTGTTCCAGTGGCTGGTGGCTTTCAAACTGTAGGAACTGGTCGGTGTGGGTAGGTTTGCGGTACACACTGAAGGAGAGGCTGTCCTCTGTCCGTGTAATGAGTTTGTCTAGCATGGCAATCGAGTTGTTCTCCTCCACCTCATGAGTGAATTTGATAGCAGGGTGTTGACTGTTCAAATGGTTAGTGAAGTCTTCCACCAGCTCCCTCTTGAGGATGGTCATGGTGTCGTCCACGTAGCGGCCCCAGTAGCGTGGAGGGGAATGGTAAGATGCCAGGGCCTTCTCCTCGAAGTCCTCCATGAAGAGGTTAGCTACAATGGGGCTGACTGGAGAGCCCATGGTCGCTCCTGCAGTCTGCTGGTAGAAGTTGCCTTGGAACGTGAAGTAAGTGGTGTTGAGACAGCAAGCCAGGAGTTCACAGATGCTGTCCACGGAAAGCGTAGTACGCTGGGGCAGAGTGTCGTCAGCCTGGAGTCTTGCTTTGATGATGTGGATG
>CM031611.1:20273724-20276224 GCA_018398815.1 Conus ventricosus | reverse complement strand
CTACTGCTGGTTTGTCGTATTTCCTTATAGACCATCCACTCTTGTAGATCGATAGTAATTGTGTTGTTTGACAGACTCAATGTGTCAGTATTGGAGGAATGATTTTTTTTCTTAGATATAGACCGTGTACGTTAAAATGGTATTTTCAATGATAAGCATCGTTCAGCCCCCAGCCAGGAAGTAACTTCACTTGTCATTTTTCCAAGATTAGCATCGTTTGGTTCTGCTCCGTTGACCTTTCTAAAAGTCGTTTTTCATCTCAAATTGTAGAATTATTATGGCAATACTGAATGTCCGTGGTCATACAGCAAATGTTTACAGATACTTAAAGGGAGAAGGGGTCGCATACATTTTCGTAGAATTTAAAATGTCAAGGAAAACGTTATAAACACATAATGTATTTCAATATGATACAATTAACCATCCGTATAATCAAAGAAAAGGAATAATTAAAATATGACCATTATAACATACGCCAGTTATATTGTATGACGTATGACTCATACTACACATCGCAATTTCCAGTTCCTTTCTAATTGCAGCCCGCACACTCTCTCTCTCAGCTGGTCACCGCGCAATCTCCTCACCGGCCCCCAGATTCTTTTACCCTCTCTCTCTCTCTCTCTCTCTCTCTCTCCTCTCTCTCTCTCTCTCTCTCTCTCTCTCTGTCTCTCTCTCTGTCTCTCTCTCTGTCTCTCTCTCTCTGTCTCTCTCTCTCTGTCTCTCTCTCCTCTCTCTCTCTCTCTCTCTCTCTCTCTCTCTGTCGCTCTCTCTCTCTCTCTCTCTCTCTCTCTCTCTCTCTCTCTCTCTCTCTCCTCTCTCTCTCTCTCTCTCTCTCTCTCTGACACACACACACACACACACATACACACACACACACACACACACACACACACACACACACACACACACACACACACACACACACACAGAGAGAGAGAGAGACACACACACACACACACACACACACACACACACACACACACACACACACACACACACACACACACACACACACACACACACACACGCACATATTTCTGGATTAGCGTCGTTTGGTGTTCTTGCTTCCTGACCTAATGTAAACAAAAATGAATTCATTGTGACAAAAGCGATGGGTTTTTTAAAAATTCTTTTGAGGGGATGAAACTTATCGCCCAGGAGAAGTTGTAGATGGGTCATAAAAGAGGATGTGATAAATGTGTGCAAAAGAAAAGGGCTGGGAAGAGAGAGAGAGAGAGAGAGAGAGAGAGAGAGAGAGAGAGAGAGAGAGAGAGAGAGAGAGAGAGAGAGAGAGAGAGAGAGAGAGATTAACTGTGGTGCTACAGTTAACATGACAAATGACATCTACCGTACCGCAGCTCTTACCCCCAGTAAAACACTCTGTCACATCATATGGGAATCCACCTGATCAATATAGTCGAATTTCTTCAGCTGGCCGATATCAATCTTAAGGTTGTCGCTTAATTTCGAGAACCAGCATTGTTGGTGTCTGTATCTCAGAGGTTTGGCTAGGGAGGTCATAATGTTCTGGAACAAAAGGACCGTTTCGTCAGGTATCCCAGAAAAGGAGGTGGGACTTCCGATTTATTCCTGACATCAACCTGACTCTGTTGATCATCACACATTAGAAGGCACTCGTTTATATAACAAGACCCTCAGTGACCTCTGACAATGCCAACATCAGTTTTGACTTGCCCCCTTCGTCAGTCCCTGAGGTGACTTCTTGTCATTGTCTTCTCTGCGCACGGAATATGTGGTGTCATCATGCAATGAGTCTGCTTACATAGGGGAAGGCTTTAGAGAGGGTAGTGAGGGGGGGGGGAAGAGGGGGAGTGGATGTTAGAAAGGGGTAAGCCTGACGCAATCTGGTTCTCCGACTAATGACATCTGCAAGAGTTTCGACAGTCAGTGCTCTGTGTATGTTAACTACGGTCATCCACCAGTAGTCATCAACGTTACCGTCAGATCAAAGACGAATCAAAACGCTTGAGATCCAATATCACCACAACGTTTTAAATGTAGTATTCTATATGAATAAGTAAGCATATATCAGTCGTATGCATCACTTGATTGTATAATGACATAGTCACCATTGTTAAGAGGATAAAGATGGCAATGGTATGTTTGAGGAACTGCCGCTCTGGTAAACAAATATCCTGCAGGATTTAGTGCCAGGGCAGGTGTGCGAGTGTGTGTGTGTTTTGTGTGTGTGTGTGTGTGTGTGTGTGGGGGGGGGGGGGGGGGGGGTCATGAGGGAAAGAAAGGCAGACAAAACTTGGGAAATCAGTATCACGGAATGGACTGGCCCCAGTCTTCCCCATCTTTGGAAATGCCAAATAGCCCTGCAACAGGTGTCATTTCTCTTATGTTACGTAACATCGCAGTTTTCAGCATGATGTCAATGGTTCATTGTACGATACGTGTTTGTGACCTCCCGCGCAACAGTCTTTTCATGCATTTCTGCCGACACTCTTTTCCTGAACGTCTACGTCCGTAT
>CM031611.1:20261224-20263724 GCA_018398815.1 Conus ventricosus | reverse complement strand
GTTGTTTGTAATTTAGTCCCTTGCGGATTCATTCCAAGAACTGGCCCTCAGCACTTGTGTCTTAAGAGGTTATCTTTTTTATATTTTCTACTTTTAACAAGAAAATGTAGCTTGTTTTGCTCTTTCATGATTTTCTTTTGCTTCTTAGGTGGCACCTTTGGTTGGTTTTTTGAAACCTCAACAAACATACTACGGTATTGCACACCAGCCTTTTCTGGGATAGCATTCTTCTTAAAACCGAAAAGGCAGAGGAGTCAAATTACCACTTTCCGCGGTCACTGACGAGAAACAACAAGGTTTCGAAATATTGGTATATGACCAGGAGTTATGTGTTAGTGAGTTTCCTCCCTATTGGAGATCATAAGCTTGCTGAAGGCTCATTTTGAGAAGCATGTATTTTATTTTTCCCCATCCACCCACTTGAGCACATACTGTTAGTTAGGCAGTATTAACTGCCACTGCAGATATGAATGCTTATCTCCCCCTATTTCTTCAATCTAAGACATAAGAGCAAGCTTTGTTTATAATTATATATATATATATATATATATATATATATATTTATATATTTATATATTTATGATATTGATTGTTCAGTCAGTGTGAGATTGCATCTCTCCCGACGTTTAAGTAGTGGCTGTTCTGTTCAATTCTTGGCTGCTGAAAATGCTTTGTTTTTTTAACAATTGAGTTGACCACTTTGACAGTTGACACTTTATAATCTCCCGTGTACCCTTAAATAGAATTTCAAGCATAGGCTTAAAGATCTATCATTATACTTTACATATGATTCTAGTTTTACAGCAACCTATTTCTTTACCACACTTTCTTTTTGTTTTACTTTTCTACTCTTGACTGGCTGCTTTGAGGTGCTGTTAGATTCTGTTTCTGAACCCCGTGGTGGTGCAAATACCACGAGAATGTAGACTGTGGTATATCTTTAATTTATGCTAAGGGATAACAAACATAGTTAACCATGTCTCCCTGATGAGTCCAATCCAGCGGATGAACTTCCTCGGAGCAAGCAACTATACTACAAATGAAGCAGTTTTTTTTAAATTTATTTACTCATATCATACCCTGCATTTTCATTCTTCTTTTATCACGCCCCTCCTTACTTTCAATCCTGCAAGTCTTTGCCGTCGTTTACACAATAATGGGGGAATTATTAGCATGCACTTGTGCACTTGTTGTCTGCCACTACTAAATCGTGTATGTGAAACAAATTCACGAAAGCCGGTGTTAACACACATTTTGATCCGCAGACAACACCTGCTTGAAATCAAAATCCATATGGAACGGCAAATCAGTGATATGCTGATCTTATACAAGAATCCTACTACTTTTATTCGAAGTTGTAATGCGTTTCCAGAGAAGATTCAAACTTTGTAGAGTTGTGTGCGACACAACTGAAAACAAGAGGCACAGATAAAAGGGAAAGTAAAGAGAATAGTATATCTGCTTAAGCTATGCTGAGACTCTCTCGCAATCTTAACTGTGCATTGTAATGATTTCGAACAGTACGATTTTTTAAAGCTGACAAACGTGTACTTTCTTTAAGGTCACCTATCCAACTCAGTAATTAGACCACTAGATAAGGAGTGTATGGGGATATACTATATTGCGTAATTGTGACCAATGATTCTAAAGTGTGTGTGTGTGTGTGTGTGTGTGTGTGTGTGTGTGTGTGTGTGTGTGTGTGTGTGTGTGTGTGTGTGTGTGTGTGTTCATCTTTCGATCTGACCAATATTTGAACCTTGAAGAAGTTGAGACAAAACCCGAAGACTAGTCAGTCAATTAGAGGACAGTTAAGGGAAGGAGGTGGTGATAGTGTGATAAGATTCATCCTTGAACGTCAATGCATGTTGAAATAAGATTAGCAAAAATAATCCCTATATTTTTGAATGTCATCCCAGGAGAAACTTTACTTATTTTGACTTGCCCTTGCACAGCCACACCCACGTTTTACACGAAAAGGCACGGCCCCGGTACTCTATTGGGAGCAACCAATATCAAGTTGTCATGTCCCTTTCTAAATTTTATTATGTATCGGTTATTTGACATCTGTTACGTTTCTATGACACCACTTTCTTGACATTTTCAGCAAGAATGTTTGCATGACAAGGTTATGAAAACGAAAATATTTTTCTTTCAGTTTTTCTACTATGTCCGGCCGAGTTGCCACATTAAAAATTTTTTTTAGTTTTACTACTATGTCGGCCGAGTTACCAGTTTGTACTATCCCTTTAAACTCATTCTCATGACACGATGTCTGTCTAGCAGCTTTACAGTTTTCTGTCTGCACATCAAGTGCGCGCGTTCACTTTTTCGTGTATCCTCACAGCAACTATGTCTAGTCAATTTGATGTGCGGTTCTTAGTACAACATGTCAAGTGTATCAATGTTGAGGGGAAAAAAGTGGCAGCAAGTATCACCCCATGACACAACAAAGTCAAATCAGCATGACTTACATGCTTATTTTCATGAGAGAGAGAGGGAG
>CM031611.1:20213724-20231224 GCA_018398815.1 Conus ventricosus | reverse complement strand
CGGATGGGAAAAGATGGAAGTACACTGGCATTTCTTACCTAGCCCATCTTTTAAAGTTATCCTCCATCAGAGTGTGTGCACTTTCCCATCCTTCTAAACCACGAATCCATCACCCCAGCCCACTCCGACTTAGGTATAGCAGAAATCAAGCCCTCGGCAAATGCTCGGGCATCTTCAGGGCTCTCAAACGGCTTTCCTTTCAGTTGTTTTTTCAAACGAGAGAACAAAAAAAGTCACAAGGGGCTAGGTCAGGAGAATACGGAGGATGAGTGACGAGCTGCACGCTGTTCTCTTGCAAGAAGTCTAAAAGTTGCAGCTGCCGTGTGGGCGCTGGCGTTGTCGTGGTGGAGGAGTAGGTGGCGGATACCGGTCCGTGGTCGCCGTGCACTCCACGCCTCGAACACTTTTGGCAGGCAGGTGTTGATGTACCATTCAGCGTTCACTGTCTTTCTTTCCTGAAGCGGTACAGTAGTCACATGGCCGGATCCTGCGAAGAAAACTGCAATCATTTGCTTTGGGCAGCTTCTTGATCTCTTACATTTCACAGGTGGGGTTTCCCCTGGAAACAGCCAAACTGACGACTGCTGCTTTGTTTCGGGGTCATACTGGTAAACATAGGTTTCGTCACCTGTGACGATATTGGAGACCCTATCTGATCTTCCTCCGTCAATTTTTTGCAGCATAAACTGGCACCATTCAACCTAGCCCTCATCTGCTCCCCAGTCAGCTGGTGGGGCACCCAACGGGCGCAACGCTTCCGTACAGAGAGATTGTGCCGAAGAATGCGGTCTAAGCTTCCTGATGAAAGGTTTAGAGTATCCTTGAGTTCATCCTTGTGATTCGAGGATTTTCTGTAATCATGGCCTTCACTGTGCTCACGTTCCCATCGGTAGTAACTGAAACTGGACGTCCACAACGGTCACGATCTTCCAACGACATTATACCAAACTGAAATTCTGTGAACCACCTATGGACTGTGGATAATGATGGAGCCTTGTCGCCAAAACAGTTTGTCAAACTTATAAAACTTTCCTTGAAAGACTTCCTTTGAAGATAGTCATAATAAATCATGGCACGAAAATCTCTCCAAGACAGGTTCTCTGCAATACTTTGAAAACCGTCTCCCTTGTCATCCATTTTGCTTCTAGAACAAATTTGGCTCTTATGATTTTTATCATTTTTTGTGTCATAGCTATTATGACATCGCTTGTGATGATATAAAAAAATTGAAATTATGACGTCAGTGGTTTCTGCGCATCCGAGAACTTGTGGGGTGGCCCTCGTATCATCACCATCACTGCCCAGTAGTCATTCATTTATTTCTCTATGTATTGTTTGGGTTTATTCCCCCTTTTACCTTACTTTTATTTGATTACTTATGCGTTGTTATGATTCTTATTATCATTTTTATTTATTTGCTTCAATTTCTTTCTTTTTTTTATTCATTTTATTTTATTTTATTTACCCCCCCCCCCCTCTCTCTCTCCACTAAGCACTATTATCAATCCACCATAACCACTACTGTCAAAACTATATCATGCCACACTACTAAACCAGCTACTCAAGCTACAAACCCCATTGTTTCACCCCCCTCTCCCCCCCCCCCCCCCCTTCTTTCCTCACTATTTCCTCTCCAATGATCCCTCTGTCGTTTTTTTCCGTCCGACGGCCATTTTGTTCGGGCGCCGAATATATGGGAAGATAATTGGCTCTACGTTCTTCGTTCGTACTGCCCTAAATGTTATTTGCTTTTACCCGAAGAAGACCAAAGAGGTCGAAATGCATTCTTTTTTGTCCTGTGCTTTGTCTATGTCACAGATGTAACTAAACCCCTCTCTTTCTATTTTTTTTGTCATCAGATGGTTAACACAACAGCATGCAATGTTAGGCAGAGACAGGAATTTTTAGAAAGTAATTTATAAAACTCAAATATGCAAATATTTGATGTGATTTCTATAGCAACATGTGTATACTATAGGCAGTTAGTCGATAGTGTTTATGTCAAGGTTTAATGGATGTAATGCTGTACTTATTGATGTATGAAAGCTCCTACCCCAGCGTAATCCCATTCACCACCACCCCCTCCCCCGCCTTTCCATTCCTTCATGTTTATATGCCCATGGCCTAAAAACATTAAACCATTTCATTTCATCTCTCTCTCTCTCTCTCTCTCTCTCTCTCTCTCTTCTCTCTCTCTCTCTCTCTCTCTCTCTCTCTCTCTCTCAGTTGCACACGCACACACATATATACACACAAGAGAGAGAGAGAGAGAGAGAGAGAGAGAGAGAGAGAGAGAGAGAGAGAGAGAGAGAGAGGCTTCCGATCACGCAAGCGAAATGGACAGTTTCTACACTCGCGGAACGATATTCGCTGGGAAATAAAAACGTGGTTATTGAGCCGAATATAAATCCCGCCATCCCCTCCATCACCCCTATTGCTGAAGATGCGTGTACAAAACGCACCATCTATCAAGTAGCCTCCTGAGAACAGAACAAACAAACAAACAAAAACTAGGTGTGCGTGTTCTGAGAACCTCTCTACCGTTCTTGCTGCATTCGTGCCCTTCCTCCATACATTTATGTGCGAAAGAAATATTCGTCTAACAGTAATATATATGGGCAAAAGACAGGAAATACAGTTTGAAACAAACAAGTCCAAATAGAACACACACCACAAAACGAAAAAAAAAAAAAAAAAAAAGAAAGAAAAGAAATGAACAACAAACACAAATGAAAAAAAATCCGTGTTTGCAGACAAGGTTCTGCGTGTAAGCGTTCCATGTATCAGCAACATCAATGTGTTTGATGCTGCTTAGTAGTTTTTATTATGTTTGTTTTTCTTTCTGTATCTGCGGAGTTATGTATTTCTCTGTGTCACGGTCGCTAAGCCGGACGGCCCTACCACCCCTACCCACACCTATTACACACTAGAGCGGACAACACAGCACACTAACACAGCTTTACAATCACGCGCACCTCTTTATTTCACACACCCAACCATACCATGGCGCCACCACTCACCTCCATCTACAACCACACACCGGTATCCCACTTCTTCACTGACCCACCCTGCCCTACTACGATCTTGAAAACCCTAGCCTATGCTACAGCACCAGTTGCGGTATATCACTGCGACCTAGGGACGCAGAGATAGCCCGCACACGTGGTGGCTAACTACTAAGAACAGGGATAATCCCAAGGGACTCTAATCTTTAACCTACTACCACCCACACCTCTCCCAGGACCCACCCTTCTCTTTTGACCCGGGACCACTATCGCACTGGTCACTGCGTCCCTAAGGGAGGCAACGACAAGTGCCCTACACCGTGCTGGCCACTACGTCCCAAAAGGAAGCAGTAGCTAACACCCTTACCCTACTGCCTAACACTACACCCTTTCTACTACAACTATGGGACAACCCATCCCGGCCCGGAGAGCTCCAGTCCTCGGCGCTGTACTTGGCCCCTCACGGCTGACACCTCCCCGGAAGACTCTGCACCTCAGCGCTGACCGAGACCTCCCACAGTCCGACTCCCCCGAAGACTCTACACCCGGCGGCGACCGTGGCTCCTCAGTCTGACTCCTCTCCCGCGCTGGGCACGACACCTAACGCACACCAGACGCCCTCTTGACGAGTCCGGGGCTCGAAGGACGCCTCCTCCTCTGAAGGCCCCGGCGGACACTGAGGGTGAGGGAAGGTCTGGTGCAGCGCCCCCTCACAGGACGCCGAACCGGGTAGAGCAACAGGTGGCTGGAGAACCCCCGGGAGAACCCGGTAGCCGAAAGACGGCCGACGGCCTGGATGGTCTCCCTCTCCGGGAAAACAGCAGGCAACGGGACACCGCCGCTCACCTGCCGGCACGCGGCAGCAGACTGCGGTGGTCCGGCCCCAGCCTCAGGACGGAAACAGGATACCTGCTGACAACACTGTAGGCCACCACTGTAATGTTGCTACTACCCGAGTCAAGGCCCATAAGCTACCTGGTAAAGCTTTTACTCTCCATCTCCCTTGCCTACTTCCCACTCGGGAATGAGTGACCACTTGAATTTCGAATACCCCCCACCCATTACTTTGGGGTTATCAGATCCATTCCCTGCCAACCCTTACCACAGCAGCAAAACAATATTCTCCCTGAGCCCCATCCACGCTATTACACATGAATTATGGCTCACACATCTGAAATTATGACACACATAATTCTCGGAGAAATAAAACCAATCTAAGTGATCCAACGCAGACTCCATGGCATTCCTAGGACATGCTAAGTAGTTTAGGAGATGGGTGACTTCACCAGGAGATGTCTCCTACCAATAATCAGTAGTAATACACATCTTTCAAAAACAAACACAAAAAACTTATCAACTCTTAGCGGTTCACAGTTCTAGCATATTCATACAAGAGAATCGGCTCACAGCCACAATCCTTCATATTCTTACCCCTCTTTGCACTGTCAATTATCATATATCAACACATGATTTGTTCGCCAAAATTTCCATCCAGCACCCCACTCTGTCATCTCTTGTCAGATAACCCAGTGGTTAATCCTCGTTATGCCAACACAACCATACTTTATACAATATTACATGCGGCACATCCTCCGTTTTTATCCTATCAACTGCTGAGCTACCCGCCTTAAACTTTACCTCACCCTTCTTCCCGACTACCAAAATTCATAATGGGACTGTCTCCCTACAACCTAAGATATCTTTCTCCAACCCTATTTTGTCACAAACACATACATCCCTGCATGTGTGACGACTGTCACTTAAAAAAAAAACACACATAACCACTTCTAACCATATGTACTCGCTGTCCTGTACCAAATACGTACGTCACAGATACAGTCTGCACGCGCACGACACCCGCGTCGAGAACCCTGACTCGTAACGAAAGTGAAAAGACACCAATATAAGTTGAATCGTCACGACCGTACTCCAGTATAAACCACTCGACTACCAATTAGCCTTGGCCCTACTGCACAGTTAACCGTTTCCAACGCTGTGCAGGTCAACTCCGAAATCGTTAATCAATTTCAACGAACTACTACTATTTACAACTGAAATTGAGCACAATCCCTTTACGATTTACGCAGACACATCTGCACCTGACTCATACTATGATCCTCAACAAAAAATGCAACCTCGTACTTCCTTCTTACTGACCCACTGAAATTAACATGAACTAATCACAACCAATATCCACATCACCGTCCATCAACGGTTATTATATCGAACCCACATTGTCTAGCCAAACTGTCACATGACAATCGAACTCAGGAACAATAACAATAATAATGAACACTTAATAATAGGAACCACTATGTACACTATTTACAGAATATACAGAAAAGCGGTAACAACACAAACCGGCTGACAAAAAGCTTCAATCACAGAACCAAGACGACATCATACCAGACAACCAGTATACGCAACAAACATAATACAACTAAACACAACATGAGACAACTACAGTACAACTCGCCATAATACAAGACAACATGACGAACAACACCACCATGAACCTAACAAATCACCAACCTTGACAGACAGACGTTCAACCACACCAGTTCTGCAACTGGCTGAAGTGGCTGCCAACAGAGACGACACAGAACCGGCACAGGCCAAGGGCACACCAGACCCAACGAGGACCTGGCCCTAACTATGACTCGAAGTCACTCAGCTCGACTAACGGCGCTACCGCCGCAACTACAAGGCGCGTCCACTCCGACGAACACCAGGGACCGAAGTGAAGCTACCCCAACGCATTTCGCACTGGTCGGAATCAAGCGAACACTACTCACAGCACAAAACAGCGATTGGTCAGAGCAGCGTATCCCTCCGCAGAGCTGACACACCGGACCAACGGACTAGTTGTTGCTCGTGCAACAACACGACAATTTACCACAAACAACTCACAGACTTGACAATACAACAACAGCCGATATCCTGCCCCGCCTTCTCTGGTGTAGACCCAAAGTAACAAAAGGGTAACAATCGGAAACGAAACCAACCTCCTGCTTCCATCCCTTCAATAAGTGACGATTGGAACCCAAGAATATTGTATGTCTTATTTACCCAGCCCCCTACCTAGCTTAACCTTCCATCTTAACCAGAGAACAGGGAAACCTTCATTCTGGGCCACCTTCGCCCTCAACCTGTTTCGGGCGAAAGTGGCCCAGAATAAATGTTTCCCTGTTTCTCTGTCAAGGTAAGACTTCTATAACCAAAAAATATATCGCTTATCTACAAACAACATTTTTAACTGTGTAGGGTTAATCTGTTTTTATTATAATTTACTAAACTTTTCAGACTTTAATTTTGTTTTAATCCTGTGTTTTTCTGGTCATTTTCAATAATATCTTTTTCGCGCTAACTTTCTTCAATGAGTCTCTGTCTGTCATGTGAAATAACTACAGTCTTTAACTGTTCTCTAAAGTCTTTTAAAAACTGATGGTGTATTTTTGACTTAAAATCCAACCCACTTATCAGAGCTTGTCTTCGCTGGAAAGCTAGTTTCGACAAGTGTTTCTCTTTTTTATCTATTGTCTTTTTCTGCTGAACAGTCATCATATTATAACTAGCGTTTCTGCGTTCCTCAAACCAATATAAAAAAGCGTTCTGACATTTCACTCAGTTTATTTTGGATCAAAATATATTTTTTTAATCATCTGTCATTATAAACCTTCTATTATGATATGCTTGGTTCCATTTAAGTGTAGGACAGAAAATCACATATTGATTAAAATTTATAACGATAAAAACTGTTTGTATATGTCTTAGGAAAAAATATTGTTTTTCTCAAAACCAGTCTGCCCACATAATCATGGAACAATGATGGGGATTTTATGCATAAAGTTTAACAGCGCCATAGTTTTATAACCGAATTAATCTAAATCATGTTATTATTTTTGATCGTACTCTCCGCAAATGGTTCAGTCATAATAATTCCTTACGAGGCCTATTGTGTAAGAATTAATCCAATTCAGTTCTGTAAGATTGTTTCTATTTAAGTCAACAGTGTTTTTGTTGCTGGTTGTTATGATCTATTATCATACATTGTGAAGTACGACGACAACAACGCGTTATGGGTTTAAGTCTTTGTTTTGCCAGCTAATATTATATTCCTTTTATAAGATCATCAATAACGCCCACAACCCCATCCCTCTCCACATCTTTAAAGACAGAAATTTAAAATATCATTGTGAACGTGTCTCTAATTTTCTGCTTGCGAAAGAACTGTAATTTTGTAGAAGCTTTTTTTACAACTGTTTCTTTTCTGTGGTGGGATGTACTGATTTTTTCCATACGGCGTTCTTTCAATGTCTTTCCGACTATTTGTCGGTCCGGACATTAAGACTTTCATGTATAGGGCCAGAGTTGAAATGCTTTTCTGAAACTTTTTTGACGGCTAAAATATGGTAAATGGGCTTATGAATTCAAATTTTATTTCCCATTCTAAAATTGGTTTAAGTGCCATTGAGGTCAGGTTTTTCGAAACTATTTTATATTCATACTGGCCTTCTTTAATTGCTCTAGAGTTGCGCTGGTGTTTAGTTTAGGAAACTTTTTGCTGATCGCAACCTCTTTGCGTTTATAAATCACCATCTTTAGTATGTACTCAAAAACCATTCAAAGCGCCTTATCTCACCGTTCTGTTCAAAGTCCGCAAACTTCTGCAAGGTCTTTTAATTCAAATGTTATACACCTCACAGGCGCTATGTATTCATTGGTTCTTCTGGCCCACGCGACATTATTTTTAGTAGGTATTATTTTATGTCCAAAACAATGGTGCTGGTTATCACATTTTTACGACTTTCCCCGTTTTGGTCTCTGATTTTTATATTTAAATGATCGACCCTCCCACAAAAACTATTTTTAAACTGTAAATTAGTGAATTTGTATAATTTCATAATCGCTATTAGGCAGCTTTCCCTGACGGCAGAGTTCTTTAAAACAGGTTGAGGGCCTCCATCTTATAAGTTTTCTTCAGTGATTAGCTAATCCAAATGAACATCAGTGTAAATATGAATGAATGCATGATTGAGCGGACTTTCCCCTCAACGTAGGTTTCATCTGGCGAAACATATAAAAAATATGAAGTGGTAGATTGCCAAGTTGGTAAAGCCTAGCTATTTTTGCTAGCTCTTTTATCAAAAATCGTATTTTGCTTCTTCAGTTTGAATGTTAATATGTTTTTAGATTTGCATTGTTAAGTTTAAGAGTAATGTCTAAGTTACTCATTGCTTCTTTTAGTGAGCAAACCCGTAATAACCATTCAGGTATTGTTAACTGTTTAACGTCGTTTGTTCTCCTTTCTAATTTTTAATCTTATTATTCCCCTTGCTTCAGTTTATATTAAACCATACGACTTTGTAATTTATTTCATGGAGCGCGACCGTTTTGGCCCCGCAATTGTTATCAATTGCATGTTCTAAAACGAGGGACGGTCTTGAGTTGTTATTGTTACATACATTTTTTAAAAATCAAATTAAAAATGAGTGCTTTTCATTATACTGATGCAAAATATTCTGTGGGGCGCACTACAATCTAAAAATATAGCAACTGATACTCTTGACTTGCTGTGGTCCCAGGACTGCCTCCTTTTATAAAAAGGTGAGTTCTCCATTGAGAGCTATCGTAACCCCCCTATGAAAAAGAGCAAATCCAGAAAGAGTGTGGTTTAGTCATTCCGTTGCAGTTTTATCAGATACTGTTAAACTTTTCTGTGTTTTGTGCAATCAAGGTTGTGGAGTGTCGTATTGCTATTCATTTTAAACTATCCTGATCCTTTGGTGAGGTCAGTTTACTGAATTTCATGTTTATTAAACATTCAGACGTCATTTTGGACTGAACTGCAAGCGCATTACCTGGACTTGACAAATCGTTAATCCATTCAGCAACAGAATAGACAGAAGGCTTTTGAATGGATCTGTAACGAATTCAATATTAACATCAAGAAAGACTGTAGACAAATGTTGGATCTTGATCATGGCATAGGCACCCCTTATTTTCGGGGCACGACAGAATGTATAAATATGTCTTGAAACTCCTTTTCAATAATTGTTCAGCCCTAGGTCCAATAGAGCAAGAGCATAAAACATGCATGGACAACATTTATCTTAGACACTTCTTTGGGCATAACTAGAGCGGGAATTGAACGAATAAACGACTTTTTCGTTCTGACGTTTGGTGTTTGATAGCGTTCGCAAGCACAGGCAAGATCGAGCATAACTGATCTTTCTACTGGCTTTGATGCAAAAAAAACAATACTTAGCAAATTTAGAGGACGCATTTATTCTACAGTTGATTTACCTTAAAGTATGCAATGGTACCACATGTTGTACATACGCAAGATTGAAAGTAGACTTTGCTGTTGGCACTGAGTTTATACTTGCTGCCTTCTGGGACCTCAGACTCCAGATAGGTACAATAATAAACTATAAGAATGAAATTCTTATAGCTGGCAATGAACAGAAGGTTGGGAAAAAACGACTTAAAATTCTGAGCCAGTAATATTACAAACAAAAAAAGAAACACCCAAGATTAAGTCATATTAATTCCCGAAGGACCAAACCCCAAAAGTCTTTGAAGACTCAGCAATAGCTAGCGACTCTGTTCGCATGATGACCTGAATATGAAATGACAGCGCTTGTCTTGGATTAACTGGCATAGGATTACTCGGTTCTTTATCTACTTAATAGTTACCCAACTATTAGAGAACTAATGCCATAAGTGCTTGGCCATATATCCAACTACGTTGCTTTGCTGTAGACAAATGCCGCTTACAACACCCCTATTATACCGGTAAGGTCCACGGCTTTACTGGCTAATTTTTTTAAGAAATTAGCAAGATGATCAAGCGGTTTTTTTACCATGATTTATCAGGTGGGAGGCGATGGTGGCGGAGGCACTGGACTTTGGACCTCCAACGCCGCCTGTAAGCCAACACAGTGTACTTATTGCTAATCCTAAGGGCTGTTATAAAACGCTTACTAATGTTGACTCCTTGCCTCTATAAACAGTGTTCGGATTCGTTCTGCTTGGCGTTGTGTTTTCATTTAATATTTTTTCGCGATTTGTTTCTCTTATTCTATTCACTTGAGTTCGTAATTTGGTCTAGGTTAGTAGTTAGCACTTCTAGTCTTTGCTGATCCTTTTCTTGTCAAAGAATTTTTTGTCTTTTGGATTATTCTTTTCTTTAATATCTGCCCTAAGTTGGCGTCATCAGCCTTCAACGAGTTTTTCTTTTTCTCTTCTTATATGCCCATCTAGTTCACCTAGTTTTGCTTCAAATTGTTGGTTAATTCGCCCTTGATGGTTTCTTAAAGCATGATCAAGGGCCTCTATTTCTCGCTTGGGTAGCGTGAGTAGTGTATTGTCTTTAACGCATGTGTCTTATGAAAAACTGCCGGATTCTCGCTGCTATTACATTTATTAATTCTAATGCTGATTGATTTTAATTCTTTAAGTTCATTTTTGCATTTGGTTATCTGTCGGGAGGTTTCTTGCAGTGTGTTTTGAAGTTTTGCAACTGCCTCGCCCTTAATTTTGGCCTAAACAAGGCCAGGCGATTTTGATCTTTCACACTGAGTCTATTCTAAGTGAACCACGGCTAAAAAATTTGATGGGTCTTTTTAGTTGTAAGCTGAACAAGTGTCCTTGGTCGCTCCTCACAAAACATGGTCATACTTTTTACTTCAAAATCATTAAGGGTCTATAAATTCGGGATGGTTCTTGCCTAAAAACTTATGGTATAAAGATCTGGGCCTTACTTTCTGTTAATTTATACGGACGTGATGGTAATGTACTCCCGATTTCTGCTAATTCATCTTGCAATGGGAGCTCCGAGCGATGCCGCTCCAAGGGGATTCACTCAGGTCGTCTCAGGATCAAAAAAATCATTTATTTTCATCTTCAATGCTGGCCATGTTTCTTTATATTTAATTTTTTTTTATTTTGTTTTAATAAAAAAATGTTACTTGCATTATGGCTTGATTCTTGACCCGCATAGAAGGACTGAAAGATCCCTTTGGCGTGAAAGGGAAATTAAACGGAATATTATGTTCCATATAATCCATCTATCTATTGATGAAGATCAAATTTTACTGTCAAATTTCCGGGACCGAGGGAGAGATGAAGTGATGTTGCAGGCTTGCGCGTTCTTACTTTCAAAATTGTACTTGAATTCTACAAAGACACAAACTGGACTGTTGGTCCAGAATTTGTGGGGCGGGCAATTGTTAAGAAAATTTTCTATAAAACTTGAGGGGAAGAATATTTTCTTTACCACAATGCTGAATATTTTACCTATTCGTGTTCTATGGCTAACGGGGAATGAAAGGGCTGCTCTTGCGTTTCAAGGAATAGAAAATGTAGAGCACTAAAAACATAGAATAGGTGCCGCAGAACTAAAAGACGGCAAAAATAGTAAGTGGCTGTAAATTTTGCGTTGGGAAATCGCTTTTCCATTCCCTTAGATTTTTGAGTTGGTAAAATCGCAATGAGCCATACTTTCAAGGAGCATTAAAAGGACAGACTGTCTTGAACTACTTGTTAACGAATACAAAACGTTGTTAGCAGATCAACAGACACCGAAGCAAAGTACAGCATTTCTTGACATCACGGTAGTGTTTGACGTTGTTAGCTATACCCTTATTTAGCAAGAGATTGAGCACCAATATCAGTCAAAATTAGCTATATATTTAACGATAGAGTGATTCATCATACAACATATCCTAGAAGCAGGGCAGAGGCAGAACTATATGGAATTTTAGTAATAGCGTCTCTGCAAGATCGTTAAGGTATTTTATTGCTGTGTGAAGATGAAGATAAAAACCATTCAAAAGAGGAAGTGAATGAAAAGTTTTTTAATCAAAAAATTACGAAAAGTACAATGTTCGATTGAGGGCAGTCCTAACATATTTATGCTAGCGGGCTTAAACCTTATCAGCAATTTTGATGAAATAAGAAAAACTGTTTGGAGGTGGGAGGTGTAGGAAATCCAACAGTTGACAATGTGGCTAAGATTACACCTTCACAGTTTGCTAAGACTTGATGATTATTTAACAACAAATACGGTTAATGGGAATTATTTATGGGATTGACCTAAGGTCAACAGAGGGATAATCTGTTGCATGGGAAGGGGGGAGAGCTGTGAGAGACGTATTAAGCATTCAAATTGATAAAGAAGAAGAAGCCGTGATAAAACCGCTTAATGTTACATTTGTTTTTAATATATGTTGCGCAGCTGAATATTGAGTTTTGAAGATAAACGATTAAATGATATTACAATACTAAATTATTTTTATTTTTATAAAAAAGAAGTTGTTCTAGTTTTATCCAAATGTGCCTACAGCGCCGCCAAAAAGTAAGAGGGATAGTAGAAACCCCTAACATAAAAAACCTTTAGATTAACAAAACATTACCACAAATGCAGCAAGTACTAGAGCAAAGACCTTTCAAAATACAGCAAAACCAAACGAGGTATTCTGCTGCCTTTAATGCTGTTACTTATGTTATACTGGTGCATCAAATATAAGTGCTCTTTCAGCAGGGGAAACGAGTGTTGGTCTCTTTGCATAGGGCATAGCGCACCCGCAGCTTTACCTCTAGGAGGTTTGTCTTTAGCTCTCGGCCTGTGTTCATTAGCTGTATGTGCTGCTAGCAAAAAAATAAAAACTAAAACTCCAAAAAGCACACAAGCTATGTTAACTAATAACAGCTAAAACTTAGTTCGTTTCAAACTGGACTATAATAAAGCACTAGCTGACTCAAACTCTCGGATGAAGATTTAATCGTTTAAAGAGCGATTTTGATGACTACAAAAGACAATGTTTGATCTTCAAAGAAAGGCGAGGACAAAGTTTTTACTCAAACAGCAGACCCCCGAGCAGATAAAAAAGGACATGCTTAAAAAAGTAAACGAGACATTAAAACTCTTTCTAAACAGCTCAACATTAACAACACAAAAGGTGTTTATACTTTAGTTTATGAGTCCAAGCGCAAAAGAACGTCGATATTGATTTGATTAAGAAATTTTTTTTTTTAATTTAAATAAATATTTTGGCCTTAGAAAAGATAGACAGCATGGCTAAGTATTTGAAGGACAAGGCGAATTGTTTGAAGGGAAGGTCTGAGAGAGAGCGTTTATCCAAGAGCCATGAATGATATGGATTTAGAAGTCATTGACCCACAAACGTACAGCAAGTGTTGTTCATGACTATTCTCAAAGTTCCATGTAAAACTAACAATTGACCCACGGTTAAAGTAATGTTAGCTGTTTTAATTGACTATGTAAAATAAACGAAGAAAAATCTAGAAGTCTGGGTCTCGACCTAACACAGACTATCTTTCTCGTATTGAAACTTAACACCCGGTTGGGCAGTACGAACTGACTGGCCCACTGTTGACGCTGCGGCTGAAAGAAGCCAAAATGTGAGGCTCTGGTTGGTCAGAGGGCGAAGTCTTTAGAGATCAGATTAAAAAGGCTTTAAGTATGCACGATTGTAGCAAGGATTACATTCCGCTACCTCGGGACGTTGGTTTTTTAAAGGGAGCAGTTTTAAACATAAATAATTCAGTCGACAAAAAATGTTTCATATGGTGCGTTCTTGCAAGGTGCATCATGTCCGCAGAAACAGCAGAGGTGAGAGGGACTAACTATCGGCTATAGCAAAGATCTTAACTTCAATGGAAATTCTGTCCTGTTAGTGTAGAACCAAATTGATCTGTTTGAAGAACATTAAACAAACTATAACTTTAATGTATACACATAGGGATGACGGAGGGGGGAAACAAATTTGGTGACAATTAATGTGTCAAGAACAGTCCAACAATAGGCGAAACCAGCCCACATAGTCATGTGGATTATCCTAATGTTTTCGCCAGCGGGCTGCCCCATTACACATGATACGACAATGAGTAGACTAATGCAGAATACTTCAAAAGACATGGCAACAAGAATTCTGTAGAAAATGTTTTAACAAGATGCCATCTGTTCAAGCTGCGTGCGATAAACATAAGAAACATTGTAAATGTTCTGTAGACTGTAATACTGATCTAATTACGCCCCCACCTGGATCTAAAGTTAGTTTTTAAGGAACTGAAACGGCTGCAACGTTCTCCATTATGTTGTTTACGCAGACTTCGAGTCGCTTATGTTCCTTATGAAGGGCCAGCGCCACAAACAACAAACTTCGAAAAAACGTCTTATAGAGTAATCATCAGATTTTGTTCATTTGCTTTCATTGTTTTCAGGTCGGATGGCGCCACATTTCAAAGCCTGATTATATAGAGGGTCTAATGCTGAGATATACTTCTTGAACGCAAAGCAGCAAGTGCGTAATGACTGTTCTAATAATCTGAATTTTATCTGAAATCTAAATGACGCCTGAAGACCAACAACAGTTATGGACTCAGCCACACATTGTTGGTATTTGCGGTTTAGCCTCTCATCAGACGCAGCCAATCCGACGTAGAGACCTTGATACATTAGCGGAAAAGTGCAGAGGAGCAGCGCCACAGCAAATGCAATCTTCAACTTAAAGTTTGAACCAAAGAATGGCAAGCTGCCTGTATACTTTTCATAACTGCGAGGTTAGACTCTATCTTATAATGAAAGCAGTGGGACGATGCCTTCAGGGTGTCATGGCATTGCTACAGTCATAAGACAAGTACATGTGCTTTTAATCTGAATAACATTCTTTTTATGACTCTATGCAACACTATGATGGGTTCAATTAGAGGCATGGCTATGTCCGTAATGTCCTGCACATAAATAAAAGAAGATTATTTTGACCCAACTCTCGTTAGATAGGGGTTTATCCTTATGAGTTACATGAACTGTTGGGAAGGTTTGACGAAGTTAGCACTTCCTCCTAAAGGTGCGTTCTTTTCTAGTCTTAGAGGAAAAGGACATCAGTGATTCAGATTACCAGCCTGCTCAAGAAGCATGGCTGAAGTTAGATTGTAAAACAATGGTGAGGGACTACTATGACTCCTATTTATTGGCAGATGTATGTTTGTTGGCGGACGTCTTGGAAAAATTTAGAAAGACCTGCATGAAACATTACAGTCTTGGATCCTGCGCATTTATTTCTGCTGCCCGGATGAGCTGGAATGCTTTCTTAAAGTTTTATGGTGTATCAGATTGATTTTATTGTCGGATTTCCTATGATCCTGATGATTGAAAACGGATTGCGTGGAGGAATTAGTTATGGAGTGCATCCATTATTGTAAAGCAAACACAAATACTTGGACAACTATGATCCAAGTAAGGTCTAACTATCTCATGTATTTAGACGCAAACCATTCTGTATGGTTTGGGCAATGGAGGCAACACTTCCATTATGTAACTTTTAATGTACACAGGTACGAATAATATCAAATGGCTTTAAAGTGGTTGAACAGTTTTAACGCTGATCATCAGAGTGGATACATTCGAGAGTTGACTTTAGAAATCCTCTTGAACTCCATGACCTGATAATGACTTCCATTAGGCAGCAGGAAAGTCTTAAGATGGAATCCATGAGAGTCCGCCTAACTTGTGGCCTCAATCTTCGTGGCAAAAAAAATTATGTCTGTCATTACTGGACTTCTACAATTTTTTTAAGCTGGGTTGAAGTTGACAGCTGTTTCATCGGATAATTGCTTTTGATCAAGAACAGTTCATGAAAACCTTTACATCATGTAGAACACTGATCTCAGATCTATAATCCACCAGATGCTTCAGAGGAAAGACTTTTTCAAGCTGATGAATCAACAGCTGTTTTGGAAAGACTATGGAGAATCGACATGGCAAGATGTCAGATTTTCAGTCAACCAGAGAGAATGAAGCAATTAAGCTGCTTCAAAAACCTATTTTTCAGGACTTTGAAGATTTCATGACCTCTTCTTTTGATAAATGATGAAAAAAAAGAAAAGTCAAAGTAGACAAACCTGTATTTATTGGGTTTACTGTTTTGAATTATCAAAGCTTTGATGTTTTAGAGTTTCTTTAATGTCTACTTAAAACCCTTGTATCCTGAGTCCAGAGTACTTTACACAGTTACAGATAGTTTTGTTATAGATATCCCTACTGAAGACATCTATAAATGACATGGATACCGAACGTGGCTAAAGAGCATGCAGGATGGTATGGACACGTCCGATTACCCTAAAGATCGCCTTTAAATTCAATTACTAATCAAGCAAGGTTTTAGGAAAGTTGAAGGTTGAATTATCTGGAAAGGTGATCAAGGAGTGTGTTGGTTTAAGGTCAAAAATGTACAGTATTTCGAGCCAGTGAGAAAATCATAGAAAGCAAAGGAATATCTCGCTGCGTTGTGCAGCAAACATTCACATGGAAAACTTAAGAAGCATGTTTGGCAATATGACTTGTCATTCATGACAACCGTAAAACTGCGATCTAATCTACATGAGATCAACACAACAGTTGTACAAAGAAGTTCCATTAGATAGTACCAAACACAATAGGGGTGTTTGTTAATCCCAGAGTTTTCATGTGCAATTGGAGCAATGGAGAACCGTAAATTAATTAAGCGGAATGTGTCTGGCGGAATTATCTGCTGTTCTTCTTTCACAAAAGATCTTTGAGGAGCTGGTTGTTTTGTGGTGTCAGTTCTCGTAAATTATTACCCGGGCGGATCATTTTTACAATTCTTTTTATTACATAGGGTCATACCACTTCAAATGGATCGGTGTTTGCCCTGATGCGAGTGTCACTTCTGCTTCCCCGGTAAATAAGGTACCTTACTTTCAAACCAAACGGTAATAGTTTGCGGATGAAGACTCTCCTTCTGCAACATTTATTGTTTTTCTTTTGATTGCTTGTACCTGGCTTTAGCCTTTAGTTCTTCATTATTCAGTGCTGCGCAAAAACTGAGGGCAATCTTCTAACCCATTCTGTGTGCCGAGAATTGTCAATCAGCTCTCTGTGATACTGGTAAGGAAAAAAAGTCTTTCGGCTCTAACTGTTTGTTAAAGTTTTCAAATAAAGCCTGTGATCTGTGAACTCGGATGCCTCTTTTAATGGTAACTCTATGTTTTAACATATATGATTTCTGGCCTTTAAATTCTTTTCCATCATCGACTTGAATCTGCGAGGCTAAGTTAAGGGGCCTAGTTGGTTTATCAGGCTGTATAGCAACAGCTACAGCTGAAGCACTCTTTTGTGTTATGGATCTGCATATTGTATCTTGAAGCTTTGTCAATGACTGTGAGTGCGTACTATTTCTTTTTCGTTCTATTCCTATCAGAGGGTAAATATAGAAGATCCATTTGATGGGTGTCGTTTGGAGTTGTATTAACAAAGTGTGGTCTCTGCTAGTCGTCTAGGGGGGCATGTAAATAAATTTGCCAAATCGCTTGTTAGATAACCATTTTCTTTTGCTGTTTGTTCACTGACTCATGCCGCTTTTGGTAGCTTTTTTATTGCTGTGATGCCTTACAATATCCTTTGGTGTGAAATAATAGATTGTGTTCAGTTTTTATAAGCCAATATT
>CM031611.1:20170112-20213624 GCA_018398815.1 Conus ventricosus | reverse complement strand
ATTGGCTCTGTGTGTGGATTGCCAGTGCATGCTGCGACTGGAATGCAAGCGTGTGACTGTGAACAGACAGATTGAAAGGGAAGGGGGGGGGGGGGGGTGTTTGCGATCTAGGGTGATGTAAATGGAGTGGCACAGGAGACAAAATAGAGGGAAAATCACACAAAACCAAATTCATCAAGATGATAGCAATTATTAACAGGATTTAACTTGTAATTTCCATAATTTGTTTACTCCAAAGGGGGAAAAACACAATGAAGATGGAGGGGAAGAGGCTAGATTAAAGATCAGCACCAAAAATGCTCGAAATAACTGCTTTTTCTGAAGGTTGCTGTACACTGTTCTTTTTTTCTGATCAAGTTTGAGAGTGAGATTCATTGAGTGCATCCCGAACACAATCGGCTAGATTTGAACTTATCAGTTCTTAGAACTGGGACATTTGTGACGGATCGTTTCTCGCCCGGTCACAAATTTTCCTGCAACCGTGCTTACCGGAAGGTAGTCGTCCGGAAGCCGGTTGGAAAGTTTAGCTGACTGCTGCTCACCTGTGCACTGTAAAAGCCGGGTGAGCTGAACCGGTTAGGCAGTCTCTGCAGTGATTCCGGCAACGCAAGAACACAGAAGGCCGAAGAGGGACTCCAGCTATTTTGAAGGCAGTCAGGTATTTATCACCACAATGTATATTTATTACCGTATTCCCGTTTAGGAGCGACTGAAACTTCCTCAGCGCACTTGCGAAGGATTTGTGTAGAAAAGGAAAGTATTGTGTGTTCTGTTATCCTATGACTTGATAGGGTAACAAAACGAAATGCTGTCGGAAAACATAGATGAAGTTAGTGTTAAAACAAAGTGGTCTTCAGAAGAAAAAAAAAGTTTATTCTGTGACTTAACAGTTATGAACTTCATGATGAAAAAAGGTGTTTATTACAATGTGCTTTGCGAGAAGAGGGAGATTTTTGATGCTATGGATAATAAGCTCCCAGAGTGAGTGACAGAGACTTCATATCTAATGATTTTCATTTTTGATGTGGATGAGTATTTAACTCACTCTTGATAGGAATATTGAATAATTGTGTGTTGGTAAACAAGAGTGTTGTGAAAGTCTTTCCCTTGCATATACTGAAGTAGATAAATCTTTTTGAAAAGAAACTTTTTAAAAATCTGGTGATTATATGAAATGGAATGAACATTCTTGTCGTGTTGCAAGAAAAAAAATGAACATTTTGTGAACTGACGAAAGACATATATAATTTGAAAAGTGATTATTAATTGTGTGTGATGAATTGTATTCATGGTTTTCCCCCAATTTGGAAAACTAGATTCTGAAAGGTTTATATGGAAATCCTTTCCAGTGTAGTGTTATGATTCCGGAAAGGGAATGTTGTAGTGTTATGCTTCCGGAAAGGGAATGTTGTAGTGTTATGATTCCGGAAAGGGAATGTTGTAATGTTGAAGAAAGAAGAATATGCTGATGTTTGTCCCAAGTTGTAGTGGAATATGATGTGACTAATGAATACGAATGTAGTCGTGATTGTAATGAATAGTAGCCATGATAATCAAGGTAGTTAAATCAATTTCCCCCAGGCAGAAGTGTTCCCTGGACTGAGGGGGCTGGCTGCCATTTACTGAGGGTCGGGCCGTAGCCACGTACTACCCCCTTGTTCTCCGCCTTTTGTCGCGTGGAGAGGTCGGCCTGAATGCCGATAACCACCCTACCTGCCACGCGCCCGGGGCCGACTACCCGCTGAGCCAGTTGGGCTGGAGACGCCGCTGCTGACAAGCCAGAGTGCCGCTCCTGAGTTTGAACCAGCGACCTGTTGGCTAGACCGTCGTTGTGTTTGTGTGTGAGCCACAGCTCCTGTGTGAGACTGTCACCTCGTCGCCAGCAGAGACGCCGCGAGTGTGTTAGAGATTTTTAGCCACAGCTCTGAAGTGACTTGACGCTGTAGTCGTCGACTTCATCATCTGCGTCATCTTCGTCGTCTTCGTCCTCTTCGTCGTCTCGTCGCCTTCGTCGTCTCGTCGCCTTCATCGTCGTTGGACCCAGCAGCGCTAGTTGATAGCCGTTATATATACATATTTTGTGTGCATGCCTAATGGTTGGCGTGCCGACCTGTAAATGATTTTGCATTTATTATATGTGTTTGTCTGATGGCTCGGGTAGCATAAAGCAAAAAGAGGTGTTGTTCTGTTGCCTGGCTGTCAATGTTCGTGTGTGTGTGTGTGTGTGTGTGTGTGTGTGTGTGTGTGTGTGTGTGTGCTTTGGAAAAGTCGTGCATGCATCCGTAATTTCTGATGGAGAGTCAGTCAGACACCTGCAGACACACCTATACCATCCGTAACAACATTGGATTAGGGACATTCGTGGAAACGTCAATCAAATACATATACATTAATTGTTCAGGTGGGTTTCCTATCATAAAGTGTATGCATTATAAGTCGCTTGCTTTCTTCAAGACTGCAGATAAAAAGAAAAATCTTACGTGCTATGACCAAAGTCCTCGAGCCCTGTCTTCCCTAGATCTAGTTTCAGTTTAAGTGTATATTCACCCTGCAATGGTTTCAGAGTGTTTTACTTACAAATGTCCTGCAAGGGAAACGCATAATCTGTGTGATTATATATGAGCTTTGAAAAGCGGCTTGTATGAGTAGGTTCGACGGGCGTGTATGATTTTGGCGCGTTTAGGGAGATTTCGTCTGTTCATGGAATTTGTATGGGATTCACACTGACATTGTAATAACACTCGCACGCACGCATACACACACACACACACACACACACACACACACACACACACATAACACAGAGAGAGAGAGAGAGAGAGAGAGAGAGAGAGAGAGAGAGAGAGAGAGAGAGAGAGAGAGAGGAGAGAGAGAGAGAGAGAGAGAGAAACGGACAGACAACAATACGAATGGAATTCGAAAAAAAGGAACTGAGAGCAGAAACCAAAGGAGAGGTGTACAGAAAGACAGACATGCAGGTAGAGAAACAGACCGAGGCGCAGAGACAGATCTAATCCGAGAAATTGTGACAGCGGAGAGTTTGAAGCGATCGCAAATACAACCCCCCTCCCACCCCCCTGCTGTCCACTCTCAGCGATTTTCTCATCCTCATTCTGTTTTCACTCTTTTTTTTCTTTCCGTTTTTATTTTCTTTTTTTTCCGCTTCTGGAACTGTCAAAGATTATGAATTGTGCTAGCAGTGAAGGTAATGGATGTTGCTGCTGTTTGCCTCAGGGAAAGATGAAATCTCTGTTCGTTTCTATTTGCTCTCTCTCTCTCTCTCTCTCTCCTCTCTCTCTCTCTCTCTCTCTCTCCTCTCTCTTTGACAGCCTGGCTCAACATTCACGCCACACAGACGGAATCGTCGTAACCAGCGCCGTTCCAGTGACATGAAATATGTCAGAACTGTGTTTGGGAAAAGGACAATTTTGCCATGGTTTCCTTGTCGAAGTAACATGCGTCGCGTTCAATTGTACCAGTCAATCGAATTGCATTGTTGATGAAGATGTACAGCTTTAAAGCAATACATTATTTATTCGTTTTTCCTCTCTCTCTCTCTCTCTCTCTCTCCTCTCTCTCTCTCTCTCTCTCCTCTCTCTCTCTGTGCTTTTAATCAATCTAGATTAAGAGCATCAAATTTTCTTGTTTGCTGTATCAAAAAAGCAATCAGAGATGATGAGACAGACGCGCAGGGGGAAATTGAAGTGTGAACAACTCATTTTCAATTTGACCGGGGAGTCTTGAATATGACCAATGAAGCCTTTCAGCATGGAAGCGCCACAAGCACACAGAATAAATAATCGAAAAAGAGTTGTTATTAGAAAGGGCCCTTGGCCAGCTATGATATTATCGATGGCAAAGTAAATGCTAAGAACATCAATGCAATTTTGAAAAAGGAATGATCGAAAATTAATATTAAACTCGAAAAAAGATGATATGATGTCTTCTCTCTTCTCTCTCTCTCTCTCTCTCTCTCTCTCCCCTCTCTCTCTCTCTCTCTCTCCTCTCATCTCTCTCCTCTCTCTCTCTCTCTCTATCTCTCTCTCTCTTCTCCTCTCTCTCTTTTCCTAGCCGTGGTTGCTTCATGCAACAACAGCGAAAAGGATGACGACAGAATAGGGACATGGGAATGACAGACAACGTGACAAACCCATTTAACCAAAATACACATAGGGAAATACACCCCAACTGGACAAGTGCAAGAACGGAAATAAACTGACGGAACAAGGACGACCGATCTACCAAGCTCGCGGGGATTGACTCGGCCCCCGGGGGAACAATATTGCACGCGGCGGCCTGTAACTCGGCTGGGAGTTGTTCCACGATTCCCGCTAAACGCCAAACAACCATTCAGGAAAACCCCTAAACACAGTAAAACTAACAACGCAGGGGAAATTTTTAGGGACTCGGCAGGCTCATGTCTGCAAGTCTCAAGTTCATGACCTACACATGAAGGTCTGTCTCGGATTTACGATCCAGGTAGGTTTTAATTGCTGAATTGGGCTTTATTTGTTTTCGAACATTGAAAGATTCCTGATCATTGTTTCCAAACATGTGGCTTACGGTAAAGGGCGTTTAAACTGTCGACTGTAACGGCTAGATTATCAGGGGGATTGACTCCCGCTAGTGGGAAAAAAAACCCGGGTTTAAATACATTGAAAAGATCGTGTGGATTATGACAAAATTATAGTGTTAAACGTCTAAAGGCCTTTTTGGCACGATTTCACCAGTGATTTTGCTTGGTGTGTATGTACCGCCTAACAACTCTTCCTATTACCCTGATAGGCTAACATTTATATTAGATGTTGGAGCAGTGTATTATGGATGTGAAGGAGTCTTTTGGAAACTTACCTTCATGTTTGCTCGGAGACTTCATGCAGGACTGGGGTGAAACGAACAGTGTGTGATGACGATGAAAGATGTGCCCTTTGCATGAAGAAAACGTGCAGTGTGTTTTCCGTACCTCAAAGAGAGTACAGATTATTTGAAAAATTTTTTTAAGTCTACTTTTAGTTTTAAATTTTTGCCATTCGGTGTTTTTTGGGCCCTTTCCCCCCTTTTCCCGGTGCTTATTTATTTCCTTTTTTTTCCGTTTTTTAAATTTTTTGTTTTCCCCAGCGGGGGTTTTTTAAACCTCCTTGGGATTTTGCGTAAGTGCTCCACGAAGAATATGGCTTTGTTTGAAAAATGTCGGAACCAAAACAAATTTTGGGTTTTAAAAACAAATGTCACGCTGATTTAGGAATAAATGACAAACATTGACCTTGTTTTTATGTTTTCAACGAAGCAAACAAAGTGTCAATGAATCCTGATTGATACCATTTCTTTTGAAAAGCCCAATTTTACTTTTGGCAAAAAAGAAAAGACCCGGGTTGAAAAGGGAAATGCTCTCAACACAAAAAGGAACTCCGCACGATCAAGACGATTACAAAGTAAGATGACGACGAGGAAATTAGAAAATTTAAATAACCAGAAGCGCAGAGACTACAAAGAGCTTCTGAAAACTGAAAAAGAAGGACATCGTGCAAATATAGTGAAAATTTTAAACACGATAACGTAAACGATTCTGCCAAATTTTGGAGTAAGTTAAAAATCTCTATCATGCAAAGACGTGTTCAAAATAATATCAGCAAGGATAAATGGTACCAACACTTCTCACAAGTATTTAAAGTCTGGTCTGCCCTTTCAATGAAACATTGAGACTGTTGATGAGGGGAAAAAAACAAATCGATGTAGACCAAAACCAGTTTAATATAAAATTCCTTGAATGTGATATTTCAGAAAGTGAAGTGTTGCTGCAATTCGTTCTCTAAAAAATGGTAAGGCGGGCAGGCCCTGATGGGATTGTTGGAGAAATCTTCAAAACTCTGTTACAGTGATTTTTTCCGTTTCTGATTATTCTGTTCAATAAATTGTTTTCTACCGGAGATTATCCTTCCCCGTGGTCAGAAGCTATCATCCAACCGTTGCTAAAAAGGGCGATCGAAATGTACCTGATAATTACCGAGGAATATCATTTTTGGGAATGTGTGCGTAATTATACAGCCACATACTTAACGAACGATTGAATAAATGGATCGAAGAAAATGATGCAAACAACGAAAGTCCGGCAGGCTTTAGGAAAAAATTACAGTACCATTAAATCATGTTTTTACACTGTTTGCCTTTGCTCAAAAGCAGTTACTGTCACACAAAAAAAATGTTGTTGCATTTATGTTTTCAGAAAAGCTTTTGACTCCTTTGTTCGAGCAAATTTAGGCGTGTTTAAAGAAAAGAGGAATTAATGGGAAAATGTACGGAGCTATTACTAGTATATATAACACTGTGAAGGCAAGAGTTAGAGTTGGAAACGATTTAAGTGACGCGTTTATGTCCCCCTTTGGGGTTTTAAAACAGGGGAGGTGTGTAGTCCCGTTTTTTTTCTCTCGTTTATCAAGAGCGGGCTGTAGAAGTAATCAAAAAAGGTAAACATGGAATTCAACTTATCCCGATTTTGTAGAAATCTTAATTCTTATGTTTGCTGAGACTTTTATCCTGCTCCCGTTTCAGTCACCGGTTTGCAAAATCAGCTGAACGTCTTACATGACACAGCTGGAAGACTTGGTCTGACAGTCAATTTAGATAAATCAAACGTTGTCGTTTTTTAAAAAAGGGTGGACATATTTCTCAACACGAGCAATGGTTCTTTGGACAAACCAAAATGACAGTGGTAAACATGTACACATATTTGGGAATTATCAGTCCACAAGATTTTTCCTTTTCTAAATGTTTGTATGATATGTCTACCAGAGCAAAAATAGGCGTGACATATATTCAACTCTTGTGGTCTATTGGAGAAAAATCACCAGCTGTGTTTTTTAAAAACTCTTCGACACGCAAATCCAGCCAGTACTTAGTTACGGTGCAGAAATATGGGGTTTGATGGAAATGCTACATTCTAGAAAAAGTACACCTTTTTGCCTTGAAAAGGTTTCTGAATGTAAGTTAAGAACTCCTAATACAATGGATTATGGAAAATTTGAGATTCCCGTTGTGTGTTAATTTTGAATATAAAGAGTATCAAATACTGGTTGAGAATTTTAAAAATGCAACCTCATCGACTTCCGTATAAAGCTTATAAAATGTTGCTATTTTTTTCACCATAGAGACAAAAACATGGGCATCTACCGTAGCCTTTCCCTTTCTTTACAAATATGGTTTTGAAGAAGTGGGGGAGAATCAAGGGGTTGGTAATGAAAAAGAGTTCTTGAAGACATTGAGAGAGAGACTGATTCAAGATTACAAAGCGCAGTGGCATACCGAAATAACACAGAGTGATCGTTTCCATTTTTACAGGACATTTTAAAAGTGATTTGATTTTGGCCCCATACCTACATTCAGTTAGTCATTTACAGGCAAGAACTAGTCTAATCAGATTTAAGATTAGGTGTGTCGCAACTAAATGTACAATAAAATGCGTTTCCGGAGAAATGTGACCTAAAATGAGTTGCTGTGTCCATGTTGTGGACTTCAAATAGAGACAGAGACCCACTTTGTTTTACAATGCCATTTTATCAAGAGTTAAGAGAAAAAATACATACCAGCCAAGTATTACAACAGTCCTTCCCAATTTAGTTAACCATTTCTGTTGCATCTGAATGCAAATCATGATCATTCGCCTTGCTCTGTTCATTGAAAAAGCTTTTAGAATACGCCACAACTTCCTGAGTCATGAGTGAATTTGCTTTAGACAGACAACCGATTTTGTGTGTGTGTGTGTGCGGGTGTGTGTGTGTGTGTGTGTGGTGTGTGTGTGTGTGTGTGTGTGTGTGTGTGTGTGTGTACGCGTGCGTGCGTGCGCGCGCGCGTGTATGTTGTGTATCGTTTCTGTGAGTGTGTATGCTCACTGAGTAGTCTTACGTTCTAAGATGTCCATCATGTTTGCTATTGTGAAAACCCACCATGACATGGCCTATGGCCTATTCCATTAAACCATTCAGAGTTCAAGTTCAGAGTTCTCTCTCTCTCTCTCTCTCTCTCTCTCTCTCTCCTCTCCTCCTCTCCTCTCTCTCTCTCTCCCTCTCGTTCACACACACACACCACACACACACACACACACACACACACACACACACACGCACACACACACACACACACACTACCCACACACCCACACCACACCGTCCTGCCCCCCCCCCCCCCCCCCCCCCCCCCCCCCCCCCCCCCCCCCCCCCCCCACGCACACACAAGCACTCACTAATCCCCACTAAACCAATACTGACAGTAATAACCATAGAATACAACGAAAGCGTAATTTTCATAATCATTGTATGCCGGAAAAAGTCGGAGGCGATGGAAGGGAGGAGAGGGGAACAGGCAAGTTGGGCAGAGGGGCTAGTTTTTAACAGTATCACACAAGGGTGTGAAATCATGGGGTTTTTTTCTATGTAGACATGGCGTTTGTCGTGTCAAATTTGAGAATCAGCGCGGCACTGCAATTAGTAAATGTCCTGGGGAATCTATCAAAGACATGGCCGCTAAGGAGCTAAGGGTTAGGTGGGTTTCCTGTCATCACCATCGTGTGTGTCACGGACGTAAATACTTTTGGTTTGGAAGACAATTCATTTCTTCCCAACACTGATATAAAGTGGAGTGTGGCCAGCGACATCTTCACTACATTGGCCAGGTGTTGACCAGTTTGTTATTCGTGTCATCCTGGGTGCGCTACGTCCGTGCATTTTGCTCCCATCCTCCAATATTTCTCTTTTTTTTTTTTTTTTTTAAAGAGCTTTCTTTTTCTATTTTATCGTTTTTCACGTGGTTCATCAGCTGTCAGGTGACACAGCTGAGCTGTTGTGTTACTGGTTGCCATCTTGTTTTGGCGAGTGGTGTGGCACTCGCTTACGAACTTTGGAGTCGGAGAGATCTCTATCTCTGCCAGCTGGAGCCTTCCTGTTTGGATCCACTTCGACGTGGGTTGCGTGGAAAGTCTTTCACCCTTCGGTGGGAAGGAAAGAGTTCCACTTGCCACCTCTGGGATCCCTATCCCGACCAGCTGGAGGAAGCACCTTAGGTCATCCCTGACCTGGAGTCCACTTCATTGGGACCGTCACGGTTTTCGGCTGCCATCCTTCATCGGATTGGGGAGCGGACCGTTTTTCTTACCTCGCCCACCCGCCATTTTGGGCGGGAAAAAATTGCCATTTGTTTCCGGCAGCTCCGGTCTTGGACTGGCTGAAGGACCAGCATCCCGGGACCTGGCAGACGCCATCCGGTATCCAGGCACCAGTCGCTGCACTGAGGACTGTTGAAGGTGTGCCTCACCCTTCACTGGGACACCTTCACCTCGGACTGGAAGACCACCCACTGCCTGCACTGAGGACTGTTGAAGGTGTGCTTCACCCTTCACTGGGACATCTTCGCCTCGGACTGGAAGACCAGCCCACTGCGGGCTTCGCCCTTCTTAGGATCCACCTCCCACGGTGAACCTCCTCGGGCACAGGATCAGATGAGTCTTAAGTCGTGTGTGGTGTGGGTGTGGGTTTGGCGTGTGGGTGTGTGGGCCTGAAGCCGGTCACTGATTCGTTTTTTTTTCTTATTGTTTTGTTTAACCCTGACTAGGTCCTGTTTGATGTATTATTGTTTCTAGTACTGTCTTTCTTCTGTTATGTTGATGTCTTTGTAGCGGTTTAGTGGGTTAGGTTGGGACGGTAGCGGGATCCCAGGATATTGGCGTGTTTTGTGGTCTATTTAATTTACTTTGTCCCCTAGGTCAGTTAGTTCTGAATAGTGCTTTTTCTCTTCTATGCCCCATTGTTTTTTTTTCTTTCTTTCTTTTCCTCTCTCGGCTGTTTTTCCTCTTCTTTGTTATGACCCATACCCCATCTGGAGTGCTAGTGTGAGTGAATGGTTGTAACGTGAAGTAAAAATATTGTGGAATTTTCTTTCTCTTGTGGTCTGGTGGTGTAGGATTGAGGTTCGCTCCTTTCTCCCACTGCACATTCCGGGTTTAAAAAACCCCCCCTGTCGGGGTGTACTCAAAACGTGAAAATTTAGGGTGGGATGCCGGGGGGCAGGAATGTGTATGTGGTAGTAAAAAAAGCGACACTCAAAAACTCACTACCGCCCACCCTTAGGCTGTCTATCTCTCTTAGGTTTTTTTGATGGGGGGTTTTGGTTTTGGGGGGTTTTCTAGAGCCCCGGGTGGGAAAACCCTTTGGGAGCGGCCCGGGTTTTGGGGGTGCTGTGGGCGGGTAAAGTTCCGTGCTCCGTGTCGGACCTTCGGCGTTTTCCGCCCCGCGTTCGCCCTCCGCGTTTTTTTTGTTTTGTCTAAACCGCCGGCTTTTGGGGTTCTAGATTTTCCGTTTCTCATTGTCTCATTCCCTTATTTTAAAAAAGGATTTGGTTTAGAAAAAGGGGGGGTTTTGAACTCTAGTTAAATAGGTCTTGTTTTGGCAGACGTCGATGTAAAGTGCTTGTACTGATTTTAGGATTTTGATCTGCTTTTTGCCTGTACCCAAGACGCCGACTGTGTTTAGAAAGGGAATGTAGGCGGGTTTTTGCCAACATTTTGTTTTCCCTTTTCCCCTTTGGGTTGCTTTGTTTACAAGGAAAAACTTTGACACTTATTTCCTGATACCGTGGGGGGCCCCAAAATTTGGCCCTTTGTGTAAGTTTCCCCTACTTCAGTTTACGAAACAAGGAAAGACTTTTCTTGGTGTTTAATTTTTTTAAAATTAAAAAGGGTTGTAGGATCTTGTTGTTTAGTCAAAGGGGGGATTACCCCTAAGTTGATGGGCCTTTCCTCTTCTGTCTAGCGCACATACAAGCAGTGTATTTGCTTTTCTATCTATTGCTGATGTTGGGGGGGGGTTTTGGGTTCAACACTAATTGTGGGGACTGTGTGATTGGAATAATAAATTTGCCCTTGTGTGGGGGAATGGGGGGTGTAGCGTTTGTGGATACATATAATGTTTTTCCCCAAAGAGCCACTTGTGCCTTTTTCTGGCGCCCCCCCCCCCCTTTCATCCGTCCCCTTTAGGTGACGGGAGCAGGGGTTTAGCACTTTTTTCCCGTCTGTGAACTAGTTTCGGGCGCAGGGGAATTTTGGGCGCTTTTCCGCCCGGTGCCACGTTTTGATCGGGGCAGTTCTGTCCTGGGGGCCCAGGCCCGTGTTGGTGCACGGTGTTTTCCCGTTTTCCCGTCATTTTCCCAAAGGGGAAATTTTTAGGTTGGGTTTTTGGGGCCTTGGGGAAAGGGCGTTAAGTTCTTTTTGCCCCTTTCCCTGCCTTAATTGGGGTTGAGGTCTTGTTGCTTTTCTTTTTGGGTAAGTTGGTTGCGGGTTGAGTAACGCGTTGGGGTTATAAAGCCCATTTTGTATGGGGTTGTGTTTTCCCTTTGGGGCCTTTTTTGCGGGGTAAACGTTTTTTAAGCCCTTTTTTGAGAGATTAACATTTGATCCGGATTTTTTTTTGGGGGGGTTCCCCAAATTTGGGGGTAATTTTTTTTTGGTTTTTTTGGGCCGCCGGTGCCCAAAAGGGTAGTTTTTGGGAAAACCCCATTGATGATTTTTGGGGTTTTGGTGGGTTTGGATTAATTCCACATCGTTTGGGGAAATTGATTCATGTTTGGAAATATTTTTCCCCATACAAGGAAAATCGTTGAGTTTGGGACCACTTTTTTTCTGGCAGAGGTTTTTTTTTTAAGATTATTTTTTCTCAACCTGTGAAGTTTGAAAACTAACTGGGTATTTCCTTCTTTGGGAATTTCGGGGGGAAAAAAACTTATTTTTGGGCTAGTTTTTGGGAATTTTGGGGATACTCTGTGTTCATTTGGTGAGAAAAAGGGTTATTTGGGGTTTTTCCCTATTGAGCTTAGCCGGGGTTTTAATCGTTTCCCAGTTCTTTTGGGGCAACCCTTGGGGGGGGGGCAGAAACTCTTGACTGCAATTGGTTTGGGTTCTTTTCTTTCTCTTCAAGTTTGAAGGGTTTTGGGGGTTTTGGGACTAATTTTAGTCATAAAGTCAACATTGTTGATTTTGTTGTTAAAATTTCCCCTTTTCTTGTGAAAACAAACCTTAAAACTGTAACCTACGGTTGGGATTTGGGTTGGGTGTTGACAACATTTAGTCAAAAAGTGCACGTAGGACTTTGTCATTTCTCCTTCCCGGGGTTGGGGAATTTGGTACAGTTTTTGACAAACCCAAAAGTCATAGTTACATTTGGGAACGTTACTACTCCGAATTTTCCTTCTCGGGGAATACACGGGCGTTTTAGCGGTTTTGGAGTTGCAAAAACTTGTGACTTACTAGTTTGTCCCATTTTTGGGACTTTAATTTTTGGGTTTTCCATTTTGTAGGAATTTGGGGATTTTGGGGGGAAAATTTGGTTGGGGACCACTCTTGGTTCTTTGGGAAAAAAAAGCACTTCTTCGGGGGGTTTGTTGGGGTTTGGGCCATGCGTTTTTTGATTTACATAAAACCCTTGGGTCCTTTTTCTAATTCAGAAATTTTCAGTGATGTTTCATTCTCGGTGAAGGGGGGGTTAACCATCGTTTTGGGGTTTTACCCAAAGCCCTCACTTTATAAGGTTGGGGGGTTTTTCCCCTTTTGGGAAAATTTTGTGGATAGTTTCTTCAACCCCAGTGCAATTCAAAAAATTTTGGGGGATTTAAAATCCTTTTAGAAATCGCCCCTGTAATTTTGGCTTGGGGTGGACTCAGCATTTGGGTAAAACCGCAAAAGTAGTCGACCGGAACTAAGTGAGAAGTGGTCGCCCCCGTGGGAAAACCTTCGGGGGAAAGGGTTCTCGGGGGTTCTGCGTGGTTTGAAAATTTCGGGTGAAATCACTTAGGTGATTCGTGATTTTTCCCGTGCCCTAGTGATTTTATATTGTCAGTTTTTGGAAACCCACGTAGACGACACGCCGGATCACACTTCTAAACCCTCGTGGGGTGGGAAATCCACCAGGCGGGGGAGCCCCCATGACCCAGGCAAACGATTTGGCCCAACTACCCAGGTCTTGTTTTCGTCGGGGGTTTTCGTCCTCCATTCACCGTGAGGGGGGGGGGTTCTAAAATTTCAGGAATAACCCTCCGGGGCACTCTCTCCGAGACACCTCTGCCCACTCCGGTCTGGGGATTTCCCCCTTTCCGCCGTATCTTCGGGATGATTTTCCCCCTTTGGGGGCCTTCGCCTATGCCTCATCCTCCGGGGACCAGCGCCCATGGATCCTTTTAATTTTTTAAATGAGGATTGAGGGGGAAGAAAGAGGGGCAAGGGGAGAGAAGAGAGCGGGGGGAAAAGAGAGAACCCAAAAAGAAAGAACAATGGAAAAAGGGAGAGGGAAAAAAGAGAGGCAAGAGAGGGGAACAAAAGCGTGGGGAAAGGGGAACGGGAAGGGAGGAAGGAGACGGGAGAAGGAAGAGAAAAACGGGGGAAAAAGGGAAGGGGGGAGAGGAGGAGGGGAGACTGGAAAAGGGAGGAAAAAGAAGCCAAAGAAAAAAGGAACGAGGAAGATCGAGATGGGGAAAGGAGACTTGGAGCGAGAGGAAGAAAAACAGAGAGAACAGTTAAAAAAGGGGGGCTCAAACAGAAAGGGGTTGGACTTTAAAGGCTCGTTTGGTGGGGGAAAAAAGAAAAACCCCGGGGCCCGAACTGGTTAAAACAGTTAGATGAACCCGAAGCACATTTTTTTGGGGTTGCTTCCGGCAGGGTTTTCTGACCATCGAGAAATAGCGGTTTTTCATAAAGGGGGCGGGGTTTATTCCGGTGGTTTCCCCCCAAGCTACATATGCCATTTGTACAGTGCTAGGGGATAAAAAAGACACCTAAAAAGAGCACTTTGAGGGGGTTTTGCCGCGGCTACCAGCTAAACGCCCAAAGGGGCAAAGCCCTTTCCCCTCATCATTAGCCTAGGGGAAAGGGCAAAGGACTTTTTGGTAAAATTCCCCCCGGGGGTTTCCAATACCGATTAAAAAGCGCTCTTCCCCGGGAGACTGCAATGACTCCCTTAGTTTTACAGGAAGCATTTTCGCACAATGGGGAAAACCTTCTGAGGAAACTTTTCACCATTTCGGGAACGCCCCCGGCGCACCATGGAAATCTGGTTTTGAGGCCTCAGAGATGGGGGGGGGGGAAAAGATTTTTTTCCTTTTGGAGCAACTCATTAGTTCGGAATCTCGGGAAACTCATTTTCAAGTTGGGGGGAGAAACCAAAGACATTCGCCAGGGCAAAAAGGGGTAACCTTCGCAATGGGGTCGTCACAAACGCATGCCTCCCCAGGGACAATAGGAAACCCCGATCGGAGTCACGTGACCCCAAAAAACCTCGTCGCCCCTCCCAAAACTTTCTCTCCAGCGTTCCGGGAAAAATCGGACCCAAAGCCCAGGTTTTGCTTCCCTGGGGGGGAAAAGGGGGCATTTGGGTTTGGGGAAATTTGTCCCAAGGGGGAAAGGGGGACAGGGCAAAATCCGATATCTCGCATTTTTGGGGTTTCTTTTTGGGGAGAGAGTGGAGAAAACCCCCCAAACAGGGCCCTTTATTTTTCCCGGGCGGTGGTGTGTGGGAAAAATAGTGGAGGCTATCAGGGACACAGAGCCACAGCGGTCCCCCATTGACAGCCAAATTTGTCCCCTTTTGATGCACCTCGAGGAGAAGAATCCAAGTGTCAGGAATCCCAGTCACCTTCCAAAGGGGGGGGGGGGGGGGGGGAAAGGGGGATCTACAGTACTGAAAGAAGTCTCTACCCCCAAATTTTAAAGGAAGGGGTGGCAGTAGCCCCCCCAGCGACCTGCGTACTCCCCACTGATTGGGAATTCCCGTGTGGGTTTGGGGGTGGTCAAAAGGCGGGAGGGGCCGTCGAGTTTCCGGCGGAAGTAATTCGGCTGCCACCACGGGGTTTTCCCCCGCACAGAGAAGAAAAGGCATTGAAACCCCCCCTGAACCCCTGACCCCAAAATGACAAACCCTTTACAAAAGGATCCCTCGGAAATGTTCACAACTTGCAAAAGAAGGACCCATCCCTCAACAAAAAAACCGGGGTTTTTTTGGGTTGGGGAACCCCCCAAAGGGCTTTTCGCAGCAGTGCAGTAGAGTTCGTGGTCGGGAAGGATTGGTGCACAAAACGTTATACGTCCCCTTACTTCCCTCACCACTCAACTTTTCGTACCCGAACTCCCGGGAGCACGGGCCTGCCCCCCAGGGCACGATACCCCATGGGGAGGGCTTTGGGGACCTCAACCCGGAGAAATCCAGCAAGACTTTTTTCTGGCCAGGTGTAGCAAAGGACGTCAAAAGAAAATTGCCGCAGGGGTGTGATTTGTGTCAGCGAACCCCCCGAAGGGCCGGAAAACCAGATAAACCTTTTTTTTTTGGGGACAGTTTTCCCTTTTTCCCCACCCCGGGTTTAGTAAGGGGAGCTGACCTGATTGGAAACCCCTCAAATTCCTGCATCCGCCCGAGGTCCCCGTTTTTTTTCTCGTCCAAAGGTAGACCAAAAACCAAAAACGCTATCCGAGGGTTTCCCCTCTGAGGAGAGTCCCAAAGCGGTTACGGTACGGAGGCACGTGGGAGAGTGGGCAAAAGGGCCGGCATCCCTGGCCCAAGGAAATTTCCCATCAGGGAAAGCAAATTTCCTCGAATTGATTTTCTGAGGGAAACAAAATTTCTTCAAAAACCAACCCAGAGACAAATACCCCCCAAACCCGCTCAAAGGGCCCAAAGGCCTTTTCGAGAGATTCAAAAAGGGGACAAATTTAAGCAGATGATTTGGGGAAAATGGGGCCCCAAAAGGGAACCCCAAAAACTGGAACCCTTTCTTGGGCCCGGGGGGTAATTTTTTGGGATACCGGAGGTGCCACAGGGGAGTTTTGGGGGGGTTTTTTCCCCTTTGAGCTCCCTTTTTGGGCCCGGGCTGTCAAAGGACCTATGGGGCCCTCCCGAGAGATCCTTGGACCCAAAGGAGCAGAGAACGAAAAAGAGGACACAGGGCCCAGTACGTTTTTTGGAACGGAAGGGGAAAGGAAACGCCCCACTTGTGAGTTTTTCTCATAAGAAACTTTTCCCCGGCCCCAGAAGCGGGGATAAAAACCCATTTTGAAACCGGGAAACACGCCAGAGATGGTTTGAGCCAGAAGACGAGGGGTTTTATTGGGGGTTTTCCTTACACCAGAACAAGCTGCAGCGTCCTGGCAAGGACCATTCAAAATAGCCAACTGTAAGGGGACCCGGGATTACGCCATCAAGATGAAAAGGGAAAGAAAAGCTTGTACACGCAAAATTACTGAAGAAGTTAAAAAGCGAAGAGAAGTTTGCGGGGCAGGTTTTTTCCCCGGGGGGGGTGGGAAAAAAGGGCGAGAGTTTTGTTTTTTTGGAGACAGAACCCCCACCCCCTGGGGTATCTCCATCGAATTCGGCCTGTTTGCCGGCGTCTCATGGAATGGCCATCGAAATGCAAAGTTTTGCGTTCACTTTTTTGACCATCCCGGGAAAATACAACTGGAGGGGTGATTCCCCCAGCCGGAAAAGGAGGCTGAGTCCCAAAGGGTTTAGGGAAAGAGAAAAACTACATTAGTCAAGGTGTACAAACATACGGGGCGGGTAGGGTGTGCCTCAGGGGGGACAAGCCTCTTTGGTTTGGGGGGGGTTGTCACGGAAGAAAAAACCCTTTTTTTTTGGAAGACAATTCATTTCTTTCCCCAAAACCCGAAAATAAAGTTTGGGGGCCACGACATCTTTTACTACATTTGGGCCGGGGGTTTTACCCGTTTGTTTTTCGTTCATCCTGGGGGGCGCTACGTCCGTGCATTTTGCTCCCATTTCCCCCAATAATTCTCTTTTTTTTTTTTTTTAAAAAAGCTTTCTTCTTTTTCCTAAATTTTTTGTTTTTCACGTTGGGCATCACGTCAGGTGACACAAACCCGAGCTGTTGTGTTACCCGGGGGGGGTTGCCATCCCTTTTTTGGCGAGGGTGTGGCACTCGCTTTCGAACTTTGGAGTCGGAGAGATCTCTATCTCAGCCCCGCTTTGGGGCCTCCCCGTTTTGGGTCCAAATTCGACTGGGTTTTCGGGGGAAAGTCTTTCACCCTTCGGGGGGAAGGAAAATTCCACTTTCCACCCGGGGTTTCCCAAACCCGACCACTTGGGGGAAGCAACCCTTTGGTCATCCCTGACCTTGGGGTCCACTTCATTGGGGGCCGTCAAAGGGGTTTTCCCGGGTGCCCCTCCTTTATCGGATTTGGGACGGACCGTTTTTTCTTACCTCGCCCCCCCCATTTTGGGGGGGGGGGGGAAAAAATTGCCCTTTGTTTCCGGGACTCCGGGCTTGGAAATGGCTGAAGGACCAGCATCCCGGGACCTGGCAGACGCCATCCCCAAACCAGGGGACCCCGTCGCTGCAAATGAGGAATGTTGAAGGGGTGCCCCCACCCTCACTGGGACAACCTTCAAACCCCGGACTGGAAGACCAGCCCACTGCCTCACTGAGGACTGTTGAAGGTGGCTTCACCCTCAGGGAACTTTTTCCCCCGGACGGGAAACCAACCCACTGCGGGCTTCGCCCTTCTTAGGATCCCCTCCCCACGGGGAAACTCCTCGGGGACAGGAACAAAATTTATCTTTAAATCGTGTGGGGGTGTGGGTGTGGGTTTGGGGGGTGTGGGGGGTGTGGGCCTGAAAACCGGTCACGATTCGGTTTTTTTTTTTTTATGTTTTGTTAAAAACCCGACTAGGTTTCCGTTTGATGTATTATTGTTTTTTTAGTACTGTCCCTTTTTTCCCCGTTTTTTGTTATGTCCCTTTTTTTGGGGGGTTTTTGTGGGGTTTTGGTTGGGACGGTAAACGGGGTCCCAGGATATTGGGGGGGGGGGGGGGGGTTTTTTTCTATTTAATTTTTTTTGTCCCCTAGGTCAGTTTTGTTCTGGGAAAAGTGCTTTTTCTCTTCTAAAGCCCCATTGTTTTTTTTTTTTTCTTTTTTTCCCCCCTCTTTGGCTGTTTTTTCCTCTTCTTTGGGGGTGACCCCTACCCCAATTGGGGGGGCAAGGGGAGTGAATGGTTTTAAGTGAAGTAAAAAAATTGTGGAATTTTCTTTCTCTTGTGGGCTGGTTTGGGGTGGGGATTGAGTGTTCGCTCCGTTTCTTTTCCCCGCACATTTCCTGTTTAAAAAACCCCCCCCGTCAGGTGTACTCACACTGAAGTGTGCATCGTAAGTCCTCGATTATATTAAAACCTGCGTCTAAAGGGAAAAACGTGCGATGTATTACGGACAGAGTTCTCAAGGGTATCTTATCTAGGACTAATTCCAGCACACATGTATGGACAGTCAGTGTGGGTCCTGTTTGCATTAGAGGAGTCCCGCAAGGTAGACGCAAAGTCCGTGTGTGGCTGTATCTGAGTTTTGGAGAGAAAACAAGGCTGTATGAACGGGGACGAGAACGTGCTTGAAAGAGTATAAAGAGACGTTTGGGCAATTCCACTTCCACATGAATGCTACATGAGGGAGGGGGGGGGTTCCAACTGATATTGGTATCTCAGAGAGAAGAGAGAGAGAGAGAGAGAGAGAGAGAGAGAGAGAGAGACTTTGACACTTTAATGTTATTGACTTACAGTCCTAATGACATAGGTGATGCGTCACATTCATTTTTTAACACAAAAAGAATGATCAGCCTTATGGTTCAGTAATGTGCAAACGAGCAAACAAAGTTACTAACAAGAAACAAAAAGTATAACAAAAACCATCTTTCTAAACAAAAGTGACACTTATGAAAGAAGAGAGAGAGAGAGAGAGAGAGAGAGAGAGAGAGAGAGAGAGAGAGGAGAGAGAGAGAGAGAGAGAGAGAGAGAGAGAGAGAGAGAGATTCAGATTCAGATCTTTATTCTGTTAGGCCATAGCCCCTCAGAAGGGGTACAATAATTGAGATAATATTCTAATATCAATGCTACAAGTAAAACAAACAAAAAACTGGTTCACAACGTTCACATTGTTACAAGTTTTAAGCCTGCGATGCATCAACGCTTACACTGCTTATTGTTATACACTTAAACAAATATATGTAACCATGTTAAACGAAATTCAAGCATTTAACGATAAAAAAGAACCTAGGGTGTAAGAAATTTTCGAATCATAAATGCTTTGCACAAAAACAGAGCAAAACGCTTTACAAGTGGTTCATTTTTGAAGTCATTAGCATAATCAGCTTGAAGATACATGGTTGTCTATAGTATTTTTCTGGAATTAACTCTTGCCTAATACAATAAAGTTCCTGGCACGAAAATACAAAATGAACTTCATTATCAAAAGCCTCGTGACATAATGGGCAAAGGAGATGATCATCACTGAGTTCTCTATAACGATTAAAATGACTACTTATTTCTGTGATGCCAAATCTAAATTTTGTTAAGATGTATCTCAAATGTTTGTCTAAGTTTATAGACAAATACAATGGCAATCTATGCTCTGCGTTTAACATACGATAGATATCATATCTGTCACTTTCCAGAACATGAGAATGCCAGTTTTTGCCATCGACAATCTATTAATCTCTGACGAAATTCGCGGATAAAGCCACGTATGTCCCCAACACCCTGACTTTCCCACACAAAGCCAAATCCATATTCATACAATTTTAATCTTACCCTCGAAGCCCAATTTGTCTTGCCTTTGGCATCAAACTCAACTAACATATTGTAAGCTCTATGGGGTAATCTATGTGACTGCATTCTTGTTAACTTTAACCAGTAACGAATGGAGCTGACTATAGAAACTAAATATATAGGATACCTATTTGTCTCCCCGTAGACTAAATCATTAGGCGTATATATATAGATACTCCCAAAAAAACTTCTTCAGTGCGTATAAATGTAGCTTCTCCACCTCATAAGCAGAGCTGCTAATACCCCACAGTTCAGCACCATATTGCACAATTGGTTGGATTTGAGAATCAAACAATTTTAAGAATAGTACTAAAGAATTGTTATTCAATATTGTCAGCTTTTTCATGATACACAATAAGGCGTATTTAGCTCTGCTCACAAGATCTTTACAAGCAAATGTAAAGCTCAGGCGTGTTGAAAAGAATATACCCAAATATTTATAAACATTTACTACTGGCATGATATTTCCGTTATAACCCCATCTTTCCCTAGCAGCAAGATAACCTCCTTTTCTAAAGACTATTATGTTGCTTTTTGTCATGTTTACATTTAATTGAAGTGATACAGCAGCTCTTTCTAGACTGTTCAGCTGTGTTTGCAGACCAACAATAGTTTTCGGATAACAATACCACATCATCAGCTAATAGCAGAATAAATATTTCTAAGACATCATTTACAAACCGCACGCCATGTCTTCCAGAATTAATAACTTCCAACGTTAATTCATTAATGAATAATGAGAACAAAATAGGGCTGCAAACATCTCCTTGTTTTACCCCGGATGTACAGTATATATAATCTGTAAGAGATCCTCCACATCTCACTCTTGCTTTTACAGAGTCATACATGCTGATAATGGACTTATACAATTTACCATGAACACCATTCTTGAGCAAAATCGGCCAAAGAATACTTCTATTGACAGAATCAAAGGCTTTCTCAAAATCTATAAAGGCTACATATAATTTACGATTCAACCCAAACTGTTTTTCAACAAACGACATCAAAGTGAACATATGATCAACTGTTGAATAATTCTGTTTAAACCCTGCTTGAAATTCACCAGTTAAGTTATTTTCTTCTACCCATTCCTGAAGTCTTCTATTAAGGACAGTGCTATATAACTTACTGCATATATTGCTCAAAGATATTCCTCGATAATTGTTTGGATTATTAGCATCAGCTTTTTTATACAATGGAAGGATAATTGACTCTGACCAAATTTCTGGAAAAAGACCCCTGTCAAACAAAGCATTAAAGAAATTCTTTAGAAAACAAACAACCAGTTCAGATTTGCAAGCATATTTAACTATCTCTCCATTTATCCCGTCAGGGCCTGCGGCTTTGCCATTTTTTTAATTTTCTTAACGCCAACAGAATTTCTTCATTTGAGATTGGACGATTTAAAGGACAGTTACCACTATCGTTGCCAGCACTTTCGCCATCACTACATGGTTGTGCTAATAAATTACCAACATCTTCATTTCTTTCAAGCAGTCCTTTAAAATGTTCAAACCAGTTCTCTAAAGTAATGTTATTTAAAGGTTGTTTCTTACCACCTCTAATCTTCTGTACTGTGTTCCAGAAATCTTTCTGAGAGTTTACAGACGCTACTAATTTTTCTAACAATGCACTGTTAAAATCCCTTTCTTTCGTTTTCAGAAGTTGTTTGTATTCCCGCCTAGCATTACAATACAAAACTCGATCCGTTGAACGTTTACTACGATTTGACTTACTTAGTAATCTTCTAGCTTTTCTTTTACTTTGGCGACACTCAGTGTCATACCAATCATCACATTCCCTACGACTATTTACATGTATCCGCTTTGTCATACATCTTGCAGCATCTTTCAAACAAGAATTAAAAGTACTGAGCGCTTCATTTACATTTACATCAATTAGTCTGATAGCCATTTCGACTCTCTGCTGGATCTCAGATGAACACATCATGTCTGTAAAGTGATCTTTATAATTTTCATTCCAGACAATCTTTTCCACAAAATTGTTAATATTCTTGTCTTTGGGTTGATTTAATCGATTATTGTTAACATTAATGGTCAAAACAATAGGCATATGATCAGACTCAATACGCTCATATACATGAAGTACACAGACGTCAGAAACACTAGCAAACATATTCCCTGACATTAAAAAATAATCATTAACACTATTTCCACTTTCAGATACGTACGTGTAGCGACCTTCCTGGTCGCCCTCACACATACTATTCAAAATACATAAGCATAGACTTGTACACATATCAAGCAACATTTTGCCATAATTATTAAGTTTTTTATCCTCAGAATTTCTGTCAGTGTATAATGGGCCGCTAGAATGCTGTTTACCAAAATCTAAGATATTTTCTCCAAAATCCTTTGAAAAATTTGCAGTTCTAGCATTGAGATCACCACTAATCAATACAAACACGTCATCACAAGAAAGCATACAATCATATATAAATTCAAACAATAAACTTATTCCATTTTCAAGATTGAAGTGCAAGTAATATGGTGAATCCACAGGAGGCACATATGCACACACATATAATACATTTTTAATGGTACCAACCACAGATTTATCAATTATAAACGCAAAGAAATTATCCGACTGAATATTTAAGAGTTTTACAAATGAGCAAAGCTCCTTTCTTATCAGACACAACAAACCACCCGAGTGTCTACCACGAGCTGAGAGCTTTATAGCTGGTTTACAATAAACTTCATAATAAAAAAATACAGAAGAGTGAAAATCTTCCACAAAAGTTTCAACCAAAGAAATAATATCAAACGAACGAACAAACGAGACAAAATCATTGTCGCGTAGTTTTGAAATTAACCCATTAACATTCCAATGTAAAAAGGTGAAAGATTTGGAATCAATGTTCAAACACTTGTTTTCATTCGTACTGTGCACAATGGCCGAAGGGGGACAATCATGTGCATTTTCAGACACACAACACATATCAGATTGTAACACGCATTCATAGCTTTCGTTTTGTGTTGAAGGGGAAGCTGAACTAACGTCAGAAAACAACACGCTGTCAAAGACATCACGCTCTGCACGTGCTACCCCAGTGTCACCTATACTGCCACACAGCGAGGCAAGGACCGGTGTTACACTAGTGTGTGTTCCCTTTAACCACAGTTTATTTTTACACGAGTATTTGGGCCGGCCGACACATTATTTCATTTTCACAAGCTCGTCGTTCTATTTACAGTGAATTTATTACCATCGATTAAAAGATGGTCGAAAACCATAGTGGCCCGCTTACCCTCGCTCCTAGCTTTTTTCACATGGGGTGTCAACCTCTTCCTAATCTCTCTCACACGAACAGAGAAGTCTTCACTGACAAAAATATTTGTTCCCCGGAGTTTGCCCTTAGCCTTCAACACTTCTACTTTCTGTTTATAAAACACGAATCTGGCTATGATGGGCGAGTCACGTTTGGGATTTAGTCTGTGCACCCTATCGAATTCAGTTTCTTGGGCAAGTTCCAACTGGTCAGTTATTAACTCTTTTAACACACTTTCACAGCCAGTGTTGGTTTCGTTGTCGTTCCTTGGTATACCATAGAAGATCAGATTGTTCCTTTCGACCTGCCCTCGAGGTCGTCTGTTTTCCGCTCCAGGTCCTCGATCTTCTTAGTCAGGTCGTCGTTTTGTCTCCTAAGGTCTTCATTCTGTTGCTGCAGTCCGCTGATCTCCCCCCGCAGCCTTCTGAATTCATCTTGCATTGCCGTAAACTCTTCTCGTAGAGTATGGTGCTCCGACTTCAGCTCTCCGAAGCGACTGTCCATTCTTGTGCTCATGGACTGCATCATGTCCATGAGGTCAGACATGCTGGGTTCTTTCGTTGTGTCTCTTTGGCTCGCACCTATGGGATTGCCCGGTCCCTCCATGCTGGTCCTGGTACCACTGTTCAGGCGAGCCTGTCTCGTGCTACCTTTACCCTGAGTTGTTGGTCCCCGGTTACTCTCCACATCTCCACACTGAAGAAGAAAACTGCCCCAGAAGAAATACGTGAGGACCAGTCCTAACACTACAACCGTCCGTTCTCCTCTTCAGTTTCAGAATGGCGGCACGCATGGCTAATTTCTGCTTCGCTCGCTTCAACATGAAAAACTGGAACACTGCGATGAAACAGCCACACACTGCCCTAAATTCCAGTGCTGCAGACGGCATGGTTCCTTGCAAAGCAGTAGGCAAACTTTCAGTCCGAACTCAGAGTGTAGTCGTCTTGATTGTCTATTAATTGCAGGAGTCAAACCACGGTGACCTCACGCGAATGCAACAGTTCACGACCCCCCGAGAGAGAGAGAGAGGAGAGAGAGAGAGAGAGAGAGAGAATTGACAATTGACAGTTTTATTGACAATCGTCTGGTTGGTCTTCATGCCAAGGGGGCCAATTAACAGTGTTCTTGCAAAAGGCACACACAAATGTAACACACACATACATACAAACGAGAGAAATAAAGGGGTCAAAAAGGAAATTTCATGACAGCTTTATATCTGCCGTCAAAATAATCTAGCTTAATGCAGAGAGAGAGAGAAGAGAGAGAGAGAGAGAGAGAGAGAGAGAGAGAGAGAGAGAGAGACAGAGAGAGAGAGAGAGAGAGAGAGAGAGAGAGAGAGAGAAGAGAGAAAGAGAGAGAGAAGAAGAAGAAGAAGAAGAAGAAGAAAAGGGAGAAGAAAAAGGAGAGGAAGGAGGAGAAGGAGGAGGAGGAGAAGGAGGAAGAAGAGGAAGAGGAGGTGAAGAAGAAGAAGAAGAAGAGGAAGAGGAAGAAGAAGAAGAAGAAGAGGAAGAAGAAGAAGAAGCAGAGAAAGAAAAGCAACGCAAGTAGCCAAGCAGACAGAGTGACCGACATGGTGTTACACTCTAAGACACAGTCGAAGACTAGAGTGACAGCAGAGAGTTTAAAATGAGGGCAAGAAGAAGAATTTTTTTCCCTCCTGTACGATATCAACGTGCCCCTCATCCTCGCTCTTGCTGCTGGTTTTTTTTCTTTTTTTTTTTTTTTTCCTGAAGCTGTCAAAGATTATGAAATATGCCACAAGGAAAGGTAATGGATGTGGTCGCGCTTTGCCTCCGGAGAGGCAATCTGTCAGCGACAATAAAATCTGTGTTCGTTTCTGTTTGGATTATTCGCTATTGCTTTGCCTGACAGTCAGTTTGTCTCTGACTGTTCGTCTTTCTGTCTTTCTGTCTGTCTGTGTGTCTGCCTGCCTGCCTACCTACCTACCTCTCTCTCCTCTCTCTCTCCTCTCCTCTCTCTCTCTCTCTCTCTCTCTCTCTCTCTCTCTCTCTCTCTCTCTCTCTCCATGTGTGTGTGTCTGTTGTGTGTGTGTGTGTGTGTGTGTGTGTGTGTGTGTAACGTGTGCATGAGTGTGTATGTCTGTGCGTAAATGCGTGTGTGTGTGTGTGTGTGTGTGTGTGTGTGTGTGTGTGTGTGTGCGCGCCCATGATCGCGCATTATTTGTTTTGAGATAGGTCACTTGGGTTCAGTGTGGAAATGCGCGGTGAAGCAAAATAGCAGAACAATCCAGAAAGGTACTCCTCGGTTAACGTCACTGCCGTTTAAGGTCACACCTCTGATAACATCAATCAGGGTGTTGGTCCCGACCTAAAGCCTTCTTTGTATGACTAAAAAAAAACTCGGTTAGCGTGACCTCGGATTCGGAAAAACCTCTTTTTGGGTGACCCCCGTTCTGGTCTCCAAATGCAGAAGACCACCGCTTAAGATCAAGCGAAACTGAAACGAATTCTTTTTTCCAAGAATCTCAAAACCGAAACAAAAGATTTCACGGAAACTGATGATGGTGGGTGATTTGTCTCCTCAACAAGGGGAGAGAAATCGCAGATCAGCAGCATTTATCTCCCCTGACACGGTTGCAGACGTCTGTTGTTCTTTGACTTTGGGACGGACAAGGGATAACTTCAAGAGGTCAGTGTTTTAAAATATTGCTGCAGTACCATCAGAAACGAAGGAGGGGCAGAGGGGGAAGCTCCCCCCCACAACACACTGTATCTAGATTAATCCTTCTGTACGGCTGTAGGCTGTAAGTGTACCAAGCACCCCCCCCACAACACACTGTATCTAGATGAATCCTTCTGTACGGCTGTAGGCTGTAAGTGTACCAAGCACCCCCACAACACACTGTATCTAGATGAATCCTTCTGTACGGCTGTAGGCTGTAAGTGTACCAAGCACCCCCCCCACAACACACTGTATCTAGATTAATCCTTCTGTACGGCTGTAGGCTGTAAGTGTACCAAGCACCCCCCCCCCCCACAACACACTGTATCTAGATTAATCCTTCTGTACGGCTGTAGGCTGTAAGTGTACCAAGCACCCCCCCCCACAACACACTGTATCTAGATGAATCCTTCTGTACGGCTGTAGGCTGTAAGTGTACCAAGCACCCCCCCCCCCCCACAACACACTGTATCTAGATGAATCCTTCTGTACGGCTGTAGGCTGTAAGTGTACCAAGCACCCCCACAACACACTGTATCTAGATTAATCCTTCTGTACGGCTGTAGGCTGTAAGTGTACCAAGCACCCCCACAACACACTGTATCTAGATTAATCCTTCTGTACGGCTGTAGGCTGTAAGTGTACCAAGCACCATACTATGATTCATAGCAAATTAGCTATGTTTCAACGCTACTGAGCTGGTTAAGTTAATTGGAATTGATATAAAACATAATATTGTAGGGAATATCAATATGCAAAATAACTTGAAATCATTTCATTTGCACTTTTATGAGTCCACAGAACAAAAATAGAAGAGTAGTATTTACGGTACTTTTCTAGATCTAGATCTATAAAACGGCTGGCACCCATTGTGTTAGGGAGTTGTCTGCCAGTTGTAGAGTGTTTTCTTGCTTATTCCCTTGCTCTCTCTTCTTCCTTTGTTTTATCCTTTCTTTTGTGAGTTTGTACTCCCTCTCCCCTCTTGAGTGATCTGTCCCCCCCCCCCACCCTTCTTCTGTCTTTGTTTTCGTTTGTCCTTATCTTTTCTCTGTGAGTTTTGTTCATTGTCCTTTGCCCAGTCAACTGGGAAAGGACTATGGATTCGTTCGGTATGTTTTTTTGTTTTTGTTTTGTTTTGGTTTTTTGGTTTTTGTGTGTGTCTGTTCGGCCTGTATCTTCCAAACGGAATGAGATACGGCCTTCAGGTTTGCTGTGGTGGTGTGCCTCCTTAATAGGAAGGTCCCCTAAAAAAATCGTCAAGGTCATGACCTTGACGTATGACATTGAAAACCAAAAATCTAGTTTGGCCGTATCTCGGGAACCGGAGCTCTTAGGATGTTCAAATTTGAAACGAATATGGTTTAGCCTATTGCGCTTCTGACTGTGGTATTCCGAACAAGGTCAAGGTAAAGGTCAAAAAGATCGCCCCAGTCTGAAATCGGAGGGTCATTTTTTTCTCTTCTGTCTGTTCGGCCTATATCTTCCGAACGGAATGAGATACGGCCTTTAAATTTGCTGTGGTGGTGTGCCTCCTTAATAGAAAGGTCCCCTAGAAAAATCGTTAAGGTCAAGGTCATGACCTTGACGTATGACCTTAAAAACCGAAAATCTAGTTTTGGCCGTATCTCGGGAACCGGACCACTTAGGATGTTCAAATTTGATTTGAAAGATGGTTTAGCCTATTGCGCTTCTGACCGTAGTATTCCGAACAAGGTCAAGGACAAGGTCAAAATGATCGGCCGAGCCTGAAAATCGGGTGGTCATTTTTTCTCTTCTGACTGTCCAGCCCATATCCTCCAAACGGATTGAGATACAGCCTTCAAATGTTCTGTGGATGTGTGCCTCCTTAATACGAAGGGATCCAAAAATGAATCATCAAGGTCAAGGTCATGACCTTGACTTATGACCTTGAAAACCGAAAATCTAGTTTTGACCGTATCTTGGGAACCAGACCGCTTAGGAAGGTAAAATATGGTATGAAGATGGTTTAGTCTAATTGCGCTTCTGACCGTAGTATTCTGAACAAGGTCAAGGTAAAAAAGATCGCCCGAGCCTGAAAATCAGAGGGTCATTTTTCTCTTTTCTCAAGGATATCTTCCAAACAGAATAAGATATGGCCTTCAAATTTTCGGTGGGGGGGGGGGGGGGGGGGGGGGGGGGCTACTTAGTAGAAAGAGATCTGAAAAAGAATTATTAAGGTCAAGGTCATGACCTTGACATATGACCTTGAAAACCGAAAATCTATTTTTAGCCATATCTTGGGAACCAGATCGCTTTGGAAGTTAAAATTTGGTATGGAGGGGGTTTAGCCTATTGCGCTTCTGACCGTGGTATTCCGAACAAGGTCAAGGTCAAAACATCGCTGGAGTTTACGGAGCAACACTGGCAGAGTTTACAGAGGGGAGCGGGGGTGGGGGTGGGGTGGGGGAGATAATAAACAGAAAGAGAATGGGTGGGGGTTGGGAAGGCAGAGGCAAGCGCCTACTGTCATAGTGTCCCCCCCCCCCCCCCCCCCCCAACAACAACAAAAAAGAAAATAAATAAAGAGTACAATGCAACCATTTTTGAGTTGACGTCAACTTATCTTATCTCTCGTGTAATGGTATCCTTGGATTTAACCATATTTTTGAATATAGGAACTATCCACTTTTACCCCTCCCTGTTGGTTGGTAAAAATGGACACTCGAGTTAACTCTACTATTAACGCCTTTTCTCATGATGTAAGCTTCTCTGAATATGAAACTTAAATGCTTTTGGGAAAAATATCACTAAAGTGAGAGGTTAATGATGACAGACCAAAAAGTGTACAATTTTACCCGCTTTCCCCAACATGTGCAACAATGCTTGAAAAGTATACAATGTTTACTTTGAATTTTATCAGAAAAATTCTGGTACTGGTCAAATTGTAGTGTTACCATGTTCACTTATTACATTTTTTTTTTCTTTCCATGAATCAAGCCGAAAAGATTTTGCACAATGGCAAAAGCGAAAATGGGCACTTCAGTGTTTTCTTTAAAGAGGAAAATTGATCTGATTGATGAATCCGAGAAAAAAAACCTCCAAAGTCAAGGAAACGGTTTGCGGCCGATTTTGGGATATCCCCATCAACTGTGACTAAAGTCTTGAAAGAAAAAGAAAAACACAAGCGCCTCTTTTACGGCGGTGTCACAGATGTGCACAAAGCAAGAATGCGCCCAGCAAAGTTTTGCACCGTAGAAAGGGCAGCTGCTAAAGTGGTTGTCAATGTCAGAGCGAGCAGTGTCCCTGTCACTGGACCAATCCTCAAGACAAAAGTAGAGGAACTTGCCCGTTTAAATGGACAATATGACTGGATTTGTACAGAAGGTTGGATGCATCGTTTCAAAAAACACACAACATCACCTTCAGAGTGACCTGCGGAGAGATACTATCCGTAGATGTCAAAGCGACAGATGACTGGGTACAGGACGTGCTTAGCCCAACACTTGCTAGGTTCGAAGCAAGAGATGTATTTAATTCAGATGAATCGGGATTATATTGGCGAGCATTGCCGCACAGAACGTTGTCTCTGAAAAGGACCCCTGTCGTGGACGAAAGAGGTCCAAAGAAAGAATTACGGTCATGGTTTGTGGCAATATGGACGGCAGCGAGAAATACCCTCTTCTGACAATCGGAAAATATAAATATCCGAGATGTTTTCAAAGGCGTCAAAAATCTGCCGTTAAAGTTTTCATCAAATAAGAATGCATGGATTACATCAGAGGTATTCAGGGAGTGGTTGAGGACTTTGACTACTCCATGGCTACCGAGAAACGGAAGGTGCTGTTAGTCCTTGATAATTGCGCAGCCCACCCCAAGGATGCCGTGACGGCTTGAAAGCAACGGAGGTACTTTTCTTGCCGCGAACGCTACCTGTAGACTTCAGCCATGCGATCAAGGCATCATCCGCAGCATGGAGGTGCACTACAGAAATGTCACTCTGATGAGGCTGATTAATCACATAGACGAGGGAGGGAATACAAAGACTTCCAAATAACACTGCTCGATGCCATCATGACACTGAAGTCATCGTGGGACAAGGTGACACAGACAACGCTAGCAAATTGCTTCACCAAGGCTGGCTTGACTGCCGCTGCCAGTGAAGACACAACAGGCATGGACCAGGACGGCTTTGATGTGGATGCAGACTTCACAGTCAAAAGGGAACCAATTCTTCAGACGATGTTCAAGAGTACAACATCACATTCTCCGACTTAATTGACGTCGACGAAAACATCCCTGCAACAGCACCAGAAGAAACTTTTACTCCCAGAATCCGTCAACGTCAAGCACCAGAGGGCCTTCTGTCAAAGAAAGTGAGGAAGAAGAAGAAACTGACAAAGACAACTGCGGGAACCCTGAAGATGTCATTACTCGAAGACAGGCCTCTGAATGTGTGCGAAAGTTGCAGCTTTATCTCATGCAGTCAGATGACATGGGCGTTGTTCAAGCGCCATTCTCACACTTTAAAGAAACCTTTGAGCAACATCTAATGAATACTCGAAAGCAATCGACCATAACATCCTTTCTTTCTCCTACAACAAAGGAACCAAAATGCAATGAGAAGGCCAAAGAAGCAAGACGAAGACGCGAAACAGGCGCAGAAGACTCAGGTTACTTTAACGAGAGTCAGTTTGACAGAGAGAAAACAGAGGAGGGGACCACATCGACAGAGAGGAGGGGGGCCACATCGACAAAGAGGAGGGGAGCCACATCGACAGAGAGAGGGAGCCACATCGACAAAGAGGAGGGAGCCACATCGACAGAGAGGAGGGGAGCCACATCGACAGAGAGGAGGGAGCCACATCGACAGAGAGGAGGGGAGCCACATCGACAGAGAGGAGGGGAGCCACATCGACAGAAGAGGAGGGGGGCAGCAAACTCTACCATGGCAATTTCGTAAGTTTTTAACATTTTCTCGGTTCCTAATTTGGTCTTGCAATGAAGGAAAGGAGCTGAAAAATGTACTGCACATGTACATGTATCTCCAGTGATGGGTTTGTGTATGTTGATGTTGTTGAACATTACTTACAAGGTTGTCAAACAGTATTTACTGTCACAACTAGGCCTAATTGCACGTTTAGTTTTTTTTTTTCAAAAATGTTCTTACATGATCATGCTGTCTTTATTTGCTCATTCACACAGGCTGTGGAGATGGACCTTCTAGATGTAGAGGCGCGTCGTTCAATGCCGTCTTGAGAAAGCACCCATCGTACCCAGTGTATGACTCTTTAGAGGAACTTCTCGCAGCAGGTTAGTAGTTATTTTTGGAGAAGAGGAGCGCTTAATATAACACGTCTTCAAATGAATGACTGATGATGATGATGATGATGAGAGAGAGAGGGGGGTGGGAGGGGTGGTCTGTCTGCAATGTCAGCCGTGCAGGTTTGTGCATCATTGATATCGCATCGTTTGTGCTTTTAATGATGCTTGTTTTATGCAAACAGCCTTTATTGGGATATGTATTGCATTGGACCCTTATTTCCGTTGTTTAACGTTGCTTCATTTTCATGATTAGCATGACCCTTATTTAATTCCTTTACATTTTTATGTTTCAGAAGGGAGAGCTATTGATTACATCGTGGCGGATGGCAACTGCTTTTTCCGGCTGTGGCCAAAGAGATGGACTCAACAGAAGACACCCACTTGCAGTGGCGGCGCCGTGTTTGCGATGAAGTGGAGGCCAACCCGTGTGTCTACCAAAAGTATATTGAAGGGGGCCGGGCCGCGGGTAGAGAAACATGTACAGTGGATGCGCACACCAAAACATTGGGCTGTTACATGCGAGATGTATGCTCTTGCTCAGGTGCTGAAGCGTCCACTTTACACGTTTTCTCCCCCGAGTCTTGATAACGCAGATGATGGCTGGCTGTACAAGTGGGTGGAATTCCAACCCCGAACACCTGCCATGGTCAGCAATCATCCGCGTTATGTTACACTGTGTAACACCCACGGAAACCACTTTGACAGAGTGAGCCCCGTGGATGTTGACAGATGTAACTGCAGTCTGCCCGCTCCCCTTCTGGAGGGGCATGAGGCTAGCATTGACCTTACATTGTGAAGTTGAAAATTTGACATATTTGGCAGAGTGAGCCCCGTGGATGTTGACAGATGAAACTGCAGTCTGCCCGCTCCCCTTCTGGAGGGGCATGAGGCAAGCATTGACCTTACGTTGTGTAGTTGAAGATTTGAGATATTTGGCAAAAATAAAAGACATTGTGGAAGATTTGAGATATTTGGAAGCTCTCTCTCTTTCTCTCTCCTGGTCTCTGTTTCTGTCTGTCTGTCTCTCGCTCTCTCTCTCTCTCCTCACTCTGTCAGTCTCTGACCCCTCCTCTCTCTCTCTCTCTCTCTCTCTCTCTCTCTCCTCTCTCTCTCTCTCTTTTTTTTTTTAACTCTATGACTCTCTCCGTCTCCTCTCTCTATCTCTGTCATGATCAGTTTGTCTGTCTGTCTCTCCTTAATTCTCTCTTTCTATGTCTGTCTGTCAGTCTGTCCTCACCTCCTCTCTCCATCTCTCATTTTCTGTCTCCATCCTTCTCTCTCTCTCTCTCTCCTCTCTCTCTCTCTCTCTCTCTCTCTCTCTCTCTCTCTCTCTCTCTCTGAAATTGATTATTACATTTTAAGCAAATACCGTTTTTTTTTAAATACACCAACATCAACATTTTAAGCTTCGATGTTTTAACTTTGTCAGGAATGACACAAAGCTAGTATAAATGACAATGTCAAAAGAAAACATGCATTCAGGATACATTTTCAAGACGCTATACGAGGCCTATCACTTATTCTATTAGTTTTTATTTCATTAGTTTTATCTCTTATGTTTATGCGCAAATTATATTCTTGAGCCTTTGATATTTTCAGACGGGAAAAAGCACGCAAACTAAAACACAATAAGATTTTAATGACGTCATTGATTGGTGCTGAGACCGAGACAAGTCGCTCATTTACGTAATTGAATTTCGGAAGTATGACGTCTTTTCCCATGCCCATTATTACGTCATTGACTTTCAATTGGCGGGAAGTCTTTTTATGGGCCTCAAGCTATATTCTGATCTCCTCGGATAAGATCAATTTTTTTTAAACTGAAATTCACCTTATCCGAGGATCGGTTAACGTGCCCCTCGGATAAGATCAAGAATTGTTTTTGTCCCAAGGGGGGTCACCTTATCCGAGGAGTACTGTAATATGAAATCTAACATAACATTGGAAGTCTTACAATGGAGATAGAACCAGTGACACAAGTTATTCATCCACATACAATATTTGACTTCAGCAAGCCATGATACTGACCGACTCCAAGAACCTGCTTCTTAAAATGAAAAGCGTAATAAAAGCCCTGCTTCGAATGAAATAGTGCATAGCTATGCACTGGAGAGAAGAAACAAACCATATGGAAATGCTGCTCAGGAAATGCAGATGTCAACAGAAATGTACGAGGGCACACAGCAGTAAGACAGCATCAAGAATGACCGAATTACAGCTCGGTCAAGCTCATGTAATACGAAAACTAAAAAAAAAATCTAAATACACAAGATGGACGCCACCACAATATAGACCGTCTTGGAGAACTCAGCATCCTGAAAGGAAATGGCCGCACATTCAGATTTGTAGGAAGAGCAACAAAACAAATATTCAAAGCCAACACTGCTAAGAAGACTAGAGAATAGAACAGACCTTTCAAATTGCAGATACATATGACTAAACACACATCAACTGAGATTTCAAACTTTGAATGTCTCAGAAAATGTTACAGACTACGAGCGAGACTCATTTACACAAGAAAACAAAGAGAATGAATCGACTGTATTATTCACATGAAATAGATGCAAGACGCAACTCACAGGCATGGTATGAATGGAATCATCCTCTGACCTCAAGGCGGTAACAGGCAAAACTTGAGTGAGTGCAGTCCTGACTTTGCCTTTCACTTAGTTCTGCTTCTTACCTTATCTTCCGCCTTTTGGCGACTTTGTGGATAGAGTACAATCTACCGCCAGACGACAATTAATCAATTTTACCTGATCCAACACAAAAGATTGCTCACCTTAAATCATGTCTTAGATTGAAGAAATAGGGGGAGATAAGCATTCATATCTGCAGTGGTAGATGATTCTGCCTAACTAACAGTATGTACTTGAGTGGGTGAATGGGGAAGAAAAAAAATGCTTCTCACAATGAACCTTCAGCAAGCTTATAGTCTCCAAGGGGGAGACACCCTCCAATAGGGGAGGAAACTCACTAACATATAACTCCTGGTCATAAACCGATATTTCGAAACTTGGTTGTTTCTCCTCAGTGACCGCGGAAAGTGGTAATTTGACTCCTCTGCCTTTTCAGTTTTAAGGAGAATGCAATCCTAGAAAAGGTTGGTGTGCAATACCGTAGTATGTTTGTTGAGTTTTCCAAAAACCCAACCAAAGGTGCCATCTAAGAAGCAAAAGAATATCATAAAAGAGCAAAACAAGCTACATTTTCTTGTGAAAAGTAGAAAATATAAAAAGATATCCTCTAAGACACAAGTGCTGAGGGCTAGTTCTTGGAATGAATCCGCAAGGGACTAAAATACAACAAACTAATAAATTCCAAGGATAAGTACCGGTGCGGTACACACACACACACACACACACACACACACACACATTATATATATATGCATATATATAGACACACGCAAACATCCATATACATTTAATAGATAATAGATAGATAGATAGATAGATAGATAGATAGGTGGAAAGATACAGATATTGATACATAATATCAACATACGGTAATGAATGTCTGCCTTCTCTCTCTCTCTCTCTCTCTCTCTCTTCTCTCTCTCTCTCTCTCTCTCTCTCTCTCTCTCTCTCTCTCTGTGTCTGTGTATGTGTCTCTCTCTCACACACACACAATCAAGTCAACGTCAACAATCATCTGTTTTGTTCAGGTCTCTATTTGTTTATGTTTCCTGTATAGGAGTGTCTTATTGTTTATTTCACAGCCAACTACGGATGTCATATGAAGTGATCTGGAGCACAATTAAGCCGTGAATGGGGTCACATCAAAGTTAACAAATATAGGTCACACGCTATCTAACCATGACAGTTTTGTTCTGGTTTCCAGTAAACCCATTCCAGGTTTTCCCTCAGAAGCCATTGACAGACCTGACACGTTGACCATGATGGTCTATCCCGTCTAAAAGCCAGAGAACGGAAACCATCAAGTGATTCCCAGCGAGATCGGTGCGTCACTCTCGTCGGCGTTCGGATAGAAATTCCTCAGCAAGTCGTTGGTAGAAAGCGATTTTTCCTGCAGTCCTTTGATCCCTAGCTGAAGTGATCCGTTGCATGATTGCAGACGGGATGTAATGGGAAGACTGTGAGTGGTACTGGGAAGAAAATAAGGTTTAGGGTATAGACTACCAGACTTTTAATGAAAACTGACTCCTTAGTATTCCTTAGCAGGATACATAGTTCCCCCTCCCCCTCGCCTCCCCTCAAACTGTGTGAGGGTATGTGTCTGGTGTAGGAACCAACAGCCGACAAAACAGGAGCAAGCAACATCCTTTCATGTAGGAGATATGTGACCTTCGATGGAACGGGAAAGACTAGAAGAGGGTAATCTTCCCCGATGAACGACAAGAGTTATAAAGCCACAGAGGAGAGTCCTAGTGTAGAGAAAACTGAAGAAAATGCTCGAAGCTTTCCCTGGACAGTATGCTTATTAGTCCCTATAGAATAATGAAAGTAATGTTGCCAGGCTATATTTGTTACGTTCGAGATAATCCAATCCTTTTTGTGGATGGAAATATAAACAATGAAATACACATCAGAGTGCTGAAAACATTTTTTAGTTTCGTTGCCAACCAGCACTAAATGGAATGTGATGATTCCAAGTAGGGAGCTCTTCCTTTTCTAGGTCTGCTCACACAGAGGACTGAAAACTCTACATTTCAATCACTGTGCTTCGCTTACCCAATCAGAGCTGAGATCGACACAGTCATGGATAATGCGTTGTAAATCCGCACATTTACACACCATTTCAGGTTATCCTGGCATGTCATGTTATCTGTTTACCATACAGACAGGTCATTTACAGTGTACAGTGAACAACAAGGATTGTAAATTCATCATCATCATCATCATCATCATCATCATCATTCATCATCATCGTCGTCGTCGTCGTCATCAAGAAAATCGTCATCATCATCATCATCATCATCATCACATCATCATCTCGTCGTCGTCGTCGTCGTCGTCGTCGTCGTCGTCGTCGTCGTCATCACCTTCACCACCATCATCACCAATGTCATCATCATCATCATCATCAGCAGCAGCAGCAGCAGCAGCAGCAGCAGCATAACAGCGGTACTCAGAGAATCGAGAATAGGTGAGAGAGGAGATGGAAGTAAATTATTGAAAAAGAGTGTGTGAGATAGGGGCAGGGTGGGGAATGTGAAGAGGGGTGGAGGAAAAGAAGATTAAATCAGGCAGAAAATCGTTCAGGCAGGATTATGGCAATGATGTAGCTGAGGTTTCAGATAGGAAGAAGGATACTAACTAAGAGCTCTTCCCTATCACCCTGCCCCACCCCACACATACCCTCCACGTGAACTCTCCCTCCTCCCTGTACCCTCTCCCTCTCCGTCCTCCAGCCTCCCACTTTCTCCCCCCCCCCCCCCCCCCCAACCACCAACCCTCACACATTTTCCTTTCTCTCCCCCCCTCAGCTCCTCTCTTCTATTATATTTGCCTCCCCTTCCGTCTGTTAGATTCACATCACATCTGAAATCGTTCGCAGACAGCAAGGCACTTTCGGTTCGAGAAACACTGGTGTATTGAACTCAGACCTTTACGCTTCCAAGACGAGCAATACCATCCACAAAGCCCCGGCCCACTGTCAAAGATGAAGTCTCACAGACCCTCAACACACGTCAGACTTTGATGTTGACAGGAATGGGGCATCTGTCAAGACAGGCACTCTTTACAAGTAGTTTGAGTTTGAAATCCAGAGGGAAAATGAGGAAGATGAAGTAAGAAACAGAACTAAGTGAAAGACAAAGTCAGGACTGCACTCACGCAAGTTTGCCTGTTACCATCTTGAGGTCAGAGGATGATTCCATTCATATCATGCCTGTGAGCGCGTCTTGCGTCTTTTTCATGTGAATGATACAGTCAAAATCATTCTCTTTGTTTTCTTGTCTAAATGAGTGGTCAAGCTCGTAGTCTGTAACGTTTCCTGACACATTCAAAGTTCGCAATTTCCATTGATGTGTGTTAATCATATGCACCTGCCATTGGAAAGGTCTAGCGTAAGTCCGCTCTATTCTCTAGTTGCCTCAGAAGTGTTGGTCTTGAATATTTGTTTGCTCTTCCTATGAATCTGAATGTGCGGTCATTCCCTTTCCGCATGCTGAGTTCTTCAAGACGGTCTATATTATAGTGGCTTCCATCTTGTTTGTTTATATGATTAAAAAAAAAGTTTTTGTATCACATGAGCTTGACCGAGCTGTAATCCAGTCATTCTTGATGCTGTCTTGCTGCTGTGTACCCTCGTACATTTCTGTTGACATCTGCATTCCTGAGCAGCACTTTCATATGGTTTGTTTCTCCTCTCCAGTGGACAGCTATACACTATTTCATGCAAAGCAGGGCTTCTCATCACGCTTTTCATTTTTAAGAAGCAGGTTCTTGGAGTCGGTCAGTATCATGGCTAGCTGAGATCAAATCTTGTATGTGGATGGATAACTTGTGTCACTGGTTCTATCTCCATTGTAAGACTTTAAATGTTGTGTTAGTTTTGATCATTGCCTTCCTGGATTGTTCTGTTACTGTGCTTCACCGCGCATTCCCACAGTGAACCTTAAGCGACCAATTTCAAACACAAATGTGCTATCATGGGCGCACATACGCGCTCTCGCGCACACGCACCCCCCCCCCCCCCCCCACACACACACACACAACACACACACTCACTCACTCACACACACACAAAACACACAAACAGAGAGAGAGAGAGAGAGAGAGAGAGAGGAGAGAGAGAGAGAGAGAGAGAGAGAGAGAGAGAGGGGGGGGGGAGCAGGTATGCAGGCAGGCAGACAGACGGACAGACAGAGCCAAACTGTCAGGCAAAAGCAATTGCGAATAATCCAAACAGAAACGAACACAGATTTTATTGTCGCTGACAGATTGTCTCTCCCGGAGGCAAAGCGCGACCACATCCATTACCTTACCCTGTGGCATATTTCATAATCTTTGACAGCTTCAACGAAAAAAACAAAAACAAAAACAACAACAGCAGAGCGAGGATGAGGGGATCGTTAATATCGTACAGCAGAAAGGCAAAGTCTTCTTCTTGCCCTCATTTTAAACTCTCTGCTGTCACTCTAGTCTTTGACTGTCTTTAAGAGTCTAACACCATGTCGGTCACTCTGTCTGCTTGGCTACTTGCGTTGCTTTTCTTCTTCTTCTTCTTCTTCTTCTTCTTCTCTCTTTTGTATTCAAGCCCCCCCCCCGCCTCTCTCTATCTCTCCCTCCACTCCCCACCCCCACTTCTCTCTCTCTCTCTCTCTCTCTCTCTCTCTCTCTCTCTCTCTCTCTCTCTGTGCATTAAGCTAGATTATTTTGACTGCAGATTTAATGCTGTCGTGCAATTTACTTTTTAACCCCTTCATTTCTTCCGCATGTATGTATGTGCTGTTATATTTTTGTGTGCCCTTTGTAGCAACACTGTTAATTGCCCTCCTTGGCAAGCAGGTCAATAAAACTGTCAATTCTCATTTCTCTCTCTCTCTCTCTCTCTCTCGGGGTCAAGGTTGAGCGGCGAGAACATGGCGACGTGTTTTCTCCCACTTCAGTGTGAAAAGGTATTTTAGGCCAATTCCAGAAAGACTAAGGACTTTCAGTCAGCCAGAATCATGCCAGGGAGTGTACTACAACACCGTGAACGGACAGGCAGGTTCCTTTTCACTCAAATTGCCATTTTGGTTCGAAAATCCACTGTTGTTGTGCCAACTGGTGTGGTTCTTCTGGTTAGAGGAAGTGGTACAATGGATAGACACCTAATGTGCGTGATGGTAGACTGTGAATTGTTCGCTAACAAACAAGGAGTTTTTGAAAGACATCCGAGATCACTGTATAGATGTTCTTGTTTTGGCTTGTTGACCTCGACTGTGCTCATTTTCATGTCATGCTATTTACTGGCGTGTGGGGACATTGAGGCCAACCCAGGTCCGGGATCACATGAAGATCATGAAAAAAGTGGGGACACTACATTATCTGACAGGGTTGGTTCTAGGTGTGGAGGGAGATCGTGACTCATCTGCACATTCGACCCAGCAATCAGCCTCTGACTTTCAAGCACTGATGAGAGGTGTGATCGATATGCAAGCATGTATGGAAAGAATAGAGGTTAAGCAAGACAATCAAACCGCAGAGATGAAGAGAGCTATGAGTGACTTGAAGGAGTCAGTGACTGCACAGATAACTAAAATAGATCAGAGGCATGAGGAGCTGCAGCAAGAGGTCAGGGGCCTCCGGTCAGAGTGCGATAAACTTCAGGAAGAAAATGACTGTTTTCGAGACCAGCTGAACTTCATCACTCAAAAGTGCGAGTCTATGGAAAACCACAGCAAAAGAAACAACTTGTTATTCTTCGGAATTGAGAAAGAAGTGGTCAGAGAAAGTGGGGATGATTGTGAGAGACTGGTGAAAGCAGTGATTAGAGATGGGATGGGGATCACAGAAGATGTCGCTATTGAAAGAGCGCATAGGACACTCAAGGAGAAAGCAATCATAGTGAAATTTCTTGCATATAAACAGAAGTGTTTAGTTTTGAACAATGCTCGACACTTGAAATCGTCAGAAAGATACAGAAAGGTGTATGTTAGAGAAGATTTTTCCTTTACTGTAAGACAGAAAAGGCAAGGACTTCAGAACACTGCTAAGGAACTGTACAATGCTGGTCAGAAACCAAAGTTCAGATTTGATAAATTAATTACACAAAACGAGATCTTCACATATGATCTTGAGCAAAAGAAAGTGAAATCACAGAAGAAAACACCGTTTCCTGCAAGGAATGACGAGCGCAACCAAGGTGACACTGAACAAGTCAATGAAAGAGGCAGTGAGAGAGACGAATTACTGACAAACAACATGAGCGTTGGAGGAACTCAGTCCCAGGATGTCCATGATGAACCGTTCGCTCATGATCCTACGAATCTCCCACATATCCAGCACTCGGAAAGCGTCAGCAACGATTTTGTTTTGCCCCCTACCTCGAGGCAGGAGTACATCCTCCAAACATCGGAGTACCCAGACACGAAACAAACAAGGGAGAAACAGCTCGACGACGTGGCGTGTGTGACGCAGTCCGACCTTGACAGACAACAGTATGCTGCACGGAACGCACGATGGGTTGGAGGGGTTTCCCCATCCTCGGACTTCAGAAGCCCGGTGAATACACGCCATCGAGCACGTGCCGCTTCAGTAAGCGGGCCTGGTGATCGCAACACACAGACGCACACACTGCAGCAGTGGGTGAAAACAGGGAATAAAAACCAGAGACCACAACCACCAGGAAGGGGAAGAGGGAGTGGACAACTGAAAGGGGGGAAGGGTGGGAGCACAAATACACGTAAATAGGGATGTGGCCAAAGCCCTGATGTAATAAAAATGTGTACGTGGAACTGCAACGGTTGGTTGCAAAAACTTGACATCAAAGATGTTGTCAAGTCGTTATTGTCTTTTGATATATTTTCGTTAAATGAAACATTTGTTGACTCTGATCAATATGAATATTCTGCGTTTAAGGAGTATGACGTATACATGTCTACAGCAACAAAACTATCGGCTAATGCCAGAAAGTCTGGGGGAGTACTTGTGTTTGTCCGCAAGTCATTGTCTAAATTTGTGCGGAGAATTGAAGTAAAATACGAACACATGGTGGTGCTGGAAGTAGACAAAACTCTATTTAACCTGAATAAAAATGTTTTCTTGATTTGTCTGTACATTCATCCTTATGATAGCAGGTATTGGAATTATGCAGAACATGGATTTGGTATGGAAGTGCTAGAGCAGTGTATCGTCGATCTGTATGAACGGATAGAGGACTTTTTTCTTATTGTCATTGGTGACATGAACGCGAGGACGGGTTGTGCAAACGCTGTGTCAGCGGCAGTTGAAGGGGGCTTTGACGGTGGGATCTGTGTGCAATCACTGGCGGAGGAAGATCAGCTCTTTAAAAGGAAATCAGATGACAAAGAAAAGAACGCGTTTGGCAAAGAGCTCTTGGATTTGTGTTCAATATTTGATTGTGTCATTTTGAACGGTCTTTGTCGTTTTGGTTTTGATGAATCGCTAACATTTGTTGCATCCACAGGTGGTAGCACGATTGACTGTGTAGTAATGTCCAGAGAATTGTGTTTGGGAAATACTGTTCGTTCATTGAATGTTCTTTCCTTTATTGATTCGCCGCATTTCCCAGTATCATTGTCACTTAATATGCCGGATGGTGTTGCTAGTTCACAAAGTGCACATGATAAAAAATGGATTGATAAACTGATTTGGGATCACAGTAAGGAAGACTTATTTATTGATGTTTTAAGTTCCGCAGATCTGCAACATAGGTGCGGGAATGCTTTTTCTCTTTTGGACGGCAACATTAATCAGGCATTAAAATTATTTACTGAGGTGTTGTTAAAGGCAAGTGAATGTATGCAAAAACGGGTTTTGGTCAGAGGGGACCTGCGTGAAGCACTTTGGTTTGATACCGACTGTGATGTGGCAAAGCTCAGTGCTAGACATTTGCTAGCAATATCCAGGAGAACTAAGGATAATGATGACAGAGCAAAATATGTTGAAGCTCGTAAAACATACAAGAATTTACTAAAGAAAAAGAAAACATGCTATAAACGTGACAAAGCCAGACGTCTGGCATCCCTGCATAATAATAGTAAACTGTTTTGGAAGGAACTGAAACAGGGGAGTGGAAAAAAGAAAACTGGTATTTCAAAAGATATAACGACGGATCAGTGGTGTACACATTTCCAACAAGTGTTCAGTAGTGAGGTTAGATCTGACTATAATAGACAGGGTGGAGAAAGTCAAGAGGAGAGATTTATTGACTGCAGCGAGCTGAACCGGGTCATTTCCGAGCAGGAAGTGTCTGACGCTATAAGAAAATTAAAACAGGGTAAAGCCTGTGGGGTGGATAATATTTTAGCAGAAATGCTAAAACTGGCGGATAAAGTAGCTATTCATTTCTTAACGAAACTGTTCAACATTCTGTTTGACCAGGGGAGTTATCCAGACCAATGGACAAAGGGAATTATTGTACCTATCTTCAAAAAAGGGGACTATAACTTAGCTGATAATTATAGGGGTGTGTCTCTTCTGAGCTTAATCAGTAAATGTTATACGTCAATTTTGAACAAGAGACTCGTTGAATGGGTGGATAAACATAGCAGGATTACAGAGTCCCAGGCTGGATTCAGGCGTGGATACTCCACAACAGATCACATTTTTACTCTCAATTCAATTGTCGAAAAACGTTTGTCAAAGAAGGGTGGTAAACTTTACGTTTGTTTCGTTGATCTGAGGAAAGCGTTTGACTCGGTTCAACGACAACCCCTTTTCAGCATTTTGACTAAAATTGGAATCCATGGAAAATTTCTTATTGCTATTCATGCTATGTACAAATCTGTTTTGTCTTGTGTACGTACTGAAGATGGATTATCCGAGTTTTTTGACTGCCCGGTGGGCCTTAGACAGGGATGTATGTTAAGCCCGATTTTATTTTCGCTATATGTAAATGAAATAGCAGCAGCTGTGGATAGCAAAGGTGTTCATGGTATTCAAATCTTGCCTGGATTATCGGAACTTTATCTCCTCTTGTTCGCAGATAACATCGTATTATTATCCAGCACTGCTATTGGTTTACAAAATCAAATTAATACGTTGAACAGTGCTTGCAAAAACCTATTTTTGACTGTAAATACGGATAAGACGAAAGTCATGGTGTTTCGAAAAGGCGGATTTTTAGGGATAAAAGAAAACTGGAATCTTGATGGAAATCCATTAGAGGTAGTAAACGAGTATAATTATCTGGGATACGTTTTTACAACAAAAATGAGTATAAAGAAAGGAGTAGATGCTCTTGCAGTGAAGGGTAAGAGATCATGTGTTGACTGTGTAAAACATATAACAAAGTTGAATGACATTTCCAAAGCCTGTTTCTTTCGAATCTTTGATGCTCAGGTGCAGCCCATTCTCTTGTATCCCTCAGAAATGTGGGGGCTTCAAAGGCTTGATAATATAGAAAAAATACATTCTTTTGCCTGTAAACGTTTTTTGAATGTACCTCTTCGAGTGCCAAACAAATTTGTCTATGGAGAAACTGAACGCTACCCCTTGTACATAAACAGTGCAGTCAGATGTATACGTTATTGGCTCAAATTATTGAAAATGGATTCATACAGATTACCCAGACAAGCATACTTAATGCTTTTTAATTTAGATGAAAATGGCAAAATTGTTGGGTAACTTTAGTTAAAAACATTCTGTGCAGTCTCGGATTTGGATATGTATGGTTGCAACAAGGTGTGGGCTGTGAGCAGACTTTTGTATCATCGTTCAAACAGAGAATGAAAGATATATATAGACAAGAATGGGATGAATCTGTAATGGTTAAGGAAATATACCAAAGATATAGTTTGTTTAAAACGAGCTTTGAAAGTGAACGCTATTTCGAATTCATTGATATAAAATGTTTTCGAGATTGCTTGATAAAGCTACGTCTTGGTTTGCTGCCGATCAATGGATCCTTCTTCAGAAGAATGTTTCAGAAAAATGGAAATTTTATGTGTGCAGTTTGCAATGAGCTTGAAGACGAAGATCATTTTGTTAACAA
>CM031611.1:20125112-20137612 GCA_018398815.1 Conus ventricosus | reverse complement strand
CTTGTTCTCCTCAAGTCAAAAGCTCTTCATGTTGTGGCAACAGGTGCTCTCAAGACAATGTGCTTAATAGGTATGGACAATTCCTTCTGAATCTGTGCACAGCGTTAGAATTATGTATATTGAATGGCATATGTAATGGCGACCGGCAGGCGTTTCACATACATCTCTGATACAGGTAATAGTGTTAATGATTATTTTTTTTATGTCTGTTGACTTGTATCTATACTAGAATCATTTATGCATTTGTATGTAACAGAACGTATTGAGTGTCGCACAATTTGTGGGGATGCGTGGCGATGGTGGTGCGATGTGGTGTACACCCACAAACGTTCTCCTCTCAGCTTGGAGACACCCCCAAGCAATGGATAAGGGTTAAAAATAAATTTATTGATGTGAAATTAAGGGCGTGGATGAGTGATATGTTTGCGATGTGATTATGGTATGATTACGATGATGGGGATGAATATGCAACCGAATACAAGTTGTTACAATACAAAACGAGACAATAAATGAATATAATTACTTTCATTCACTCTTTCCTCGCGCGTTCGCTCGCCACGTACAAAGCTTTGATAGTCTAAATGCGTGTGTGTGTCGTAGTGGAGGTGTAAACAAAACATAAAGTTCACTTAGCTGTCGACTCGTCGAATACCGATGCTACGACGCTTTAAAACTAATGACGTAACAGCCTTCTGTTTCAAGCTTGTCTTCTCTTGAGGCTTCTTGACGTACAGCTCGCAAATGTCTCTTTCATGTAAACAATAAAATAGTCACCGTTGTTTACATCAACGTACCTTCGTTCAATAACACTATTATTTTCACTAACACACCGTCCGAAGAAAACAGCTCACTGTATCGACATGCCGTCCATGTATCTCACAGTTTTGTAAACGAACGTGAAATATAAAAAAAATAACTACTTGCTTGTGGCGACTTGTCCCACATAGAAAATTCTTGCTGCGTGGATAAATAATAATTAAGGTTATCCAACAGGTCGCACCGTCCTTACTACAACAATCCACGCTGAGAGTGATGTCAAGTTAAGATGAGACGAAATGACGACGTTAGTTCAACGATGAAGATGGAGATATGTTCCCGTAGTTCCAGGTCGAAAAGAAGACCCCGAAGAGCAAGAATAAAGCTGAACCTGCACACACCCAATTTTACAACCTCTTTTGAGTTACCATGAAAATCATATATGAACAGATCCGTAACATGAACCGATGAGGACGAACGGCAGGCCTAGGCAGGCGGTCTCTCGCCTTTCTAACCCTTAAAGCCTGCAAACAACAACCAAACAATGTAAGCGACCCTGGGTCATGTCCACGTCACCTGCACATCAACTACCTGGTTAAATAAACTCTAAAACTGATATTTACCTCAGACGGCTCAATACAGGCGTCCGCAGTTCAAGATAGTCGAAGTCCCTGTGATTCTCCAACCGACAACTGTATAACCTGGTTACTCGTACACAGGTTGGCCTTGTCCAATGGAGAAGCAGGTTTCTATCTTCTGCTCAAGATTCCCAGGCAACGCCAACCCAACATGCTAATGGCGGTGACGAAATCGCGCTTGCAATTGGAACATGACGTCAAAGTCGAATGGCGACATCACAGATATCCTAAACTTACGTGAAGCGAATCGATACGTTCTTAGCAGAGACTACTTATTGCCGTATGAACGCGACACACGCCCCCCTTTTAGGATTGAAAACAGCTGAAATAAGCTTAATGATGAATAGCAAAGTTGTATATAAAAAGAACTAACATTATTCAATCTCCAGGCCGAACAACTTTACGACCCTAAATTTCCCTTCACGCTCTGACCAGCATGCTTTTTTATTGCCTTCTTCTAGCAATACATTTAAACAAGTAACAATACATCAGAACTATCTTGAACTAGGCTGCCCCCCTTTTAAGCGTATGGAAGCAGTTTTCCAATTTACTAGTTCATGCGGCTAAGATAGTCTGCTCCAATTTTTTCCATCCCGGAATCACCTGTACAGTGAAACAATACTGTTGCAGGTGTAGTGCCCACCTCCATCAACCTTCCGTTGGTGGGCTTGTTCCTCTGCAGGAACTGTAGTGGCTGGTGTTACGTTTGCACTGTAAAGTGCTTACCGTAGAGGTACCTTTCAAATTTGGTTATTCTATTCAATTTCCTGTAGTCCACACAAAATCTCGTTGATCCATCTTTCTTTTTTACTAATACAATCGGTGCATTATATGGCGACCGAGTCGGTTCAATAACCCCCATGTCTAACATCTCTTCTACTTCTTTCTGCACTGTGCTCATCTGTGTGTGAGGCAACGGGTACTGTCTCACAAACACTGGTTCTTGGTCAGTCAGTTCAAATATTTCTTCCAGCTCTGTCTCAAGTGGTAAATCAGTCAATATATCACTGTAGCGTTCACAAAACACTTTCAGCTAATGTTTCTGTCGGTCATCAAGATCGGGATTCACCCTGACGTCTTCTACAGTCTCCTCCGATTTAACAGTCGGTGTCGGCAACTCGTTTCCAATATTCCCATGGTGTCGCACTTTGGATCTTCAGTCATGACAAGGCAAATATTGCTGGGATGCTGTTCTGGGTCATTCTCATCGTCATCATCTTCTGTCTGATTGCCTGTGTTCATCATTTGCTCCCTTTCAAAATATTCTTTGAGTAGATTCACATGTAAAACTTTCTCCGTTTTCTTTACTCTGACAATGTAATCTACGCTGTTCAGTCTCTTCACAATTGGGTATGGTCCTTTCCCCTGAAGTTGGAGCTTATTCTTCTTGACTGGCAGCAAAACAAGTACCTTGGCACCTACAAGGATGTCTCTCTTCTGGGCTTTGGTGTCAAAATACGCTGCATGCCTCTGTGCTGCGTTACTGGCGTTATCTTGAGCAATCTTGCACGTCTCATGAATCTGTGTTTTTAGCTCTGTGTCACACTGTCACTCTTGCATACCCGCATTCATGACAGCATTTACTCCATACGCACACGCAATCTTTCCAGTCAACCAAAAGGCTCACTACCGAATGTTTTTCTTCTCCCCCCTCTCCTTCAGGGAAAACAATTTACTAAATCACATCATCCACTTGTAAACAGATTTTACCTCTGTATCTCTCTCCACACTGAGAGACAAATAAATCTGCACACATGTATATCTCCTCACGTCGGGAGACAAATCAATCTTCCCACATGTATCTCTCTTTACACTGAGAGAAAAAAACAGTCTTCCACATGTATCTCTCCTCACACTGAGAGATAAAATAATCTAGTTCCGCTTCTATAAAGCCGTGGCCTTCACATTCCGTTATCCAAAAAATCCGGACCAGGAGAATACATAACTCCCGTAATCACTGAGGACCTGCCTGCCTCAAGTAAAAGCTTCTCCGCTTTCTCAATTCCCTGTCTCTCTGAGACAATATACTGCCCCCTCGAATTCTCCTGTCCTGGAGATACGAGTCTCGACTTCTCTTCCGCGACTTCTGTCTCTTGAGAAACGACGAGCTTCAACTCCTCTCCCTGGAGTTGGAACTTGCTGGGCTGAACTCCCGGGTGTGTTCCTCACACCATGGCCATCTTCAACCACCTCACGGGGTGAAAGGTGAAGGGCGAAGGGTAAAAGGGTGAAGGGTGAAGGGCTGAAACACGAATAAGGTTCGTGTAAGTAACCTGCTTCTCAATTCAACATATGAATTCTTTCTTTCTTCTTTAAGTTTTCCCCCCTGTAGCTTTCCCCAACTATCTATCGCTCACCTGGTAATGACTGGTCAGCAACGAGGACCACCGTCCTGACAGGTCGAGTCTCTAGGCCATCTGCTGGGTTAAAACTGACTCTTTCCCCCCTTCTCCTAGTGAGTGCATACTCAGTGTTCAAAACACATGACCAGCACCTTACCTTACCAGCCCTTGTTAAACTATCACTCAGTGGTCACTTTCACCCAATGACCACATTCGTTTTCTTGAATGAGTCATACTCACAATTATTTTGGGGACGCCCGCTACACTAGTCAAGCCACATGAATATTCTTCCTTTAATTTGGCACGGGGAAATGATTCATATCAACAACCACATTGTGATGGAGCGTCACATGCCTTGATGTGAGGCCAACGTCACATGACACCCCCATCCTGGATGAAAAATTTTCTCCAGAAATTTTTTTAAAGGATATACAACTTCACTTAAACACATCTTCAGCCATGAATCTCAAATGTGTAACCATCGCACATGATTCACCAAATTAATAATCAACGAAATAGAATCAATCATCATGATCCACCATAAATAGCATATTTCAAACTTTCAATCTTTTTTAAAAAAAAAACATTCATAATTGATCACCATATTCCACAAGATACATTTCACAAATTACATGGATAAAACAATTAGGGATATCAACAATTCAAAGCACAAATTGTGTTCATACATTAAGATGTGAAGCATATTTTCCCTTGATCTTTGTCTCACATCATATGTTTCAAAACCCTCATAAAAATGAGAATATTTCCAAGTGTAAATGTTTCTCAATAGACATGTAAACAAAATAACCATAGTTTAAACATAGTTTTTTCCCACATGTAAAGTTATAGTCCATTGAAAAGTCACCTGCTTTCCATTGTTGACAGTGACAAATGAAAACAATTGGTTTGTCTCATTGCACAATCAAAACATGTATATATACATTTCTAAAGAGTTATTTGCTCATCACACATACATATAGATTCATCTTCACAAGCAAATTAGACATAAATAGTACTTGATTTTTTCCATTGTTTACCAAAGAATAAATATGTATTACATCAACATCAAGTAGTTGTTTGCTTGCAAAACATATAGTCACTACAATAAGCAATTATGCATAAATACCACTTGATTTAAATCGTCAGTAGCATACAATGCACCGTCAAAAGTGATCATACCGTAATCATTAAGAAAGACAAAAAACAGGAATAGTCTTTCCTTGAAGACAGTTACATTTGTCCATGAATATTCACGCACGTGACAACAAATCTGCCATGACATTTTGTGTTCCAGGCACTGGTTCAACAGTAAACTGGAATTCCTGCAATGCCAAAGACCATCTTAATAACCTGCTGTTCTTAGTCTTTGACGATTTCAAGAACGTCAGTGGCCTATGGTCCGTCTGTAACTGAAACTTCCTTCCAGTCAGAACCTGGCGAACTTCTCACATGCCCATACAATAGCCAAGCACTCTCTCTCAATAGTGGAGTATTTCTCCTGTGTCTTTGAGAACTTCTTACTGGCGTATTGCACTGGATGTAACAAAGCACTTTTTTCCTGCAACAGTACCGCTCCCATTCCTTTAGAACTGGCATCAGTTCTTAAAATAAAGTCTTCTGATAGGGAGGGTAACAATAGAACAGGAAATGAGTTTGAGGGTGTTCTGAACACACTCCAAAGCCTTCTGGCACTCATCAGACCACACAATACTTTTGTTCTTCGTCCCTTTCGTCAGTTCAGTCAAAGGGCCGTCAGGGACGCAAAGTGGGGTACATATCGTCTATAGTAAGACAACAATCCGATGAGTGACCTGATCTGTTTCTTTGTAGTGGGTTTGTGTAAGGATAAAATCTTTTCCCCTTTCTTTCCTCTGGCATCATTTTTCCCACTGAAATAGTGTGACCCCAAAAACTCGAGAGTTTGAAACCGGCACGAATTTTGATGGCCTTGCAGTCAAACCAAACTTCTGAGTCTGCAAAAAACAGCTCGTAAGTTAGAAAGGAGGTCACTCCATGACTTTGCAGCCAAACAAAATATCAACAAAAAACTGACTGCACCACATTCATGGAGTTTCAGGGCTCGCATCATTCTGGCAAAAGAAGCTGGGCATTTTGCAAACCAAATGGCATTTTTGTCCACTGGAAAAGACCAAAAGGTGTTTGAACGCTGTCTTTTCCTTGTCAGCTTCAGCCATTGGAATCTGCCAGTACCCTTTAGTCAAGTCTACTTTCACAAAATACTTTCCCTCTGAGAGCTGACACAGAAGTTCTTCAATGTCTGGGATAGGCTCGGCATCGAACACAGTGATCTTATTTACTTTTCTGTAATCGATGCAGAAACGCACTGATCCATCAGGTTTGTCCACCAATACAACTGGTGAGCTGTACGGATGTAGAAGGTTCTATTACCTTTAAATCCAGCATTACTTTGATTTTCTCTCTCACCACCTCTTTTTTTGCAAATGGGAGGGGGTATGGTCTGGTTCGCACTGGTATTTCAGAAGTTAACTGAATACTATGGGGTTCAATACCAGTTACTGTACCTGGGGTATCCGTCAACACATCCTGAAAGTCTTTCAAAATGTCTTTGAGCTGTTCTGTTGAGTAGTAGACAAATCATTCGACAGAACCACATCCTCATAGGGTTTTACCTTTGATAGACAGAATAGGGAGGGGTACAGCATCATCTGCACTGGTAGATGTTAACACCCTACATTGCTGTTTTCATAACCTTTGATCTGTCTCTGTACGTTACATTGGGTACAAATTCATCACTGATAATGTCTGTCATGTTGACATCAGTTTCTGACACAGGACATATCCACTCAAACCGACTGATTGATGGCAACATTTGTACGTTCAACATACTTCTTCAACATGTTCACATGAAATACCTTCTCAGGTTTGCCATTTGATCTTATAATTTACTTCAGAAAGTTTTTCGACCACCTGAAAAGGACCCTTCCACATAACACGAAGCTTGTTATGTTCATCAGTTAGTATCACAAGAACTTTATCCCCTACACTGAAGGAACGTGCCTTTGCTTTTCTGTCTGCAAAGACCTTGTACACATCTGTTTTCCTATCAGCTGACTGTTTTAGCAAGCTCACATGCATCCTTCAAACGATTATGGAGTTCATAAACGTATTGGTAAACAGTTTTACTGTCAGGTATGTCCGTCCTTTCCGTCCATTGTGTCATCAATAGATCCAAAAGGACCCCTTGGTGAGTGTCCAAAAAGAAGCTCAAATGGAGAGAATCCCAGCGTTTCGTTCGGCATTTCCCTGTATGCAAAAAGCAAAGCCGGTACGAAACGATCCCATTCCTGGGCTCTTGCCTTGCAACCTTTCTCAACATGGACTTCAACGTTCCATTGAAACGTTCAACCATGCCCTTCGATTGGGGATGATATGGCGTGGTTGAAATGGAAGAGATTGACAACAGTCTGTAAATTTCTCTCATGAGATCGAAATGAATTGCGTTCCACAATCCGAGAGAATTTCGTCTGGAAGACCCACTCTGGAAAAAATTGTAAGTAAGGCTTCAGCGACAGATACTGTATCAATTTTCTTCAGTGGAATCGCTTCTGGATACCTTGTCGCCGTATCCACCAAAGTCAAGATATAGCGATATCCCGAAGAAGACAGTGGTAAAGGTCCAACAAGATCAATAGCCACCTTCCGAAATGGAACGGAAATGAGAGGCATTTTGTGCAAAGGTGCACATGGGACGCGACCTTTCTGAGATGTCTTTTGGCAGATGTCACATGAGCGGCAGTATTTCGTAACTTCCTTTGTGACACCCGGCAATAAAAAGAATCAAGAACTCTCTTTGATGTTCTTTTGATCCCACAGTGACCAGCGAACAATGCATCATGTGCCGTGTGTAGCACTGTCTCTCTAAGTGGCTTGGAACGACAACTTGTTTGTTTTCCTGTCCAGGTACACACCTGTAGAGAATGTCAGATTCCAGTATGTACGTTGGTTTGTCCGTTAGTTTGTCCGTTACAGTCTGTTTAGCAGCAGCAAGTACCGTCGTCAGCGTCTCGTCTTTTTCCTGCATTTCTTTTAGATCATCTGGGGTAATCTGGAGTTCATCCAGTTTTTAGACTTTTAGCGGCTTTGTAGCCTTTCCCTGCTCTACGATGTCTGATCTGGTACTCACAAGACAAGGAACAAACGATCCTCCAGCACCACCATGTACTGTAGCGACACCTGGCAAATTGCCCAATATCAAGTCGCAGACTGGGTTATCAATGACACAGCGGTAAGAAAGCCGGAGTAGTACGGTGTGTCGACTGAAATTTTCGCCAGCGGAAACGTTTCAATCTTGCCTCCAAACGACCTACACTTTTGGACAGTGTTGAGATACTGGTCTTGAAGCACGAAAGATTTCCGCACACCAGCAGTGGTGCACCCAGTGTCTCGCAAAACCCAAGCCTGCAATCCATTGATGGCTCCGTTTTCTAACACCAGTCCATCAACAGATTGATCTGGTGTCAAAACAAGGCCTTCTTCACAATCAGTGGAGACTAATGCGGGTTTTGAATCACCCGGTCTGAAAGGGCAATTCTGTTTCAGATGGAACTTGCCATCACAAAAGAAACAGCGCATTGTCTGATCGCAGCTGACTGATTTTGTGAACTTCTGTTCTGGCCACGAACTGGCCCAAAAGGTCTACGTGGTGGTCGTTGTCCACGACCTCGGAACGTTTGCTGGGGAAGTAACGGGTCTTTCCGGCGGTGAGTACTGGTATTGACGAAAGTCACTCGAACCGCGGAAAGATCCCTGTCCGTTTCCTAGGATAGGTATATCCTTGAGGACTGAAAAATGACCCACGATTTCCTTTCCTGTAACTTCCCTGTCCTGATGGGATAGTACATGACGCATGAGACTCAAAGATGGAAATTCTCCTTTCCTAGCCACGCCCTTATCTGGGTGAGCGACACAATACTGATCAGCCATCTGACACATTTCTCCACGTTTTCAATTGCCTTTCTTTAGGAAAGTGGCCAGATCTTTGCTCACGCTCTGGAAAAGTTGTTCTCTAAGAAGGAGATCTCGCAGTGATTGAAAGTTTTGTTCGTTTAGATAAATCGATCCATCGATCCAAACAATGACTCATACGGATCAGAAACGACGGAAACGATTCTCCTTTTTAGGGCGCACAAAAGGGAAAAACTTTGTGAAAACGTCGCGCATTGAAATTTTTTGAGGAGTTTTCTTTAAACTGACCCCAAGTTAAATTTTTTTTTTCGCTGCGTGGTGGTCAAGTCAAAGCGTCCTTAAAAACGACGAATATAAAATGTCCACTTTTCCTTTGGCCAACACAAGACGTTGCGTGATTTCAAAAACGGAAAAAAAAACCTATCTATTTTCATCGTTTTTTCCTCGAAAGGCGGGCAACTTTGGTATATCCGCTTTTGGGTTTGAGGCGCGGCTGGGAATGACGGGTGGAATGGTGGAGGTTCTCTGATCCCTTTATTTTTTTAAATTTCGCTCAGCTCTAGTTCTAACTGCCTCAACTTAATTGGTTCTTAGCTTCGTTTCCCTTTGAAATCTTTTTTTTTCAATTTCAGTTTCCCCTCTGTGTCTTTTTTTTCCGATTTAGCCCCCTCTGTGTCTTTTTCTTCAGCTTCCCCTTTTTATCTATTTTCTTCAGCCCCCTCTGTAGTCTTTTTTCTTAGTTCCCTCTGTAGTTATTTTCTTCCTCTCTAGTCTTTTCTTCAGTTTCCCCCTTGTCTTGCCTGTCTGCCCTATCTATGATGTTGCACATAGTTAGAAAAGTTTTTCCCCATAAAAAACCCAAGCGTTCCGCTTGTTTAACTTTTTTATCAAATACCCTTTGAATGTCGAAAAAACCAAAAAACAATTCAAAGTATGAATAAAATAAGGGATATATGAAAATGTTTTTTTCACAAAACCGAAATTTTTGTATTCAAATACAGAATTCAATTTCGAATAAACAGAAAACAGCTTACTTAAACAGGGAGTATGAAACCCAAAGGGAAATTTTTTTCCCAAAAAATAATTTGCAATCTTAAATTTTGGGAAATTTTAGAAAACAAATGAGTTTTAATGCAAAATTTTTCCCCTTTAAAGAAGGAAATCCTAATTTTTCTGAAATAATTCTTTATAAAGTTTTGTTCTCAAATGTTTTGCTGTCAGTTTTCTTTCTTACTTAATTTAAAACGAATTTCCCCAAAAAAAGTACCCCTTATAAAAAAAAGAATATAAATTTACAAAAAAAAATGGAATCCAAAAAATTAAAAAGGGGGGAAGGGGAAACACAAACTAGGGGAAAACCCCCCCCTAAAAATATAAAAAATGTTGAAAAGAAAACTGATGGAGCTATTGAGGAAAGGGTTTTAAAGGGTTTTAAAAAAGGGGGTAAAAAGGAAAAAAAGGATAACGGCCGGAAATAGTGAGCAGAAATCAAAAAAAGAAAAAGAACCCCACAGACGACCCTAGTGGTCACTGTCTCCGTGAAAATGGGACGGGAAAAAAACAAATCCTGACATATCACCACCTACAGAAATAATACAAATATAAACAATAAATCAATAAATGCACTTTACCCAAACTAAAAAGAAAATCTCGCCCCACCCCCAAAAAAAAATTGATCAAAAGATAAGATTTTATTTGGGAGAGGGGAAATCCCCTCACCATACCTTCGGTGACGGGGAGAAGTTGATCCCCCCTCTGGGGGAAAGGGGGGAAAAACCCTGAAAACAATGGAAAGCGAAAGAATAGATTTTTATGGAAGGGGGAAAGCTTTTGCCCCCCAACCCCCTTTTTCCCCCTGCAAAAACGCGGGAAAGAGGTTGGGGATCAGTTGGGAAGGGGACAAAAATACTAATCCTCTAGGGGGGACAGGATTCTAACGCCCCCCTTGTGCCAGGTTCGAGCAAGAGAAGGTTTAGGCTATCGGTCGAGGTGGGGAAAAGGGGCAAAAAAGAAAAACCTACCCAAAAAAAAAACCTTAAAGGAGAGGCAACCAAAAGAAAGTCAACCACCCCAACCATATAGAAAAGAAAAAAAAAAAACAACAAAGAAAATATTATCCAATAAAAAATTAAACTTTCTTTTTTTTTTTTTTCTTTCCCCCAAAACCCTTTTGGGGCCAAAAATGAAATTCCGAGGGTTTCAAAAGAAACCCCTTTCCTTTTTCTTTTCTTCCCCAAACCTTGGGGTCAATATAAATCTTTTTTTTTTAAACCCCCAAAGGGCCAAATAGAAAACTTTCTTTTTTTTTTTTTCCGGAGAAACAAACGGCAGTACGCCGGTGAAGCTGGGTCGGTCACCACTGTCACATGTCACTTTGATCCCCCATTTATGCGCATTTACTCATCGCCACGCAAACTTTCCCCTCCCAAAAGGTCATCCGAAGTTTTTTTCCCCTCTCCTTCAGGGAAAAAATTTACTAAATAATCATCCACTTGTAAACGATTTTTCCCCCTGTATCTCTCTCCCACTGGAGACAAATAAAAATTTCACCATGATATCTCCTCACGTGGGAGGGCAAATCAAAACTTTCCCCCCTGTATCTCTCTTTACATGAGAGAAAAAAACGTCTTCCAATGTATCTCTCCCCACAGGAGATAAAAAATCTGTTCCGCTTTAAAAGCCGTGGCCTTCACATTCCCTTATCCAAAAATCCCGGGCCAGGGAATACATAACTCCCCTAATCATGGGACCGCCTTTTCCTCAAGTAAAAAGTTTTCCCCTTCTCAAATTTCCCCGTCTCTCTGGAAAATACTGCCCCCCCGAATTTCCCGCCTGGAGATAGAGTCTGATTTCTTCCGGATTTGCTTGGAAAAAAACGACGAGCTTTTTTCTCCTTCCCCGGAGTTGGAATTGCTGGGGTGAACTACGGTGGTTCCTACACCTTTGGGCCCTCTTCAACCCCCCAGGGGTGAAAGGTGAAAGGGGGAGGGTAAAAGGGGAAAGGGGGGAAAGGGGTGAAAAAACCCAATAAGGTTGTGTAAGTAACCTGCTTTCATTCAACATGAATTTTTTCCTTTTCTTTTAAATTTTTTCCCCCCGTAGTTTCCCCAACTATTATCGCTCCCCCCTGGGAATGATGGTCAGCAACGAGGCCCCCGTCCTGAAGGTTCGAGTCTTAGGCCATCTGCTGGGTTTAAAATGACTCTTTTCCCCCCCCTTCTCCTAAGGTGTGCTACTCAGTGTTCAAACACATGCCCCCACCTTTCCTTACCGCCCTTTTTAAATATCCTCGTGGTACTTTCCCCAATGCCAATTCGTTTTTGAATGAGTCATATCACAATTATTTTGGGGGGCGCCCGCTACACTAGTCAAACCCCATGAATATTCTTCTTAATTTTGGGCCCGGGGGAAAAGATTATATAACAACCCCTGTGATGGAGGTCACATGCTTGATGGGGCCCCGTCACTGAACTCTGTGATTACCCGCTGTCGTCCGGGCTTCTTCATCCCTTTCTTCGTCGGTCCTATCTGTCGTAGCACTTGCTCGGCCCTTTTACTTGGCGTCCATACAGAGCTCAAAGGTGAATATCCCGTTGATTTGTGGGACTTCCCTTACGGAACGCAAGCAGGGGAAAGAATTTATGCCAACGGTGGGGGTGTTTCCCGTAAAGTTTCTTCAGCTAGATCTTAAGTGGATTGAACTTCTCTACAAGTCCGTTGGCTTGAGGATGATAGGGGGGGGTAGTGGTTTTTAAAAATCTGATAAAACCAAAATTTTTTTTGGGGGGTTTCCCCTTCAAAGAACTTTTTTTCATTT
>CM031611.1:20112975-20125012 GCA_018398815.1 Conus ventricosus | reverse complement strand
CCCTTCACTGCGCATGGTACTTGTCCTCTTGTGTGGTACTCGATGCCTCTTCGAATGACCTTTGGCCTTCGAAATCCGTTCACCGATTTGGAGCACAGATTCCAATTTAGGAAGATCCCGGGCACTCTTCCGTAGCTCACCGCGTATATTTTTTTTTCCTTTCTTCGTTGTTTTGAATATTGCAATTCAGAATTTCTTTTTCGTCGTTGGACATACTTTTTTTTAATTAAAAAAATCAGCGAGAGCTACTAGGTGGTTGGGGGAAATTCGACACTATATGCGTGCGTCACCTGCCTGCTGACTGTAACACGCTGCCCGCCTTTTCCTGTTCACGTGATACAAACATGCTCAATGCCAAATGATAGCTTAACCAATGGCAGGCCTGTTTTCAACGACCTGCGACTTTGACCTTATGAATATGCATTGAAAATCGCTCTGAGACCAAGTGGGTGTGTTTGGGGGAATTCCGACACCTTCGGGGGAACTCTGTCACCCTCTTCAGGGGAACTCTGACACCGTCTGGGGAACTCTGTCACTAGGCGACAGAGGGAGAACTAAACATGCAGTGAAGCTTGTTTTCAGTCTGTTTATTAAATGTGATGTGCTTCAAATTGTAGGACAGATTTCTTCTCTTTTTTTTAAAAAATTAATTCCAGCATGTGTGAGGAAACAACTCTCTCTCTCTCTCTCTCTCTCTCTCTCTCTCTCTCTCTCTCTCTCTCTCTCTCTCTCTCTCTCTCTCTCTCTCTCAATGAAGAAGACTTATTTCAGGCAGAACTGAGCTGAAAACAAGAGCTTTTTTCTTTGTTCATTGCTATCATCCATGCAGTGGGATGTCATAGTGACTTCATAAACAATAATGAAATAAACGCAACAAACAGCTGAAAAAAATGTCAACTTAATCAGTTCATCCCATTTCTCTCTGTCTCTGTCTCTCTCAATGAAGTATAGCAGACTTATTCCTTTTCAGCCGTTTGTTTCGTTTTGTCAGTTCTTTCAGTTCCTCCCTCTTCCTTTTAATCTCCTCATTTCTTTCTTTTCTTTCTTGCTTTTCTCTTTCTTTTCTGATTTTCTCTTCCTGTGCTGCCACTTTCATTTCAAACACCTGATCGCTCGTTAGAACTCGGTGGAGTTGTTTCTTGCTCTGTCGTTTGAGTGACTTTTTTTGCTGGCCGTTGAACTCCGAAAACGTTGTGGACTTCTGCCTTCCACGATGGTTCTCCTGCAGACACACTCAAGGGAAGACCCATTTCATTCCCAGACTGGTCAATCTGGAACGAGTTGTTCAAGCCCTCCACATTCACCTGCAAGCCATCCAAGAAGGCAATGTCCTCTGTGGTGAAGGACAGGTCCAATGACTGGATGTTTGGTACGGCTTGCAGACTGTGAAAGTCTTCCATGTTGATGTCCATAACAGGTTGGAAGTCTGGCAGGGCGTCTGTGGCGCCAGGCAGAGGAGCAGGAGCGGCTGTGGTGACAGGCAGAGGAGCTGGAGGGGCTGTGGTGACAGGCAGAGGAGCTGGAGGGGTGTGGTGACAGGCAGAGGAGCTGGAGGGGTGTGGTGACAGGCAGAGGAGCTGGAGGGGCTGTGGTGACAGGCAGAGGAGCTGGAGGGGCTGTGGTGACAGGCAGAGGAGCTGGAGGGGGGGGTGGTGACAGGCAGAGGAGCTGGAGGGGCTGTGGTGACAGGCAGAGGAGCTGGAGGGGGTGTGGTGACAGGCAGAGGAGCTGGAGGGGGGGGTGGTGACAGGCAGAGGAGCTGGAGGGGGTGTGGTGACAGCAGAGGAGCTGGAGGGGGTGTGGTGACAGGCAGAGGAGCAGGAGGGGCTGTGGTGACAGGCAGAGGAGCTGGAGGGGCTGTGGTGACAGGCAGAGGAGCTGGAGGGGATTGTGGTGACAGGCAGAGGAGCTGGAGGGGGTTTGGTGACAGGCAGAGGAGCTGGAGGGGGTGTGGTGACAGGCAGAGGAGCTGGAGGGGCTGTGATGACAGGCAGGGGGGCTGGATCCTCAATTTCGTCATCACTCATTGCCAAGGCCTCAGCAGGGGCAAAGACCTTATCTGGGATTCTCAGTCTGTTTGACAGGGAAAATCCCTGTGGCCTCAAATGCCTTGCGATTCAAATCCCCTCCCATTGTTTCCTGCCATGTTTTTTTCAATAGCCCTGGCCATGAAATTTTGTTGACTGTGTGTGCACTGCTTTCGCTGAGGTATTCAGTGCACACACGCCTGTATGCCCGCTTGAACGGTCCAAAGACAACCTTGTCTAAGGGTTGGAGAGCGTGGGTGGTATGGGGTGGTAACGCAAGAATGTGTATGTCATTCTCCTGGCCTTTTCTAGAAGTTCCAAGACTTCATGACTGCCATGCCCGTCCAGAATGAGCAATTGTGGTCTTTCAGGGCCGCAGTTCACCAGGAAGACTTTGTCGAACCATTCTGTTCCGAGCACATCACACATCCAGGCGTTGTCTTGATAACTCCAGATGGTGCCCTCTGGTGCATCACGTGTGCTGAAGCTCTGGAGTGCCCTCACCGTCTTGCCTTTGACAACACAAAATGGTGGCATAGCTGTGCCAGCTGCATTAATGCAGGCCAGGGTCGTTACACTATCCTTGGAATTGCTGCTCCTCGCAAGTAGTTCTCGTGCCTCTTCTTGCCAGCACCTTCCCAGGATTGGGAGAAAACTGCAGACCTGTTTCGTCACAGTTCCAGATGTTGTGCGGTTTGTTGGCAAGATTGAGGTCTCGAATAATTTTTTCGAGGTCATCAAAGTATTTCATGACAACCTGCCTTGTTGTCCCCCTCATGCGGTTTATCCCACAAGCCTCCGCACTTCGGATGACCAGATCTGGACGTCTCTCTTTGAGGCACCTCCAGTAGTCATCCCCCGGCATGTCATTTTTGAACATGGTTTTCAATTTCAGCTGTTTAACGATAGTTCCAACTTTAATAAGAAATGTTCTTTTCGTCAAGGGGAATCCAGCCTCTGCAGCAGCTATTGCCTTATTGACAATTTCGTTTTCGATCTCTTCAGGGATCGATCGTTTCCTACCTGGCCTCACTGCAAGATTTGACCGCCCATGAACATGGTCAGTCAAGGTGCTCCTTGGAAGAGCAAATTCCCTTGATGCAGCTTTGATGCTCATATTCCTCTCTCTAATTGCTTCCAATGCATTTTGCAATTCATCTCGGTCGTATTTGCAGTACTTTCCCTGGCTCTTTCTTGGCATCTTGTCCTGTATGACACACACACACACTTGTAGGGTTCTGTTGAGAAGGTCTTGAGATTAATAAAGTATGAGAGAGAGAGAGAGAGAGAGAGAGAGAGAGAGAGAGAGAGAGAGAGAGGAGAGAGAGAGAGAGAGGAGGGAGGGAGGCCGGAGAGAGAGAAAAAAAGAGAGGGGGGAGGGACAGAGAGAGAGAGAGAGAGAGAGAGAGAGAGAGAGAGGAGAGAGAGAGAGGAGAGAGAGAGAGAAGAGAGAGAGAGAGAGAGAGAGAGATGGGTGTGTTCTATTAGTCGCATAATCACAGCCAGATGACGGGTTGCACATTCATGCAGCAGTTAATGAAGTGAAGGCTATTTTAGTGTTAAAATACTTCAGCTTCTTAGCTTACTCTCAAAACGTCTAACTTAAAGCATAAACTTAAGCTTAAGCTTAGTCCTTGCTTTCTTTACAAGCACTGAAATATATGACGAATTTCCCCCAGTTGATGGTGACGGATTTCCCCCATGTACACTTTTTGGTGGGGAACTTCGTCACTCCAGTAATTTCATGTTTACATAGTGTTTTGACCTGTTTCGTCGCTAATAAACTGTTGTAAACTTTAAAATAAAGTGTGTTTATGTTAAAGATTCTTTATATACTTGATTCTATTTAAACAAATCATAAATATAAGATTGTAAAGACAGCAGGGTTCTTACCGGTAAAAACAAGTGCGGCGATGAAGCAGACGACAAAGTCACTCGGGTTGGCGGCGCAATTATTTGCCCCGTCTGGCTGTACCAAGTGTTCTCATTGGTTGATCCATCTTTCGCCTTGAAAGTTGTTCTTACTTGGGAGAGTCTATTTGGGGGGGGGGGGGGGGGGGGGTGAAAGCTTAGTAGTGCATTGAATTAATAGAAGAAAACTTGGGTGATGAATTTCCCCCAAACCGCAAGAGTGCCGAATTTCCCCCAACCCACCAGCTTAACTATTTTGTCCACCCAGTCGCCATCTTGCCATCTTGTGTGTGTGTGTGTGTGTGAAAATAAAATGCCAGTACATCAGTTACCTTTACCCGAATTATCATGAGAATGAATTGCATGTGAACATTAAAAATATTCTACAGATGAAAAATTGATAATGTTAGGATAAAACACTTAACACAAATGGTTTAAAGTTATTAATCGTGTGCAGTGTATTAAGCATACCCGAGGGATTATACATGATAACATTCAAGGCCAAGCCAAGGACGTAGTGCAAAAAGAGTATATATACACTATATTATAGACTACATTTGGCGCCCCATAAATCTTTTGAGGCCTTGAAGTACAGTTCATCCTTTGTGCTGGAGAAAAAAACTAAAACTGATTACTTGTCCCTTGTACTGTGCACTGAAAAAGGAAATGCTTTGAAATAATTATGATAGAAACAAATTCAAAGTAGATCTAAATGAATGATTTGTTTAAGTTTGTTTGCAAGACGACCGAAGAAAACACTTTCAGTTCCATACAAACAGGAGAGGTTAATGATTAGCTTGCTGTTGTTGAAGATCTTGTCTCATTGAATGTCAATGAAACTTAAAACAGTTTTAATTATATTGTAAGAGAACATCCCAACGCCATGAAAATGTGATTACTTGTAAGCAGAAACACAACGAGTAGGTTGATAATGAATGTAAACTGCAGAGACGCAATGTACGCCAGTTATTGAAGACGTGGAGAAAAAGATTTGTCTTTCTGCAGTTTAAAACGCGACTATAAAATTTGTATGAAGTAAATAAAAAAGATAAATACAGATTAAGTGATTTTTTTAAACTCAGCTGCGTGTCAGCAGACGTTCTGGGAAAAAAAAATGCTCATTCTGTTGACAGCTAATGTTAACCACAAAACGACACTTTGGTAAATGATATTTTTGACAGATCTATATGAAAAGTTGTTGCACGACAAGCGATTAAAAGACTTAAAATGGCAAATCAGCTGCTCTTGGTGGACTCCACGCAGATTTTGTTTCAGACACCTAGAGAGGCTGTTCGTAACCTTTCTAGTGTGGCTGTTAGTTATTTACTTGATTGTGGCATCTATCTAGAAAACCAGAAGGAATGATTGATTCTACCATTATTTGCGAAAGGCAAAACAAACAGTGTAATCAAATATAGGGGTATTTCTTTGAGTAACACAAATAGTAAGAGGGAAGGCCAAAGTGTTAATGCAGACAAAGAGAACAAAATGAAACGGCCTGAGGTGAAATGAAACGCATTCCAGAGGATGTTGTCTTATCAACTTGACACAGTAATATCTCTCTCTCTCTCTCTCTCCTCTCTCTCTCAACTCTCTCTCTCTCTCTCTCTCCTCTCTCTCTCTCTCTCTCTCTCTCTCTCAGGAACATCCAGCAATCTTACTATTACCCATTTGTACAACACGCTTCCTTTACTTCCACACACGCTTTAAACCATATGGGAACTCAGTGACTTTTCCATGAAGTAAAGCACTATGAATACATATAACCATAAATCATTTGCTTTGTCAAAGATGTCATCATAATCAAAAGAGAGAAACCATATTCTTTGACAACTAAAATTTTGCCATTTCCGACCAGCCTGCAAGTGCACACACACACCACACACACACACACACACACACACACACACACACACACACACACCCCACACACATATACACACACACACATACACACACACACACACACACACACACACACACACACACACACACACCACACACACCACACACACACACACGTGCGCGCGCACGCATGCACGCACGCACGCACACACACAGACAAACACACAGACACATAGATACACACAGACACACAGACACAAACACCACACACACACACACACACACACACACACACACACACACACACACACACACACACACACAGAGAGAGAGAGAGAGAGAGGAGAGAGAGAGAGAGAGAGAGAGAGAGAGAGAGAGAGAGAGAGAGAGAGGGGAGAGAGACACACAACGAGATAGATAATAATTAGAGATAGTAAATTATCGTCTGTATAACTCTCTCTCTCTCTCTCTCTCTCTCTCTCTTTTCTCCTCTCTCTCTCCTCTCTCTCTCTCTTTCTCTCTCTCTCGCTTTCTTTCTCTCTCTCTCAGTATGTGTGTGTGTGTGGGGTGTGTGTGTGTGTGTGTGAGTGCGTGCGTGCGTGCGTGCGTGCGTGCGTGCGTGCGTGCGTGCGTGTGTGCGGGCGGGTGTGTTTTAATTCAAATAAATCCACACAGTAGAACACATTAGAATATAAAATAGAAAAAAGAACAAATCCAAACAAACGATAAGTAAAGAGGACATCAACATACTAAACACAGCTACAATACCATTTTACATTTTTTTAAAGGGACGGCTACAGCTTCGTTACGTGGTAGAGAGAGAGAGAGAGAGAGAGAGAGAGAGAGAGAGAGATAGAGAGAGAGAGAGAGAGAGAGAGAGAGAGAGAGAAGAGAGAGAGATTCAGAATCAGATTCAGATGTTTAATTCATATTAGGCCATTGCACCTAATGAAAGGGAGTAATTGAACACTCATTTCACACACACTTTTCTATACACATTATAAAGTCAGAACAATTTACGAAATGGCAATCTCACGCAACTGAAATGCTTTGAACAAGTAAATTGATAGATTTCTAACTGTTCTCTCACGTTTGCATGCCAAAAGTAACTTAGTCGAAACAGGTTTGGAAATCTAAAAACTTTGCAGGAATGTATTGTTGTCTTAAGTTATTTAGTGCTGGACAACATAAACAAAATGAACCTCATCCTCTTTACCGTTTTTACACAGTGGGCATATTAAATCATTCTCATTATGGTTCGATATTGGTAGTAATGCTGAGCAATATCTGTTACCCCAAGTCTGAACTAGTCATGACAACTTTCAGATGTCTATCTAAATTTAGCAACAAATGAATTTTCACATCAGGTACTGTACTAAATATATCGCTATTCTTAATATGATCATCCCATTCCTGCCATCTGCATGAAATTAATCTTTCCTTAAAATCATACAAAAAAGCATTTATTTCTTCTACACCTTGATTTGTCCAAACAAAACCATATCCAACCGTAAACAGTTTACAGCGGATGTTTGAAGCCCAGTTTCTTTTGTCGCGTGAAGCTAAATCTAGCAGCATCCTATAAGCTTTGCGTGGTAGCCTTGATTCATCCATTCGAGTAAGTTTTAGCCAAAATCGAACACATTTAACTACTGAGTTGATATATATTGGATATCGATTTGTTTCCCCATAGATTAGATCATTTGGTGTTCTTATTTCAACCCCTAAAAAAAATTTTTAAGGGCAAACAAATGTATTTTTTCACAATGAAGAGCAGCATTATCTAGAGCCCATAACTCAGCACCGTACATAACCATTGGTTGAATTTGTGTGTCAAATAGTTTCCAAAATAAACTAAGAAAATTGCATTTCAGTCTATACAGTTTCTTTAGAATACACATCAATGCATTTTTAGCTTTGCTCACTAAATCCTGGCATGCAACTGAAAAACTCAGTCTTGTGGGAGAAACAAATTCCAAGAAACTTATATATATTTACAACTGATAGTGCGGCCCCATTGTAAGTCCATCTTTCTCTTGCTGCCAAGTATCCGCCTTTTCTAAATACAACTACATTAGTTTTATTCATGTTCACATTCAAATGTGCCTTATACAAACTATCTAGTTGTGTCTGCAGACCAATAACAGTTTCAGCTATTAACGCTATATCATCTGCTAATAATAGAATACATAATAGAATGTGTGTGTGTGTGTGTGTGTGTGTGTGTGTGTGTGTGTGTGTGTGTGGTGTGTGTGTGTGTGTGTGTGTGTGTGTGTGTGTGTGTGTGTGTGTGTGCCCCTTTTTTATGGTTTATTTTAGCGTACAGCTGATTTTTTTTTTATCAAATTGACTGGATGTAAAATGGAGTGTATGTTGGGTAGAGCTATTGATTAGTTTTATGTGAAAATAAGCCTTACTTTATTTATATTGTTTTTAAATTTGTGGGCATGTGCAGGTGTGAGTGCATTTGCACATTTTAGGTTATTCAATGTTGTGTACTCATATGTCATGTGTTTTTGTGTTCCCACCACAACACAAAGTTCTTATGAAAGAAAATAAAGTGTCTTGAATTGAATTGAACACACACACACACACACACCACACACACACACACACACACACACACACACACCACACACACACACACACACACACATGCACACCCCCCCCCCCCACAACACACACACACACACACACACACACACACACACACACACACACACACACCACACACACACATTCTCTCTGTCTCTCTCTCTCTGTCTGTCTGTCTCTCTCTGTCTCTATCTGTCTCTCTCTCCCTCTCTCTCTCTCTCTCTCTCTCTCTCTCTCTCTCTCTCTCTCTCTCTCTCTCTCTCACATCTCTCTCTCTCTCTTTCTCTCTCCTCTGTCTGTCTGGCTCTCTCTCTCGTTCGGAACCACCGAAGAAAACTGAGTTTTTCTTCTTAAACGCAGGGCACACGAACATTAATCAGCTAAAAAGCAAACAGGTTAATTTCACAAGGCTGCATAAATTTAGTTACTGTGCTTTCAGTTCAGACCATTTGAATAATGTTTGAACATCTCTCTCTCTCTCTCTCTCTTCTCTCTCTCTCTCTCTCTCTCTCTCTCTCTCTCTCTCTCTCTCTCTCTCCCTCTCTCTCTCTCTCTCTCTCTCTCTCTCTCTCTCTCTCTCTCTCTCTCTCTCTCTCTCTGTTGTTCACGCGATTGTGTGTGCGTGCGTGCGTGCGTGCGTGCGTGAGTGCGTTGGAATTATAGCGAAAGGAAAACAAAGTGCAACACATTATCCCGATTTTATTGAATTACATATTATTTTTTTTACTTGCTGATGATATTGTTTTATTATCTGAGACTCAAATTGGCCTCGAGACTCACTTCAGCAATTTGCGTCAGGCAGCTTCTGAACTTCAGCTAAAAGTAAATGTGAAAAAGAATGTAATATTGTGGTTTTCAGAAAAGGAGGTTGCTTGGCAGCAAACGAAAGATGGTATTTAATGGACAGAGGATGACTTTTGTCAGTTGTTATAGTAAATTGTTGGTATCTATTCCTCTACACACTTCAACTTTTCAGTCGGTTGTCAGGATCTAGAAAGCAGAGCGAAAATCGCCTTAGTGCGTATCTTGAGAAAAATTATACAAGTTGAATAATAATTCCTTGACACTGTCTTTTAAGTTCTTTGATGCTCAGGTTCAGCTGTTTCCTCAGAATGGTGCTGAGATCTGGGGCCTAGATAAATTTGCTGTTCATGTAGAAAGGGTTCATTTATTTGCTCTTAAGAATTTCTAAGGGCTCACATGGAAATACCTAATGAATGTGTTTATTGGGAAGCAAACCGCTTTCTGATCTGTATCAATTCATCTGTGCAGTGCATCAGATATTGGCTGAAGATTGTACGGATGGATGATGATAGATTATCACTTAAAACATATAGCATGTTGCTGGGATTAGAATCGCGTGGTAAAATGTAGTGGGTTTCAGATGTTCGAGATTTCCTGTTTCATAATGGATTTGGGTTTGTTTGGATGAATCAAGGGGTTGGAAAAGTATATGCTTCTTGAAGCAACTTTGGCAAAGACTGATCGATAATCGATGGCAAATTTGACATGAAAACATACAGAACAGTGAACGATATTCATTTTATAGAACTTTAAAAACATCTGTTAGATGCGAAAAATATCTCTCACTTGATATCGAAGGCATATTAGATGTAATCTGATAAGATTTAAATTAGGAATTTCAAACATCAAAGCACATCTTATCAATATGCAAATACCAATAACGTTAGAATGCTATGTCCTTTATGCAAAAATGCAAATGAAGACGATTTGCATTTCCTACTTTGTTGTCCTGTGCTGAAGGATTTACGAAATGAATGCATTACCGGGAATTCTTAGAAAACCCTTGTTTATTTCGAGCCGCTTAGCTCATGGCAGATGAAAATGAAATAATACTGAAGAGCATATGCGTATATTTATACAAGGGCTTAAAGAGACGCACAACTACGGTCAGTAAATTGAACCCAACTGTCGTTTCATTGTGTATAGTTAGTGTTTTTCTGTCACCTTCTTATTGTAAAACTACATCATGTTACCTTACTGTATGAATTGTTATTGTTGTATTGTACCCGCATCGAAAGGGGCCATGGCCTATTAAAATGTTTCATTCGTTCTCTCTCTCTCTCTCTCTCTCTCTCTCTCTCTCTCTCTCTCTCCTCTCTCTCTCTCTCTCTCTCTCTCTCTCTCTCTCTCCTTACTACACGTTGTCGAAAGGATTGAGTCTGATCACATGCCTGTTGCATTTCGAGTAGTGTTTTCACAGGAAAACGGAGTCATTGCTAATAAAAGGGACGGTCTTAAGGAAACTATTGAAAAAATTGTTTCGAACAGTGAATATGCTGATGGTTTTTTTTTTATGACTCGCTTTGTAAAAATGATATGAACAGTAAGTTGAACAATGCTATGATTTTAATTGATGTTGATGTCAATGAAGCATTAAGTGTGTTTAATGAGTGTATAAAAGACTGTGTGGATTGTATGAAGAAGTATATAAATGTCAATAAAGAGAAGGTACCACGTGACTGGTTCGACCAGGAATATGAAACCACTAAGAAAAAGTAAGAAGCCTTCTCAGAATTAGTTGTAGGACATTAGATAGGGAGGGTCGGCAAACGCATACCGTTGCTCGGCGTGAATATAAGCATTTGCTGGTAAGGAAGAGTAAAGAGTTTAACAATACATTATTGAACAAGCTTGTGACATCAGTAAAAAAAAAAAAAAAAAAAAAAAAAACAGAGAGAATTCTGGGACATTGTCCATACAGCTTCCTTTAATAGAAAACAGCCAAGAAACGAGATTATAGTTGATAAGTGGTTCCAGCACTTTAAGTCGTTATTAGAAATAGATGTAAATACTTCAAATTATGAAGATCCGGCTGATAGCGACAGTGATAGTTACATGAATCGTCTTATTTCTAAAGAGGAGGTATTGTTGGCCATAAGAAAACTGAAAGTTCGGAAAGCAGCAGGTCAAGATGGTATTGTTAGCGAGTTACTGAAGTATTCAAATGATCAAGTCGTAAATTTCCTCGCTAAATTATTCAATACACTTTTTGACAATGGGGTATTTCCGGAAAATTGGACAGAATCCATTATTTTAACCATTGTTTAAAAAAAGGAGATGTTAATAATCCCAATAATTATAGAGGTATTTCTATTACTGATATACGCAGCAAACATTATAGTTCTAGTATTAACAACAGATTACAAGAATGGATAGACGAGAAAATTGGTACAGCTGAGTATCAAGTAGGCTTTAAAAAATGATATTCGACAGTTGATCATATATTTACGTTGTTAGCGTTTGTGCAAAAGCAGTTTTCATATAACCGTAAACTTTATTTAGTCTATATAGGCTTTGAAAAAAAGCATTTGATTCCATTAATAGAAATCTGCTATGGCCTATTACAAACTGGCATAACTGGTCAGTTATTTAAGTGTATGTTATGTATGAAAATGTAAAATGCAGAGTAAGATGTGGTTCTAAACTTTCTGATTGCATCCGATGTACAGCAGGAGTGAAACAGGGAGACTCGTGTAGCCCTGTACTATTTTCTGTGTTTATTAATAAGTTAGCATTACATGTGATTAATAACGGAAAACATGGCACTGTGCTCTCACGTACTGCATTTGAGTTGTTTATTCTTCTATTGGCAGATGATGTTGATTTATTGTCAGACGTTTAGGTCAGGAACTTAA
>CM031611.1:20089234-20109234 GCA_018398815.1 Conus ventricosus | reverse complement strand
TCAGTAAATAGTTTCTTGGGGTTAGGTAAAGATATTCTGTATGTTGTATGTTTGTACATATATACCACCAGAAGGATCTCCATTTTACACGTATTTTGATATTGGCAATGGAATTAGTATGCTTGAAGAATGTTGAACTGATTTTCTGTTGCAGAATGACGTGTATGTTATTTTAAATGGAGATTTGAATAATAGAACAGCTGATGTTTCTCAAGATTATATTGCAAAAAATGCACGTTTGATCCACAGTTCAATAATTTGTCCTATAATGCGATTCGACATTCAAATTACTGTACTTTGAACAACTATGGTAAATTATTGTTGAACATGTGCACACGTTAGATTTGAGCATTTGAATGGCGTGTGCAAAGAAGACTATGAAGGTTGCTACACATTTATATGTGACTCTGGAAGCAGTGTCACAGACTATTGCGTACTCTCACGTGAACTTTTTATGATTTAAAAAAAAAATTCTTGTGGGTTATCGCTAGTTGACCGTATTGATTCCGACCATTTACCAGTTACAGCATGTGTTGTTCTTTCCAAGGAATGTTCAACTGATATTTGTATGCAAAAAGAGAATTTTGTCATACACAAACTTGTGTGGAACGAGAAGTGTGCTGCTGCATATACCAGTATTTTGTGCAGTGAAGAAATGCACACAAAAATAGATCTTGCAATTGATTTGATTGATGTTAACGTAAATAATGCTCTTAAAGTTTAATGATTGTATAAGAGAAAGTACTGGATCCATGAAAACATGTATATCATTTAACAACAATGGAGATTCATGAAAATGGTTTGATATAGAATGTAAACTTTGATAAAAACAAACAACAACAACAACAACAAAACAAACAAGAAGATTGTTACAGATATTTCGTCGTTCAGTAAAACTATATATAAAAAAACAACAACAACAAAAACCAGAAACAATAATTGAAATGAAAAATGAATATGTAATTACCAGACGTGAATATAAAAATGTTCTAAAGCAGAAGAAGAAACAATTCAACAAAGCTTTATTAGATAAACTCGTAACGACAGTGGAAAACCAAAACGAATTCTGGGACGTTGTTCAAAAGAAAACAGCCTAGAAATAATATATCTGTTGACACTTTAAAGCCTTGCTGGAGCCGGATGCTAACAACTCAGTAAATGAGTATTCAGCTGAAGTTGAAATGGAAGGCTACATGAATCGTCCGATCTCTAAAGATGAAATACTGCTAGCACTTAGAAAACTAAAAAAACATAAAGCAGCTAGTCCCGATGGCATTATTGCAGAGCTTTTTAAGAATTCGAATGATCAAGTTGTATATTTTCTTCTGAAATTGTTTAATAACTTATTTGATGATGGTGGGTTTCCTGAAAACTGGTATGAACCTATTATTCAACCTATTTCAAAAAGGGTGATACCAATAATCCCAACTATCATAGAGGTATTTCCTTGAGCGATGTTAGTGGTAAATTGTTTAGTATAGTGATAAATAATAGACTGCAAGAATGAGTGGATGAACACAATATCACAGGTGATTATCAAGCTGGATTTAGAGAGGATACTCAACAGTCGACCACATGTTTTCCTTACTAGCTCTTGTACAGAAACAGTTTTGTTAAAATATGAAAATTGTATGTGCAGGAGGCAAGATACAATGTTTGCATGACGTTGTTTATTCATTAGAATAATTCAATGCAAAGGTAGCTGTCTTAACTTCTTTATCATGTAAATAAGAAACAAACGAAACAAAAACAAAAACAAAACAAAACAAAAACAAAACAAATGAAGAAAAAAAGAAAAAAAGAGCAAACAAACAAGGAAGTTGATAAAGGAGAAAAGAGGCACGCACGCACGCACGCACGCACGCACGCACGCACGCACGCACGCACGCACGCACACACACACACACACACACACACACACACACACACACACACACGCCCGCCCGCCCGCCCGCGTTTATTAGACAAAGGAATTCAATTAACTGACCCGCTGTCACACACGGTTTCTCTGTCAACAAGACATGAGTTTCAACATTGTGCAAATTGAAAGCATGCAACAAAACTGGTGTCGAACAGTGTTGGAATGATTCTTTCATCAGCTGGGCATGAAGTGTGGTGACAGTCAGCGGTACGCTAAACCATGTTTGATAACTAATGAGTGCTGGACCCCGTCTTTCCACCAGTGTTTAAACACTGGGCCATTGCTGTGTGCTAACACATAATGTGAATATTAAAGACAGGTTAAACTGGCCAACACAACGAATTTTACATGACTGCAAGTATCGTGTTGGGTTGTAGACTTAATAATGGTAGTGATGTGATTGTTGTATCTCTAGTTTTGTGGTAATTCCGTCCCTACCACAGTGCCAGAGGTGCTGTTTTTAAGGTGAATCATTTTTTTTAAGTTTGCTTTAAAGTTGGCACTAGGTAGTCGTCAACCTCAAATCTCAATCTTCAAGGGCCTACTGTGTCATTTCTGAGCCTCTGTGTAATGTAAGATATAAAGCGCGCTCTGTCTCTTTGTGTGTACACTCTAAGTCTTTGTTGTTGATTATACAAATCCACAATTTTCGTCTGATTCCCAAATTTGGCATGGTGACTCATTACCACACTGGGCAAAGTGTTGCACAAATATTCTGATCAGCTTAGCTTGACGCCTGGATACAGCAGGGAAGAGGAAAGCCCTGATAAAGAACAACCGTGACCTGTAGTTTCAGCACAGATTGGAACTCCGTGGCATCATTGTTATGGTTCTCACCCACGTTGGCATTATTGACAAAAAGTCTCAGATGTTGTCGTCCTTTATGCCCTGATTTCATTGTGACCGTAGATCACATTTCTTCCCCATGTCCACGATCGTGGTGGGAGGGGAGGGCGTTGAGGTTGGGGGGTGGTGGTAGTTTGTGGTTTCAGTCTAGCGTTTGTTAGATGAGAACAGATACCGTGGAACACTTCTGAAGTGACTTGGCAGCAGATGCCGTGGAACACTTCTGAAGTGACTTGGCAGCAGATGGCTTGGAACACTTCTGACGTGACTTGGCAGCAGATGCCGTGGAACACTTCTGAAGTGACTTGGCAGCAGATGCCGTGGGACACTTCTGAAGTGACTTGGCAGCAGATGCCTTGGAACACGTCTGAAGTGACTTGGCAGCAGATACTGTGGAACACTTCTGACGTGACTTGGCAGCAGATGCCGTGGAACACTTCTGTCGTGACTTGGCAGCAGATGCTGTTGAACACTTCTGAAGTGGCTTGGCAGCAGATGCCGTGGGACACTTCTGAAGTGACTTGGCAGCAGATGCCGTGGGACACTTCTGAAGTGATTTGGCAGCAGATGCCGTGGAACACTTCTGAAGTGACTTGGCAGCAGATGCCGTGGGACACTTCTGAAGTGACTTGGCAGCAGATGCCATGGAACACGTCTGAAGTGACTTGGCAGCAGATGCTGTGGGACACTTCTGAAGTGACTTGGCAGCAGATGCCGTGGGACACTTCTGAAGTGACTTGGCAGCAGATGCCGTGGAACACTTCTGTCGTGACTTGGCAGCAGATGCTGTTGAACACTTCTGAAGTGGCTTGGCAGCAGATGCCGTGGGACACTTCTGAGTGACTTGGCAGCAGATGCCGTGGGACACTTCTGAAGTGATTTGGCAGCAGATGCCGTGGAAACTTCTGAAGTGACTTGGCAGCAGATGCCGTGGGACACTTCTGAAGTGACTTGGCAGCAGATGCCATGGAACACGTCTGAAGTGACTTGGCAGCAGATGCTGTGGGACACTTCTGAAGTGACTTGGCAGCAGATGCCGTGGGACACTTCTGAGTGACTTGGCAGCAGATGCCGTGGAACACTTCTGAAGTGACTTGGCAGCAGTTGAGGGTCTCCTCTAGCGGATTGCCTCAGGACGTCCTGACTGACTGCTCCGTGTGGATTGCTGGTACTGAGGCACCGACAGGGCGACAGTGTATGTGGCTGAGGGAGTGTCCTGTCCTTTTGGACTTTACGATTTGAATTTGTACCCATGTAGAACGGGATTTTAAGAGCGAGTATCCTTTCCTTTTGGCTTTTCGATTTGAATTTGTACCCATGCAGAACGGGATTTTAAGAGCGAGTATCCTTTCCTTTTGGGCTTTACGATATGAATTTGTACCTATGCTTTCTTTCTGAACTTAGTTTTAGTGATGGATTCAGTACCGTATAGTAAGCAGTGACTGATTGATTTAGTGCCGTATAGTAAGCAGTGACTGACTGATTTAGTGCCGTATAGTAAGCAGTGACTGATTTAGTGCCGTATAGTAAGCAGTGACTGATTGATTTAGTGCCGTATAGTAAGCAGTGACTGATTGATTTAGTTCCGCATTGTGCGGTTTAGTGCCATATTGACGCACACTGACAGCATGAGGAGGGGGTACAGTATTGTGATGGTTTTCTCAATAAATCGCTGTCTCTCTCTCTCTCTCTCTCTGTCTCTCTCTCTCTCTCTCCTCTCTCTCTCTCTCTCTCTCTCTCTCTCTCTCTCTCTCTCTCTCTCTCTCGGGGGGGGGGGGGGGGGGGGGGGGGAGGGGGGGGGGGGGTGTGAGTTGTCGTTTTTCATGACAGGACACGTTTTTTTTGTCGCTCGAAAACAACGGCGATTTTTAGTACTTATTTGATCGTCCTATGCTTTGATGTTTGGTATCAAGTTGTAGGAAGCACCATGCCTTCAGCTGCGTTAGCTTTTAGGGCAGTCTGCGGCTGTTTCTGCCGGTATTTCTAGCCTTCATGTTAAAGCAAGCAAGGCAGAAGAGGGCACTCTACATCGCCATGTTGACGGTGACACGAAGAGCAGACGGTGTTATGTTGGGTTTGCTCCTCACGTATTTGTACTGGGGGAGCTTACTTCTTCGCTGCGGGGACGTGGAAAGTAACCCCGGACCCAACCCTCTCAGAACAAGGACAACATGAGGCAGTCTCGACTGGCTAGTACACGGTCAACCAGTAGTAGAGTCAGCATGGACAGAACGGACAACCCGCAAGTGGCACTTCCAGTGAAGCAGCAAGCCAGCCAACGCTCTCTGACATTGTTGGCATGCTGAACTCCTTAGGCTTGAAGCTAGACACCAAGATTGGAGAGGTCAAAGAAGAAATCCGCATCCTGCACGAGGACTACGTGGCCATGAAGGACGAGCTGAGGGCGCTGAGGGAGGAGGTCGTCACGCTCCGTGAAGAGAACGTGGATCTGCAGAGGAGGAACGACGATCTCAACCGGAGGATTGCTGACCTGGAGACGAAGACGGACGACCTCGAGGGACGGTCCAGACGGAATAACCTTATTTTCTACGGCTTACCGAGGAGTGAGAACGAGACACCGGCCGAGTGTGAAGGTATGGTAAACGATCTTCTCACTGACAAACTTGGACTGTCACATGATGTGGAATTTGACAGGGTTCACCGATAAGTTCTAAGTCTGACTCCCCTGTGATTGCCAGATGTGTTTTTCTATAAACAGAAGGTAGAAGTGCTAAAGGCAAAGGGCAAGCTCAGGGGAAGTCAGGTTTTCATTGGTGAAGACTTTTCTACCCGTGTAAGAGAAGTCAGGAAAAGGTTGATGCCACACTTAAAGAAAGCTCGTAATGATGGGAAAAGAGCTACAATGACATTCAACCACCTCCTGATAGACGGCAAGAAATATTCTGTCGACTCTAGTGACATGCTAGTGGAAATAAAATAGGACAGTGGCTGGCCATAGACATTGTGTGTGGTGTTTCAACAGAGGGAACAGACCTTCATGGTGCACCGGTTTTGCTGTCACCCGGTGACGGGTGACACAGAGCTGGCACGTGCTGATCGTGGAACGGTTGACCTGGTTTGTTGTGCAAGCGATACAACCACCAAACCTGAACATGAGTGTGTAAACAGCGAGCGTGTGTTGGTTGAATCCCTCTCTGTGTATGACGCGCGTCATGACGGCCAGTGCTGTGCTTCTCCCGGGTTTGTTGACAGTGACCAATTCAGATTGTTTCTTTGTAAATAAAAATTCTAAATCTTTCTCTTTTTTCCATTAGAATGTGAATGGTTTACTGTCTAAATTGCATGATAAAGAATTTGTCTCTTTTGTTTGTTCTTTTGACTTCATATGTTTTGATGAAACATTCCTGGAAGATTTTCATTCATCTGTATTTGTAGGTTATAAATCGTTTTGCAAACCTGCCATTAACTTACAGCTCGTGGAAGGCGTTCTGGTGGTCTTTTATGTCTTTTTTAAACACGAGCTTTGCTCGTTCATTAAGTTATTAGATATTAAATATGATAACTGTGTTGCTTTTGTCATTGATAAATCTCTATTTTGTGCAAAAAAATATCCTTTACATATGTGCTTACGTACCACCGATTGATTCACCGTACTATACACATTCTGACATTGAAAATGGAATATGTATGCTTGAAGAATTTGTGAGTGACTGTATACTTGCTCTTGATGATGTTTACGTTTAATTAAGTGGTGATTTGAACAGTCGAACGTCAAACTTTTCACATGATTTAGAAGATGATGGTTTGCCTATTGATGATCAGTATGTAAGTACTCCTTTATGTACAAACAGAAATTCTGAAGATAATGTATGTAATAATTATGGTAAAATGCTAATCAATATGTGCACTGCTTTGAATTTGTGTATCATGAATGGTATGTGTCAGGGCGAGCTGAATGGTCGCTACACATATATATCTGATAGAGGTAATAGTGTAATTGATTATTTTTTAATGTCACGAGATATGTTTTTGAGTTTCTCGAATGATTGTAAATTACAAGTGCTAGAAAGAAATCGAGTCAGACCATATGCCTTTGTTGATGAACCTCAGTGTTCCAAATGATTGCATGAATAACACAAAAATAAATGTTTCTAACCTTTTCATTGAAAAGTATGTTGGAATGAGACGTATACTAATGTATTTAGTGATATAGTTTGCTCCCCTGAAATTCAACAGAGAGTTGAAATGGCGATCAGTGTAATTGATGTGATATAATGAAGCTCTGTATATATTTAACTGTTGCTTGAAAGAAGCAGCTGAGTGCATGAAAAAACAGAGCAATGTAAATGTAAAACATAGTTATGATGATGACTGGTATGATGTGGAGTGTAAGTGTGGTAAGAGAAAGGCCCGTAATTTGTTAAATAGATATCGTCGTACTTTATTGCCACCAGATCGTGTTTCTTATAGTAACGCCAGACGTGACTATAAACAGCTTCTGAAAACAAAACATAAACAGTTTAATCGAGCTATGTTAGAAAAACTGGTATCCTCTGTAAATAACCAGAAGGAATTCTGGAATTCAATGCGGAGAATCCATAATAAAAGTAAACAACCATCTAACAATATTAGTTTAGAAAACTGGTTTCAGCACTTTAAGAAATTGCTTGAAAAAGAAGTAGATACCTGTAATATAACTGACGATGAAGGCGGTAGTGATGACAATGGTAACAATGATACTAGTTATAACAATAATACCAGTGATGATACATTAAATCGTCCGATTTCAAGAGATGAGATTCTGCTGGCTTTAAAGAAATTAAAGAATCGTAAAGCTAGTGGCCTTGATGGAATCATTGGTGAGATGTTAAAAATGCATGTAAATCTGATTTGTTGTTAGATTGTGTCACAAAATGTTTTAATGCTCTGTTTGACAGAGGTGTGTTTCCTGAACTGTGGACTGAATCTATTGTTCTTCCTTTATACAAGAAAGGTAGTGTTGATGACCCAAGCAATTACAGGGCATTTCTTTGTGTAACATTTGTAGTAAACTATACAGTGCGTTATCATCAGAAGGCTGCAGGACTGGGTAGAAGAAAAGAACCTCACTGGTGAATTTCAAGCTGGATTTAAGCGGAACTATTCTACAATAGATCATATGTTTACTTTAATGGCATTTGTGCAAAAACAATTTTGTTTGAATCGCAAATTATATGTTGCTTTTATTGATTTCGAAAAAGCCTTTGATTCTGTTAATAGAAGTATTTTGTGGCATATTTTGTTTTAAAAATGGAATCAGAGGGAAATTATATCGAAGTGTCATGAGCATGTATGACTCTGTCAAAGCTAGAGTGAGAAGTGGTGGTCTTTGACTGATTGCATAAATTGCACGACTGGTGTTAAGCAAGGTGATGTGTGCAGCCCTATATTGTTTTTCCTTATTTATTAATGAACTGACATTAGAAGTTACCAATTCTGGACGACATGGAGCAAAGTTTATAAATGATTTTTTGGAAATTTTCATTCTTCTGTTAGCAGACGATATTGTATTAATGTCTGAAACTATAATTGGTTTACAAACCCAGTTGAACAGTTTAGAAAGGGCTTCTTTTGCATTGCAGCTAAAAATAAACATGACGAAAAGTAATGTAATTGTGTTTTAGAAAGGGCGGTTATCTTGCCGCCAGAGAAGGTGGACATATAATGGAGTCGAAATGCCCGTAGTGAATGCTTAAATATCTTGGTATTTATTTTTCTACACGCTTAAGCTTTACCTTTGCTTGTAAAGATCTTGCAAGTAGAGCTAAATACGCTTTATTGTGTATTTTGAGGAAATTGGCACAGTTAGATAATGAATCTCTATCTTTGTTGTTGAAATTATTTGATATTCAAATTCAACTAATGTTACAGTATGGTGCTGAGCTATGGGGCTTTGATTCTGCTGCTATACATGTTGAGAAAATTCATTTGTACGCTCTGAAGAAATTTCTTGGTGTTTCGATGAGAACACCAAATGATTTGGTATATGGAGAGAGTAACCGATATCCTATCCATTTACTATCTGTGATTAAATGTATTCGTTACTGGTTAAGAATAACACAAATGGAACCACACAGATTGCCTTATAAAGCCTATACGATGCTCGTGGAGTTAGATGCAAGGGGTAAGAAAAATTGGGTCTCGAATGTAGGCTAAAGTTGTATGAATTTGGATTTGGTTTTGTATGGGAAAATCAAGGTGTTGGCGACATAAATGCTTTTGTCCGTGTTTTTCGGCAAACATTGATTGATTGTGGATGACAGAGGTGGAACGCTCATGTTGAAGACAGTAATAGATTTGATTTTTTATAGAATACTAAATCCTGTGCATGGTGTTCCGAGGTATTTGTCAATGGTTATTGATAGACATTTGAAATATATGATAACCAGGTTCAGATTTGGTATATCAGATATCTATGCACATTCACAGCGTTACAGACATTTAAATGACCGAGTGACTGTTTGTCCATTATGTCAGGATTCTCAAGAAATGAAGTTCATTTTGTTCTTTCATGCCCAGAACTAAGTGATCTTAGACAACAGTGTATTCCATCCAAATACTATATGCGTCCTTCACTATTCAGGTTAATTTTGTTTATGTCATCGACAAATGATAATATAGTGAAGCAGCTTGCTGTGTATTTTTACAGAGGGTTTAAACGAAGAAATTCTGTAATACCTTAGTTTGTTTGTACCCTGATTAGAAATGGATTATGCAAAGTTCTTTTATATGTATCCCACTTCTAAGGGGATATGGCCTTTACGAATAAACATCTGCATCTGCATCATCTCTCTCTCTCTCTCTCCTTCTCTCTCTCTCTCTCTCTCTCTCTCCTTCTCTCTCTCTCTCTCTCTCTCTCTCTCTCTCTCTTCTGTCTGTCTGTCTGTCTGTCTGTCTGTCTGTCGGTCTGTCGGTCTGTCTGTCTGTCGGTCTGTCTCTCTTCTGTTGTTCCCCTCGCTCCCCCTTACTTCACCTCAATCAACTTTTACTCACAACAAAAGAAAGTTGTGTTTTTAAAACTGTATTTTAGAATCGGCTTACATGTGAGTGGTTTGATTTCTTACGCCCACATGTTTTATAGCCTTTAACCCATAAATGATGGGCGTTGCTCAGCAGCCACGCGGTGATAAGCTATTGAAGTCTATTTAATGCGGTTTTGCTCATTTTGTTCATTGAAAGAAATGCTCCTTACCTTGTGATCACCATGTGTGCTGAAACTCGACATTTTCCATCACCATCTGCCAGAATTGAACAGCCACTTTTTCCCTTTGTCAGTGTGGGAGCATTGCTCGGGCGCCTTCACGAAAAGAAGAGATTATGGAGTTGAAGGATCAAGTCTGTAGGTTATTCATATGCATTAGAAGCATGTACAATGATGTCAAAGCCAGAGTTCGATGTGGTTCTATGTTAACTGATTACATTGCCTGCACATCAGGATTAAGGCAAGGAGATGCTTGCAGCCCGTTCTGTTCTCTCTTGTCATTAACGAACTGGCGGTTGAAGTCATCAATAAAGGAAGACATGGCGCTCGATTTTCACTAGATGCATTCGAATGATTTATTCTGTTGTTGGCTGACGGTGCCGTTTTTATGGCAGAAACAGTTTACAAGTCTGCAAACACAATTGAACAGCCTACAACATGTCACTCCATCTCTTCAACTTCAGTTAATATGACTAGAAGTAATATCATAGTATTTCAGAGGGGTGGATATTTGAGTGTGAGAGAAAAATGATTGTATAACGGTGAAAGAATGCCTGTGGTTAATGCGTATGAATATTTAGAAAAAAATTCTCTCTACGCGCTTGAGCTTCACTGCTGCATGCAAAAACCTTGCAAGGGTGGTACAGGACTGTTCTAAAGGCAGGTGAAGACAGTGTTTCTCTGGGTCCTCCCCAGCACCTTCGGCTGTTTCTTTTTCTTCTTTGCCTTAACTAGGCTGACCCTGGAAAAAGGTCCAGTGACGGCGAGGAAAGACCCACTGACCACAGGGAAAGTCCTGTTGACAGTGGGAAAGACTACAACTTGGATTCTCTCTTGAGGGCACATAAGACTGTATGGCGAAAGCTTGGCTGTGTCTGGAGTGGCACTGTCTTCATCTGTCCGTGGGCAGGGGTGGTTGGGTCTGTGGGGTGTGCTCGGCAGCTGGAGGGTGGTATTTTTCGCCGGTGGCTCTGCAGTCATGAAATACGGGCTGGTACACCCATGGGGATGCTACTTTAAGGCTGTTATGAGCTGCATCCTGTAGTCTGATTTACCTCTGTTCAGGAGCAGTTATGTCCCTTGATATCTTAATGGAGTGTCCTGCGCGTGCCGGTACCCATCGTCAACACAGCGCAGGCCTCCAAGGGTGGTACAGGACTGCTCTAAAGCAGGTGAAGACAGTGTTTCTCTGGGTCCTCCCAGCACCTTCGGCTGTTTTTTTTCTTCTTTGCCTTAACTAGGCTGACCCTGGAGAAAGGTCCAGTGACGGTGAGGAAAGACCACTGACCACAGGGAAAGTCTGTTGACAGTGGGAAAGACTACAACTTTGGATTCTCTCTTGAGGGCACATAAGACCGTATGGCGAAAGCTTGGCTGTGTCTGAGTGGCACTGTCTTCATCTGGTACACCCATGGGGATGCTACTTTAAGGCTGTTATGAGCTGCATCCTGTACAGTAGTCTAATTTACCTCTGTTCAGGAGCAGTTATGTCCCTTGATATCTTAATGGAGTGTCCTGCGCGTGCCTGTACCCATCGTCAACACAGCGCAGGCCTCCAAGGGTGGTACAGGACTGCTCTCAAGGCAGGTGAAGACGGTGCTTCTCTGGGTCCTCCCCAGCACCTTCGGCTGTTTCTTTTTCTTCTTTGCCTTAACTAGGCTGACCCTGGAGAAAGGTCCAGTAGCATCCCCATGGGTGTACCAGCCCGTATTTCATGACGGTGAGGAAAGACCCACTGACCACAGGAAAGTCCTGTTGACAGTGGGAAAGACTACAACTTTGGATTCTCTCTTGAGGGCACATAAGACCGTATGGCGAAAGCTTGGCTGTGTCTGGAGTGGCACCGTCTTCATCTGTCCGTGCGTGGGCAGGGGTGGTTGGGTCTGTGGGGTTGCTCGGCAGCTGGAGGGTGGTGTTTTTCGGCGGTGGGCTCTGCAGTCATGAAATACGGGCTGTACACCCATGGGGATGCTACTTTAAGGCTGTTATGAGCTGCATCCTGTACAGTAGTCTAATTTACCTCTGTTCAGGAGCAGTTATGTCCCTTGATATCTTAATGGAGTGTCCTGCGCGTGCCTGTACCCATCGTCAACACAGCGCAGGCCTCCAAGGGTGGTACAGGACTGCTCTCAAGGCAGGTGAAGACGGTGCTTCTCTGGTCCTCCCCAGCACCTTCGGCTGTTTCTTTTTCTTCTTTGCCTTAACTAGGCTGACCCTGGAGAAAGGTCCAGTGACGGTGAGGAAAGACCCACTGACCACAGGGAAAGTCCTGTTGACAGTGGGAAAGACTACAACTTGGATTCTCTCTTGAGGGCACATAAGACCGTATGGCGAAAGCTTGGCTGTGTCTGGAGTGGCACCGTCTTCATCTGTCCGTGCGTGGGCAGGGGTGGTTGGGTCTGTGGGGTGTGCTCGGCAGCTGGAGGGTGGTGTTTTTCGGCGGTGGGCTCTGCAGTCATGAAATACGGCTGGTACACCCATGGGGATGCTACTTTAAGGCTGTTATGAGCTGTATCCTGTACAGTAGTCTAATTTACCTCTGTTCAGGAGCATTATGTCCCTTGATATCTTAATGGAGTGTCCTGCGCGTGCCTGTACCCATCGTCAACACAGCGCAGGCCTCCAAGGGTGGTACAGGACTGCTCTCAAGGCAGGTGAAGACGGTGCTTCTCTGGGTCCTCCCCAGCACCTCGGGTGTTTCTTTTTCTTCTGAGGGCACATAAGACCGTATGGCGAAAGCTTGGCTGTGTCTGGAGTGGCACTGTCTTCATCTGTCCGTGGGCAGGGGTGGTTGGGTCTGTGGGGTGTGCTCGGCAGCTGGAGGGTGGTGTTTTTCGCCGGTGGGCTCTGCAGTCATGAAATACGGGCTGGTACACCCATGGGGATGCTACTTTAAGGCTGTTATGAGCTGCATCCTGTAGTCTGATTTACCTCTGTTCAGGAGCAGTTATGTTCCTTGATATCTTAATGGAGTGTCCTGCGCGTTCCTGTACCCATCGTCAACACAGCGCAGGCCTCCAAGTGTGGTGCAGGACTGCTCTAAAGGCATGTGAAGACAGTGTTTCTCTGGGTCCTCCCCAGCACCTTCGGGTGTTTCTTTTTCTTCTTTGCCTTAACTAGGCTGACCCTGGAGAAAGGTCCAGTGACGGTGAGGAAAGACCCACTGCCACAGGGAAAGTCCTGTTGACAGTGGAAAGACTACAACTTTGGATTCTCTCTTGAGGGCACATAAGACCGTATGGCGAAAGCTTGGCTGTGTCTGGAGTGGCACTGTCTTCATCTGTACGTGGGCAGGGGTGGTTGGGTCTGTGGGGTGTGCTCGGCAGCTGGAGGGTGGTGTTTTTCGGCGGTGGCTCTGCAGTCATGAAATACGGGCTGGTACACCCAGGGGGATGCTACTTTAAGGCTGTTATGAGCTGCATCCTGTAGTCTGATTTACCTCTGTTCAGGAGCAGTTATGTCCCTTGATAACTTAATGGAGTGTCCTGCGCGTGCCTGTACCCATCGTCAACACAGCGCAGGCCTCCAAGGGTGGTACAGGACTGCTCTAAAGGCAGTGAAGACAGTGTTTCTCTGAGTCCTCCCCAGCACCTTCGGGTGTTTCTTTTTCTTCTTTGCCTTAACAAGGCTGACCCTGGAGAAAGGTCCAGTGACGGTGAGGAAAGACCCACTGACCACAGGGAAAGTCCTGTTGACAGTGGGAAAGACTACAACTTTGGATTCTCTCTTGAGGGCACATAAGACCGTATGGCGAAAGCTTGGCTGTGTCTGGAGTGGCACTGTCCTCATCTGTCCGTGGGCAGGGGTGGTTGGGTCTGTGGGGTGTGCTCGGCAGCTGGAGGGTGGTGTTTTTTCGCGGTGGGCTCTGCAGTCATGAAATACGGGCTGGTACACCCAGGGGGATGGTACTTAAGGCTGTTATGAGCTGCATCCTGTAGTCTGATTTACCTCTGTTCAGGAGCAGTTATGTCCCTTGATATCTTAATGGAGTGTCCTGCGCGTGCCTGTACCCATCGTCAACACAGCGCAGGCCTCCAAGGGTGGTACAGGACTGCTCTAAAGGCAGGTGAAGACAGTGTTTCTCTGGGTCCTCCCCAGCACCTTCGGGTGTTTCTTTTTCTTCTTGAGTGCGAGAGAAAAATGATTGTATAACGGTGAAAGAATGCCTGTGGTTAATGCGTATGAATATTTAGAAAAAATTCTCTCTACGCGCTTGAGTTTCACTGATGCATGCAAAAACCTTGCAAGCAGAGCTAAGAATTCTTTGATTTATCTTCTTAAAAGGTTATACATGTTAGATAACAACTCTTTTAATTTATTTATGAAATTGTTTGATTATCAGATACAGCCAATTGTGCAGTATTGCTCTGAATTATGGGGCATAGACAATGCAGTTGTTCATCACGAATCAGTCCATTTATTTACTTTGAAGAAATTGTTATCAGTAGACAGGCGAACACCCAATGACCTTGTTCATGGTGAAACAAATCGCTATCCAATATACATAAATTCTGCTGTTAAGTGTATTCGCTACTGGCGTAAGCTGATACAAATGGAGAATCACAGGATTCCGCGCAAATTTTATAATATGTTATTTGACCTTGATGCAAAAGGTCAGAAAAATTGGTAACAAATGTTCACTTATGTTTGTTTAGAAATGGATTTGGATTTGTTTGGGCAAGTCAAGGGGTTAAAAATGTTCATGGCTTTATACGTTGTTTCAAGCAAAGGATGACTGACTGTAGGTGGCAAACTTGGTCTGATCATATTGAAACTAGTGATAGATTCAGCTTGTATAGAGCTTTATGCAGTGACAACAGTGTAAAACCTTATTTACATTTAGATATTAATAGGCACCTAAAATATATTACGACTAGATTTAGGCTCGGGATTGCTAAGCTGGCATTCCATCGCTCCCGATACAATGCGTCCATGTTCAACGATTTAATTTATCCCTTATGTACTGAAAGCGAAGAAAGTTAGGTGCATTTTGTTCTCTGTTGCCCAGCTCTTAAACGTATACGCGAAGCGTTAATTAAGCCTAAATATCATAGATATCCTTCACTGTTTAAACTGAGTTTGTTAATGTCATCGACCAAACCTGAAGATGTGCGCAATCTTTCTTTGTTGTTGTTGTTTGTTGTTGTTGTTGTTTTTTTAATAAAGGATTTAAAATGAGATATGTTGTGACTTCTTGAAAGGTACATGAATACATTTACATCATTGTTAACTTGTATTTTGAATCTGTTACATGTCTTCACTCAGTTACATGTTCACATTCCCCTTCATGATGGGCTGAGGCCTAACATGAATGAAAATATCTTGAGTCTTGAGTCTCTCTCTCTCTGTCTCTCTCTGTCTCTCTGTCTCTGTCTCTCTCTCTCTCTCTATCTCTCTCTCTGTCTCACACACACACACACACACACACACACACACACACACACACACACACACACACACACACACACACACACACACACACACACACACACACACAGATGTCAAAGACAATTAATTCACGTTGGATTAGACCGAGGAATTACATGTAAGTGTCGGACAGCTCTGAAAGACAGAGCCTTGCTCTACTTGTAAATCTGAAGCAATGCCACAATAAAATTATAGTTATAACCCAAAATTATACCGACACATTCGCATCCACCCTCCCTCCTCCCTTTTCTCTTACATCCATTTATAAATAGCGTAACATTATTTAGTTAAAAAAAAAGCAACTCACACAACTGAGAAGAAAGGTTTAAAATGCCTTAAAATTATCAGATACTTAAAAAAAAAACCCTTCCAATCGGATGATTTTTAATTACACTTGCAGCTGCTACAGTCATTGCCCAGCCAGTCTCTCAAGTTGGCTGCAATATACAACTGGAAGCGTAAGCGGTATATTTTGATGTATGATCTTTTCATGGAGTGGTTGAAAGTATATTCTCGTGCTCATGCATTCAAATAAGAAATGAGTTATGTCAAGTTAAAGACCACAAACACAGACAGGGGAAGGATTGAAAACTCTCCAAAAGTTTCTTACTGGGATTGGTCCATGGGCTTAATGCATCGTTTCCCAGGAATAGTCACATTCCATCGCGAGCATCATTCAAATATTGTTGCTTTTTTACGCGCTGCATCAGGTATTTACTCCTATAAATTGTGGTTCTAATCTTGTTCATGTTGCCTCCAAAGAGACCATAAGATGCAAGAGACCGAAAATTTGCAATATGCTTGTTGGGTGTTGGTGGTTTTTACTGTTCAATTCAAATATTGTTCGTGTCGTTTTTTCCAAATTGCATTTGATAAATTACTATTAGCTTCGGAGACAGAAAGAGGTATAATAAAAACACTGAAGTCTTTTTTTCCCCAGAAACTGCCTCTTTAACGCATACATAAGTTATCTCACTACCATACAGACTGGAATGGCCAGTAACCCACAATAACGATTACATCTGAACCTCTTGTAATAAGCTGATGAATTAAAAACAGAATTCCTTGCAAAATATCAGATCTATCTGATGATGATTAATGGTGTAAAGCCATCAGAGCTGACTTTGAATCTGAAAGCAAAAGTAGTTTAGAGGGCCGAATACTCATGTTTTTAAAGAAGTTTCAAATCATCATGATAGCAAGTAACTCAGCTGTGAAAATAGAAAACCTCTTTCGTTAGAAGAAATTGTTTTCTTATATCCAAACCGGGGACAACAAAAACGGCCCCAACTTCAGGGGAGTCCGTGACTGAGCCATTAGTGTAAAGGCGAGTATGACAGCAATCTTTTGTACTGATAAGCTGTGCAACCCTAGAAGCCAGTATGAGAGGACTATCAGTCTTATTTTGATATGTGTAGAATATCTCAACTCTTTGAGTAAGCCAAGGTGGATGCGAATGATGAGGAATCTTGGCAATGTGATCAAATGATAGATCACAGTTCTGGATCAATGGACGCGTATAATCTAATTAAAAAAGTATAGCTTATTTTATTTCTAATCTCTCTGGAAATATAGGTGTCATCAAGTTCAGCGACAACTGAGTTTGGAATGGATCTCACCATCTTCATACACTTACAGGCACATAGTCTTCTGTATTCATCAAGAGGTAATATCCCAGCTTCTTTATGCGTCATATCAATAGAAGCCCATCGCGGTAACCTTAACGCTGATTTAAATGCCAAAGAATCAGTACTGGTTCATTTATGGAAATCCGACACGGAAGCCGTGAAAAAAGCTTCCTGACCATAAGATGCAAGAAAACGAACTAAACTGGAGGCAACATGAACATGATTAGAACCACAATTTATAGGAGTAAATACCTGATATAGCGCGTAAAAAAGCAATTTTCTCCTTGCATTTTCAATGAACTAGTTAATTTGTTTGTTGCAGAATAATTCATAAAGGCAGGAGGTGATCCAATGGTGGACATGTTACTTGCAATATGCAACAGAATCTGGGAAACCGGGGAATGGCCTACTCCCTGGACGCAGTCACTTATCATCACGCTACCAAAGAAAGGCAACCTACAGCAATGCCAAAATTATCGCACGATTAGCCTCATCAGCCACCCAAGCAAAGTTATGCTGAAAGTAATCCTAAATAGACTGAACCCACAAGCAGAAAAGTCATCGCTGAAGAACAGGCGGGGTTCAGGCCAGGACGAAGTACCATAGAACAAATATTCAACCTAAGAATACTGTGTGAGAAGTACAACCAAAACCAACAACATCTGTACCACGTATTCATAGACTTCAAGAAGGCCTTCGACCGAGTGTGGCATGAAGCATTATGGGCAACAATGAAACTCTCCAACATCAATGCCAACCTCATTGGAACTATTGAAATCCTCTACAATAAAGCCACCAGCGCCGTTTTCTTCGGTAACAACATAGGCGAGTGGTTCCGAACTACCGTTGGGGTGCGACAGGGCTGTCTACTCTCCCCCACACTTTTCAATGTCTTCCTTGAGAGAATTATGACCGATGCGCTAGAAGACCATGAAGGAACTGTAACCATTGGAGGGAGAATCATCACCAACCTCCGTTTTGCCGACGACATAGATGGACTAGCTGGAAACGAACAAGAGCTAGTGCACCTGATCAACAGACTCAACAACACCTCTGCTGATTATGGCATGGAAATAAGTGCGGAAAAGACAAAGGTCATGACTAACAACCCAATCGGCTTTACCCAAGACATAACCATCAACAGCAAAAAGCTTGAACCAGTCAACACATTTAAGTACTTGGGGGCAACAATCTCAGATGAAGGATCAAGACCTGAAATCATCTCAAGAGTCGCTCAGACCACAGCTACGCTATCTAAGCTAACGCCTCTTTGGAGAAATAAAAACATCTCCATCAGCTCAAAGATTAGACTGATGCGATCCTTAGTGATGGCGATATTCTTATATGCTTGTGAGTCATGGACGTTGAAATCAGACCTTGAGAAAAAGATCCAAACAATGGAAATGAGGTGCTTCAGACGACTCCTTGGCATCTCATACAGAGATCACATCAGCAATGTGGAAGTTAAAAAGCGCATCGTGAATGAAATTGGTCTATATGTCGATCTCCTAACCTCAGTAAAAAGACGCAAACTGAAATGGTATGGACACATCACACGATCAACAGGCCTTGCCAAGACAATCATGCAGGGCACAGTACCAGGACAAAGGCGAAGAGGTCGACAAAGGAAAAGACGGGAGGATAACATCACGGAATGGACAGGCCTGCGGCTGAGAGACACATTGCGGAGGGCGGAGAACAGAGAGGAATGGAGAAGGATGGTTGTCACTGCTTCAGGGGTGCCCCTACGGACCGACGTCTAAGGGACCAAGTCAAAGTCAAGTCAAGTCAATTCATAAAGAAAAAAAACACAAAAAAATTTTACTTCTTGGCTCGGATACATAGGAGTGTCATTTATTTTGATGACAACAGCATCGTTCCCAGTAAAATCGATTATTTTTAAGTGAAAACCATAAAGACGCTTTTTTCAGTGAATAAGAAAAAAAAAAACAATTCTTTCATGTAGCAACAATATTGTTTACAGCATCTAGAAACGTTGCTATAATGCTATACGTGTCAGTTATAACTGGAGCCGAGAGTTTCAGAATTTTGCCATCTAGTCCACGTGTTCCTGACTGTTTGAGATGAAGTGGGTACTGATACACCTCGTGCACAGTTATGAGTGGAATGTGTAGTTCAGACGTGATTTTTTTGTCGTGACAAAATTGATGGAGTTCTTCAAGTTCATTAGAGCTTGAATGATCAGTAGTAACAACTGTATCTGGAATGGTAGAGAAGTGAGTGTTAAGTTGTTCAGCAGAAATACCTTTGATAACAGTTGATTTTGAAGAAGAACTGTTGTTGTTAAGCTGGTTTATTGCTTGCCAAACCAGTTTTGGATTTTGTTTGGAAGTTAATAACTCGCGGTAGTATTTAGTTTTTTCCCTGCGCTTCTGAGAGTTTATTGCATTTCTTAGTGATCTTGATTCTTCTTCATAGCCATGTTCTTTCAAAAGGTCTCTAAGGTAGCATGCCTCCTGTAATTCTTTCGTGTACCACGGTGGTTTGGGAATATGCTTTACTCTGATTGTTTTTAACGGAGCATGTCTGTTATAGACTTCTGTAAAAATTTCAATCCAAAAGTCAATCGCTGAATCTGGATCAGCAATATTGTATACTGTATTAAGTTCTGAGTTGATTAAATCAAGCAGAAAGTTTTGTTCGTTAAATTTTGAGATGCAACGATAGGTTATGGTTTTGTGGCCTGGTTTGGGGATTTTCACTCCATGTTTAGACCATGTAACACGCACTGGGTAATGATCACTAGAAGAGAAGACTGGTACACAAGCTTCTAGTATGTTATTTTCATTTGAGATATAGATATGGTCAATGATTGTCTTTGAAGTTGGTGTTACTCTGGTGGCTGTTTTGATAATCTGATGTAAATTCAACACACTTATCGTTTGGCTCCATTGGCTGTTTGATTTCAAAAGATCTACATTGAAGTCACCGAGTAAAACAATCTCTTTACATTCTA